>CM074286.1:2847500-3447500 GCA_037194245.1 Opsariichthys bidens | reverse complement strand
TCACTTGACTTGTACACATACACAGGCACATACTCGACGCAAGCGCAGTTTTGAGCCACGAGTTACAACCCATGTAAACATCTTTGCGTTCTTTCATGCTAGATTTGTACAATTGAGGCTACTTTTAACCTCTTCGCACAATCTGCCCTCTATAGGCCTCCATTGTCGCTGTAGCTTGCATGTGTTCTGTTCTGTTATGCAGTTTTTCTTTGACTACCTTGTGAATCGACGCCCACGGTTGCCACCTTGTGGGTAAACTAATTACTGCAAAAAAATGTGCAAGTACAAACATTTGAAAATATTGCTATTGAAAATAGCTAAGTGAAAATAGCATATTTTCTTAGCAATAGATACTATTTACACTATGTGAAAATAGTGATATAGTCCGTTTACACTCGCCAGTATAAAAGTAGCAGTTCGTTGCAAATAGTTGTTGGATGCAACTTATTTATTATCAGATACTACTTGAACCTCAGTATTGCACATTAGCAGGATGCAATGATAATATAGAGCATAAATTATTATATTTATTAGATTATTAAATGGATGAAACCTAATTGGGACAATAAAGCCCTCCCTACGCCTACCTTAACCCTACCCGATGAATACGTTATTATTAAACTTTAGTAAGGCACATTGTTTCCACTTTTCAAATATTTTCCTAATTTTTATTGAAAATAAATGCCTTTCTGATCTGATATGGGGTGAGAAAAGGGAGAATAGTGATGTAACAAAGTTCTTAAGAACGGGAAGAAGGAGGCGGGAACCGGCGAACGTCCAACATACTTTAATAATAAAATAAACAAACAATAAAATGAAAGTGAAAGGGCGGCAGTTCCTCACGGCGACTGCCGCCCACACAAATAAAATAAAACATAACATAAAGTCCAGGCCTGGTCCTCTCTCGTCCTTCACATGTCGTCGCTCCTCTTTTATGCTTCCGGAGCTCCTCCGTGAGAGATACGAGACCGGTGTAGCGCGCAGCTGACGCTCATTATCACTCGAGTCACCGGCCTCGCGCCGTTCCCTCATGGCTCTCGCTCGCCCTGCCAGTCACAAGCGAGTTCGGCAAAAGGCGGATTCGAACTCGGGTCGACTGTATCAAAAGCTACTTACACATGCCATTTTCCACACGGCCTATGCCACAGTAGATGTTGAGTGGTGTGCATCTTTTTTAATCTGCTGTGGCCCAACCAGACATTGGTGGGTGGAGTCAGTGGCCTTTGCCAATAAGACAGGCTATTCACACTTAGTGTAAAAAGTTAGTGGGTTTCAGAAGGTTATATAAGGCTCTCCAATGAGTAAGGGTAATGTAACCATGGTCGCAGAAATAGTCGAATGTTTTGGGAGTGAAATTCAAGACACTTTTCAAGTGCTTCACACTTTTTTCAGCACTTCAAATCTCTAAATATATAATCATACTGTGACGATTTGCCAGTAAACAATTGTTTATTTAAAAAGACATGAAATTACCAGTATAACCAGTAGATGGAGCATTTATTCGCTCATTAGCCATTTCCACTCCCTAATTTATGAGGAAAAGTAGGAAAAGTCACACAGTCTCATGAAAAACAAAAACTTTTCTTCAAATTGTGACTAAATTACACAGAAAGCAATTAAATTACCTCACATAAGTATACAACCTGCATGCTGCTTTGCTCTTAGGCTCTCATAGTGCATTCAATTACCCATGGGATGTTTATTTTTACAATTTGGGAAGTCATAATCACGAAATCAGGTGCTTATGACTTTGGTCGGAGGCAAGGTACAAAACAAACAAAAATCAGCAAAATCTTTTAACGCTGCATCCACAAAATGATGAATAAATAATGTGCTTCAGGTGTGGTTTTGCTTTTTTTTAATGTTTTTATGCAATGTACGAAGGCGCTGTACATTGACTCGTTATATATTCTAGCATAATTGTACTTGCAGCTTAGCTTTAATTTTTTTTAAATTCAACAATTTTTCCAACAGACGCTGACAGACGTTGTTGCATCTATTGCGTCCCTCATATTTTCTTTTAGTAATATGCCACCAACTCGGAAACTCTGGGCTTAAAAAAGAGTTTACAGTTTCCCACTCATGAATACAACATAGTGGTGCCATTCATGTGCGTTCAACTCGTAAATCTGTCCGACATGACTCAAAATCAATGATTTTTTGAGAAAATCACTTCTGGCATACAGAAACGTCCTATCTTAATTCTTGATTTAAGATTTGGAAAAGTTGGTTTTGGTTACTATACCGATATAAGAGGATTTTGAGGTGTAAATGCCATGTGACTAAACACTAAATGACATCATGTCAAAGCTCTAAGTTCTAAGTGCCTTAAATATGAAAATATTTTATACAGTATAAGTCCATTTTCACTTTTAAAAGCCTTCCAAGAAAGAGTCAGGCACTGGTAAAATGTATGTTACATTATAATAATTGGGATTTCTTTTTTATTTGTTTGTTTTTTGTCAGAATACATGCCCATTAGTGGATTCTTTTGTTCCAATAATGGTTTATTTATCCACACGTGCTAACTGGTCCACGCTGGCCAGCCAAATCTAGCCACTGAATGAATCCTGAAATTTAATATCATGATTTTAAATTTCAACCTCCTCACTAAACAACAGGTGTAACCCCATGGAACAGGAAAAGGTCTCTCTCTTACTTCTGAAATCCAGAGCTCATGTGATAATGCCAGTGCTAGGGCTGCATTTTTGTGTTAAACCCTGCTGTAGGCGACTGCACGAGAACTCAATGCACCTCTCTAACACCTAGCCTTCAGACAGAACTTAAGTTTTAAATCTGTATCCCAGCCAAATAAAGGTAGTGTTACCTGAAAAAGTCTATTTTACTGTGCTTGAAAATGGCTTTAAAGAAGAACGCGAAATAGCTTTTTAGGGTTTAGGCCAGTTAGTGATATGTTTTACCTGTTTTGCGTGTATGTGTGGGGACAAAATGTCCTCACAAAGATGGCAATATGCGGAATCTTTGTCTATTTTTTGGTAACCGTTGGGTAGTAGCTTATATTATACATCATTGATGGTTTTTGAACATGTCAAAAAGCAGGACGTTTTTTGTAATGGGTAGGTTTAGGGTTAGGGGATAAAATCTAGCCTGCAGTTTGTATAAAAATCATTATATGTCAATGGAATGTCCCCATAAAACATGTGTGTGTGTGGATCTGGTATTCCCTTTGCTATGTGGACCAAATGTCCCCACAATAAGAGTAATACCAGTCATTTTTGATCTTGTGAGAACCTTTTTTTGGTCCCCATGAGGAAAACAGCTTATAATTCATACTAAATTAAAGTAAGTGTTTTGAAAATCTAATAATGCAGATAGTTTTCTCTGATGGGTTTCTGTGATGGAAAGAATATGCAGTTTTGTATATTGTGTGTGTGTGTTTGTGGGGAGGGGGGTATTCCCTACGTTATGGGGACCAAATGTCCCCACAGGTATAGTAATACTAGTAAATTTTGATCTTGTGGAGACATTTTTTTGGTCCCCATGAGGAAATAAGCTTATAAATTATACAGAATTATCTTTTTTGAAAATCTAAAATAGCAGAACATTTTGTGTGATGGGTCGGTTTAGGGGTAGGGGTAGTGTAGGGGGACAGAATGTACAGTTTGTACAGTATAAAAACCATTACGCCTATGGAATGTCCCCATAAAACATGAAAACACAACGTGTGTGTGTGTGTGTGTGTGTGTACTTGTTTTCCTTACATTATGGGGACCAAATGTCCCCACAACGTACGTAAAAGCAGTAAATCTTGACATTGTGGGGACCTTTTGTTGGTCCCCACTAGGAAACAAGCTTATAAATCGTACAGAATTATCTTTTTTGAAAATCTAAAATAGCAGAACATTTTGTGTGAGGGTTCAGGTTAGGGGTGGGGAGGGGGGGCAGAATGTACAGTTTGTACAGTATAAAAACCATTATGCCTATGGAATGACCCCACAAAACACAAAAACACAACGTGTGTGTATGTGTGTGTGTGAGTGGATACTTGTGAGGACCAATTGTCCTCACTTATATTGTGAAATACTTTGACAACCCACTAGTGAGGACATTGACTGGCCCTCACTAGTTAAAAAGGCTTATAAATCAGCCAAAAGATGTTTTTATTTAAATCTGTGATGGTCGGTTTAGGAGTAGAGGTTGGGTTAGGTGATAGAAAATATCATTGACCTGAAATAAAATCATTGGAAGTCTAAGCAATGTCCTCACTAAGAGAGCAAAACAAACCTGTGTGTGTGTGTGTGTGTGTGTGTGTATGTGTGTGTGTGCATAAGCCTACCAGTGTGGAAAAGCCAACAGCTGTACAACCAAAAGTCACACACCGCCATCTGCTGGCTTTCTACTCCACAGCTGAAATTTTGTGCTCAATCGTTCTTACAAAAAAAAAAAAAATTCTTAAAGTGAACAAGTGCATTAATGTCTTTGAGTGACTCTATTATTACCAGATGAGAAAATGACAAAGTGTAGCTGACAAAGCAATTTCTCTCTCTTTTCACTCGGACCTCCCATCTGAATGAGATGACAAGACAATTACGGCGCCAAGATTGATCTTTCAAAAGGCTCTTCACTTCTTCTGTAATTACATACTTGATATGAGGTCTAATGAAGATATTGTCAAGTATGCAATGTAGTTAAAGGAAAAGGGAAAGAAAGTAACTCCTCCCACTATTTCTTTTTCTGTCTTACTTCTAAGACGCTGCTGTCATTTCATTTTCATTATTTTATTTTTTATTTTTTGTTAAAGTCCCCCCTGTGGTGAAAATCAAGTTTTTTAATGACGTTTATAGTATGTCGATGTTGTTTTTAATATGCTTTAAGAAAAACCATGTGCAAATTCACAAGTCAACATCACAACAGTGGTCTAAAGCATGGGTCTTCAACCGGGGGTCCGCGACCCCTAGGGGGTCCGCGGCGGTATTGCAGGGGGTCCGTCAATTAATGTTTGATCACAAATAATTAAAAAAAAAATAAAACGTGTAAAAACATCACAAAGTCAAATTTAAATAAAATATATTTTATTTTACAAATAGTATTACATTAACAGCTTTAATAAAACCCTTCCGTCCACGTGCAGTCACGTGATCTCATGATACTGTCAACGCAGACTATAATTTGAAAATGCTACTGGCTAATAATTTATATACAATTTAACTCGCCAGAATGGATCGCCTGATAGTAAAATTAAAATGTGAAGTTCTGTTTAAGCACACCAACCCGACGTCCAAGAACTAGTGGCGACGGAAGCCGACGGTGTTGTCGCTCATGTCGGCTGAAAAATATGAGCTTGAGCACCGAAAGAATTTAAGCCGACTGTCAACTAGCGCCTGCATATAAATGAGATGACTGTCTATTTAAGCAGATATATTTGTCTATATTCGTCATTCAAAAGGGGAAAGCGAAACCAAGACGGCAAGTATACAAACCATATACAAAGCAGCGCTTGCTGACCGTTTTGAATATCAGTCATGCTGATCACGTGCTTTATTCCACTCCTCTCATGTTATTATGAAAATATTCGTGCGTTCGAGTGCTCGGGTAAGAGGACGTGAAATTAGAACAAGCTTCCGTCGGTGCCGTCATGACTTATTCGCTTGCTTTCATAACTTTTGCTATATATTCTCGTGAACTGACTCGTTTACTATGCTGAACAGCCAATCAGAGTTCTCTCTCACTCACCGACGACCCGACGCCGATTCAACATGTCGAATCGGCCGAAAAATGAGAAGGGTCTGGCTGCAGACCGTGGGCGAGTGGAGCTCCACTCTCAAACAGGAAATACGTCACCTCCACTTGAATTAATAAAGAAGGGCCATGATGGTGTCGCTATGAGCTCTTTTAATTTTTACCATAGACAAATTTTACCTAAATATTAAAGTCCGAATCGCGAGCTATAAAGTCCGAATCGCGAGCCATAAAGTCCGAATCGCGAGCCATAAAGTCCGAATCGCGAGCTATAAAGTCCGAATCGCGAGCCATAATGTCCGAATCGCGAGCTATAAAGTCCGAATCGCGAGATATAAAGTCAGAATCGCGAGCTATAAAGTCCGAATCGCGAGCCATAAAGTCCGAATCGCGAGCCATAAAGTCCGAATCGTGAGCTATAAAGTCCGAATCGCGAGATATAAAGTCCGAATCGCGAGCCATAAAGTCCGAATCGCGAGCCATAAAGTCCGAATCGCGAGATATAAAGTCCGAATCGCGAGCTATAAAGTCCGAATCGCGAGCTATAAAGTCCGAATCACGAGCTATAAAGTCCGAATCGCGAGCTATAATGTCCGAATCGCGAGCTATAAAGTCCGAATCGCGAGCCATAATGTCCGAATCGCGAGCTATAAAGTCCGAATCGCGAGCCATAAAGTCCGAATCGCGAGCTATAAAGTCCGAATCGCGAGCCATAATGTCCGAATCGCGAGCTATAAAGTCCGAATCGCGAGATATAAAGTCAGAATCGCGAGCTATAAAGTCCGAATCGCGAGCCATAAAGTCCGAATCGCGAGCCATAAAGTCCGAATCGTGAGCTATAAAGTCCGAATCGCGAGATATAAAGTCCGAATCGCGAGCCATAAAGTCCGAATCGCGAGCCATAAAGTCCGAATCGCGAGATATAAAGTCCGAATCGCGAGCTATAAAGTCCGAATCGCGAGCTATAAAGTCCGAATCACGAGCTATAAAGTCCGAATCGCGAGCTATAATGTCCGAATCGCGAGCTGTAAAGTCCGAATCGCGAGCCATAATGTCCGAATCGCGAGCTATAAAGTCCGAATCGCGAGCCATAAAGTCCGAATCGCGAGCCATAAAGTCCGAATCGCGAGCCATAATGTCCGAATCGCGAGCCATAAAGTCCGAATCGCGAGCTATAAAGTCCGAATCGCGAGCTATAAAGTCCGAATCGCGAGCCATAAAGTCCGAATCGCGAGCTATAAAGTCCGAATCGCGAGCTATAAAGTCCGAATCGCGAGCTATAAAGTCCGAATCGCGAGCTATAAAGTCCGAATCGCGAGCCATAAAGTCCGAATCGCGAGCCATAAAGTCCGAATCGCGAGCTATAAAGTCCGAATCGCGAGCTATAAAGTCCGAATCGCGAGCTACAAAGTCCGAATCGCGAGCCATAAAGTCCGAATCGCGAGCCATAAAGTCCGAATCGCGAGCCATAAAGTCCGAATCGCGAGCCATAAAGTCCGAATCGCGAGCTATAAAGTCCGAATCGCGAGCCATAAAGTCCGAATCGCGAGATATAAAGTCCGAATCGCGAGCCATAAAGTCCGAATCGCGAGCCATAAAGTCCGAATCGCGAGATATAAAGTCCGAATCGCGAGCTGTTTGACATATTTTGTGTGGGGGGGGTCCCTGCTCCGTGTCTCGCTCATCTAAGGGGTCCTTGCCCTGAAAAACGTTGAAGACCCCTGGTCTAAAGAGATGGTTTGAGATCATTACGTTAACAACTAACTCGGCCAATCGCGTCAACTTGCTTCAGCATATCATTAACTATGACCGATCTGATTCTGAAGAGTCTCAAGAGAAGGTTTTCCCGGTATATCTTTCTGTTGATATGAAAAATCTGGTAGATTTAGAAATATGGTGGGTTATGCCTTTCTCCACTGACATTATAAGGGGATCAAAGCGTTTCTAAGGATACTAATATTTAGAAGACAGATGTCTGACTTGCGAACGGGAACTTGGTTTGTGTAACGTCAGCAACACATTATTCGCTCTTTATTAAAGTAGTCAGCAAATCATATTAATTACCGTTATGTGTCGAAAAACATTGTAAAAATTGATCGTGCAGTTGACCAAGTGGATCTCTGAGCTCGTGCGAGTGAGTGGAGGCGGGGCTAATTAGCATATTCATAGATCTGCGTATACTAAATGAAGCAAGGGTGTTAAGTTATTTTAAGGCATGAATTTAAAAAAAATTCACAGGAAAAATTTTTGTTTTAACCATGGGGCGTGTTACTGAGGTAAATGTGTGGTCAAACGATGGTCAAAAAATTAGTTTTTCTCGAAAATTCTGATTTTCTTTTCTAGTCAAATGCACATTTCTTTTAGAAATTGATCGATTTATTTACTTGGAACCAAAAATAAGTAGATCCCTGTCATTTAATCCATATCATTTGGCTAACTCATCCTCATTCTCATCACATAGAAGGGCCGACTCTGCACTCTTCCTATTACTGTTTCCGTAAAATATTGCTTTACTCATTTTATGAAAAGCAGAATTTAGTTATTCATACATAAATACAACTATACTACAAAAACACTTCAAAATGACGCTACTGTCTATAAAAACGCCCAATGGGGAAATACATTACTGGCACAGCGATGCCATATGGCAACATCGATATTTTCTCAATTTACAGTAAAACTATGTTAGACAAAGTTGATTGTGAATAAAACTTTTTAATTTACATATCATAGATGCTGCAAAAAAAAATCTCCCTTGAGAAGAGATGTTTAAAAATGAGGTAAATAGAGCAATTTCCGCAGCGCTTCAACAGGTGTCTTCCGTGTGAGGATGACAGTGGGAAAAGGGGTTTTCGAGGGACATTTAAATTTAATGTGATTTAAATTGTGAGTTAAAAGCAGCACATCATTGCCAACCTTAAGGCCTACCCTCTTAATTGACCCTTCGCAAAGCCCCGCCCCCTTTAGTTACTGTTGCTATGTCCGCTCTCACGCCACACATCATGTTCTCACGCTGTGAAAAAAACATCGTGGAGCAAAGAGGACACTGACAACGTATGAAACCGTTTCATATTTAAAATATTGTAATTTTTTAAAGATGTTTAAACACTAAATAGCGTCTAGTGTGTCTTTAATGTGTCGTGAAGCGATCATCTCTTCATACTAGTTCATTTATAGCATCAAATAAACATGAATGAACATCAGAAGGAATGTCGTTTCAAGTGCAGAAAGACGTGATTCAAGTTCACCAACGTTAATCTACTAACTCCCCTGACTACTTTGTTGGAAAAAATGGCAGATTCAGGATTATGATTGGTCAGATCGCCTGTCAATCAAACTGTGTGCGAAGAGTCAATTCCCATTTTTTCTGAATATCAAGGAAAAGAGTAGAAATTAATTGTTGCCTTATGGCAACTCTGTACCATATAGGGTTAAGGGATAAAATTATTGACTACAGGAGGACTTTAAGGAAGAACGCATTGTTTTGGTATCCACTGCAATTTTTTTGTTTGTGAATATAGTATTTGCCGTGCAGAAAAGCCTCTAAGTTCACAGCATCTGTGTTTATAAGAGCGTACAGCATCGTTCATGGGCTTATTAATGTTTCTTGGGTTAAATCAAAAAGGAATTAACATCAAACCAAATTTATAAACAGATCACACCGTTATAAAACATATCGTCCATGTCTTCCTCGGGTACAAAAACGTATATATTCCTTGTGAATGTCCAACGCCATTAGCCTTGCGTTTATTACACGGCGGTCTTGCATAAATTCAGAGGACATTTTTCTCTCTCTCTCTGCCGCTTCTGTGATTTCACATATGGAATCGTCCAGGAGATTAATAAGCTTACACTGGCTTTATGTGTGAAAATGTCAGCTGAGACTGCAGACCTGACTGAACAAACAAGTCACATTTCCATATTTCATCAGTCTGTGGTGTAGCCTACCTGCCGTGGCATCAGACATTATTGGGTTTTTATGTCTCCGGCTTTTGAAAAAAAAATAAATCCGATGCAGCATCTCACCGCTAGAATCTCATTAGGGGTGAATGCAAATGTGTTTCCAACCTGTTAGAGCTTTGAAGGTGGGAGTAGAGCATGTGCTGGATGGGCTCTAATGAAGTATGGCGTAGGAGAGGAGACACTTTCGTTGATGGAACTGACTCACCCACTCGCATGAAGAGCACTTTATGTCTTTATCTCATTAATCTTAACAAAAAAACTTGGGAAAATAACCACAATTTAGCACATAAACACTTAGACAAATCTGTCATGATGGACGGGAGAACTAGGAGAGCTGGTCCGAGGAGTTATTGCACTGTCAGGTAGATTAATGACTGTGGATGAAAACAAATCAGGTAGTTACGGTATCAGCTGAACCCCTTTTGCCTTCAGAACTGCCTTGGCATAGATTCAACAAGGTGTTAGAAGCTTTCCTTGGAGATTTTGCTCCATATTGACACAAGTTGCTGCATCCATGATGCGAATCTCCCGTTCCTCTACGTCTCTATTGGACTGAAATCTGGAGGCCATTGGAGTGTAGTGAACATGCTCAAGAAACCAGTTTGAGATGATTTGAGCTTTGTGAGATATCCTGCTGAAAGTAGCCATCAGAAGATGGGTCCACTGTGGTCATGAAGGGCTGGGCACGGTCAGCAACAATAGTCAGATAGGCTGTGGCATTTAAATAATCCTCAATTGACCGTTCGCGAAGCCCCGCCCCCTTTAGTTACTGTTGCTATGTCCGCTCTCACGCCACACATCATGTTCTCACGCTGTGAAAAATACATTGCAGAGCAAAGAGGACACTGACAACGTATGAAACAGTTTCATATTTAGCGTCTTGCGTGTCTTTAACCCTCAAATGGTCTTTGTTTCCTTCGTATCAATCTTGTCTTTTGGGTCAGTGTGATAATTGTAGAAAATATATACATTTTCAATAATACAAATAATATATAATATTTTTTGTTTACTCCTCATCTATGCATTAATGCTGTGTTTTGGGAGATTTGAAGAACTTTTGTACCCATTTACAACAGAAATATGCAACTACATCATTAGCTTGCATGTGAAATATCATTTTTTTTAATGAAAAAATCACTTAAATGACTGTCTAAATTTAATTTCAATTGTTTCTGGTTATTGATCTAGGTGTTAGGTGTAGAATTCTGCCATCTGGAGGTTAGTGAAAAAACTAAGATGATTAGTTTTTAAGCAATAACTTATTTTGACCAGCAGAGGGCCATTGAAAGCCATTCATTTTACTGGATTTTGGAACTGCCAAAAATCACACCTAATGTACAAAACTCAAGAGTTTACAGATTCAGGGTTATGATTGGTCAGATCGCCTGTCAATCAAAGAAGTGTCAATTGGTACTAAGAGCGCCAAAGTGTGCCAAGAAAATATTCAACACACTATTACTCGAGCAGCAGCAACCTTTCATGTTGTTTGCACCAAATTTTGACGCGACCATCTGAACTTTGCAGCAGAAATCCAGACTCATCAGACCAGACGGTTTTCAATCTTCTATTGTCTAGTTTTGGTGAGGCCGCCTCAGTTTGCTGTTCTCAGCTGACAGGAGTGTCTCGTTGTGTGTTTCTGCTGCTGGGAGACTTCAGTTTCGACTTAGTTTCCATCTATCAGCCTCTAACCAGTCTGGCCATTCTCCTCTGAACTCTGGCATCAACAAGACATTTTCGCCCACATTTTCTCTTTTTTCAAACCATTCTCTATAAACCCTAGAGATGGCTGTGTGTGAAAATCCCAGTAGATCAGCAGTTTCTGAAATACTTCAGCCCGTCTGGCACCGAGAGCGATGCCATGTTCAAAGTCACTTAAATCACCTTTCTTCCCCATTCTGAAGCTCACTTTGATCTTCAGCAGATCATCTTGACCATGTCTACATGCTTAAATGCATTGAGTTCCTGCCATGGGATTATTTATAAATAAGTATTATATATATAATACATTTTATCAAATATTTAACCATCATATTATACAATTTTACCCTCATATTTGACAATTATAACAATTATTTAAATGACAAAAGCAATAAAACGTAGTTTCAGACTAATTTTCCAAGTCACTGAAACAGTGTTAGTTGGGAATTTAAAATATAATGCAGAAAAAATCTACTTGGAGAAAACTAGAATAATTAATGTTATTTTACATTTACTAAGAAGTGAACTAAAGCTGCATTAAAGGGTTCGTTCCCCACAAAATTTCTGTCATTAAAGCTGCACTATGTAGTTTTTTCGTCCACTAGAGGTCGCCTATTCAAAACAAAGGCGTAGCTTGATGATGCCGAGTTTGAGCGAGGAATCTTGGGACATGCGGTCTTCACCTCACAGCCGGTGGAAAAGAATTGGGATGGGACTCGGGCAGAAATCATGGATGTGATTATTAACGTTACTGTAGTTTGAACCAGAGCAGGAGCGAGTGTGAGAGACGAACGACACACGCCTCGAGAGCATCGGGACTTTTATTATGACAATGCATGACAATTATGCCGCTTCCGCTTTTACGGTCATGAGCATGAGGTCATTTTTCTCCAGCCATAGAAATCAATGAAATGACCACATTCAAGGTCAAGAGAAGTAGTAAAGACTTCATCAAAATAGTCCTAGACTACAGTGCATCAACTGCATTGGAGACTGACAGAGAAAAGGAAAAATGGTTGAATAAAGTCGTTATTTTTGTTTTGTTTTTGCGCGCAAAAAGTATTCTTATCACTTCATAACATTGGGTTGAACCACTGAAGGTCTATTTTAATGATGTCTTTACTACTTCTGTGGACCTTGAATATGGTCATTCCATTGCTTTCTATGGGAGAGAAAACAAAAACTTGGATCTCTTCAAAAATATCATAATTTGTGTTCCGAAGATGAACAAAGGTCTTGCGGGTGTGGAACGACATGATGGTGAGTAATTAATGACAGAAATTTCATTTTTGGGTGAACTAACCCTTTAAGCCAATTCCTAAAAAGTGAAAGTGAAACAATACAGAAAAAAAAAAAAACTGCAGTAGATTGAAACAGCACAAAAAGTAAAAAGCCAAGTACCAAGTAGTGCACTGCATAAGCACAACCAGCATAGATAGAGCAGTAGTAGTAAGTATAAGTATAGTCACAACACAGCAGTAAAACTGTGTAAGTATAAGTACAGCTGTAGTAAAGAAAAGAAAAGAAAGTTGTTGCATGTATAATATAAAAACAGTACTGCAGCAGTTGTTTTTTTTTTTTTTATTACTTTTTAGCATGTATTGTAGTTGCAGTGTTGTACTACAAAAAACTAACAGACATTTTAGTTATACCTGCATACTGCAGTTTTTTTTTTTGTCAAAAAAAAAATTTTTTTTTTATATATAATAAAAAAAACTGCAGTATTACTTCTAAAAAACTGCAGTATTTTTTTGTAAGGGTAGTGAAACTGCAAGATTTAAAAGAAAAACCAAATGATAGGAATAGCCTTTGTGACACAGCACTGAACTCTAGAATAGTGTAGAATTAGGCCACACGAATTCACTAGGACCTACAGCAAAAATATTGACTTCATTCAAAACATCTTCCCCATTAAAAATAAATGCCTACTTTCAGTTTACAAAATATGTCGATGCATTTTCTAGGCTTGTAACGCCATCTTTAGGAAGCATAGTGAATTACACGTCTCTTTTGCAACACATTTATTCTCATAATTGACTGTATATCTCACAATATCATGTTAAAAATTAAATATGACTTGTTTTACCATTTTTAAAATAAATAAGGGGCACGCAATAACACGATGTTGTCACGTGACCGAAACATGTGTTATGCTGAATCTCTCTCCCCCTCAGATTATTATTAACCCTTTAGTATTAGTAGGTTTAGGATTAGATATAGGGTATAGATGTTAGGATTATGAGTTTGGTTATGATTAGGCAATCAGATCGCGATTTCAACGAGGGGGGTAATAACGCGAGCACAACACCGGAACCTTTGTTCCGGGCTCTAGTGTTACCCGAGTCATTCCACTGCTGCGCTCTTACAGCAGGCGGCGCTGAGCGGCTCTGTGGTTCGTGGAGTAGTTTGATATTAGAAGTGTGACAGGGCCACTGCGAGAAGACCTGCAGCGACGACATGGCGCTAAACTTGACTATCAACAGTAGCAACCCACCTCTAGGTAACTACAAGTGCGGTGTTGTGCATAAACTCCGTCGCGTTTTGCAGATTAACTCGCGCATTGCACAGACACGCAGAATCTCCTCGTGCCGTCGTGGCATCATCTCAAATCATCTGCGTGTTCACTTTTCTTGTCTTCCAACGCTTTAAATTTGAATAGATTCATTTATAGTAGTGCTAGTTTGGCACTGCTTCCCTAAAAGTGATTCAGTAGTATAATTTTCGCGTGTTTTCATTATTATGTGGGCGAGTTTTGTGGGTTTTCCAGTCATACAGTGGGCGAAATGAAGGTTTCATTGATTTTGGAGATGTTCTACCACATATTTGAGGTATAAAATATGTTGTTCTAGCTGCTGAATCATATTTATTGTGTGCATGATGAAGTGAAGTGCGCCATCCAGTGCTGGAGAAGCTGTGTCACTGGCTGATGCAAGTCATCTGAAAGAGCTGGATCTGTTGTTTACTCCTCTTTCTGGTGTAAATGTTTGTTTTTGTGTGTGTATTCGGGTGTGATCTTTTTAGTGGTGATGGAGTAAAGTTAAAAAATGCCATAAACAAAACTCAAAATGGGAGTGACTGGTTTTGTGCAGTGCAAGAACAGTGTCATTTGATGGGTTGCCAAACCTGATTTTCATTATTAATGACATCCCAAGAACTAACATGCATGTGTAGGGCAGAAAATGCCAAATCCTTGCATAATATTCATGCAGATATGTATTGAGGTAATATTATCTAGTCTGCAGACCTGCAGCGCCAGCAGTTTTAGGTTATAAAAAGTTTCGTTTTAAAATTTTATAAATAAATGCTTTAAAAGGTGCTTTTTGATAATAGTTTTATTCATTGTGTTTAGCTGATGTTTCCCAATTGACTGTTCAT
This sequence comes from Opsariichthys bidens, assembly GCA_037194245.1. Taxonomy (NCBI): domain Eukaryota; kingdom Metazoa; phylum Chordata; class Actinopteri; order Cypriniformes; family Xenocyprididae; genus Opsariichthys; species Opsariichthys bidens. The sequence goes on along the minus strand of CM074286.1, from coordinate 3,432,764 downwards.
ATTGTTACAAGCGGCGTTTAAAGATACAGAGTATAAATATATTGTATTTAGTCATGTCAAATTCAAAATAAAAATGTCTTGGAAAAAGTGGAATGTGCATTTTGAAAATCAATGACATTTAAATAATAAAATAATACAAAAACATTTATTTTAAAAATGTATAATTAATCTCATAATTTAATATTTATTAATTGCATGGCTTTTCTTCAGAAAGACCTCCATCTCATCCCTAAAAACAGCTTTTCTAAATAAATCGAGAATCACGATTGTGTTTTTGTTGTTGTTTTTTTCAAACAGAAATCACGATTCTCTTATAATTTTGAACAGATCTAAATAATATGTTGTTTACTAGAGATTCTGACAAATGTTAACTGCTGCAGTCTATTAAAAAAAAATTTAAATTTAATGATTTTTTTAAATCAGTTGAATGAATGATTCAATGACTCACTCAAATAATTTTTGTTTTATTACTGGATGAACAGTGGGGGGGGCAAAGTTTTGTTTTATTTAAGGAAATTAAATACAGGATTATAAGGAATTTAAGGGAATAAAAAATAAGTTCTACGTCTTATTATAGTATATAGTTGTGAAGCAGTCCATTTAAACTCAGCAAACATTTTATTTAATAAATATTCACACATTTACTCGTGTTTGGATGTCTAATATGTTTAAAAAAAAATCACTTTCAGGTATGTGTGACCTCATTTAAATGATAGCATATTTTCATTTCAAATTGTAAGATATTTGTCAAATATTCAATGTTCGGCTTCTTGTATATTCCCACTCACGCACTCTTTCATTGATAAAAAAAACTAAACGTTTTCGCGTTGGAATTCCCTCGTCTTCAGTGAACATTAAGCCCCGCCTTCTTTGATCTGATTGGTCATAATTTTGACATTGACAAGCGCTGTTAGATCGCAGAGACCAGCCTAAAAATGAAACTTTTTTTTTTTTTATAACTGTCATCCTAGCAGCGGTGTGTAATGGAGAGCAGCATGAACAAATATCAAATATTAGAGGGTATAATTTGGTCATTTCCAATTGTTGGAGGTAGACTTGTCTCCCTCAATGGATTTCACGCGGCCCTGGCTGTCCCCATGCTCTACTGTATCCGATACAGGATCAAAATAATACAGCTTGTTCATAAAGGCTTATTCAGAGACACTGAACCAGATGAAACACAAAAATAATTGGCGACGTGTTTAATAAGCACAGAATCTAGATGAACCAGTTTGGTCTGTTTGTGTTTGTTTTGAGCACATGACATGTCATAATGTAGCCTTATAATGAAAGCACATCTGTTTCTGTTACATTTGAGGTTGGGCTTTTTGATTTTTGCTAGCTCAAAAAAAAAAATTGTGCATTATCGTGATTATTGTAAGTATTCTTTGCATCAGTTTAATGCATTAGGTAATGTTGTACATAAAGGAAGCAAGGAAGCAAATGAAGTATAAACCAGGAAATTATGTTAATTTTTTATAACGCAGGAACATGCCATTTTCAGTTCGGATTTGTGTTTGCATGGCTTTGCGTACTCACAGATTTACATTGCCTGTTTTCTCTGCCTGTAGGGGCGCTGTTGACGGCTGAACATGTGAAGGGCAGCGTCAATCTCTCTGTGAAGGAGGGTAAAGACACCATGCTCCATGTCTCTGAGTGAGTATATGGCCTGTGTGAGAGTAGAAGTGCACGCTTTATGCATAATATAATAATTATAGAGTTATCTGGACACATTAGAGCTGCAACTAATGATTATTTTTTCGATTAGTCGACTATTCTAACGATTATTTTTATTGAGCTTTTTTTTTAATAATCTAGTGGGGTTTTTTTTTACGTAAGACGTTAGAACTAATTTATCAGTTGATTGAGGTGTAGAAACACTGGGACACGCCATTATGTAATAATACGATTTGATTTTGATTGAAAATAAGCCACTTATGTGTGTTTGTCCAGTGGGAGACATTTGAACTTTAACATGAAAGACTTTCTCTACAGTCTTAAAGGAACTTTGATAATGTTCAAGCCACTGAACAAACGTCTCCTGAACCGTGTGTTTTTCCTCTTGCTCTGTCTGTGATGCAGCGAGTCTTAGCGAGCGTGCGGCTGAAACCTCGCACGTGCGAAAGAGAACGTCCTCGCACATCCAAATAAACTTCTTTGAAATGCAAAACTGATTTTCGTTCGTTCGCTTGAAATATTTTCTTATTTGCGAGACGAAGATTTTCTCCTCCACTCAGTTCACGCGCGAAATGCGCTTTTGCACGCTCAAAATATGATCTTGCGCGCGCAAACATTTGGCAGAGATCCAATTCCACAGGTGGTACGCCATTTCGGTTCTGCAAAGGGAACAAATGAGCGTTTTATCTGGTCTCTGTTTAAAGTATTCCCACACTTTTGATAATCGTGGGTTTTTGTGATAGAGTGGAACTTTCTCCGTTCCCAGGAGCAGAAGCCGCCGTTACGGCAGATCAATGTAAACGGTGTGACGCGTCAACGTATTTTCACAGTCGACGTAATCAATGACGTCGACGCGTCGTTGCAGCACTAATACACACACACACACACACTTTTTCTAGTTTTGTCATTTAGATGCATCATTCCGTCTTATTTCCCATTTCTCCTTCCTTTAGTCAGGTGCAGTTCAGCGACGTGAACTCCATCACGCGTTATCTTGCCCGAGTGGCTCCGGCGTTGGGACTGTACGGTTCCAACATGATGGAGCAAACTGAGGTTAGATTTGAGAATCACTGGCTCTCTGCAGCAAATTACAATTATTTCATCTTCTTCGATCTGATTGGTCATAATTTTGACATTGACGAGCGCTGTTAGAGTGCAGAGACCAGCCTAAAAATGCAACTTTTTTTAAAACTGTCATCCTAGCAGTGCACGAACAAATATCAAATATTTTATTTGGTCATTTTTGATCTTTTTAAGGTTGATCACTGGCTGGAGTTCAGTGCCCGTCGTCTCTGTGATCAGTCCGCTCTTTCTTCGGCTCTGGCGGATCTGGATAAAGCTCTGGCACTGAGAACCTTCTTGGTGGGTCACAGTGTGACACTGGCTGACCTCTGCATCTGGGCTGCTCTCAAAGGTCAGTCATTTGGCTAGGAGATAAATTAAACCCCTATGTTATGCAAGATATGCATGTTTCTTTCTACAGTCGAAAAGAAAGAGGTTTTTGAGGAAAACATTCCAGGATTTTTCTCCATATAGTGGACTTTGACAGTTACCAACAGGTTGACGGTGTGATTTGCGGTTTTCCCTGCCAAGGAATAAGGGTCTTATCTAGCAAAACGATTGGTTATTGTCAAAAAATAATAATTTATTTAACTTTTTAATCACACATGCTGGTCTTGCACTGCTCTGCAATGCGTCACGCATTATGTAATCACGTCGGAAAGGTCACGCGTGTGACGTGGGCGGAAGTACCGTGCGTGGACGGGTAAAAAAAAAACTCATTTTGTAAACACTTGCTCGGCACTTCTCCCTGTGTCACCTTTGTTGAAACTGCAATTTGGACCTTCAGCCCGTTGGTAACTGAAAAATCCTGGAATGTTTTCATCAAAAACCTTAATTTCTTGTCAAGTCAAAGTTATTTATAAAGCACTTTTTTTTTTTAAAAACAACGAGTGTTTATCAAAGTGCTGTACGTACAAAAAGAAAACATGTTTATTAATACGAACAGTCAGCACCATAAAAGGAAACACCTAAAACGCAATAAAACTGTAAAAGAAAGCTCTCACATGGCATCGAACGCCAGACTATAAAAATAAGTTTTTAGGCCAGATTTGAACTGGTTTTTCAACTGAATAAAGAAAGACATGAACATCTTGGATTTCAAATTATCATGAAACTTTAATTCTGAAGTGAACTAATCCTTTAATCTTTGAAACTGCTGACAAGATAGTGATCAAACTACATTTTAGAAAAATCTCCTGTCAAGTTTATTAGTACATGAGCATATGAGTGTCCAATCGGATGTCTACAAGGACTCCTCAAGATCACTAATTTGTCTTTCAACTTCATCGTAATCTAATACTTTTCACCGATTGCCAAAGTTCTGAAAAACGGATCATTCAGGAGTAGAAAATTGTTCATTATATCCAAATCAGGATGTCCCGTCAAAACCAACACGTTGAACGACATTCACTAACCCGGTGAATTTTTCAATTGGATGGACGTTTATTGGACGTTTTGGATGGACGTTTATTTTCTTTATTTTCTTTCTTTGGTCTTTGGTTTGTGTGAAAGTGTGAAGTATTTCCCTCCAATTCAATTTACATTTGCATTTAGTCATTTAGCAGACGCTTTTATCCAAAGCGACTTACAAGTGAGGAAAACAAACAAGCGATTCTTCATGAATTGGCAAATAACACAGGAAGTGCTCACAATACAAGTTTCATACATTGCTCAATACCATAAGCTAGAGTAGGAAGGGAAAAGGGAAGGAAAGGGTTTTTTTTTTTTTATATGAGGGGATCAAGTGTTCACGGAAGAGGTGAGTTTTCAGCTGTCTCTTGAATATTGCCAGGGATTCTGCGCTCCTGATGAAAGTAGGGAGATCATTCCACCAATTTGACCGAGTGAAGAATAAATTTACACCCGCATTATGCGTTATGCATTACATTCATTATTGTCTCTGACAGACGGCATGTTGAAGGCGCCATTTTCACCTCTTCTCAACGTGGTCCAAGTCGTGTGGGTTTTCCAGGAAATGCGTGCACTCACTGGACCTCTGCTTCTCATTAATACTATAGTATATTAAGCATGTTATTCTTTTGGGCAGACATAAATGTGATGTTTATGTGATGTGGAAATGATTGATCATAATGTAATTATTAGCCGGAAAGTATTCAGTGAAGTGATGTTTTTAATTTTGATATCGTGCATTAGGAGCGAGCTTTGTTTGATTTTTGGGTAATGTGCCGAAGACGTTTGAAATGCTTTTTGGGTAATTCGTTATTTTACGGTATGAAGTTTATTTCGTGGCTTAATAAATTGCACGTCACTTAAAGAATGACGCGTGTGGATGTGGCAAAAATGTTGCATTCAGCTGTCGCAAATTCATTTACACTTGAAAATTAAGGTCATTTTTTACCAGGAAACGAGTGATTTTGATGAACCATTGTTTTTATGGTCCCTTACAACAAAAATCTTTCATTTAAACCCATGAAATGCAGAGCCTGTTCTAAATAATAGTGAAAAATCTGTTTAAAATTAAATTAAAAATTAAAATTTGTGACGTATTGTCAAGTATGGTGACCCATTCTTGAAATTTGTGCTCTGCATTTATCAAGTGCACACACACACACACACACAGTTAACACTGTTGTTCCATTATTACTCCTTAGCAGATTTTGACTCTCATACAGAATATGCCAAATCAAGACATCTTAACCTTTGCAATAATTCTCAAAAGGAAATGGCGAGTCACAGGCCAAGCCGAGCTCCTACCGTCATCTGTGCCGCTGGTTTTCGTTCCTGAGCTCTCAGGTGCCATTCAGTTCTGTGAGCAGCAAATGGGCCGGCAAGAGTGCCACCAGCAAAACCACTGTGAGTTTATTATTTTGTTGGCTTTCTGACAGACTTTTGCAGTTGTATCTATTGTTTTTTTTTTGGTTGGGGGGTTGAAACAAGCCACTTTTATGTTTACAGATAAAATTAACTTTGAACATCGATCATACATTTAAATGTCAATGAAGTTTCTTGTTAAATATGCCTGATTTTTAGTAGCTTTAATCCACAAACATGCAGTGCCTCTCCTACAGTGATTCCTAATAAAGTTCCAAACTGTTTTTAGCCTGTGGAGAAGGAAAAAAAGCAAGATCTAGGAAAGTTTGTGGAGCTCCCTGGTGCTGAGATGGGCAAAGTAATTGTGCGGTTTCCCCCTGAGGCTAGTGGGTAAGTAGCCTTAATGTCTATACAACGAACGCCTTTCACAATAAATACTGAAGCTTAAAAGTTTGGGGTCTGCAAGACTTTTTTTTTTGCAGAGACGTAACAAGGCTGCATTTATGGGCTAGGTGCACAAGATGGCGCCTGTGAGGTTCAGAAATTCAAGTCTGTTAACTTTCGCTCGTACTCTTCAGGTCCTAGTGATGTTCACATTTACTATAAGGAGAAACTTGTGTATGAAACTTGGCTTTTGTACTGACTGCTGGGGGACTAAAAGGAGCAGTACAAGATCTAATGATATTTTCAACTAAAGTATCAATCATCAGAGATATAAATTATGGCAAGCTGTTTTGACTTTTATTCATTCTCAGGATATGAACTTGTGATTTCAACAATTACATTTTCACTATTTAAAATGTTCATTCTTGATATCAGGAATTAGATTTCCACCAGTAACAATGTCAATTTCTGATATCAACAATTGAATTGCTACTAGTAAAAATGTCAATTTCTGATATCAATGATATCAAAATGAATATTTTTACTAGTAGCAATTCACTTGTTGATATCAAGAATAGACATTTGCACTAGTAACAATGTAATTGTTGATATCAGAAATTTGCATTTTTACTAGTAAGAATTGAATCCTGATATGTGAAACTGGAATTTCAACTAATAAGGAATGCATTCTTGATATCAACAATTGAATTTAAATGGCAGCCTATGGCGAGATTTCACTAGTAAAAATACAATTGTTGATATCGAGAATGACAGTTTATTATGGCAAGCCGTTTTGACTTTTATTCATTTTCAGGATATGAACTTGTGATATCAACAATTCAATTTCCACTAGTAAAAACTATCATTCTTGATATCAACAATTGTATTTTTACTAGTGAAATCTCGCCATAGGCTGCCATTCAAATTCAATTGTTGATATCAGGAATACAATTCTTACTAGTAACAATGCAAATTTCTGATATCAAGAATTACATTGTTACTAGTGCAAATGTCTATTCTTGATATCAACAATTGAATTGCTACTAGTTAAAATGTTCATTTCTGATATCATGAATGTGGTTGTTACTAGTAAGAAAGCCGTTTTAGATATCAGAAATTATCTTGATATCAGGAATTAATTTCAGATATCAGAAATTAATATTTTTACTAGTAGCAATTCAATTGTTGATATCAAGAATAGACATTTGCACTAGTAACAATGTAATTCTTAAAATATCAGAAATTTGCATTGTTACTAGTAAGAATTGTATTCCCGATTTGTGAAACTGGAATTTCAACTAGTAAGGAATGAATTCTTGATATCAACAATTGTATTTGAATGGCAGCCTATGGCGAGATTTCACCAGTAAAAATACAATTGTTGATATCAAGAATGATAGTTTTTACTAGTGGAAATTGAATTGTTGATCTCAAGAATGAACTTTGTTACTAGTGGAAATCTAATTCCTGTTATCAAAAATTGTCATTGTTACTAGTGGAAATGTAATTCCTGATATCAAGAATTAACATTTTAACTAGTGAAAGTTCATATCCTGAAAATGAATAAAAGTCAAAACGGCTTGCCATAGTTTATACTAGTGGAAATTGAATTGTTGATCTCAAGAATGAACTTTGTTACTAGTGGAAATCTAATTCCTGTTATCAAAAATTGTCATTGTTACTAGTGGAAATTAATTCCTGATATCAAGAATGAACATTTTAACTAGTGAAAGTTCATATCCTGAGAATGAATAAAAGTCAAAACGGCTTGCCATATATCAATAAGGATGATGATATGATATGGACTGATGTAGGTAGGTGAAAATATGCTCAGATCCGAGAAAATGGCTCTATTCGTTTCGGTGAAAACCGGAAGTGTCTTCTCACTAGATCGGAAATCCTCCATGGCTTCCATATGCAACTAGCCCATTTGAGCAAAAATACTTTTTCAATTTGAAATAATGGTTTTTTATGTTATTTATTCCTGTGATGAGAAAGCTGAATTTTCAGCAGCCGTTATTCCAGAAATCAATCTAAGATGCTTTGAAGCTCAAACATTTCTTATTTATGTTGAGAACGGTTGTGCTGCTTCATATTTTTGTGGAAACTGTGATGCACTTTTTTCAGGATCTCTTTGATTTAACATGTATAAATTATATTAACATTATCATTTTTGAAATATCTTTTACTATCACTTTCGATTAATTCAATGCATCTATTCTGAATAAGCGTATTCATTTCTTTATAATAAAAACAGTGTAAATTAGTGTCACTAATTTATCTTTCCATCTCAGATACCTCCACATCGGTCATGCCAAGGCAGCGCTACTCAACCAGCACTACCAGGTCAATTTCAGGGGCAAGCTCATCATGCGTTTTGATGACACCAACCCTGAGAAGGAGAAAGAGGACTTTGAGAAGGTACTTTGCCTCCTTTCAGACACAAGTATTTCCTATGTCCTCTATAAATAGCCCGTTCATACTCGAAAAAATGAAAGAAATGGGTTTCCTCACACACATTAACACCGTATTTAAACTGAGCCTGAATCGTTGGCATGAGCACCAAGGCTCAGCACATGCAACTTCCAAATAATTGTCTGTGGCTAAGAGAACACCTTTCGCTACAGGTCATCTTGGAGGACGTGGCCATGCTTCAGATCAAACCAGACCAGTTCACCTACACAAGCGATCACTTTCCCACTATCCTGCGCATGGGGGAGAAACTTCTACTGGAGGGCAAGGCCTACATAGACGACACTCCTCCAGACGTCATGAAGCAAGAAAGGGAGCAAAGGGTCGAGTCTCAGAACCGTAGCAACTGTGAGCGTCACCATGCTGGTCTTCGTCGCAGGAATTTTCATTTGAGGTTTTTTTTACTGAACATGTTGTCTGTGTCTCGTCAGCTGTGGAGAAGAACATGCAGATGTGGGAGGAGATGAAGAAAGGCTCAGAGTTTGGCCAGACCTGCTGCATGAGAGCGAAGATGGACATGAGCTCCAACAACGGCTGCATGCGTGACCCCACACTGTACCGCTGCAAGAACGCTGCTCATCCTCGCACCGGAAACACCTACAAGTGAGCCAACTTGTTAAATGTCATTTTTATTTTATTTTCATCATCTTGTTTTTTTGGTCACGTTTTAGTTGACTTAGATTAAGCCAGGTTTGGGCCTTCAATTAGGACAATTAAAGTTCACTTCAGAATTCAAATTTCCTGATAATTTACTCACCTCCACGTCGTCCAAAATGTTCATGTCTTTCTTTCTTCAGTTGAAAATAAATTAAGGTTTTTGAGGAAAACATTCCAGGATTTTGTTTCTTATAGTGGACTTCAACAGTTAGGTTGAAGGTCCGAATTGCAGCTTCAAAGACTCTACATGATCCCAGACCAGGAATAAGGGTCTTGTTTAGAGAATAAGTCATTTTCTAAGTAAATAAATAAAAATTGATAGACTTTTTAACCAGAAATGCTCGCCTTACGTGATCACGTTGGAAAGGCGTATTCATACTTTATTAACTCATCAGTGTATTTTTTTTCTCCTTTTTTTTGTTGAAGAAAATCTAGAGATTTTGGTGAAGTTATTTATTTAAAAAAAAAAAAAAAAAGTGTTGATATCATCACAGTAAGTGTTTAGGGATGTTCATGTCATGAGAAAAAAGGTTGACATCAAAGCTTTCATTAACGACTTTGACACTACGTCGTACATGTTACTAAATATGGCCAAATGATTTATACTTGGGGTGCGTTCACACTTGTCATGTTTGGTTCGATTAAAACGAACCCTGGTGCGATCGCTCAGTTAGTGCGGTTCATATGTGAACGCTGCCATCCGAACCCTGGTGCGCACCGAGACCGCTAAAAATACGGGTCTCGGTCCGCTTCCAAACGAACTCTGGTGCGGTTCGATTGATATATGAACGCAACACGGACCAAAGACGTGTAAACGAACCAAAAACAGGACGTGATGTCACAAGATGCGACGCTACGAGTCAGCTGATTTGACGACGCGGGAAGATCGGTGTATCCAAAATGAGTCGAGGGCAAACGTGAGCAACGAGGAGGTGAAGTTTCTGTTTCTGCGTACAACGGAGGAAATCCTGGAGCTGTTTTGAACATTTTATGAGCTCTTCATGAGTTCTCAGCGGGTGAAAATAAAGCATAAAATGATGGCGTTTAATCCAGAACACAGCGTTGTTTTGAATGTTCGGTAAGCGAGCTCCGTCGCCAAATATACGTCGTGAAAGCCGACCAATCAGGTCGTGACCGTATCCCTACGCCTTGGTTCGGTAACTTTAGGTTCGCTGTTAAAAATGCCAGTGTGAACGCTAAGCGGACCAGGACTATTATGTTTTGTTTTTGTTTTTTGGTCCAGACCAAACCAACCGAACTACAAGTGTGAACGCACCCTTAATCTCTCATACTTTTTCTTTTTCACTCCTTCCATCTAGAGTGTACCCCACATACGATTTTGCGTGCCCCATTGTGGACAGTGTTGAGGGGGTGACTCACGCCTTGCGTACCACTGAGTACCATGACCGAGACGAGCAGTACTACTGGGTAATAAATGCTATTGGTCTGCGTAAGCCGTACATCTGGGAGTACGCCCGGCTCAACCTAAACAACACTGTGCTCTCCAAGAGGAAGCTCACCTGGTTTGTCGACCAGGGCTATGTGGATGGCTGGTGAGTATCATGAGCGCCTTCACTTTATAGAAAATACTCTTGGATTGCATGGTAAAACGTGCTCTGTCCTTCCTGCAGGGATGACCCTCGTTTCCCCACGGTCAGAGGTGTGCTACGGAGAGGAATGACTGTGGAGGGACTCAAACAATTCATTGCTGCTCAGGTATGTGTATTTCTTGCAATTACCGTAATTTCCGGATTATTGAGCGCACCTGAATATAAGCCGCACCCACTGAATTAAAAAAAATATATATTATTTTGAACATGAATAAGCGGCACACGTCTATAAGCCGCAGGTGTCTACAGGTACATTGAAACAAATTAACCTCTAAAATCCTCAAACTTCATCGCGGTTGGCTTTCAGTCGGATCTGCCGCGAATGTTCGTTCACATTCTGTGACGTGCTCGGTTTTTTGGCGGCATGTTTACTGTTTAGATTGAATCGAGCGCGCTCAAACTTCCCGTCATTCTGATTACGGTAGTCATTTTGTCACCCTCATCATGACAAAGACACGGAGAAATGCATATGATGCTGCTCTCGAGTTGATCCGGCTGTTGGAAAAGGAAATAGAGCTGCTGAACGGGAGCTTGGTCTTCATGAGTCGATGAGAAGACGCTGGAAACACAGTCGTGAGGACAACTAAGGGGCGGTTCGCGTCTTTTGCATGCATTGCCGTGCGCCTACATAGGAAATAATGAATATGCGCGCGCAAAAGACGCGATATGCATCATATGCATTTCTCCGTGTCTTTGTCATGAGCGGGAAAAATCCATATATTAGCCGCGTCTTTGTTTAAACCGCAAGATTCGAAGCTTGGGAAAAAAGTTGCGGCTTATAGTCCGGAGAATACGGTAGAATGACTTTTGGACAAGAATACAAAAGCCACAAAGTTGTTACAATGATCTTACCCCACAGTAATGGCTGTTTTTTGCTGTGAAATCGCTGTAAATTGCACACTTTATGAAATGGCGCAGACAGCAAATTTATGAAAGACATCAGTAGCAGTCTATTTTTATGCAGATTTTGTGATATTGCATAAAAAAAACACCAAGATGCACAAATTCTTAACGTGGATTAAAAAAAACGTAAGCTCACAACTGAGTTGGATTATTTTATGCGGTACGGAAACAGTTTTACCAAAAAAAATTCCTCGATGCACATCAAAAAAGGCATGTGACTTTGCGATGGGACGGCATAACTGTATCTCGTTGCACAGCATGTGAAATGTTGTTTTAGTCGTTCTGTAATGCCTGAGCAAAGTCTGTCATTCAAGTGATTCGGTATAATTCCCTCCTAGAAGCGTCTCGCACGATTGCGTTCGCAAACACCAGGAATCTGAATGCGAGATAACATGACGGTGTTTTTTGAGTTGCGTCGTTTATTATAAATGAAAATTATTATATACAGTGGCTTCTACTGCATCAACTTCCATTTTTCTTAATGATATTAAGCTCCAGTTTATCAGAAAGGGACGATTTTTGTTTTCTTCAACTCACTGGATGGTTTTGTGCGCAAATTTGGAACATTGCATAATTTAAATTCACAACTTTGGATGGAAAACACCTTTTCTTTTTTTTAATATATGAATTATAGATGGTTTTTCTCCCGATATCTACAGTCTTTACGCTTCAGATTTGATTCACATTCTGTCCATTCCACTGTGTTACAGGGAGGCTCGAGATCTGTCGTCAATATGGAGTGGGACAAGATCTGGGCGTTCAACAAGAAGGTAAATATTAAAACCATGTCCGGGGTCCATCATGGCTGCACCTGTTCCCCAGCTGGTCCTTGTCATCCCATTCATTCCCCAGTTTAAATACCCTGAACACCTGGCTTACATCTCTGCATTCTTTCAGCAATATTCTGTCTTTAATTGGAAACTAATTTGAAATGCTTTAGCCTCTAATCTCTCCAACCCCTCTGTATGCACATTTAGTCCTTCACTCAGCCTTTTACATTTGCACGTCACCCCCCCACCCCTGACTAAAATGCACTTTCATTTACTTGTTTATCAAAGTCAGAAAAAAAAAAAGAGTAATTTCTTAATATTAATTAATAGTTAAAACCGCAGCCACTTGTTCGGTGTTGCTTTTAATGTGCTTTCATGTCATCTTTCAAAAGCTGCACACGTTTGTAATTCTGCGTCTGACACGTTATCTACGCCTCATTTCCTGCACCAAGCATGACCTGAGCTCTCTAACACTCTACTCATCAGCTGCTAACTTTAGTTGTCTCTTCTTTTCTTGCTTTGGTACCATTTTTTTTTTTTTTTCAATTTCTTAAATACACCCAAAAATGCTAATTGTCGTCATTTACGTTTGTTTTCATTTTTGGGTCGATTATTGATTTTAAAGGGCTAGTTCACTCAAAAATGAAAGTTCTGTCATCAATTCGAGTTCATCTTCGAAATGCATTTTAAAATATTTTTAATGCTTCATTAGAGATTTCTTTTACTCCATTGGAAGTCCATTACGACAAAACCTTTGACTTTTACAATGTCTTTTTAAATTTTTTCAAAAGTAATCCAAATGATTCGAACGATTTATGTTTACATATTAACATTGATCAAAGCACATACAAAAACGATGTACTAGGGCTGTCACTAACGATTATTTTGGTAATCGAGGAATCGGTTTTGACGATTAATTGAGTAATTGGAGTAATTTTGTGGTAATAAGAATAGAAAGTGCAATTTTTTGATTATGCATTATAACAAATGCCTGCAGAGGGCGCCAACAACCTAGTGATTGTTGTTACACAGCCAAATGTTTACTTAGTCTTTAATATTTGGCCGTTTCTTTACAATAGAAATGCTACAGCCTCTGTAATTTCTTAAAAAGATCATGTGAACATCAAAACTTAACTCAGAGAGAGGGTTTAAACTTTTATTTTGAAATCATGAAGAACAGTGCGCATATTTAGAAACGTGTGTGTTCTCCTGTGTTTGCTTAGGTTTATTTTGCGAGTCTGACACTGTGTTCCCAGATGAGCATGGAGTTTGTTAACCCTTATGCGCTGTTCGATTTCTGTGTGCCCTCGTTATGGAGCGGGTCAAATTGACCCTAATTGGATTCAATACAATTCCTCAAAAATCACACTATGAAAAACAACAAAGATTCAGGTACAAACTGTACACTTTTAATATCAACATTTGTCAAACATTCCAAAAAAATATATATGAAGATATGATTTAATGAAATGTTTTTATTAAAACCGTTTTGTTTCGACAAAATGTGAAAATAAACAGTACATTTTTAACCCTTGTGCATTGTTCAAATTCAGATAAATATTTTTTTCAATTTTTTTTGCTTAAATCTATTAATCAACCTCAGTCCTGATCAAAACTACTAATTTAAAAAAAAAATCTAAATGTTTCTAATCTTTGATACGTTTTTTCCCAAATCAGCGACATCATTTATGAATTTGGCAATTAAAGAGTTAAAATACTTGATTTTTTTTTTTTTAAATTAGTAGTTTTGATCAGGACTGAGGTTGATTAATAGATTTAAGCAAAAAAAATTGAAAAAAATATTTATCTGATACATTTTTAAAGCAGTTAAAGTCATCACGAAAGAGTCGTGAATTTGCTCACAGAGTACTGTTGAGTTTTTGAAAATTATCAAAGCATTTTCCCAAAATATGTGTCAAAATAAGATTTGTCACCAAAAATCATTCCATTTCAAAACTACTAATTTAAAAAAAAAATCTAAATGTTTCTAATCTTTGATACGTTTTTTCCCAAATCAGCGACATCATTTATGAATTTGGCAATTAAAGAGTTAAAATACTTGATTTTTTTTTTTTTTTAAATTAGTAGTTTTGATCAGGACTGAGGTTGATTAATAGATTTAAGCAAAAAAAATTGAAAAAAATATTTATCTGATACATTTTTAAAGCAGTTAAAGTCATCACGAAAGAGTCGTGAATTTGCTCACAGAGTACTGTTGAGTTTTTGAAAATTATCAAAGCATTTTCCCAAAATATGTGTCAAAATAAGATTTGTCACCAAAAATCATTCCATTTGCTGAAACACGGAGAAAGTTACGGCCAAATTAAGACTCAAAAATTCCCCATAGTGGATGAAAACATCCCGAACAGCACAGAAGGGTTAAATACAATAATTTTTTTTAAACTTTTTTTTTCTTAGAACATCATAACTGAACAATTAAATGTAGCTATATAATGAAAATATGTACTTTTCCTAAGTTGGCTGTTTTGTAAACTCATTTCATAAAGTCAAGAAGTTTCTTCTGACATGATGAGCAAGTGTGTGTTTTCTGCACACATGCTGCTGGTTAAAACATTTTTCTGGATTGAAATAAGTGTGGAAAACCACATTTTTAGCTTCTTAAGGTAGTAAAAAAATAAATTAACAAAAATATAACCAAGAAATGTTATTATTTTGGGTCAGTACAGTTGCTTTAGAGCGTTAAATTACGATCCGGCGAACATCACGAACGAAACATTTTGTCTGCATATGTCAAATAACGCCCGCCTGTTGAAACTTTGCATGCGTGTTCATGATGATAAATGAGAAAAAGTCACAAAATATCAAGAAAAAAAACAGAGATTAACCAGTATTCCCAACAACTTGAAAATCTAAACGGGTTAATTTGACCCGGAACTTAACACAAGGGTTAACTGAGCTGCTGAGACGCGCTCCACGCATGTAAAACGCTGCAACACTTCGAATGAAACACGAAACTAATGTTGGAAACTAAACAAACGGCATGAGACGGAGTCTATAAACGGAGCTGCTCTGAGACGGAAGACACTCATAACTTGCTTGCATGTAAATAAAGTGTTGTGCTTCATCCTCAGCACATATATTTATTATCATAATAGCATTGTGCTATTAAATAATGCCTTAAATAATGCAGTTCATTGATTCTTGTCTGTGGAACTTCCGGTATTTTGCCGGTTACTCAACACGAGCAAATTGCAATCGAGGATTTTTAAAAATCGAATACTCGAATTGAATCGAGGAATCGTGACAGCCCTGGCTCAAACATGCAGACAAACCTCATATTTGATGAGCTCTATATATGTGCGTCGTGTTCAAATGTAAAGCCCAATTTGGATCTTTTCATCTTTATGAAGTGAACTTGTCAAATTAATTCATATGGATCTCTTTGCCAATATCTTCGGCTACGTCTACATTAATGTTGAGTTGTCATTTAAAAACGTTTTCCTAGTCTGACAATACTTAAATCCCTTATTGCGTATGCGTGAAAAGTACTAAAAGCTCAAGAGATGATGCAGAGAGAGCAGATTTAATAAACTTCTCACACCATTCATTTTGTTGGGATTTGATCACTGTTGCGTCCAGGTCGAGATCAAAATCACATGGTTTAAAACGCAACCGTCGTCAAGTTTTGCCGCGCAAGACAGTAAATGTGAGTCAATCCGGTCATCTTTGCAGGAAAGTATTATGAAGATTCTGTAAAGGACAATTTATCTTGAGCAACACTGATATAGTAAATAAATTGCAGGCGCAAAAATGGTGTAACATCGTTTTCAAATTTATCCGCTTTGGAGAGCTCAGTTTTCCGTCTCAGTGTGGACGGAAGGCCGGAACTGAGAGAAAAAGATGCGTTTGTAAACAAAAACGTATTCGTGTGGACATGGGCCTTTATGAAGCTTTTGAAGAATCCGCCACATTATTTCGAAGATGGACTGAAGTTTTTGGTTTGGAAAGACACGAGGGTTAGACAATGATGACAGTTTTCATTTTTGCGTGAACTAACCCTTTTACGTCATCAGCTCTCGGGACTGATTTGTCTAAGAGCAGAAATGTTGTTTTTGTCGCAAGGACTATTAAACCTCTTAATTTGTTCAGAGAAATTTCTCAATAGCGGGTCAAATTGTGGGCAGAGTGCCTGATTTAGGTTGTCACAGGAGCGGCATATCACATTGAAACACTTCCCGTCTGTCTGTCTCTGAGCTCTGTGTCCCCAGTTCTACATTAAATTGCATCTCACTCTTCTGTTTACAAGCTGCCAGTTAGCTGTAAAAAGGTACTCCTACTCCTCTTCCTCTTGTTCCTCTTCCTCGTGTTTCCCCTGCCCCTGTATTGTCTGCTCTTTCTTTCCCTATAACTTTGTTTCCTGATCTCTGGCTTTCACAAAAAGTCCAAATTATTCTGGCACTCAAAAATGAAAAATCTCATCATTTAGTCATTCCAAACCGTGATGATTTTCTTTCTTGAACGGATGTTTTGCAAATACCCTGTGTTCTCTTTTAACATAAAAGTTGCAATCTGAAAGATCTTCTGTCTATTGTTAAAACGAATGTTAAAATCAAATTTTTTTTTTTTTTTTTTTTTTTTTGTCTGGCTACTTGAATAAATGCATGTTAGAAACAAAACAAATATCTGCTGATATATCTGCCTTGCCGATATATCGGTCAAGGATTATAATAATATTTTAGTTTTTGCTGTGCTTAAGAACTGTGAAGTTTCAGTGGTGTTGTATCGACTACTGAAATCATTGGTATTTGGACAACCCTGCTCTTGCAGTCTTGCTCTTTTTTTTTCCTTCTGACTTCCTCTCATATGCAGCTTCTCTCTGTGTTTATGGCTCATTTCCGCCCCTCATACAGCTTCTGGCAGATTTTATATCCTAAATTGAAAATACATTAATTTAGAGCAATTCATGGTGTTCAGTCAAACTCATGTTGCTTTAACACTTCCCAGTGACGCTTTTCATACATTTTGCTCTTGATTTCTCTCTGAAAACCTGATAGCTGTTGTCAGCTCCCTCATTTCCCAGTCAGAGAACATTAATACTGTTGATGTTGTGAACCTGCCGAAATAAAGGCTCCAAGCCGTTTTGGACTATAATTATGTTTGGCTTCCCCTGCTCTTCATATCACTCTTCTCTACCGGTCCTTGCTCATCCTGTTTCATCAATCGATCTGTCCACCATTCGGAGCAATGTGAGAGCAAAGAAGCTTTGGTGGTTTTATGTGGCTCTTATTTAAAGAATCATTTGTTCCCCTGTCTCTCGCCCTCCCTGTTTAGGTCATTGACCCAATAGCCCCAAGATACACTGCCCTCCTAAGCTCACAGGTTGTGCCAGTCTTTGTTTCTGAAGCCAAGGAGGAAATGAAAGAGGTTGCCAAGCATCCCAAGGTAATAAAATCTTCATGCACGCAAACCCTAAAGAACCTGTCAGTAGCGTAAAATATTGTATTAATATATCAGTAGGCGATATATAAAGAGAGCCGGGTATATAAATTGGGCCTCGTCAAGTGAGTCGCATCCTGTTTTGTGGGGATTTGCAGAATGCAGATGTGGGAATGAAGCAGGTGTGGTACGGGCCAAAGGTCTTTATCGAGGGTGCTGACGCAGAAACTTTCACAGAGGGCGAGACCGTGACCTTCATCAACTGGGGAAACATCATCATCACCAAAATCCACAGGTAAAACTCGCCACTTAAAAAAACAAAAATTCTACACAAAAAAAATAAAAGAATTGTTTTCTATTGTAATGCATTTTAAATGTAATGTATTGTTCTGATGGCAAACAATGGTTATTTAAAAAAAAAAAAATATATATATATTTATTGCTGGTAAGAACTCCAACGAGCTTCTTCCCAGGTTAATGACATCACAAACCCCAAAATTTACATAAACCCCGTCCCCGAGAGCATGCAACAAAGAGTTGTTGTAGTCGGGTGTTGTTGATGCCGTCATTTTACGCCGGACTGCTTCACAAACGAGGGACATTTCAGCAAAAAAAGATGAACGTGACGACACACGCTAGTGATGAGCTGATCGACTCCACAGCAACTACATCAATTTATCCACTAACCGCTCAGAAACGTCTAAAAGTTGGAACTTCTTCCTGAGTCTCTCCATCAGTGTCGACTCCGGTTTGAACAATGTAAGGATGAACACCGTCTGCGTGAGATTCTCCAGCTTTGTTGTTGTTGAGCCGTTAAAGCTCCGCCCTCTTCTGGAGCAGCAGCTCATTTGCATTTAAAGGGACACACACAAAAACGGCATGTTTTTGCTCAAACCCAAATAGGGGCAAATTTGACAAGCGATAATAAATGATCTGAGCTGAAACTTCAGACACATTCTGGAGACACCAGAGACTGATATTACATCTTGTGAAAGGGGCATAATAGCTCCCCTTTAAAGGCTTAAAGGTTTAATATTTCTCTATAATGTAGAACTAGAGGTATGCAAGCATTGTTACACGAGTCTACAATCTTCTTTCTCAGCCCTATACATGTAGATGTACAGCTGATGTCTTCTGTCTTGGTGCCTGCAGGGACGGCAGTGGAGCGATCTCGTCTCTAGATGGTCGTCTGAACCTGGAGAACACCGATTATAAAAAGACCACCAAGATCACCTGGCTCGCTGAATCCAGCCGTGCCCCCCTCCTGCCCACTGTGTGCGTCAACTACCAGCACCTCATAACCAAACCAGTCTTGGGCAAGGATGATGATTTCAAGGATTACATCAACAAGAACAGCAAGGTGTGGCACTCAAGTGTGTTGGGGTGCAGTTTGTGTTTATATGGTTACGTTTGCGCCACAGTTGAGCAGTTTTTTGGTGGTGTGAACATAAAAATCACATTCCTTCGCAAATAAAGCGGCCTAAATCACTTGACTTAACTGTTCATCACATTACAAAAAGGCACATGTTGACGTCTAACTGTATATTTGTGAACTGTTACGCTTTATTTACATCATTTTTATGGCACTACATGAGACATTACACACAAAGGTGCCTTTTCTGCTCACCAAGGCTGCATTTTTTTTTTTTTTTTGGTAAATTCAGTAAAAACAGTAAGATTGTGAAATAATATTACAATTTAAAATTGCATTTTTAAATGTATTAAAATAGAAAAGAGCTATTAGTTCCTGTGATCAAAGCTGAATTTTCAGCATCATTACTCCAGTCGTCGGTGTCACATGATCCTTCAGAAATCATTCTGATATGCTGATTTGCGCCAAGAAATATTTATCAATGTGTATATAGTTTAAATGCTGATGTGTATTAAAAATCATTTTTTGTTTCCAGATAGAGGAGAAGATGATTGGAGACCCTTGCTTGAAGGACTTGAAGAAGGGTGACATTATTCAGCTGCAGAGGCGGGGTTTCTATATCTGTGATCAGCCTTATGAGCCAATCAGGTTGCACCTCTAATCTTAACACAGTCTTATGAATCTGTTGTAACATGTAAAGTCCTCCTGCAGTCAATAATTTGATCCCTTATCAAAATGACATATTTAAACTTGTTTTTTTTCCTGTGGAAATCATGCCTTAAAATCGCTTGAATATAACTCTACATACTTGCTTCATTTAGTATGCATGGAATATGCTAATTAGCCCCGCCTCCACTCACTCGCACTAGCTCAGAGATCCACTCGGTCAACATACTGAGGTAAATGCTGTAAAATGGTAGCGCTTTTTACAACGTCAGACACATAACTGTAATTAATGTACAAAAATATACTTGGATAACCTGGCTTCTCTTGAGACTCCCCTGCTTCAGAGCGGTCATAGTTAATGAGATTAGATATGGTGAGGGAGTCGGGCTTGTAACCTGAAGGTTGCTGGTTCGATTCCCATGCCAGCAGGAATTGAAAGTGGGGATTGTGAATAATCTCTCTCCACCTTCGATGCCATGACTAAGCTGCCCTTAAGCGAGACACCTGACACCTAATTCCCTCACTTGTAAGTCGCTTTGGATAAAAGCGTCTGCTAAATATAAATGACATGCTAAAGCACATTGATGGGATCGGTTACAAAGTAGTTTATGATGTCTGAAACACCAGCGATTTAGATCAACTGCAGTTTTAAAAAGAAAATACTCCGCAATGATGTTGAATTTGCATCTGGTTTGTCTTAAAGCATATTAAAAAAGCCACATTGACATATGTTACTTTAAATATTTTTTTTCTGCTTTTATCTTCCATTTGTAATTCTGTACTTTGTTTGATTGTTAATTTAGCCCCCACAGCTGCAAGGAGAGTCCCTGTGTCCTGCTCTATATCCCAGACGGACACACGAAAGAGATGCCCACTGCTGGCTCCAAGGACAAGAGCAAGAGCCAGGCAGCTGCTAAACCTGTGAGCAACAGAATTGGATCCATCCATTTGTCCTTTTAAGTCTGTTTTCAAACATCGAAGAAAATGATCACTCGTGTCATATTTTTCCTCCTTCAGGTCAAGGCTGAGTCTGCTCCTCTGAGCAAAGCCAAGCCGGCTCCTGTGTCCAGCCCTGCAGCATCAGCATCAGGAGACGCTTCCTCTCTGTTCTCCAGCATTGTGGCTCAGGGAGATCTGGTCAGGCAGCTCAAGACAGACAAGGCACCTAAAGAGCAAGTGGATGTCGCTTTAAAGCAGCTCTTGGCTTTGAAGTCGGAGTTTAAACAACTGACCGGACAGGAGTACAAACCTGGCATGGCTCCACCTACTTCCGCCCCTGCACAGAAGAGCTCTGTCCTCACTCCTGCAACAGGAAGTCCA
The DNA here is from genome assembly GCA_037194245.1 of Opsariichthys bidens. Taxonomy (NCBI): domain Eukaryota; kingdom Metazoa; phylum Chordata; class Actinopteri; order Cypriniformes; family Xenocyprididae; genus Opsariichthys; species Opsariichthys bidens. The sequence continues at coordinate 3,411,702 of CM074286.1, read as the reverse complement.
AGCCCCGCCTCCACCGGTTGTCCGTTCGCTCGCGTTGCCGAGCAAGGCGAAGTGGTCCGAAAACTAAAGGCTGAAAAAGCACCCAAGGTCTGTTGGGTAATTTAATGAGCTGTGCACCATTCCGTCACTTTTAAGGTGCTCTTACTCACCACATCTTCATTTTACAGGAGCAAGTAGATGCCGCAGTAAAACAGCTCTTGGCTCTCAAAGCTGAGTTCAAACAGCTCACTGGTCAAGACTACAAACCAGGCATGGCTCCTCCCACAGCCTCTCCCCCACAGCCCGCCCCTTCATCTGACTCCTCCCCTGCTGCCATATATGGGCATGTGTCTGAACAAGGGGAGTTGGTCAGAAAGCTGAAAGCAGAAAAGGCACCAAAAGTGAGACTAAATCTTGAAATTTATATTTTTCACATGGTCCACCCTAAACAAATGTTTTCCCCTAACATTTTTAATATAGCTTTATATTATAATTGTTATATGCACAAATAATGTAATTTTTTTATAATATAAATTCTATATTAATATATACTTATTTATTTATAATTATTACAATCAATTTATATTTTATATATATTTGTTGTTGTTGTCATTTATTTCAGGAAACATTGTTTAATTTGTAATTTATTTGTTGGTAAAGCACCATGATTTTTTCCCGCTCTTCCTCAGGACCAGGTTGATGCTGCAGTGAAACAGCTTTTGGCTCTGAAGGCAGAATATAAGCAGGTGACAGGGCAGGACTATAAGCCTGGAGTTCCCCCTGCTGGTAACTCTCCATCAACTCCAGCTCAGCCTGCCGCCACCGTCCTCTCAGCGTCTGGCTCCTCTGACAGCTCTAAGTCTATTTTCGATCGAGTCACTCAACAGGGAGACCTTGTGAGGAAACTCAAAACGGACAAGGCACCCAAGGTTTTTGACTCTTCTCAGTTTTGGTCATAGTTTTTAAAGGGGCAGATCAACCAAAAAGGAAAATTCTGTCGTTAATTACTCGCCCTCGTGTCGTTCTACAACCCGAAAGACTTTCTTTCATCTTCTTAACACAAATTAAGATCTTTGACGAATGAGACAAAGAAGACAAATGAAATCTGAGACATTTCTGTCCCTCCATAGACAGATAACCTCTGACGCTTCAAACAGTTCATAAAGAAATCGTAAAACTAATCTGGTTTATTCCAAATTTTCTAAAGAGACTCGATCGTATTATATGGTGAACAGATCGACAGATTTAGGCTTTTATTCACAAGTAAACATTCATCAACTCACACATCATGTGGTAAACAGAAGCTCAAGCATGTTTACTAGACACGTGTGAGAACCAATGAGGTTCATTCCCATGTTATGTAGCACGTTTGAGCTTCGCTGATCGCAATCGAGTCTCTTCAAAAAATTTGGACTAAACCGCTCAATTCACATGGATTAGTTTTACCATCTCTTTATGAACTTTTTGAAGCGCCAGTTAAGCAGGAGGGACAAAAAGCTCTTAATTTGTGTTCCGAAGGTGAACAAAAGTCTTACGGGTTTGGAGCGACATGAGGGTGAGTAATTAATGACAGGATTTATTTTTGGGTGAAATAACCCTTTAAATGTCTAATTTTTAAGTGATTCTAAGTAGTATCCTACAATTGTTCATATTTTACAGGATCAGGTAGATGCTGCCGTGAAGCAGTTGCTGAGTCTTAAAGCTGAGTACAAGCAGCAAACTGGACAGGAATACAAACCAGGTGTGCCTCCTTCCTCTGGCCCCGCCCCTGCACAATCTAACTCCGCCCCTCTACAGTCTAGCCCCGCCCCTGCACCGTCTAATCCCACCTCACCTCAATCCAGCTCCTCCCCTCAGGCTCAAGCGCTGTTTGCAGACATAGCCCAGCAGGGTGAGCAAGTGAGACGGCTCAAAGCAGAGAAAGCTCCTAAGGTTTGTTTGAATTTGTTTGCAAGCGAGTTTAATAAATATTACATTTTATTTTAGCACTCATGATATTCTAATTTATTTTTAGGATCAAGTTGATAAAGCAGTGAAGACTCTGCTTGAGCTGAAGGGCCAGTATAAAGCCCTCACCGGGGACGAGTACAAGCCCGTGACTACCCCAGGAGGCTCAGGGAACACGGGGGGAGAAGACAAGAGCCGCAAGGAGCGGGAGAACAAATCTGAAAAGCAGGGAGGAGGAGGAGGACGTAAGCAGCAGAAAGGAGGAGAGAAACCTCAGCAAGGTCAAGACTCTGGAGCAGCTGGAGCAGGAGACGGCCAAGGGCCAAAGAAACAGACACGGTGAGAGTGTGTCAAATGCCCTTTATTTGTTTCCTCGAGACATGGATAACTACTTAAATGGAGGCTTGAGAAAGTTTTGCAGTTGGTTTAGTACTGCCACAACTGGTTTTGTCCTCCAAGAATAAACCCAGAATGCAGCCTCTCTCGTCTGAAAGTCTTTTTCAGACTGTAAGTTGTGTACATGGACACTTCACTAAAGGATATTGAGGTGTGTATTAAGGAAATGTTGCATTTGCAAGAAGGATTTATTTTGTGTTTCTCAAATGTAGGTTGGGACTGGAGGCCAAGAAGGAGGAAAACTTGGCTGATTGGTACTCGCAGGTACACTGCTTGTGATTTTGTGAACTGTTGAAGAACTATCTTTACAAAGATCTTTTTTTGTTCAGCTGTTTAAAACTGGTTTCAGGTCATCACTAAAGCAGAGATGATCGAGTACTACGATGTCAGTGGCTGTTATGTGTTGAGGCCCTGGTCTTTTGCTATCTGGGATGCCATCAAAGAATTCTTTGACCGGGAGATCAAGAAGCTGGGTGTGGAGAACTGCTACTTCCCCATGTTTGTCTCTCAGGCTGCCCTTGAGAAGGAGAAAACCCACATTGCAGATTTTGCACCAGAGGTGAGGAGCTGGAAAGAATGAAAGAGGTTTTTATTCAGCAAGGTGTATTAAAGGATTAGTTCACTTTAGAATTAAAATTTTCTCATAATTTACTCACCTTCATGTAATTCAAGATGTTCATTTCTTCAGTTGATAGAATGTTTTCCAGGAAAACATTCCTGGATTTTTCTCCTTAAGTTTTTCACCCTACCGTGGTGCTTTTACCTTCGTCACGTGTGAGCTTTCCAATTTGATCACGTAATGCGTGGAGCATCGCAGAGCAGTGCAAACATTTGTGGTTAAAAAGTAAAGTAATTGATTTTTTTTAATTATTTTTTTAATAAAATGACCAATGGTTTCTCTAGATCAGACTCTTATTCCTCGTCTGGGATCATGTGGAGCTCTTTAAAGCTGCACTGAAACTGACATTTGGACCTTCAACCCGTTGATAACTGTTGAAGTCACTATATGGAGAAAAATCCAGCAATTTCTTCCTCAAAATCCTAAATTTCTTTTCAGTTGAAGAAAGAAAGACATGAACATCTTGGATGACATTTTCATTCTGAAGTGAACTAATCCTTTAAGGGGTTCAAAAGTCACAGTAAAAACATTTAAAATGTTAGTGGATCACTTTTTCCAGAAAAATATTAAGCATATTAAACTGTTTTCAGCATTGAAATTTTACTTGAGAATTAAATCAGCATATTAGAATGATTTTTAAAGGGTCATGTGACACTGAAAACTGGAGTAATGGCTGCTGAAAATGTAGCTTTGCCATCACGGATGTAAATTACATTTTCAAATACACTAAACAGACTTTATTTTTTGCCCTGGCAGATTTAAATAGGCTTAAGAGTCTTTGACTGGATCATTATTGCAGTGATTGTTTCTAGCAATCTTCTGACAAGAGAGTGACCCATTTTTGTCAAAATCTCGTATTGACAATGCAAGAGGTGAGCGCTCTTTTAAGTCTCCTCCAGCACATCCCAACGATTTCCAATGAATTTAAGGACTCAGAGGCGCTAAGTCACGTGTGAAATTGATTCTTCATGCTCCTTCCCAACTGTTCTTTCACAGTTTGAGCCTGATGAATCTTGGTGATGTCTTCCAACATGGTTGTTTAAGAAATGAAAAGCTACACGCTACATTAATTAGGGTTAGAAGAACTGTTATAACATGATAGAAACATCATAATCACTTCAAAAATGATCCCGAGAGATATTATTTTAAATAATTTTCTTTTAAATGGTGCTGTTGTTGATATAAGTGGATATTTTCTATATTATAATAATGGATGATTGGAACGAGATCATATTATACATTCGGTATGAAAAGCCACTCAAAGATTTGTGCTTTTTATCTGCAAATGTCTTTAGGTTGCTTGGGTGACAAGATCAGGAAAGACGGAGCTGGCGGAGCCCATCGCTGTGCGTCCCACTAGTGAGACCGGTGAGCAACTGCAGCTGTACCTGAAATGGACTGGATTCTCGTCTTTTTATTGTCTTTTTAATACATTTGCATTCTTCTTGCATTGACGCAGTGATGTATCCTGCCTATGCCAAGTGGGTCCAGTCACACAGAGACCTGCCAATCAAACTCAACCAGTGGTGCAATGTCGTGGTCAGTCTCCGCCTCAGTTGTACACGTCTAAATTAAAGCCCTGTGTATTCATTCAGTTTCTTGCTGTTCTCAGCGTTGGGAGTTTAAACACCCCCAGCCCTTCCTGAGGACCAGAGAGTTTCTATGGCAGGAGGGACACACAGCATTTGCCACCAAAGAGGAAGCTGAAGAGGAGGTTGGTTAGAAGTGATCGGTCACACCTCACTCACTTATTATTTACTTGCAGATCCTGAAATAATTGTGCCATATTTCTGACACTCCCACTCTTTTAACCGCCATGTGCGCAGGTGTTGCAGATTCTGGATCTCTATGCTCGGGTGTACGAGGAGCTGATGGCCATCCCTGTGGTCAAGGGCAGGAAAACGGAGAAGGAGAAGTTTGCAGGAGGAGACTACACCACCACCGTGGAGGCTTACATCTCAGCAAGCGGCAGAGCAATTCAAGTAAGTTTACAAGACCTAAAGACCCTGAAACTAGTGACAAGCTAGTGTGATGTCATTTCAAACAAAATCAGGCTAAAACGAAGCTTGTTTTGAGATTTCGAAACTGCTTGCGAGGTACGGTACATGTATTATTCTCGAACCGTCACCGTTTGGTGCTTATAGTCAGACAACGAATACAGGCGATCCATACTCCAGTCCAGAAGGGGGCGCACGTGGTAATGCGTTGCAGCCTAAACACCTTCAGGGTCTACTCGCGCTGGACACGGTTCAGTGTCGGTTCAACCCCCCAAAGTTTGACTTGTGTGATCACTCTGTTCTCTGCCCGGGTGCGGTTCGTTTAGCCGGCCCTGGCCCGCTTGAAAGAGCTCGAGCGCGGTTTTGTTTCTGGAGCACGGAAGAGCTACTACTCTTGTGTGCGCTACTGTCATTATTACCACGGCAAACATCTTTATTACTTCTTTGTGGGGAGGAGGACAATCACTGTCTGTATAAGCCAACCGTGTCTAGTGTGAGTTCACCCTTAACCAGTGTTGACCACCAATAATCGCAATAAGCTCTCTGTTTTGTTACTTACGACAATCTTTCAAGTTCTTTCCATTTTATCATGAAATTCAAAATAAATGCTGTTTTGATGCTCTTTAATGTGGCGTGACAGATAGCTGTATAGGCGCCTCAGTTCAAGCGAATTTATGCGCTCATCTTTTCCTCATCACTATTAGCTTCAGATGTTCATTCTGTAACTGTTGAAAGATGCATTACAACTTACTGAAACATGTCCCGTGTTATCGCTCAATCTATGTTTCAACCGCGGAAAGACGTGAATAAAACAGCTTGTAAAGATTCAAGATTTTTATTTGTCACGTACAGTTATATAGAGGAAATTGTGCAGTTATTATAAAAACTAAACATAGTTAACAACTTAAACAATATAAATGTATAAAGATAAGATAAAATCACTGTGACGAGCTCGGCGGGCGAGAGCCGTGGGGGAACGGCGCGAGGCCGGTGACGCGAGGGTTAACGAGCGTCAGGTGCTCGGCGCACCGGTCTCGTATCTCCCACGGAGGAGCTCCGGAAGCATAAAGGAGGAGCGACGACAGTGAAGGACGAGAGAGGACCAGGCCTGGATTTTATGTTTTGTTTTATTTTGTTTGTGTGGGCGGCAGTCGCCGTGAGGAACTGCCGCCCTTATACTTTTTGTTTCATTGTGGGTTTATTTGTTAATTAAATATGTTGAATGTTCGCCGGTTCACGCCTCCTTCTTCCCATATTTACGAACTTTGTTACAATCACTAATAAAAAAAAAGATGTTGCATAGCAGCAATGTGCAAGAAGGATGTGAAAAGTAGCAGCATTATAATAATAATAAAGAGCCATCAGTGCTGAGTGCAGGTATTAATGTGCAGATGATGTTAAGAGACCGAGTTTAGGAGTCTGATGGCCTGGGGGAAGAAGCCTCTTAAACAATGTCACAGCATTACATTTATCTGAGAAAAGCCATTCCATTTCCACAGCTGCTTAGTTCACTTTTTCGCTAAATATATGCGCTATATTAGCCTATATATTAATTATATTTTACTTGACCTGTTAGTGATGTTGATTGCTTAATGCATGTTTAATTAAATCAGGCATGAAAACAAGTTATGACACTGAAAATGATTATATTTCAACAAAGAATTGACCCTTCGCAAAACCCGCCCCCTGTTGCTATGTCCGACATGTCATGCGCTCTCACGCCACACATCATGTTCTCACGCAGTGAAAAATACATCGTGGAGCAAAGAGGACACTGACAACGTATCAAACAGTTTCATATTTAATATTTCGCAATTTTTTAAAGAAGTTTAAACAATAAATAGCGTCTAGTGAGTCTTTAATGTGTCGTGACAGATCGCTGTAGCTCCTCGTGAACCTCTGTGTAGTAGTAGTGCTTGCTAATGAATCACTTTTACTATTGGTTATATTTTGGGTTGGAGATGTGCAACATCTCAAATACTCAGAACACCGTAGCAAAGTCCTAGAGAACACTCTCGGCACCCTAACATTCAGAAAATTTAAAAATCTACCTGTAAGGTGTATAAAGTATTTCAGCGGTATCAATGAAGATCTAAAACTCTCTTTACCGCTCTCAGGGTGCCACATCCCATCACTTGGGCCAGAACTTCTCCAGGATGTTTGAGATTATTTTCGAGGACCCTAAGAAACCAGGCGAGAAGCAGCTGGCCTACCAGAACTCGTGGGGAATCACCACTCGAACCATCGGAGTCCTGACGATGGTTCATGGAGACAACATGGGTCTGGTGCTGCCACCCAGAGTCGCATGTCTACAGGTGTGCTGGAGATCCGTCATTTCTTCTGGTTTATAATGGATCACAGCATCATATGCAAACTTGTACTCTGATTCGCAGGTCGTCATCATTCCTTGTGGCATCACAGCCACTCTGCCGGAAGCAGAGAAAGACCTTCTGTTGGCCCAGTGCTCCAAGTATCTTTCCAGACTACAAGAGGCTGATATCAGAGTCAAGGCCGACCTGCGTGATAACTACTCACCTGGCTGGAAGTTCAATCATTGGGAGCTGAAGGTATTGTTCTCCTTCTCAGCACAATCATACTCATTAGGACTGTTTGATTATGGTAAAAATCATAATCGTGATTATTTTGGTCAGTATTGTAATCAAGATTATCACAGTTAGTAGTGGGTGATGTGACCTAAATCTTCTATAATCTATCGTTTTGTTGTTGTTGTTTACACATGATTGTCATAAATTTCACAGTTCTTGATACCAATTTCGATAGCACAGCAGAAATTAATACTAGACTAAAGTAAACGGTCAGTAATACTATAAAACCAAAAAAGGATCTAAAATTTGACAACCATTTCTGCGTTTCTAGCATTTCTCATTGGTGTTTTAAAGGTGTATTCACACTTGACTTGTTTGGTTCGATTGAATCGAACTCAAGTTCGTTTCCCGCCGGAGTGGATCTTTTGGGCTGATGTAAATACAGCCATTGCATTCGGGTGTGTACCAAACAGCCGTATCGAGACCCAGCTGAAGAGGTTGTCTTTTTGTCCGGTTCAAAACGAACTCTAGTATAGTTCTCTGCTTGAGAATTTAAAATTACACATGTAAAATTTGTTCTTTTGTTTTTTTTGATTGAATCTGAAACCTCAATGATCGACAGTGATATAACCCTAGCAACAGACAGAGCAGGTCGAAGTGTGTAAATGAATAGGCTTTAAAAACCCTCTTTTGTGAGGAACTACTTCCTTCCGTCACAGATTCAAATCTCAAGTTGACAGTTTAACAGTTTAGCCCAAGCCTCCGTTACTACTTCTAAAACCTCTCTTCAGAACTAGTAACGAAGGAACGTTGAGTTGCTTCATTGAAACTTGTATTATCTAGTTAATATTCTTCTGGTCAATTGTTCATAATGACAAAAACGGTTTGAACATCCACCGAGGAAAGCGATATCTTTGTCCTTTTAACAGTTAAAAGGATTTCCCACGACGGCGCTAGTCAACGCATTTGTAATTCCCGAAGGATTGGCCGAGATGAAGCTGTTCTCAGCGGGTGCGTGAGCGCTGAACGGCCGCTGATGGCCTGGAGCTCATATCTCTGAAAACATCTAAACAAATTGTCAAACAGACGCTATGTTTACGTCGCATATTTGAGATCTAAATAACTACATTCTTGCCAAAAAAACCCCTAAAAACCTCAAACTACATTCTGTGACAGTATTTGTAAAATTATGGTGGCTTTTGCTTGTCCGCCGTGACACTCGCTTTGAGAAATGCTTCAAGTGGAGCGATATGAATGGTGATACTGGTAGAATATCTCATGGCTGGAAAAGGCTCTCAGCCAATCAGATTCGAAAAAAAAATGTTATTCAATGACTTATAATTATCATCATGAATAGTCTCTCATTTAATTTAATATTGTTATTTACGAATGGTTAACTGAACTAGTAAAATAGCTCTAGCAGTTTTTGCTTTGATACCAAAATTGGTATGAAAGAACAGTGAAGTTTTACTGGTATTGGTACCGTGACAACCATTTGATGGGGCAAAAGCCACCGCTTTAATGGAAGGGAACAGATTGTTTTATCTCGATTGATCGCACAGCCTCTAATGCACAAAGGCTTTGTCTGACGTCCTGTTTTCTGAATGCAGGGTGTGCCCATAAGGTTGGAGGTTGGGCCAAAGGACTTAAAACAGGGCCAGTTTGTCGCAGTAAGAAGAGACACGGGACAAAAAGTTATCGTGCCAGAGGCTGACGCCGAGAAGAGAATCTCAAACCTTCTGGAAGAGATCCAGAACAATCTCTTTAAACGGTACAAGCTCCTGCTTTTTAGTTCTTCGCCTGTTATCACTACATTTGAGATCTGCCTTTTCCGACGGAGGCAGAATGATTTACTGTTTTCAAATTGTCACAGGGCCTCTGATGATTTGAACAAACACATGGTTGTGGCCGATACGATGGAACAATTCCAGAGAGATCTGGACCGAGGAAGGGTAAGTAAACCAGGTGTCCAGAGCTCTTTGGATACTCTTTGTTTATTCAAAACCAGAAATTTGCATCATTTGTGTAATTCCTCACAGATTGTGCAGATTCCCTTCTGTGGAGGCATTGAGTGTGAGGACTGGATCAAGAAGACAACAGCCAAGTAAGAGACTGTGGTCGATGCTTTTGGGTTGTTTTTTCCTAGGCAACCAGGATTTAAATTCAGGAGCTGGTTGCATGAACTGCTAGTCATCACATTTCTTTAAAACTGTTCATCACTTTAAGTCGGTTACATAAAAATCTAATTTGATACCAAAACCAGATTCATTGCTAGTTGATCTTAGTAATACATTTACATTTAGTCATTTAGCAGACGCTTTTATCCAAAGCGACTTACAAGTCAGGAAAACAAACAAGCGATTCTTCATGAAGTGCTCACAATACAAGTTTCAGACATTGCTCTGTAACATAAGCTAGAGTAGGAAGGGAAAAAGGAAAGGATTGATTTTTTTTTTTTTTTTCTGAAGAGTTATCTGTAATAGTTTATGCAAATGGATGGATTGCATCAAATTTAAAGTTTTAGTTCACTTTCAAATGAAGATTAGTCCAAGCTTTACTCACCCTCAAGCCATCCTAGGTGTGCATGACTTTCTTCTTTCTGATGAACACAATCTGAGAAATATTAATATCCTGACGTATGTTATTGTTAATGTCATGGACCCCAGGAAGCCCTCTGGTTTTGAATACTAGAATATATTTACATCAATTTAAAGAGGAAGATAAGCTAGATTTAGTTACCCTTAACACAGATGCTTTTCCTGGTGTCTTCAGGGATCAAGACCTGGAGCCTGGTGCACCTTCAATGGGAGCCAAGAGTCTGTGTATCCCCTTCAAGCCCTTGAAGACCCTGCAGGCCGGGCAGATGTGCGTCAGCGGCAAAGAGCCTGCGAAGTTCTACACATTGTTCGGTCGCAGTTACTGAAAGAGTCTGTCATCCCCAAAATAACGACTCCCCTTATCATCAAATGCACTAGTAGGAAAACTGTAAGACATCTGTCATCATCTCTAATCACTCTAAATACTGCTTTTTACTATATTTTAGAGGAACCCTCTATTTTTCAGGTCACAGGTTTACTAATGGACAGGCAGAGAGTTTTAGGCTGAGATTTGACGTTCTGTGCGACCATACTATACCTTTGCACATCTTTGTTCTAAATAAATTGTCTGACAAATATGAACTAAAATAATCTGTAATAAAGGGATTGTTCATTTCTATCGTTATTGTGCTCTTTGTAACATTCCATAAACCAAAGGATTTCACTGATCAATTAACAATGTAATGGCTCTCTCTCTGTGTGTGTGTGTGTGTGTATTATATATATATAATTTATTTATATATAAAAATATAATATATTATATATATAAAAATTATATTTTCTTTTTATATATATATATATATATATATATATATATATATTATTTATTTATATATATATAAAAAATATAATGTGTGTGTTTGTGTATATATATATATATATATATATATATATATATATATATATATATATAAAATTTATAATATTATTTCTTTATATATAGTAAATGTGTATGTATATATAAAAATCTTTGAACGAAACTCAACAGTTAGGCAAACAGCAGCAGCTTAACTCAGAACTCTGTCAGAATAAAAGCCCTTTCTTTCTTAAAGGAGCCTTTACAGCACTGATTTTTATTGAAAAAAAACAACTTCATAATAAACTAGTAGTAGTGTAATGTTAATAAATTAATAAAAAAATTATGTTAATAAATAATGCTGTAATCGTCTAATTTTGACATATTAAACATATCTTAAATACACTTAATATTCTTAATGTTGTTCCAAAACAATATATTTAATATATTGCTTTTGCATGTTAAGTGTGTAACATTGTGTAATATAAGTGTAATATTAAAATGTATTAATGTATTGACCACAGACAAAATTAAGACAAAAATCAATAATCTCATTCAGCATGGAAAGAGAAAGATATAGTGATTCTTAGAACTTTCACAGCTGTTCAGAATTTGTTGTTTTTTAAACAGAGATCAATGGAATGGTGCACTGATGACATCACAGTAGCAAAGACTCTAGATAGAGGTGGGAAACTCTTCAGACTCATAACTCTCAGACATTCTCAGCAGTATAGAAATTGTCAGCGCTATTACTCACTTTATTACTAAATTATCATTAGTATAACTAATCAGATTTTTTTTAACCGTTGTTTAAAGAGGCAAGTCATTAAGAACAGCCTGCATCAAATACCAACTTGTAGTTCAGAAGATTATTGTCCAGTTCAAGATGGAGCCAAGATTCTACATGATTGCTAGGCACGGGGATGGCCATTCAATTTATTATCCAACAATTGCACATGGGCATCTCTTGTTAGAACTTCCAGAAATTCACATATCGCATCCCCGCCTCCCAATGATATTTACAAGTGTGATTCGTGCTCTAAATCAACTTGCTGAATATCCCTGGACACCTGGTCGTCAATTCAATCCACTTCTCTCCATGCTGGCCTGGAATGCAGATGCCTGGGGCGTCACTACCATGTCAGCTGGTGATTCCTCAGATATTGCGTTTTATCCTGTATATGATAATGCACTGGTAGAACGTGTGGAGAGACCTAGTTATGATCCAGTTCTGCCTGGACCTTTTGGAGAAACGCATATGACTAGGTACAGCAGATATGTTGTACAGTCTGGATCTCACCTGGTCAACAACAGATCTGAGATTAGGTCTGGAGGATCACACATGATTGGGTCCAGCAGAGATGATGAACATCCTGGACCTTCTCACCTGGTCAGCAACAGATCTGAGATCAGGTCTGGAGGATCACACATGAATGGGTCCAGCAGAGATGATGAACAGCCTGGAGCTTCTCACCTGGTCAGCAACAGATCTGAGATTAGGTCTGGAGGATCACACATGAATGGGTCCAGCAGAGATGATGAACAGCCTGGAGCTTCTCACCTGGTCAGCAACAGATCTGAGATTAGGTCTGGAGGATCACACATGAATGGGTCCAGCAGAGATGATGAACAGCCTGGACCTTCTCACCTGGTCAGCAACAGATCTGAGATCAGGTCTGAAGGATCACATATGAATGGGTCCAGCAGAGATGATGAACAGCCTGGAGCTTCTCACCTGGTCAGCAACAGATCTGAGATCAGGTCTGGAGGATCACATATCAATGGGTCCAGCAGAGATGATGAACAGCCTGGACCTTCTCACCAGGTCAGCAACAGATCTGAGATCAGGTCTGAAGGATCACATATGAATGGGTCCAGCAGAGATGCTGAACAGCCTGTACTTTCTCACCTGGTCAACAACAGTGTGATGAATTCTGGAAAATCCAGAACATCTGCTGACCAAAGCTCAGACAGTCAGGTTGAGATGAAACAGGGAGTTGAAAGAAAAAGGATGACTTCCAACAGATCAGAGAGCAGAGAACAGAGAAGGAGTAGATCAGACGATGACTCTGATTCTGACCGAAGTAGATTTAGATTCTTTAAGAAGAGGGCCCAGGCTTTTTTCCTGCGGGCGCTCAGGCGTTTGTCCTGCTTTTGTCCTCCTGCTGCCGAGGCAGAGCAGTGACTCAGATCATGAGATTCGCAAAATGGATCTGGCAGATGGGTTAGAGATGGGTTCTGCTTTTTCTCTGCCCTCCCCTGCCAGACCTAGTGCCTCATCTCAGGGTTTGGAAGGACATTCAGCGGTTTCTTCCTCTCTGAGAGAGGCACTGGTGCTGCAGCTATCCAGCTCCCAGGCTTTGGTGGGTAGAGCGTATTCGGCGGCAGAGAGCAGGAGGCGCTCCAGAGATATCTCGCTCGCTGCTCTCAGGTTCAGCTGTCTACCAGCTCCTCACATCGAGAACTACAAAAACACAGTGAGCAGCTACCATTAAGGATGGTCTGCTCCTGTCGTACATTCTTTGAGGACAGCGCCCAGACTCTCCTCACAGCTCTCGTCCCGCTACTGCCGAGGCAGAGTGGTGACTTAACTCGTGAGATTCGCAAATGGATCTGGCAGATGGGTTAGAGATGGGTTCTGCTTTTTCTCTGCCCTCCCCTGCCAGACCTAGTGCCTCATCTCAGGGTTTGGAAGGACATTCAGCGGTTTCTTCCTCTCTGAGAGAGGCACTGGTGCTGCAGCTATCCAGCTCCCAGGCTTTGGTGGGTAGAGCGTATTCGGCGGCAGAGAGCAGGAGGTGCTCCAGAGATATCTCGCTCGCTGCTCTCAGGTTCAGCCGTCTACCAGCTCCTCACATCGAGAACTACAAAAACATAGTGAGCAGCTACCATTAAGGATGGTCTGCTCCTGTCGTGCATTCTTTGAGGACAGCGCCCAGACTCTCCTCACAGCTCTCGTCCCGCTACTGCCGAGGCAGAGTGGTGACTCAACTCGTGAGATTCGCAAATGGATCTGGCAGATGGGTTAGAGATGGGTTCTGCTTTTTCTCTGCCCTCCCCTGCCAGATCTAGTGCCTCATCTCAGGGTTTGGAAGGACATTCAGCGGTTTCTTCCTCTCTGAGAGAGGCACTGGTGCTGCAGCTATCCAGCTCCCAGGCTTTGGTGGGTAGAGCGTATTCGGCGGCAGAGAGCAGGAGGTGCTCCAGAGATATCTCGCTCGCTGCTCTCAGGTTCAGCCGTCTACCAGCTCCTCACATCGAGAACTACAAAAACATAGTGAGCAGCTACCATTAAGGATGGTCTGCTCCTGTCGTGCATTCTTTGAGGACAGCGCCCAGACTCTCCTCACAGCTCTCGTCCCGCTACTGCCGAGGCAGAGTGGTGACTCAACTCGTGAGATTCGCAAATGGATCTGGCAGATGGGTTAGAGATGGGTTCTGCTTTTTCTCTGCCCTCCCCTGCCAGATCTAGTGCCTCATCTCAGGGTTTGGAAGGACATTCAGCGGTTTCTTCCTCTCTGAGAGAGGCACTGGTGCTGCAGCTATCCAGCTCCCAGGCTTTGGTGGGTAGAGCGTATTCGGCGGCAGAGAGCAGGAGGTGCTCCAGAGATATCTCGCTCGCTGCTCTCAGGTTCAGCCGTCTACCAACTCCTCACATCGAGAACTACAAAAACATAGTGAGCAGCTACCATTAAGGATGGTCTGCTCCTGTCGTGCATTCTTTGAGGACAGCGCCCAGACTCTCCTCACAGCTCTCGTCCCGCTACTGCCGAGGCAGAGTGGTGACTCAACTCGTGAGATTCGCAAATGGATCTGGCAGATGGGTTAGAGATGGGTTCTGCTTTTTCTCTGCCCTCCCCTGCCAGATCTACTGCCTCATCTCAGGGTTTGGAAGGACATTCAGCGGTTTCTTCCTCTCTGAGAGAGGCACTGGTGCTGCAGCTATCCAGCTCCCAGGCTTTGGTGGGTAGAGCGTATTCGGCGGCAGAGAGCAGGAGGTGCTCCAGAGATATCTCGCTTGCTGCTCTCAGGTTCAGCCGTCTACCAGCTCCTCACATCGAGAACTACAAAAACATAGTGAGCAGCTACCATTAAGGATGGTCTGCTCCTGTCGTGCATTCTTTGAGGACAGCGCCCAGACTCTCCTCACAGCTCTCGTCCCGCTACTGCCGAGGCAGAGTGGTGACTCAACTCGTGAGATTCGCAAATGGATCTGGCAGATGGGTTAGAAATGGATTCTGCTTTTTCTCTGCCCTCCCCTGCCAGACCTAGTGCCTCATCTCAGGGTTTGGAAGGACATTCAGTGGTTTCTTCCTCTCTGAGAGAGGCACTGGTGCTGCAGCTATCCAGCTCCCACGCTTCGGTGTGTAGAGGGTATTCAGTTGCAGGTCAGGACGTGGCATGTCTGAACACCATTTTCATTCTGCAGATATACCGGCTGACCTGTTTAGAGACCTTGACAAAAGCGAGAGTGTGAGCCCGGATGCGTTAAGCAAGCAGCGCCGGACCACAGATCTATCTCTCCTGGCCACCAATGAAAGGAGATGTCGCGTGTGATTGGCCACTGCCCAGAGGAGGAAGAGTCCAGCACCAGAAATTAAAAGTCATCACACAATGGTCCACCCTCCCTTTTATTTAATGTGCATTTAAACGCTATATTGCACTGATATCAAATTACAAATAAATAAAGTAATTAATTAATAAATAACAGATTAAAATACACATTTGTGAGGGTGTTTTCAATAGACCAATCAAATTACACATGAAAACACTGTAATGGAACAGAATAGAATAAAAATAGACTGGATTTACATCACACTGTGTGCACGTATACGGTTTCTCTCCAGAGTGAATTCTTGTGTCTCTTTAGGTTTCCTTTTTCACTGAAAGTCTCTTTTTGGCTTTTCTTCCTTGAGTTTTCTTTGCTTCTTTCAGTTTGTGTCTTTGCTTCCTTCTCTTCCATCTGTTCTAAAATGAACATTAAGAATGTAGAATCAGTTTAAGGAGGATAAATGTGAAGATTCAAAAAAGCCCTTGTCAATCAGGTATCTGTCTGCGTGAGTATTAAAGTATCTTTGATGTGTAAAGGTCAGTTTTGTCATTTACTTCAATCACTTGTTGATATAAAATGGCTATTTTATGATGATTTATGCAATATAATCTGCATATACTGTTATATACAAGGTTATGATCATTTACATGCATTTCTCTATTATTTCTCATCTATTAATTCAAAGAACTGCTGAAGAATCAAGAGTAGACCCCAACCTGCTTGTTGCTCAGTAACTTTAGGATCCGGATGGTTCTGGATCACTCATGTCTTCACTGGAGGTAAACTGGACCAGGCCTGGAAAAAAACTATATAAACCGTATTATTTTAACAGCAAACACACATGATGTTTGTAATTGTAGACTTGAAATGAAGCTCGAATTGAGATTGCGATCTTTTTATGATGAATCGTGCAGCTGTAGTAATAAGATCACTATTCTCATGTGGTGGACGAAGTACACAAATCAAGAACTTGAGAAAAAGTACAGATACGTATAATAAAATATTGCTCAAGTGAAAGTGTTTAGTGCTCCTTTTCAATTTTACTTGAGTGGAAGTACAAAAGTATTTAATTTGTAATGTACTTGGGTAAAAAATAGTACTGATTCATGAATATTTATTTTTATAGACCTCATAATTTAATTTTATACTATATATTTTACACACTCCCATTGCGCAAAGTAATTATGAGTGATTATGAATTGTCAAACAGACCGCACTAGTCAGTATGGATGGAAGATTAGTGGATGCAGATGCATAATACGTAACGTGTTCGTTAACAGACAAAATGTAAAGGGTGAAGTACATAATATTTTAAGAAATTGCTACAGCAGTGGGTAAGATGAACGTACATTCGTCATTTTAATTTGTGTTAGAGTTGCATGATTCTGGATAAAATTAGAATCAAGATTTTTTTTTCCAAATAGAGATCATAATTCTCTCACAATTCTGAACAGAACAGACAACTAAACAAAATAACAATTATTTAATAGGGGACAAAATATTAATTGCTCCAGTCTATTTAAAAATGTTTAATTATTTAAAAAATGGTTTTGAATGAATGATTCAATGACTCACTCATAACTACTTCACTTGTTTCATTACTGGGTTACACTTTATTTTAAGGTGTCAGTATTACAGTGTAATTATACATTTAAGTACTGAGTACTGACAATTAACTACATGTACTTGCTATAGGGTTAGGATGAGGGTTTGGTTTAGGGTTAATTGCATGTAATTAAGCATAATTTCTAGTTATTACTATTGTAAATACATGTAACAATGACACTGTAAAATAAAGTGTTACCCATTACTGGATGAATCTTTTTGAACAAATCCTTTCAATGAATCATTCAATGTCTAATCAAACAGTCACTTGTCGCCACCTAGTGTCATATATATATATATATATATATATATATATATATATAAACTGATTATAATTATGAGGAGGGGTGAAGTCAGATTAGTATGTGTAGTATTGAGAGTTTTTATCTGTTATCCTGATTGTTCCAGCAAATTTTATTTGTTTTATTCAATTGTTTTAGTGAACTTACTTTATGTATATCATCTTTATTTTGTTCTGCAGGTTTAACAGGTTTGCAGTAAGTCAAAGCTTGTTTAAGCATACGTAGTTACGTCTGTCTCATGCATGAACACTGATGTCCCTTTCAGCGAGTGAAACCGTTTTGGACACCAGGTAGCTATGCTTGTAGATGCAGCTAAAGTTTAGATGAATGGCATCACTCTAACTATAATTTCTAAGGCCTTTACAGCATCACCCAATTCTACATTCACACTGTTGATTCTATCAACTGAAACAGGTAAAGCAATACTGCAATTGGGATTTCTTCAACCAATGCAGAATAATCAATTCTGGTACAGTTTACATGCCACTAAGCTGAGATTCCTTTGTCAAAACAGACTCACGCTTTAATACTGAAATGAGGGTTTCGTCACTAAAATCAGTTTAACTTTGCATTGATACCATTTGAACATATGATAAAATGTGTCAAGACTCTTTCAGTTATAGTAGAGATGTCAATTCAAGTCTTCACTTCATCTGCATTTAAACAAGCCAGCAACTAGTAACCCAAATGCATGCCACATTCTGACTGGATGTATCAAATGCGCACTTTTAGGTTGACAGTCGTTTAGGCTCATAACCTTTGTTTAATTGCGCCCGCATTCTCCACCAATATGTAGCAACACTTGGTTAAATGTTCATTTCCAGGTTATGGGAAATGACATTCTTACTGTACAGTACTACTTGGAGTACTTAGACAAAAAGCACAGGTCGTATCAGAACTGTCGGTTTGCCCCTTCTCTTATGAGGAGTCAGTGGAGTGCAGCTTATAGAGGGTTACTGATGAGAAACAGGTGAGTGTGTGTTCCTAGGTGATGAATTGTGGGAAACTGAGTCCGATGGTGTGGCAATAGTTCAAGGTGGAGTGCCATCTGGTGGCTGTTAAAGAGAACTCCAGCAGGTAATCCTAACAGGTTTTTATTTTCCTTTATTTTGCAAACGGATAATTATGTTAATATGAGTGTATACATTATTACAGATTTGTATGATGATATTTATTGCCAGTAAAACTAAGATATTATTCTAATTTGACTTAAAGAATCCATGATCATTCTAATTAGACTTAAAATAATTAAAAGTGTTGTGCTGTTGGAGAGTGTTGTGATATAAACTAAAGCAGTGCTCAGTGCGCTAAATTATTACTCAGATTAACGATCGATCAAAACGAATTAAAATCATATTCCCTAAAATTATTTTTGGGAAGTAATAGATTTTTTTTTTTGTCCTTAATAATCAATATAATCCAGGAGAAACTGTATTATGAACTGCACCAGTGCTAAACTGCTCAATGCAGATTACAGCCTAATTAACAACACAAACTATTAATGTATGAAACAGATTCACAAAGACTGTCAACATTTTCTTTCTCATGCATCATTTTATTACATTAATGTATGTGGTTACAGTCGAATCATATTAAACAGTGAAGTCGCTCCAGAACTCTGTCCTGTCCTGCCGGCACTCGAGACGGTGACATGAGCTCCACTGACGATCTTCACTCCTATTGGCTGTTGCTCTATTGCTGGGCATTTGCATAAAGTTCAACATTTCTGAACTCCTGTTGCTTGACAACTACATGAAGTTGCTCGTCCCCCTCCTTATGAATGCATATTATTTTCATATGCCCATGTTGGAAGGTTTTTTTGTTTGTTTGTTTGTTTTTTTTGTTTTGTTTTTTACATTCCTCTTTCTACCTCATAATTTTCTTTGGCTTTTGTCCTGGACACACATTGATACACATCATTAATATATAATTAGTTACTTTTAACATAAAAATGAAAATTTGTGAGCAACAACTTGTAACTAAAATAAAACATCATGAAAAACAAAAACCAGCAAGAGAATTGTGTCAGACCAAATTGTTGTAATTCTACAAGTACATCAAGATATTTTATACTTTCACAAGGTACGAAATGATAAAGAACAGAATATGAAGATGAACATAAATGACAGAATAATATTCAATACATTTTTCTACTAGAATATTCTCAAGATAATCACTATTTATTGACTGACTCATCTACTTGATACTATAAATTGTCATTTATTTGTTTATTATGGTTCCATTCACCTAAAAAAAATATATTTTAATTGTCTGATTGACACACCAGTGATTAATTCAAATCTGATCCTTCAGTCATAACGTGATGTAAATGACTGCTGTTTAGATGTCACTTTTTTAGATGTTCAGATATTTGGAGACTGTTAGCAACAGATCTCTGGAGGTTAAATAAAGCAGAGACCCAGAGCATCAATGTGACATCCGCTTCTCCCCATAATGCCGTAAAACTTTCCAGACTTCACATCAACACTCACAGGCTCACCCAGTCTATCACACTTAACAGAAAATGACTCTCTTTTACCATTTTTTCTGACAACCACAAGTTCCAAACCCCCACACATGCTATTATCACTATTTGGCCACAGTGTTGCAGCAACAAATTTATCATTTGTGTCCAGAACTAGTGTTTGTTTTTTATATCCTGGTGTATTACCAACTGTCACATTCTGGCCAGTGTTCAAAGTCACCTCGATTGTGCACAGGTTCAGCTAAAAGACACAAATGTATTTCATGTGAATCAAGTAACCAAATGAAAACAGTGTGATTCAAGTAGCAGGAATATAAGACAAAATAGAGGGAAAACAATCTTCACACACCTCGATGTAAGTAATGATCATTGTTCGAAAGTTGTTGGAAAACCACTTAAAGGAGAATGGATCACCTCCTGTCCCACCCACAGTCACAGTCTCAGTCTCATCTTGTGCTGAGAAAGGAATTGAGAGGGAAAAACATGCTACAAATGACTACATTCACAATAGGGTGACAATTCACATACTTCTGGTAATAATGAAAGTGACAACAGAATTCAATAACTGAACTGATTCACGACTGCATTTTCAGTAAACATACACTGACTCAGTGGTGTTTTGAACAGAACTGTAGTTCAAACAACAGGACAGCCACACTGGACACGTGTCTATGTGTTGCATGTTGTCATGTAGGGGTCCAGTAACTCACAGAAACAGATATATAAGCTCTTTGTTAGCAGAAAAGCAAGCATACTGTATGCGTGATTTGGCATGGCAGCCAAAACAAATAATAAATAACAATTGTCTTGACTAATGGACCGACCCAGATCCAGAACGAAATCACAGAGGGTGCTTCTGTGAGGGTATTTTTTTTTTTTTAGTGAATCCCACATTTATACACAAATGGGCCTTAAAACAAAGGTTTTATTCAAATTCTGAATATACCGAACATATTCTTTGCACCACCAAGGCAGCGTGCAAAGAGTTATTTGAAACAACCAGAAGCAATCTTTATGGTTAAAAGAGATCATGGAAGTTTTTTTAAGCTTCAGAAGTTCCCTTTTTTGTTTTTTGTATATTTATCTCGTAGCCAGATAGTTGGCTAAATTTGATAAGATATTAAAAATTGGCAGCAGGGTTTGAGATAAAAGGTCATCAACATAAAGAGAAAGTTTGTGAACCAATCCATGACGTGTAATTCCTTCAAAACCATTGTGGCAATGAAACCAGATAGCTAAAGGTTCTATGACTAGATTAAAGACTCTTAAATACATGTTCAAGGTGGAAACATAAAACTTTGGCCAGACTCATCTGTTTAAATCTACACTGAAAAGTGATACTAGTCAAGATTGTCAGGTGAAGTGCCCATGATCACCACTAGAGGGCACTTCACCATGAACTACTTTTCACTCACTCACACTCACATTTAGTCACACAGACTACATTTCCCATAAGCCCCTCAGTCATCCCGCCAGTTGTAGCACGTTACCTTAGCACTAATTACAATCACACCACTATAAGAGCACTACTCACACACACACACACACACACCGCGAAGTATTGTGTTACCTACGTACCAATTCCGAGCATTCATCCTGCGTTCATTTTTCCGGTTTCGATTGTGCCTCTTTCCTGTTTCCTGATTGTTTGCTGCCTGTCTTTGGATTTTCTGCCTGTTTTCTGACCACGATTTTAACTATCCCCATATGCCTGTTACATCTTCCTTTAATAAACTGCATTTGGATCTCTACCCACTGACTCCTTCGTTACAATAACTACCGGAGGTGGGATCTTTATACTTTTTAAAGAGTAAAGAAATAGAGGCCTCACATAAATTAGGAGAATGTTGACCAGCTTTCAAAGAGTCATTATAAAGCTTTGCTAAAGTAGGAGAATTAAGACATTGGTGGTGTTTGAGGAGATTCCCCCTTCTTTATGTAAAGCACTTTGAGTACCCAGAAAAGCGCTATATAAATGTAATGAATTAATATTATTATTTACTTCAGTCACTATGGTTAGAGGTGATGTTCATGGCTAATGTGAAGACAGAAAAGTGGCTTGACATCAGTTATTTAGGGGTAGACTGCGACTAAAAAGGCATTTCTAGCACAGAGCGGCCCACCACATCTGGGCCCGTATTCACAAAACAATCTATCTTACCACTAAGAGTTCTCCTAAATGGCAGTAAAAGTTCTAAGTTCAGAGTTTTCTTCTAAAACCTATTCACAAAGCTAAAAACTTTTACTAAGGAATACAGAGAAGGTTTGAGCTGAGAGAATGTATTCATTCATCCCTGTATTCATTCCTATAGAAAACTGTATATAAGCTGCTGTGAGAATGGGACAGTTTGAGTCACTCCTGTTATTAAATACAGTCGTCAAACCCAAACACTGACTGTGTGAATGTAGCCAATGAGAAAAAATTATTCATGAATATGTGCAGATGATTCTTACCTGGAGACAGGCCAGTATTGACAGTATCACTGGCTTCACTCACTCCCACTTTATCCACTGTCCTGTAGCGGATCAAGTACTGCTTTCCGGATTTCAGTCCAGTCAGAGTAAAGTCTTCATCAGTTGTGTCTTTGACAAGCCACGGTTCCTTATCTTCAGCTCCAGAATCTGATTTTACCTCCTTGTACTCTACTCTGTACTTCACTGTTACACCAGTTGGAGACTTCTGCAGTTTCAGGGACACACTTTTCTCCTGGACATTCTTCACTATCGGTGGGGGCGGCTTTGACACGGGCTGGAACTGTTTGTCCGTCAGATTCCCTTTTTCGTATAAATAGATAGAGGAGCCTGGATTGGAGGGATCAGAGACAGCAGAAATAATGAAGTGGATTCTCTTTTCATCTTTATTGGCTTCTGAAAAACCTCTGAAGACAGATAAGTTTTCTCTCATCATTTTTACATCAGGATCATTGAACCATTTTCCGACTGATGTCTCAGGAAGCACATTTTTGTTTTCATCCAACTCTATAAACTCATCAGATTTCAGGAACTCATTCAGGGTTGAAAGATACGGGTCTTCATACTTCAGAGACGTGAAGGTCAAGCTTACCATAGCATCAATATCAGGATCAAGGAGGATGGTGTTCAGATCATCAGAGTCTTCAATTCTGATCTGCTCCAGCTTCCTGGTGTGAGTCCTCAAGAGGTTAAGTTCAGACTTTGCATCTCGTAACCACTGGTTCAGCTTGTCGGCATTAAAAGGGGAGCTGTAGTGGATCTCCAAAATGTCTGCCAGTTTCTCCTCCTCTTCTCCTCCTCCTCGAATAGCAGGCAAGACCCTGGCCACTGCTTTCTGGAGCACTGTCCTGTAAATGCTACAAGAGTTCTGAAATGAGTTCAGCCTCTCTTCAATGTCACTGAAGACCTTTACCTCTGTTCTTCTGGACAGGTCGTTCCATGTCCTCTCTACCTCTTTCAGCTCCTCCAATATATCTGCAGTGTTGGAAACCAGACGTGTGCTGATTTCTCTCACTAACTGAGCGGCTTTGTCGTCCAATAAATTAAGAGGATAGAGCCAGACTTTTATTGGAACTGCATTCTCTGGTTTCTCCTTCATCAGACTGGGAAGGTTCTTGTACAAATTCAGAGCCTCCATGTATGTGGTGGGGTTCTGCTCAAGACGAAAGTCACCATGAAATGTGCAGTCGATTTTCTGAGCGATTTCCTTTTCACCCTCTGTCATTTCCACAGATCCTTCTCCCTCAATAGAAAATGCAGGAATCTTCTTGACCATGACATTCAGTTTTCCCTCAATCTCCTGATTGTTTTCATCTTCTGAAGACATCTGATCAAACACCATGACAGCCTGAGCTCCGTACAGGACAGCCGTGACCACATGAGTTGCAGTTTTCTGGTCAAACACCTGAGGGTAGGTGATCTTGCCCAGCTGGGTCATAGTGAGCTGTTCAAATCTGGAGGTATCACTATAATACATTGTAACTCGGGACTGATTGTGTGAAGATTTGGTGTCACGCAGGTATTTGGCAGCTCCTCCAACCTCCACCAGCCCCCCCATGAAGCTGGCCTTCAGGGAAGCATTTATATCCATGAGACTGGACTTACCAGAGAGAGAGTCAGAGCCACTGAACTTCAAGTCTGTCATGAGCTGCGGACGAATGTCCAAATCTTCCCTCAATGACTTCTTATCCCAGAGAGTAACACCTGAAATGAGGAGAGGCTTTAACAGTTGTGTAAGAAAGCGATGCAGTGTTGAAGTAAATCTGCAGGTCTTATATGTATACTACGGTTTTAAACTGATTTAATCAGTGTGATAGGGACAGGGTTGGCCTGTATGTGTTAGTGCGGCCCTAGGCGAGATCATGAAAATGGGTGCCATCAGGGTAAAAATTGTAAAAACTTCAAAACTATATGCAACATGACAATTGGTCAAGAGACATGGAGAACAGCTCCCAGGTATGGTGTATGTTTTACCCTTTTATTAGTGCCTCATAATGTGTTAAATGTGGTCTTACTTAGTGTCATATTTAATTCGTGATTGAATGATTGTTTGTGACTGACTTAGGGTTATCCTTGAAAAGGTTACAATACAGATGGATAAGATGATAAAACATGCACAGTTAATTCTACTCAGCACGTATACGGAATGTTACCTGAGAGATAAAGAGTGAAAGGTAGAGAAAAGAGATGCCAATGAGGACTTGAGTCAGGGTATTTTTTTAATATAACTCAGATTGTGTTTGGCTGAAAGAAGAAAGTCCTATACGCCAATGGCTTGAGGGTGAGTAAATCATGGGATCATTTTTATTTTTGGTTGAACTAACTCTTTAAGGGTGCTTTCACACCTGTCTCATTTAGTTTGGTTGAATCGCCCGTTGTTTCTCTTGGTACGGTTCGTTTGTGGAGGTGTGAAGGCACTAAAAGTGTACCAAACAAGCATACCAAGACTTCGTTGAAGAGGTGGTCTCAGTATGCTTTCAAACGAACTCTGCGGTTCGCTTGAGATGTGAAAGCAATCTGACAGTTACAAATGAAGCCACAGTAAGCTCATGGAGCAAACTTGTCAATCATTTTGATGAGTAACATGGAAAAAAAACTCCCATTTCAGCGCGAACCGAAGAAAGAAGAATTTAAAAAGAAATCATATTTTTTACTGAAGTGAAGTCTCCTCTTCTGCCTCTGCCCACTTGATTGACATGCTTCATTTGAATTTGATTTGACATTTGAGCATTGAACTATAGATGTAATTATGACAGGTTTATAAAGAATTGATAATGAAAATTAAATATCAAATACAAATTGTTTTTCATTTTATTTTTGGTACAGTTCATGCTTCCCTGAATGAGAAAATGAAATTACATTTGAACATTTGATTTCTCATTTGAGCAGCTGTTTTGAGAGTTTGATTTATTATTTGATCAATATAAGCATTTGAATTATCATTTTAATTTTAGTAGGAAAAAATACCATAGCAATCATTTTGAATTGAAGTAAGTCTAACTAATTCGATTTTACAGTGTGCATTGCTTGAGTCATTACAAGTGGGTTAGCATGAGGGTTCGCTTAAACATTAATTATACATTATGCATTATTCAAATTAATTATGAGCCTGTATATACAGAATTTGTTTGTAGCTCTCTGGGAGGTATGGAAAAAACAGTCATTACCGATTAGCTAAAAGTAATATACCTTATTTAGTGCCATTACAAATTCATCAATACATGTTTCTTATTAGGTAATAGTAATTACTAGAATGTTAATATTGTGTTACTCATTTGATGGGACAGTTTTCTGAAGTGTTACCAGTTTTCCAGCACCTTTAGTGCTTGGACCTCTAAATAGGAATGGGTAAAAAGATCAGCGTTTGGGTAGGTAATCATACTCTAGATCTAATATTGTCACATGGAATCGATATTGATGCCATTCAAATTCTGCAGCAGAGCGACGATGTCTCAGATCATTATCTAGTCTCATGCGTGCTACGTTTGCAAGGCTGCAAAACAGTCTCTCTGCCACAAATATGGTAGAACCATCACTTCTACCACTAAAGATTGCTTTATAAATAATCTTCCTGATCAGTTTCATCGTCTTAGCAAACCAGACAACTTAGAAGAACTCGATGTTGCAACAGAAACAATTGACGCTCTCTTTTCCAGCACTCTAGACTCTGTCGTTCCTTTGTACTTAAAAAAGATGAAGGATATTAGTCCAACGCCATGGTATAACAAGTACACTCTGGCCCTTAGGAGAGCAGCCAGAAAAATAGAGCGTTGCTTGAAGAAATCAAAACTAGGATATGATGCACCCATGTGTTTTTGCTAATTAATTCATAACACATAAACTGAATATTTAAAATATCATGCCGGTTGACCATAATTAAAATGAGCCTCACAATGGATGGCTTTGCTCTAGAAATAAAACAGAATTTTTGGCCTTTTTATGCCTTTATATAAGACAGGAAACAACAAGAAAGAGAGAGACAGAGAGAGAATCCTGACACTACTGTAAATTAGCTATTGGGATAAAAAGGAAACAAAAAATAATAAATAGAAGTATACAGTACCTGGAATGAAGGAATCCTTGCGGCAGTCATACAGCATTCCAGGAAACAGAGGTCTTCCTAGGGCTGCAACTTCGATTGGTTGTGATTCCATGGCTCTAAAAACTAAAAGAAATATCATATTTTATAAATTTTCACCTTTATTATTCTTAAGGCAAGAAAAAATTTCAATTCAAGTCAGGTAACAGCTTAGCAGGTACACACAGCATGTTGAACTTATTAATTTATTTCATTATTTAAAAAAAAAAAAAAGATACCATTTAACTATTTAATTCATTTTATTATTTCTCACAATGATTTAAAATCCACGTGATTTAATTCAGTTTTTAAATATATCCAAGGTAACACGCTAGAAAAGCCCTCTGCCACATTTCTCAATATAATATTGAACAGTTTGGTACGATATCCACGGTTCAATACATTGTTGTGAATTGCGTTTTTCGGATTTTCATTTAAATAATTTCCGTGCATTTTATTTCTATATGAATTGGCTCTGAGTCTACGAGCCGACATGAGTAAATATCAATCGCTATGCAATAAAGTTAGAAGGTTTAGCCACACTTTCAATGCTGATTTAAGATTTCACATTTTAGCATTCAAATAATTAGTAATTCCTTTAGAAGGATGTAGGGACAATTGAGGTATTATCCAAAACTGTACACAAACCTCAAAAGCTTGGAATGAGAGTCATTAGAGTTACCATGATCTTAACTTTATAATTAATAATTATTAGTTATTGATTAGCTAATATTACCATATTCAACTGAGCACTTTCACTTATTAATTCATTAATCAGAGTTTGGTAACACTTTATTTTACAGTATGTTTTTATGTACATGTATTCACTATGTTACATATGTGCATGCATTTCCTGTAGTAATAACTAGAAATTATGCATAATTACATGCAATTAACCCTAAACCAAACCCTCATCCTAACCCTAACCCTATAGTAAGTACATGTAGTTAATTGTCATTACTCAGTACTAAATGTATAATTACACTAATATTGTAAGGTGATATTAATATATAAGGTGTATATTAGTATTAATTAATTAGTATTATAAGGTGTAATATTGACACCTTAAAATAAAGTGTAACCAGAGTTTCTTGTTAGTTAATAGAATAATAATAGTGCATTACTCACTTTGTAGTTAATAAATGACTGAACCAGTTTCAAAAGTTTTTTTTTAAAATTCTATTTTCTCTGCCCATTTGATTCTTATGATGATTTTTGCATCTGCACTGCGATATTATTGTTAAGGTCTAAACAGCTCATAATCTTTTGGTGAATATTTACATGGTGATAGAGTCTCGACTCACCTGGAGTTTCTGTGTGTCTTCAGTATGTAAAGAGATGTTGTCTTCTGATATTTGTATCTATGTATGTAGTGATATTTATACTCCCATTATTTATGCAATGTTTAACTGGGAGGAAACATTCTACAGAAATTTGTTATTGCTCATCCTCATGAAATACTAGGGGTGTATTTCCCAAAAATATTGTTAGCCAACTATTTTGAAACATTTCAGCCTCGGGCAGGGGCAGATCTAGAAAATAGTTTATTTAATTATTTAAACCATTTGTGTCCAAATCTTTCTGAATGGTTTCATACATATAGTTGTGTTAATAGTGTCTTATGTGAACATGTTCTGCATTTATTTTCCACAGGTTTTTTGTTATATTCTTGAAAATCATATTTGAATGTGCGTTGTATGTACCCCCTCAATGTCAAATTTAAATAAGAGGAGAACATTTAGCATCTAACTCAAAATAACATTTTGTTCACATGTTCACAAATATGCAGCACTGGCCTCGCTGAACGAGATGACTGGCTAATCTTCGCTCAGTCAGAGCAGATTGCGGTTCGGCATCGAGATGTCGTTCTCTCTCACATGCAGAAATTGGGGTTGAGACTGAACACCAAAAAGAGTGTGCTTTTTCTGGTACAGAGAACCACCTTTCTTGGTGTGGTATGGGATTCAGCAGCGATTCGGGCTGCCCTCTTGCCTGCTCACATGGCTCTTATTCTTTCAGTAGTGAAAGAAATAAAGCTAGGTCAGTCACTCACTGTAAAACAGTTTTGAAGGCTGTTGTGTCTGATGGCAGCTGTGTCCAACGTAATACCTTTTGGCCTGCTGTACATGAGACCCTTACAGTGGTGGCTCGGAACCAAAAGGTTTTCCCAGAGAAGGAACCCACGTCGTATGATCAAGTAATCGATCAAGATCACTTCATTTCTTCTAGACCCCTTCCCGTTCGTAGGTGTGATGAGATACTTAGCAGACTATCATCACTCAATGGCTGGCTGTCTAAGTGGTGTCCACAGAATAATATAAGTTTCATAGACAATTGGAAAAGTTTATGGGGCAGACCTGACTTGTTGAAAAGAGATGGTATTCATCCCTCCTGGGGTGGTGCCGCTCTTCTCTCTAGTAATATGGCACATAGTCTTAGAGCTCAACCTTGACTAACTGGGGCCCAGGTCAGGAAGCAGACAGACTGGCTAAACCGACCGTCCGCTAGCTGTCTCACGTCACAGAAGTCAGATAAATCCCAACACATAGAGACTCTTTCACCTAGATATCATCACATAGAGACTGTGTCTGTACCCCGAACTAATAAATACAGAAAACTTCCAAACTCACTTAAGGGTAAAAGATTAAAAACGATTGAGGATATTTGTCCAACGCCATGGTGTAATGAGCACACTCGGGAGCAGCCAGAAAAATCTAGAATTTTTTTGAATTTCATGGGAAGAGAGAAGGATTGAGTACAGAAAGGCCTTAAAAACGAGAAAGGCCTTAAAGAGAGAATTTAAACAGAGAATTTAGGCCTTAAAGGCCTAAATCAACGAGAAATACAGCTTCATCTTCTGATGTTTCCAAACAGCACAGTAGTAATGACTTTATGAACTTCTTTACTTGCAAGATTGACAATATTAGAGAGACAGTTATAGCCATGCAACTGTCTACTACAGTATCACATCAGATAGTGGATTGTAGTATCCCTGAGGAAAATTTCCATTCATTTGCTGCTATAGAAGTGGAAGAATTGTCTAAACTTGTTAAATCATCGGAATCAACAACATGTATGTTAGACCCTTTACCAACTAAGCTACTGAAAGAGATGCTTCCAGAGGTCATAGATCTTCTTCTTAAGATCATTAATTCATCTTTATCACTAGGTTTCATACTGAAAACTTTAAGCTAGCTATTATAAAACCTCTAATTAAAAAAATCACAACTTGATCCTAGAGAATTAGTCAATTACAGGCCGATCTCCAATCTACCTTTTCTGTCAAACATACTAGAAAAGGCAATATCATCTCAACTGTGTTCCTACTTGGAAAGAAATGGTATCTGTGAGGATTTCCAGTCAGGATTTAGACCGTACCATAGTACTGAGACTGCTCTCATTAGAGTTACAAATGATTTGCTCTTATCATCAGATCTTGTGCCTAAGTTCAGGGTCCGATTGTCAGCATCATGATGGATGGAGATGTGCTTCTGACAATTTGCATCCATTTGTGGAAGGTGACTAATTTTGTTTATTTTTCTTAGCCAATCAGAATCGTTTAACCTGAAGTAATGACGTAGTTCGTGGACTCTGTTAGAGTATAATTGTTGTGGAAGTGTGTCAGGGTTCTGTCACTTCGGTCTAGTTCATTGGTTTTGTGACAGAGCTCTGACACTCCCTTTATGTCCTCTCTTGTCTGTGTGTCTTGTTTCATGTTGAGCGCGTAATAATTATATAATTTTATAATATATTTATAATTACTTTATTACAATCTACTTTAATCTGCGTATCTGTTGTTTAAATACCTAAATTTAACCAGTTACTTTAATCAATCTCTATTCTACAGACTGTTACCAATGATTTTTTTTCAACCATCAACTAAAGCCATTCCACTGCAAAGGTGGAACAGAAGCTGCATCTGACATGGCATTTATGTTTATTTACACATAGGCCTACTGTTTAATTCTGCTCATTACATTGCATATGGAAAAACGTAGGGCTGCACAATTTATCACGATTAAATCGCACGCGGTTTGGCAAAGGTTGTGATCAATTAATGCACAGCTTGTCAGAGCTCTACAGCTCTGTACTCAGAAGTAAATGCTTTGCCATCTGGAAGCCAGAGGGCGCTCTTGCAAAGAAACTCAAAATACGCCCTGCCACAGAAGAAGATAACACGCGTCATATCGCTGTAGCTGAATAAACAGAGGATGAAGCTCTTTGATTAAACATGACTAATAAACACACCACTGCCTTGATGAATGAATGCTCAACTGTCATTATGAAGCGAGTCTGGAGTAAAAACATGTTATTTAATGTTTATTAAATGGTGTCTTTTGTTGAACGAGTTGTTAATACATGTTTCTCATGTCTGGAAAGATATTTGACATGCATTGCTTTTTAATGACATAATTGCTTTTTTCAACTCAAACTTGCAGTGTTTTCAGATGGATTAGCATTTGGAGCCATACTTCATTGACAAGCTGTGCATCAAAAAAAATAATCGCCGCCTTTACCATTTCATAATCGCACTTAAGCGATAATAGCGTTCAAGTTCAATGTCAGTTTTCGTATCCTGCGATTAAATCGTGCAGCCCTTCTAAAAAGTCTATAAACATGAAGTCATTAGCCTAGTGGTAAGCTGCAATGTCACGACAAAGTCATAATGGTTGCTCATTGCTCTTAAAATTTTAATGATCATTATTAAGTGGACAGAATTTTTTGTTGGGGAAAAGGCATCATATTTTGTCTTCAGAATGGTGAGGGAGTCGGGCTTGTAACCTGAAGGTTGCTGGTGCTGGTTCACACCGGCAGGATTTGAAGGTGGGGATTGTGAACGAACAGCACTCTCTCCACCCTCGATACCATGACTAAAGTGCCCTTGAGCGAGGCACGAAACCCCTAATTGCTCCCCTTGTAAGTCGCTTTGGATAAAAGCGTCTGCCAAATGAAATAAAATTTTAAAAAATGAAATGATCAAAGAACACTGAAGTGGCCCATTCAGTCTAATGTGAGTTCTGCACTTTAAAAAAAACTCCTGATATAACCTATGTAACTGTCTAAACTGCAAAATGATTCTCTTACTTGCATATTTTCTGCATGATGTGTGAGAGTGAGAGTGAGTGAGATTCAGAATTCAGTCAGTGAATTAAGAACCAAAGGAGCTAATGACTGTGAAAATAGGTAAATGTACACAGGGAACCGAATGAAAACTAAAACAAAATCAGACTGTTACACCATTATGGTGATCAGAGTTTGCTTTAGTTGGACTTTTCAGCTTTGAGCTTTCTCTGGCTGTTGTGTCTATAAGACGTATTGGTAGGACTTTATTTTACAGTATGCTTACTTTCCTAGTACATATATAGTAATTATGTTGTACATACAGGTAAAAGAGTGGTAACACAAGGTACTTACCTGACATGTATGTACATATTTGTTATGACAAAGAAGAAGAAATACTGGCAAAAATCTGTTGGGTATTTATTAGTGGTGATATCCTAGTTCAAGTCAGTCGCACGGACAAGTTCTACGGTTGACTTTACAGGGAAGAATGTACTATTACCTTCCTGTCAGTGTGTGTCTCTCCCTACACGTGTTTAGACATTGTATTCAGGCAGCCTACATTCTACAGAAATTCACTTTGAATTACCATATATCTGGGGTATGTTACGCAAAAGTATCATTTGCCAACTATTTCTAAACGCAACACATAAGTGACTTATGTGAACACTTTTTTTCCCAGAAGTCTGCTGAATTTCACACCCATCTGCCTCAGGTATTTTGTCTGGCCTAAACCTTACCGAACAACTTACCAAAATCCATATTGTGCAACATGTAATCAATCAATCATGTTTCAACCGTGGGAACACGTCAGTAAAAACCATTGTCACATTTACGATCACATTACCTCAGAAAAGCCGAATGTCCAAAGACAAATTAGTCAGCGACAAAGATGAACTTCAAGAGGAGCATTTCGCACTATAAGCTATTCATTGTATTTGTACTTGTGCTTCACTATTCATTGCGTAAATCTGTTTTTGACAGCCACCATTTAAACGTTTAGGCCTATGAAAAAAAAAAAGAGTGGTTAAAAATTCATTATAACACTATTATAAAAACTTCTGTATGTAAGTAGGTTACGAATCAATTCATTTTAACTTATTATAATGATGTACCAACTGGTTCCCTATATTGTATATAGCATTAGTTGATAGATATTTTTTCTTTGAGGAAATTTGCCATGTACTGTATCTGATAGGCCCCAAATTAATCAATAATGAATCGAAGGTAATCAAATCGAAATCAAATCACAAGCTTCTGCATCAAAATCGTGAGTAAATTCGTTTTACTTGAAGGAAATGTTGGTTTTCTTCCATTCATTTTCTTGTCAGAGCGCACCAGAATGCTTCGTTTATATGTCAAAATCACAAAAACTGTTCTCATGGGAGAGGATGCCCCCAGACCCCCCCCCCTACAACTATTTAATTCATCCACGTCATCTTTTTCACCTGTTTGTAGGTATGGTATTTGTGACTTGAAAATGCACGTGAGCATTGCAAAATGTGACTTGTCTTTCACGATTTCTCAAATGTTTGTAAATCTGTGTAAAAATGAAAGGAAACTTTTTAATTTTTTAAAGAACATTCTCATGCTGAGAAAAAAATAAAATGAATAAATAAATATATATATTTGTTTTTACTCAAAATATTCGCGGTAGCGGCTGGCTTGACTGCAGTCAGTAGGTGGCGGTGGTCCAATAAATTTAAGCGCTGTATATAGGTTAGTGAATAAAGGGCATGATATTAAGTGAATATGTTCAAGCGAAGCTTCTTCTCCGATGGTTTATCGTGAATCAATACAAATTATGCACATTGCTAGTCTCACACTTTTCAACATTGGAGCACATGATCATAAATGCATAGCATCGACGCGGTTTTGAATGTATTATTATATAAACATGAGAACTGTCTGCGTGTCCTTGTTGAACGTGCTTTTTGTAGAAAATGCAGGAACATATGATTTATGATTCATTCTGAAAAAAAGTGTTAGCTATTGTTAGCATATTGCTGGTTAGTTATGAAACCCGGCACATGTGTCCGGTAAGAGACTTGATGGTTGAAATATGGGAGTAACCCGTTCATTTGTCACCACAACAATTCAATTATTAGAACAGTTGTCTTAGTTGGGTGTCTTAGTTGAGAGTATGTGTGGTTTTTCTACAAAACAGAAAATACAGAGTAAATCCCCTACAAAAGATTACTGCAGTTTTTTAGAAGTAATACTACAGTTTTTGTTACATATAGAAAAATGCAGTTTTTTGGACACGAAAAAACTGCAGTATTGCAGTATAACCAAAAATGTCTGTAGTTTTACTGGAGTACAACTATACTGCAATGCATCTAAAGTACTAGTAAAATAAAACTGCAATACATATATAAAGTGAAAAAGCGACCGCTCTCATCGTATCTTGGCATAGAATTCTGGAATGCACATAGAACAAAATCAAGACGCAAACTTTCAGAGATTCGTTTGTGATGGGACACTGATCAGTTTGACTCACATGGGCTTGTCATTTTGCCATTACCAAATACATATGAATTAGATCAGATTTATTGTAACATTATCTCAGTGTAATATGTGAGGAGGAGAAAATGAATGCTTCGGGAAAGTAATTTTTATGGTTGAATCTTTTGTACAAATTTAGTAAAATGTCATTGTGTATGCTTACCCTCTATGAATTGTAAGAACTCCATGTAAATGCAAACCATGTAAATGGTTATATTGTTACCACTTCATTTTTGTGTTCTGTGTTGTGGCTGATGTAGTGATTTTATTTGACAAATTTAATTGAGTCACCAAATCTCATGCCATTTAGATTAAGACAACTTAAAAAAAACAAAAACTAGCATATGGGTTAATGTTCCATGGTAGTGGTCCACAGCTTTTACTTTCTGCACAGTACTACTGTATCACAGCTGGAGTAATGCAGTATGAGTGGAAGGTTTATACAGGCATTTCAGTATCACTGAACTGCAGTTATACTGTTTTATACTTCATTATATTGTACAACTTTCAGTTGTACTTCATTTTACTGCAGCTGTACTTATAGGTACTACAGTTTTACTGCTGTTGAACTTCAATGTACTGCAGTTGTACTGTGACTATACTTCATTATACTGCAAATCTATGGTTGTGCTTAATTAAACTGCAGTTAAACTACTTGGTACTCCAGTTTTACTGCAGTTCTACTTCAATATACTGCAGTTCTTTTTTGTAAGGGATGTACATATTCATGATAACAACATTAAATGTTCTAAACAGAAATACATGATGAAGATTTAGTAAAATACTCAAAGAAAAGGGGTAATAATTACAAAAAAATAGATTTGTCATACACATTAAGTTAAACAAACAGCTGAAATTGTTCCGTCTCAACAGTGCTGGACATGTCTGGACATGTTCTGCGCGCATGCGCATTAAGTTGTTTACAACTTACACGTCGTAAACTACAACTTTAGACAACAAGTGAATGCAAACGAGATATACAAAAGCAACATCAGTATAAGCAACTACGAATAACACTGTTAACATTGTGCTAAAGACAATCTCTTAGCCATGATAAACTGAGGCATGTTATAACATCAAATGGACAGATAGGCCAAGTATAACACGCAAGCGATCACAACAAAGACCAGATATAATACTCTTACTTTGAATAAACTATATATGATATTCAACGCTTTCAGCGTTGCACTAAGCGCTATGGGCGGGGTGTTCGCCTGCACATCGATCCGTGAACGCTGATTGGCTGCTGTGCTGGATGCTGCGTGTCAATCAAGATTTGATCAGAAGGCATATTATTCGTATGAATATAATGGCATTTTTAACACATTCAGTCATGAAAATGCCACTATTATTCCAGTATCACGTGCAGAGGTGGCATTTTGCTCATGTGAGCGGGACAGTATACAAAATGAGTTTTAAATTCATGATTTAATATTAATGAGATTTTTATTTATGTAAATGACGCTTGACTGTGACGTGTTTTAATGCGCGTGCACGCTGAACAGTCCAACCGCATTCAAAAACTGCAGCGGCGCAGAGTTGCCATGGAAACGGAGAAAAAACAACTGATTAGCAGTAAAAACTCTCGCTGTTATTTTCTCTTCTTACAAGTGAGTTTATTCGCTGAAATCACACGACTAATACGCACACATCTCTTCCTCGTAATTGACAAACTTCTGCTGAATATGTACATCACAGAAATGTTAAAAAGGGCGTTAGCATCTCAGCCGTTTTCACAAGGTAATTAGGCTAACTCCATCGACTTAGCTCTTTTTCATGATAGCTTAGGCTTTTAATCTTGATGTGTAGATGAGAGGTTCTGATAGTTTTGTGAAGGTTTTGCTGGCAATTTGTCAATGGGTGATTAGAACCCTAATTACTGTTAGCTGTACTGTGACGTCACTTCCACGGAACACACATTTTCAAAAGCTTTTACATCTCTCACGGTAAACAAATATCGTGATTAAACATTGTTCTGTGCTTTCAGCAGATACAAAGGAACTCCAACAAGATGGGAAGCTACAAAGATTTCATCATTTCTGATGGAAGCTGCTGAACACAAAAGCTGCATTGATTGGATCAACATACAATGAAAACAGTAACATTCTGAAATATTATACTTTTTTTATTATGTGAATATTGTAAAATGTAGTTTATTGCAGTGATCAAAGCTGAATTTTCACAGTGAGGTTGAGATGAAACGGGGAGTTGATAGAAAAAGGATGACTTCCAATAGATCAGAGAACAGAGAAGGAGTAGATCAGACGATGACTCTGATTCTGACCGAAGCAGATTTAGATTCTTTAAGAAGAGGGCCCTGGCTTTTGTACTGCTACTGCCGAGGCAGAGCAGTGACTCGGGTCGTGAGATTTGCAAATCGATCTGGCAGAGGGGTTAGAGAGGGGTTATGCTTTTCTAATGCCTCATCTCAGGGTTTGGAAGGACATTCAGCGGTTTCTTCCTCTCTGAGAGAGGCACTGGTGCTGCAGCTATCCAGCTCCCAGGCTTTGGTGAATAGATCGTATTCGGCGGCAGAGAGCAGGAGGCGCTCCAGAGATATCTCGCTCGCTGCTCTTAGGTTCAGCCGTCTACCAGCTCCTCACATCGAGAACTACAGAAACACAGTGAGAAGCTAACATTAAGGATGGTCTGCTTAATGAGCCAAGTCTGTATGAACATGTAGTGTTTCATGGTATGCACAGGCAAGGATAGATCATTTTGGCTTCACAGGAATGTGTGTAGATGTATTCTGTAAGGCTACATGTAGCACATGTTTCAGCTGATGCAGTTGTTTCATGATGTAAACACCTATTGATGTACAGTATTCCCTATAAGCAGGGTAGAATGTGTAGATATGAAATATACGTTCTATTTTAGAGAAACCAACTTGTTTTTCTACCTTTAAAGGAATTGTAAGATCCCTAGTCATGGTATATAAGTTTGATTTAACACCCTGCTCCTCAGAGAAGCGCATGAAGATGGCCTGAAGACAACAGAACAAACTTCTCTGCTGTGTCGACATACAAATGATAATAAAAGTTTTTTCTTGGCAAGGTAACTTGGTATTCTGAGGACCATCCTTATCACCAAGAAGGCTGTGGAGTTACGCTGTCAGGCCTCTGAGGGCAGTCCCCTCAGGAGGGAACTGGTGAACACCGCAGTATACGGAGCTTCAGGGCGCAGCGGTCTACAGCAAGCTTGTTTCTCAGTGTCCACCCGGCAACGTAGCGGCACTGGGAGGCTCGCGGCCTCTCATGGGGGTCCCAGAGCGGGCAGTTCGGGCGTTTCCTGCCGTTTCCTGACCGCACTGGGAACACCAGAGGCCAGCCTTGACATTATCATCATTAAATTGATAATGCTACATAATTGCCTACATAATTATTTTAACCATAAAAAATTTTTTAACCATAAAAAAATATACAGGCGTATATGTTTGCTTTATTAATATAATTTTATTTAAAAAAATATAATCTATATAATAATAACTCCTATATTTGGAATGAAGTCGCTCACTCAGAATTCGGACACCACTTATGAGTAAATAAGCATGAAATAAACAGTATAACATGAAACACATAATGAGTAAAGTATAACATGTAATGCACACCACTCTATAAATACTTCATCTCAAAATCACCAGAGTGCGCGCTAATCATGGCACATTTATGCTAACCATGTGCTCAGAATCGATCGTTAACATTAAACACAGAATTTACAGACATGACACTCAAATGCATCCTGCAAAACAGTTACTATAGAGAACAGTCTTCCTTATAAAGCGATTAGAACAATGATGGTGTGCCTTTTGTACATTTTATGCCTGTAAAGGATGATATTGAACAAGTTCAAGCGACGCCGCTTCTCCGATGCGTAATCGTGAATGAAGCTTCTCGCGAGAACTCCCTCTATTAAGGCGCACATTTACGTTTAACCAATCACACACATCCATGCAGAGTGTGGTATACTGAAAAATTCTCATATATTATAATATATGAGAATTTTTCAGTATACCACACTCTGCATTCCACACTCTCCCCCTCAAAATAAAGATGTCGTCCCAACATCAAATTAGTTGCAACTTGGGTCACAAAGGTCACCACAGCTCCTGGACTGGACGAGACTTTTGCTTCATTTCAGAATTTCACTTTACCTTCTATCTTTTTCCAAAGGATAAAGATAATTATTGTTTATTGGAGCCTGAACCAACTATCAACCTTGAAGTAGTGTGTATTGTTGTATGTGCGTTAATGCTCAGTGCAGGTCCTGTATTGAGAGCTAGTGGACAGTTGGCATCTGGCTGGAGACCTGAAGGCACCTTGTCCTGACCTAGAGGGACATTCAATGCCTAAATCAAGGGTTCAGGCGTCAGCATCTTGACGATCTTTCGCTGTGTGGAAGATTACCAATTCTGTCTTGTTTTCTTAACCAATCAGAATCGTTTTAACTTTAGTAACGACGTAGTTAGTGGAGGATAATTGCTGTGAAAATGTGAATGTACACAGAGCGACCTACCAACTCCTTGTGACACTTGACGCTGGCTTCTGCTGATGAAGCTGCAAACTATTTTTCAGTCAATTATCTTCAATTGATTGCACTTCTGACTCCTGGTCTTCATTCCACATATCTGGTCAAGGGTCTTAAACTGTTTATCGCCAACAGTGTGATCTGAAAGCTTTGTTCGGTTTTGAGGACAGGTGAAATGGTTTTGAAGCAGATATTCACAAAACCACTTACTCTTATAATAAAATCAAACAATGGTTTTGCCATAAGAGTCAGAAGTTTTGTGAATGTAGTTTGAAGAGTTGGATTTGTGTTTAATGTTTTGAGAAAATGAGTGATGGTTTCAAGAAATGTGTTTTAGTCATTCAGAAAAACTGTAATACACAACAAAGACCCTTGTCATTTTGCAGAAGATTATGCATATATTATGCCTCAAATCAATAAAAAAATGATTTTACCATATGAAAAAGCTAACAAAGCAAATGCTTGCTATAGTGATTTAACTCTGTGCTTCAACAGGTTTCAGTGGGCAGAGGTTACAGTGCATGACAAAGCTTAGACCACATGACCAGATGTACAGTATTTCATGAGAATGGTGTCGTGGAAATTCACAATACTAATCTGACTTCACCCCTGACAATTCGAACAACCTCCTGTTGTCAATATAACACAATATAATACTACAGCATCTCAAGGTAATTCCCTTCTCGAATACTTATAATAAATTTCCAATACTTCGAGGTAATTCCCCTCCCGAAGTTACGTGACGGCGTCCCGTCTGCCATCACTACCTCAATCACACATGAGCACACGGGTCTTTAGCATCTGTGCACTCTCACCGTCCTTCTCAAGTGTGTGCTGGTCCAACACAGGATCATTAATACTGACTGTGTCTTCCAACACTATCACTGTCTCTACTGTCTCTACTGTGGTCTTTTGAGGGCAGAATCTTTAGCACTTCTATTCCTTAGCTGCACAGCATATACCTGACACGACCTCCAAGTTGCTCTTTGCAGAAATGAAGATTTATTCACGGCCGTGAGGTCACTGGCCACAACAACCGACTGAGTCTCTGAACAGAAAGATACACGCACATTTTAAGTCTTACCGTGATTTGTTCTGCTGACTGGTTTGTAACGATCTAAGCAAATCATATGACTGTTAGTTCTGCTGTGTTGAGTAAGTTTACATGATCTTTGACCTGAACATCCTTAGTCTGCATCGTTTGTACATTTCATGTTGAAATCCCCCTTTTTGACCAATTCTAAAACCAGTACATAAAACATTTCCA
The DNA here is from genome assembly GCA_037194245.1 of Opsariichthys bidens. Taxonomy (NCBI): domain Eukaryota; kingdom Metazoa; phylum Chordata; class Actinopteri; order Cypriniformes; family Xenocyprididae; genus Opsariichthys; species Opsariichthys bidens. Next base: position 3,371,974 of record CM074286.1, on the reverse strand, counting down.
TCATGATGGGTAATAAAACATTTATGTCCAGAAGACAACATCTTTTTACATAAAGGAGACACACAGAAACTCCTGGTGAGTCGAGACTCTTCAACATACTGTCAAAAGTATGAAAACATTAAGGCTTTTTAATGTTTTTGAAAGTTTTCTCACCAATGCTGCATTTATTTGATCAAAACACAGTAAAAACAGTGTAGGAATTGAGGACGAACCAGACAAATGAATCTGTCAGATGATTCTTTCAAACGTAACTCCATACAAAACTCAAACCAACACGCAGGACCCAAAACCAGGGAATCTTTCAATTATGGCTCAATTTAGTCTAACAAACTCCTCCAGATAAGTACTTTATAGTCTTGCAAGCTTCTGAAATTTGAGCCTAGCTGAGGAAAGAGGTGTCAAACTTAAGCAATCTGTAAAAGACCAAATGGTTAAAAAGACAATGAAACTTGAGCCGCAAGAAGATAACACCAGAGCTTGATCTCAAGAATAATGAATAAAGTGTCATTTGTATTTTTAAAGAGTGTCTTGTGTTATGTGCTTACAAATTTAATGTCTTAAACTGCCGATCTATGTTACCTTGCTAATAAATAGTGTTTTCACGATAGTTGGATATTCAGATCTGCTACAGATCTTATTATATGACTCGTGCAAATGAACGCTGGATGATTCAGTTAGTCAGTTGTAAAATAAGTGACTCATTCAAAATTCCCTATAAAGTAATTAATAATTTCATTTGAACTAATTTGCTTACAACAGTAATACTTTGAACAATTTAAATTAACTGGTTTCTGTTGTAATATATTTTAAAATGTAAGTTATTCCTGTGAACAAAGTTGAATTTTCAACATCATTACTCCAGTCTTCTGTGTCACATGATCCTTTAGAAATCATTCTAATCTGCTGATTTGCTGCTCAAGAAGATATCTTCAGAGTGTTCAATCTCAAGACAGAGAGATAAAACCGGCCGCTTTCTTCTGTGTGACCTCTGAGTGACACAGAATCAAAGTCCATAGAAAAACCCCACAGAGACTCTTTTAACTATAAACTGCATCAAATTGTTCCAAAACCAATTCTAAACAGTCTTGTAATCAAACATCATTCAACTGTATAATTCCATGTCATGAATACACATCATACATGTGACCAGTTATGCTCAGATCACTCACAATTCATGTGATTGTTATAACTATTGAATGGTTGATTGAAAGTGTGTCTTGTTTGGTATGAATGTAAGTCTCTATTCATAATTCAAAGTTTGGCTTGAATTAAATCTTGGTAAAATGTATCGTATTCTTTTTAGAGTAATCATGACTAAACTGTTCTCTCTGTACCCTCTGAAAGTTAAGAGACCACAGATAACATTTGATTTATGATCAGGGGAGGAGGAAAGCCACCTCTGAATCAATGATGATACCTAATTGGTCAGAACTCCTCAGAGAGGTTGACAAACACCTCAGGTTAAATGGTAAAAGGCAGACGTTGATGAGCAGATGATGAAGAGCAGACAAGCAGTTTCATTCAAGCCATCCAACTTACTCTCGTCTCACTCACTTTCCTTTGTTTTACTTTAGTTTTTTTTCTTTCCGTTGAGAGTCTCGTGTTCTAAGTTAAGTTTTGCCGCAAAGTTTAATCGACTCTACAGTCTTTGCTGCCTCAACTTCAAACTTCAGCCACGAGGGAAACTCCATTCATTTGCCACCAGAACGTGATTGGCTTCCCACTACATCAATCCGGACCGAAAAGACGGGAAACCTCTTTCTCCAAGCTTGACACGAGCGACAAACGCAAGTACCTCCAGATTTTATAGCTAAACTGGTGCATTGAGATAAAGTCTGATAACTAGCCTAAGCAGCGATAAAAGGGTTAAATTAATGATTTAATGTTTTGTTCCGATCAGGTCTTATAAAATGCAAATATTGCTAGAAACCTTCATCGTTTCACTCTCTTAAAACTAATTTCTTTCCTCCTTTCTTTTTGCAAATTGTGCGAATGTGTACATGCATGTGTTTGTGTTAGAATAATCAATAAAGTGTCATTTATATTTTTAAAGAGTGTCTTGTGTTATGCGCTTAGAAATTTAATGTCTTAAACTGCTGATCTATGTTACCTTGCTAATAAATAGTGTTTTCACGATAGTTGGATATTCAGATCTGCTACAGATCTTATTATATGACTCATGCAAATGAACGCTGAAAGATTCAGTTAGTCGGTCAAAAAATAACTGACTTGTTCAAAATTCCCTATAAATTTATGAATAATTTCAATTGCGCTATTTCGCTTACAACAGTAATACTATGAAATTTTGTTACAATTTAAATGAAAGGGATTCTGTTGTAATATATAGTCAAATATAATTTATTCCTGTGATCAAAGCTGAATTTTCAGTATCATTACTCCAGTCTTCAGTGTCATATGACACTGTCACATTTCTGATCTGATCCAGAAATCATTCTAATCTACTGATTTGCTGCTCAATAAACATTTCTTATTATGATTCATGTTAAACACAGTTCATTCATTCATTCATTTTCTACCACTTATCCGGGCCGGGTCGCGTCGCGGGTTCAGCAGTCTAAACAGAGATGCCCAGACTTCCCTCTCCCCAGACACTTCCTCCAGCTCTTCCGGGGGGACACCAAGGCGTTCCCAGGCCAGCCACGAGACATAGTCTCTCCAGCGTGTCCTAGGTCTTCCCCGGGCCTTCTTCTGGCGGAACATGTCCGGAACACCTCCCTAGGGAGGCGTCCAGACGTCAACCTCATGCTCTTTCCTTCCCTCACTCGTGAACAAGACCCCAAGATACTTGAACTCCTCCACTTGAGGTACCGACTTGTAGAGGACAAGCCACCTTTTACTGACTGAGAACCATGGTCTCAGACTTGAAGGTGCTGATCCTCATCCCAGCCGCCTCACACTCGGCTGCAAACTGCATTGCACACTGGAGGTCCTGGCCCGATGGATGACTCCCTTAAACCCTCCAGCACCCTAGAGAGGGTATAGAGCTGATCCAGTGTTCCACAACCGGGACGAAAACCGCATTGTTCCTCCTGAATCTTAGGTTTGATTATTGGCCTTATTCTCCTCTCCATTACCCTGGCATAGACTTTCCCGGGGAGGCTGAATAGTGTGAACCTCTTGTAGTTGGAACACACCCTCTGGTCCCCCTTCTTAAAAAGAGGGACCACCACCCCATTCTGCCATTCCAGAGGCACTGTCCCCAACTGCCACGCGATGCTGCACAGACGTGTCAGCCAAGACAGCCCCATAACATCCAGAGACTTGAGGTACTCAGGGCGTATCTCATCCAGACCTGCTGCCTTGCCACCAAGGAGCTTTCCAACTACCTCAGTGACTTCAGCTTGGGTGATGGGTGAGCCCGCGCCCTCTGCTTCCTCAGTGTAAGTGTCGGTGGGATTGAGGAGATCCTCAAAGTATTCTTTCCACCACCCAACAATGTCCCCAGTTGAAGTCAGCAGATTCCCACCTTTACTGTAAACAGTGTTGGCAGGGCTCTGCTTCCACTTCCTGAGGCGCCGGACGGTTTGCCAGAATTTCTTCGGGGCTGACCGATAATCCTTCTCCATGGCCTCACCGGACTCCTCCTAGACCCAAGTTTTTGCCTCCACAACTACCTGGGCTGCAGTCCGCTTGGCCTGCTGGTACCCGTCGGCTGCCCTAGGAGTCCCCTGAGCCAACCAGGCTCGATAGGCCTCCTTCTTCAGCTTGACAGCATCCCCCACACCCGGTGTCCACCATCGGGTTCGGGGGTTGCCACCATGACAGGCACCGGAGACTTTACGGCTACATCTCCGAGTGGCCGCGTCGACAATGGAGGCAGAGAACATGGTCCACTCAGACTCATTGCTCCAACCTCCCTCGATATCTGGTTGAAGCTCTGTTGAGGGTGCGAGTTTAAGATCTTTCTGACAGGGGACTCAGCCAAACGTTCCCAGCAGACCCTCACAGTACATTTGGGTCTGCCGAGTCTGTCCAGCTTCCTCCCCTGCCATCTGATCCAGCTCACCACCAGGTGGTGATCAGTTGACAGCATCGCCCCACTCTTCACCCGAGTGTCCAAGACATACGGCCGGAGGTCAAATTAAACCACTACAAAGTCGACCATCGACCTCCGCCCTAGGGTGTCCTGGTGCCATGTGTAATGGTGGACATCCTTATGCTTGAACGTGGTGTTTGTTATGGACAAACTGTGACTAGCACAGAAGTCCAATAACAGAACACCGCTCTGGTTCAGATCAGGGGGGCCGTTCCTCCCAATCATGCCCCTCTAGGTATCACTGTCGCTGCCAATGTGCGCGTTGAAGTCCCCCGGTAGAATGACAGAGTCCCCGTCCACTTTCCAGCACCCCTCCCAGAGACTCCAAGAAGGCCTGGTACTCTGCACTGCCATTCGGCCTGTAAGCACAAACAACAGTGAGAGCCCTATGCCCGACCAGAAGTCGCAGTGAAGTGACCCTCTTGTTCACCGGGGTGAACTCCAACACATGGCGGCTGAGCTGGGGGGCCATGAGAAAGCCCACACCAGCCACTCTCCAGAGTAGTAGAGAGTCTTGTCTCGCTCAAGGAGTTGGGTTCCAGAGCCCAAGCTATGCGTGGAGGTGAGCCCGACTATCGCTAGTCGGTATCTCTCGACCTCCTGCACAAGCTCAGGCTCCTTCCCCACCAGCGAGATAGCGTTCCATGTCCCTAGACCCAGATTTCGTGTCCAGGTATTGGGTTGCCGAGGCCCCTGCCTTCGATTGCTGTCCAATCCACAATGCACCAGCCCCTTACTGTTCCTCCCGCAGGTGGTGGGCCCACGGGAGGTCAACCCCACATCGCTCATTCGGGCTGAGCCCGGCTGGGCCCCATGGGGAAAGACCCGGCCACCAGGCGCTTGCATAAGACTCCCAACCTCAGGCCTGGCTCCAGGGTGGGACCCCGCTTGCACCATACCGGGCGATGTAATGGCCTTTGTTCTTTGTAAATTCATACAGGGAGTGCAGAATTATTAGGCAAGTTGTATTTTTGAGGATTAATTTTATTATTGAACAACAACCATGTTCTCAATGAACACAAAAAACTCATTAATATCAAAGCTGAATATTTTTGGAAGTTTTAGTTTTTAGTTTTAGCTATTTTAGGGGGATATCTGTGTGTGCAGGTGACTATTACTGTGCATAATTATTAGGCACCTTAACAAAAAACAAATTTATACCCATTTCAATTATTTATTTTTACCAGTGAAACCAATATAACATCTCAACATTCACAAATATACATTTCTGACATTCAAAAACCAAACAAAAACAAATCAGTGACCAATATAGCCACCTTTCTTTGCAAGGACACTCAAAAGCCTGCCATCCATGGATTCTGTCAGTGTTTTGATCTGTTCACCATCAACATTGCGTGCAGCAGCAACCACAGCCTCCCAGACACTGTTCAGAGAGGTGTACTGTTTTCCCTCCTTGTAAATCGCACATTTGATGATGGACCACAGGTTCTCAATGGGGTTCAGATCAGGTGAACAAGGAGGCCATATCATTAGATTTTCTTCTTTTATACCCTTTCTTGCCAGCCACGCTGTGGAGTACTTGGACGCGTGTGATGGAGCATTGTCATGCATGAAAATCATGTTTTTCTTGAAGGATGTAGACTTCTTCCTGTACCACTGCTTGAAGAAGGTGTCTTCCAGAAACTGGCAGTAGGACTGGGAGTTGAGCTTGACTCCATCCTCAACCCGAAAAGGCCCCACAAGCTCATCTTTGATGATACCAGCCCAAACCAGTACTCCACCTCCACCTTGCTGGCGTCTGAGTCGGACTGGAGCTCTCTGCCCTTTACAATCCAGCCACGGGCCCATCCATCTGGCCCATCAAGACTCACTCTCATTTCATCAGTCCATAAAACCTTAGAAAAATCAGTCTTGAGATATTTCTTGGCCCAGTCTTGACGTTTCAGCTTGTGTGTCTTGTTCAGTGGTGGTCGACTTTCTGCCTTTCTTACCTTGGCCATGTCTCTGAGTATTGCACACCTTGTGCTTTTGGGCACTCCAGTGATGTTGCAGCTCTGAAATATGGCCAAACTGGTGGCAAGTGGCATCTTGGCAGCTGCACGCTTGACTTTTCTCAGTTCACGGGCAGTTATTTTGCGCCTTGGTTTTTCCACACGCTTCTTGCGACCCTGTTGACTATTTTGAATGAAACGCTTGATTGTTCGATGATCACGCTTCAGAAACTTGGCTATTTTAAGACTTCTGCATCCCTCTGCAATATATCTCACTATTTTTTGACTTTTCTGAGCCTGTCAAGTCCTTCTTTTGACCCATTTTGCCAAAGGAAAGGAAGTTGCCTAATAATTATGCACACCTGATATAGGGTGTTGATGTCATTAGACCACACCCCTTCTCATTACAGAGATGCACATCACCTAATATGCTTAATTGGTAGTAGGCTTTCCAGCCTATACAGCTTGGAGTAAGACAACATGCATAACGAGGATGATGTGGTCAAAATACTCATTTGCCTAATAATTCTGCACTCCCTGTAAAGGGTTTTGAACTGCTCTTTGTCTGGCCCATCACCTAAGACCTGTTTGCTTTGGGAAACCCTACTAGGAGCATATAGCCCCCGACAACATAGCTCCTAGGATCATTCGGGCACTCAAACCACTCCACCACGGTAAGGTGGCAGTTCACTGGAGGGTGTTAAACATAGTTGTGCTCCTTAAAATTTCCGAGGAAACTGTGATTCTTTTTTTGCATTGGACGTGTACTGTAAATAGTCACCAAAAGATTATGAGCTGTTTAGACCTCAACAAAAATATTGCAGTGCAGATTCAAAAATCTTTACAAGAATCAAATGAGAAAAAAAAAATACAGCAGAGGCAGAGAAAATGGAATTTTAAACAGATTAATCTTAATAAAAAAAAAATAAACACTGAAATTAAATTAAAGTAAATAAAACACTGAATTAGATCAGAATGCATAATTTTAAGGGATTTTAAATCATTGTGAGAACTAATATGAATACAGTTCATTTTTTTTTAAATGAATGAAATAAATTAAATTAAACATTTTATGTGTACCTGCTAACCTGTTACCTGACATAAATTGAAATTAAAAACTCTCCTTAAGAATTTTAGAAAAATAAAGGTGAAAATTTATAAATATGATCTTTTTTCATTTCTTTTTAGAGCCATGGAATCACAGCCAATCGAAGTGGCAGCCCTAGGAAGACCTCTGTTTCCTGGAATGCTGTATGACAGCCGCAAGGATTCCTTCATTCCAGGTGCTGTACACTGTTATTTTTAATGTTTTTTTGTTTCCTTTTTAACTGAATTGCTAATTTACAATAGTGTCAGGATTGGAGGCGCATGATGTGAGGACAATAGCCTCATGAGTTCAAGTGCTTTGCCAATCCTGTTCCCCTCTCTCTCTGCCCTGTTGTTTCCTGACTCACTTATTCTGTCTAAAAAGGCCAAAATATAACTTTAAAAAAGGTTCACAATATCTGCAATATATCATTAGCTAATTAATTGTGGAAATGCTGTTATTATTATCTTGGGGCCAATAATGGAATTTCCATCAATATTCTCGATAATTAGATCAGGTATATCTGCATGCTCCAGAGAGTCTCTGACTGAACAAGTGTCATGAATCCATGACTTCTCTCCTTTTCAGGTGCTCTCAAGTTGTTTTGAGGCTTGTTTTAATTGTGATCACCCGTAATGACATGCCATTTTAAATATTCTGCTTTTGTTATGAATTAATTAGATACTTATTAATATAACTACAATTGTGTTCATCATTTGCTCTGCTCAGCAATGAGCTGATGTGTTACGGTGTGGTTTGTTTACCTACCGATCCTTAAAACATTCTCTGACATGACATTCACTGCATGTGCATCTGCCCCACAGACTGTATTATAGATATAAGTCATGCACATTTACTGCATCACTTTCGTACACAACTGTTAAAGCCTCTTCTCGTTTCAGGTGTTACTCTGTGGGATAAGAAATCATTGAGTGAACATTTGGACAGTCATCCGCAGGTCATGGCAGACTTGAAGTTCAGTAGCTCTGACTCTCTTACTAGTAAATCCAGTCTCATGGATATAAATGCTTCCCTGAAGGCCAGCTTTCTGGGGGGGCTGGTGGAGGTTGGAGGATCTGCCAAATACCTGCGAAACACCAAATCTTCACACAATCAGTCCCGAGTTACAATGTATTATAGTGAAACCTCCAGATTCGAACAGCTCACTATGACCCAGCTGGGCAAGATCACCTACCCTGAGGTGTTTGAACAGAAAACTGCAACTCATGTGGTCACGGCTGTCCTGTATGGAGCTCAGGCCTTCATGGTGTTTGATCAGATGTCTTCAGAGGATGAAAGCATTCAGGAGATTGAGGGAAAACTGAAAGTCATGGTCAAGAATATTCCTGCATTTTCTGTTGAGGGAGAAGGATCTGTAGAAATGACAGATGAAGAAAAGAAAACCGCTGAGAAAATCGACTGCACATTTCATGGTGACTTTCATCTTGAGGAAAACCCCACCACATACATGGAGGCCCTGAATGTGTACAGGAACCTTCCCAGTCTGCTGAAGGAGAATCCAGAGAATGCAGTTCCAATAAAAGTCTGGCTCTATCCTCTTCATTTATTGGACAACAAAGCCGCTCAGTTAGTGAGAGAAATCAGCACACGTCTGGTTTCCAACACTGCAGATATAATGGAGGCTCTGGGAGAGGTAGAGAGGACATGGAACGACCTGTCCAGAACAACAGAGGTAAAAGTCTTCAGTGACATTGAAGAGAGGCTGAACTCATTTCAGAACTCATTTAGCATTTACAGGACAGTGCTCCAGAAAGCAGTGGCCAGGGTCTTGCCTGATATTCGAGGAGGAGGAGAAGAGGAGGAGAAACTGGCAGACATTTTGAAGATCCACTACAGCTCCCCTTTTAATGCCGAAAAGCTTAACCAGTGGTTACGAGAAGCAAATTCTGAACTTATCCTCTTGAAGACTTACACCAAGAAGCTGGAGCAGATCAGAATTGTAGACTCTGATGATCTGAACACCATCCTCCTTCATCCTGATATTGATGTTGTGGTAAGCTTGACCTTCACGTCTCTGAAGTATGAAGACCCGTATCTTTCAACCCTGAATGAGTTCCTGAAATCTGATGAGTTTAAAGAGTTGGAACAATATGAAATTCCTGAGCCTTTTGTAGGAAAATGGTTCGAAGATCTTGAGTTAATAAGCAAGATGAGAGAGAACTTAACTCACTTCATGGGTTTTTCAGAAGCCAATAAAGATGAAAAGAGAATCCACTTCATTATTTCTACTGTCTCTGATCCCTCCAATCCAGGCTCCTCTATTTATTTGTACAAAAAATGGAATCTGACAGACAAACAGTTCCAGCCCGTGTCAAAGCCGCCCCCACCGATAGTGAAGAATGTCCAGGAGCAAAGTGTGTCCCTGAAACTGCAGAAGTCTCCTACTGGAGTAACAGTGAAGTACAGAGTAGAGTACAAGGAGGTACAATCAGATTCTGGAGCTGAAGATAAGGAACCGTGGCTTGTCAAAGACACAACTGATGAAGACTTTACTCTGATTGGATTGAAACCCGGGAAGCAGTACTTGATCCGCTACAGGACAGTGGATAAAGTGGGAGTGAGTGAAGCCAGTGATACTGTCAATGTTACACTGTCTCCAGGTAAGAGTCATCTGGACATTTTTTCTCATTGACTACATTCACACAGTCAGTGTTTGGGTTTGACAACTGAATTTAATAACAGGAGTGACTCAAACTGTCCCATTCTCAAAGCGGCTTATATACAGTTTTCCAGCTGCTACTATATGAATTAATACAGGGACAGGCCAACTGTTTTATGATTGAAAAAAGCTAAACAACTTACAGTAAAATCCAGGGATTAAACTGCTCACCTTTGGTTTTTTGAATGTCATTTACAGTATTCGTCACACAATTCCTAATGTAAATCCTAATTGCGAACATGACAAACAAAGACATAAAAACATTAATGTGGCCATTTTAATCTTTTCAGGCACAAGATAAAGAATGAAAATGTGCATATTGTGAACATGACCTGGCTTTCATTGAAGACTTTCAGTAAATTCACTCATCTGAAAATTATGTGTAAAACAGTGGGAGAGTTTTCATCCTCTGACTTGAACTAGATAAACTTGTTGATTTCACTGGTGTGTTATATTGTGGTTAGGACAGTGTCATCCATCCATTCATTTTGTGACAGATGGGTATCCTCTGTAGGGTCATGGGATGGCTGGAGCTTATCCCAGCATCTCGGGCTATAGAAAGTGAAACACCCTGGACAGACACACACTCAATGATCCCTGAGATGCTCAGGTGTGTTATGGTGTGGTTTGTGGTGGGCCGCTCTGTACTAGAAATGCCATATTTTAGTCCCAGTCTGCCTCTGAATATCTGATGTCAAGCCTCTTTTCTTCACATTAGTCATGAATATCACCTCTAACCACAGTGGCAGTGACTGAAGTAAATGTCTTAAATGGTGATTCTCCATTGAAAGCTGACTTGAAAATTGAAAGGCCTCTATTAGTTTTCCTTAAAAAGAATATCCAAAATCACTTTTCAACATGGATTTTAAAATTCTGGTTTCTGCCTTGAACGTGTTTTTTCATCTATAATCCATCATGACCAGATGGACTTCATTCCAGGGAGACTCTCTTTTTTAATACCTGGAGGCTTCTCAACATTCTCTTTTTCCCTCCATCTGACTCACCCAAAATGATTGTGTCCCAAGATGCCGAGAAGGCCTTTGATAGGATGGAATGGGATTTGGGTTCAATTCTGTTTTCATCCATTGGATTTCGACTTCTTTACACATAAAAGCCCACAGGCGTATAGATGCTAACTAAAATCAGATGTAGCTTTCAGATAAAAATTCACTGATAACTTCATGAAACATGCATAGATCAGAGAAAATGGCACATCATTGCCTACAGCGGATGCTCACGACTGAAATGAGTCCAAAATCAACATAATCCCTTGCGTCGATCATGAGATATTCCTCATGGAGGAACGATTTCTAAAAATGCCCATTAGGAGGCGTCAAGGGATAAACAAAAGGCCACAGTGGTTCTCAAACTATACTTACCTTTTGACTCTCCTTGCTGTAGTTTTGGAGTTATGAGTCTTTACTTGTGTATGTCACTCAGAAAAACAACTCTAAGGGTTAAAAGCTTTTTACATTTGTACCTACAGTAAGTGTAGAGCTCAGCAAAAATGATGGGAAAGTCTTTCGCATGACGATCAACTTGTATCTGTTTCTGCTGGACACAAAAGCAGAGACGCGTGTCCAGTGTGACTGTCCTGTTGTTTGACTCGACAGACGACTATAGATGTCCAGTGTGGTTCTGTTCAAACAGTGCAGGTTTACTGGAAATGCAGTTGAGAGTCAGTTCAGTTACTAAATTCTGTTGTCACTCATTATTAACAGAACCGTGTGTGAATTTCACAGTATTTTGCACTCTAAACCAGGAATGACCGTATTCTGCTGCTGTGTGAATATAACAATTTATTGCAAAATTTTTTACTCTTAATATCTTTCTCAGCACAAGATGTGATTGTGGGCGGAGACGGAGGGGGTCCTTTCTCCTTTAAGTGCACTTCCAGCAGCATTTCAAACATCAAAATTTTTTACAGCCTGGTATGTGAGGATTTCTTTTATTCTATTTCATCTTATATTCCTACATGTTATATACTACATTGTTTTCATTTAGTTACTTGATTCACATTAAATTCATTTTTGCCTTTTAGGTGGGCCTGCACTTAATAACCGTGAATTTTGACACTAACTTTGCGGTGAACGTTGGTGATTCAGTAGGAACTAATTCACAAACACTTCAACTGAATGAAAATGATAAAATTGTTGCTGCAACACTGTGGCCAAACCGTGTAAATCTCAGATGTGGGGGTTTGGAATTTGTGATTCTCAGAAACAATGGTGAAAGAGAGACATTTTCTGTTAAGTCTAATACCACCATGGGTGAGCCTGTGAGTGTTGATGTGAAGTCTGGAAAGTGTTGCGGCATTATGGGGAGAAGTGGAGCAGAAATTGATGCTCTGGGTTTATACTTTATTTAGCCTCCAGCTATACACATCTGTTTCTGACAGTATCAAGACATCTAAACAGCAGTCATATACTCATATTCATCAGGGTTATGATTGGTTATGATTAAGTATCAAATTTAAATCGATCAGTAGTGTGTACATCAGACAATTAAAGTGTCAATCAGACTAAATACATACACATATATTAGGTAAATGGAACCATAATAAACATAAATGACAATTTTAAAAGTATCAAATTTATGAGTCTTTGAATAAACAGTGATTGTACTAGAGGATATTCTAGGAGAAAAATGTATTGCATCTCATTCTGTCATTTATGTCCATCTTTATATTTCTGTTCTTTATCATCTATTCTGTTTTGGATCTTGTGAAAGTACAAAATATCTTGATGTACTTGTAGAATTACAACAAAGAGTTTAACTTGATTTGGCCAGCCATTCTTGCTGTTTTTGTTGTTGTTGTTGTTGTTGTTGTTGTTGTTTTTTTTGTAGAATTTTGTTTTTATTTTAGTTGCAGGTTGTTGCTCACAAATGTTCACTTTTATGTTCAAAGTAACAAATTGTATACAAGCACAGCTGATGATCAATAAAAACATCAATCAGATTTTAAATTAGCATACGAGTAAGACATCATTCAAATCTGTAATCTTTTTTTATTATCTGTATTCACTCATAATAACATTATTATGTTTTTGTAAAACAAAGGAAAAAGAACCAAACAGGATGTGCTTTCTGCCGTCTCTTCCTCCCTTCTTAGTGTACAGACTATGCGCCTCAGTCATGATAAGAATCAATAGAAAGCTTGAAATGTGAAATTTAAATGAACCAATTCAAATTCAGATGATGTGATATGAAACCATCAAGAGGCACATAGATAGTCTGCTCAAACACAGCCCAGGTAAACAAAGTATACTTGCATGCACACAAAAAAAAATCTTAAACACAAGCACATTTGCAGTACATTCTTATTTTTTGTGCTAAATAAACTGTTAAAGTTATACACTATAAATACACTAATTTAACAGTATATTTCTACTTCAGTGCTCTTGAAAAATAAATACCACTAATACTTAAATAGATTTTTAGGGCACTGAAATAAAGTATATTACCGCAAAAATTTACAGAGCAGTTTTATTAGTGTATTTCTTAAAAGTGTGCTTTGAATACTTTAAAAAATAGTTTAATCTTCGTAGACTTTTATGGAGTAATCCTAAATTAAAATCAAATTGATTTTATTAAAAAAATATATTACTAATGTACTAGTTATAAGTATATTTTCCCAACTGTGGTCTCAATATAAATGCATTAATTATCACTAACATTTAAATTGATTTTAAGTGTAGTCAGAAGTGTGGGGCCGTTCACATATCGCGCTTAAAAGCGTGGAAAGCGCGGCCGCATTGCTTCTTTTGCAAGCGTTTGGGAGCTTGCACTTCTGTAGCGTCTGCTGTTGCAATGCATCCATGAAGAGCGTTCTCCACGACTACGCGGTAGTTTCAATGGATTTCCATCATCGAAAAACCCTTGCAGAAGCTCTAGTAAAAAAATTCTTTAAGGCGAAGAAAAAAACAAACTCCCACAGTGTTCGGGTTCACCACGGATGATTTCACAAACTTATTCAAGAGCTCCGACTGGACAATGAGAGATTCAAAGTCTATTTCATAGTTGACAAGGACCAGTTTGATAATCTTTTAAGAAAAAATGGCCCAAGCATCTCCAAACAGAGCTCTGTGTTTGTCTGAGGTGATTAGGCAACAGTTAGGGAAAGGGTTGATCGGTTGGTTCTTGTCACATGACCGGCGGTGCGCTTACTGCATTCTGAAAAGTTGAGATGTTTTCATCTCGCCGCGGCACAAGCGCGCCTGGAAAAAACGAGCGTGCCGCACCGCGTGCGCTTCGCGACCGCGTCACTTCCATTTTGCACGCGCCTACATTGAAAATAATGAAAATGTGTGAACGGCCCCTTATAAGGTCATTACTGAAAAGTGTGCTATTGTCACAGTTTGAGTTGGTTTGTTCTTTATTCAAGTTTGATTTGGAATTATGTCGTTTCTGTTTTAGCATCATGATTTGTTTTTTAAGTTGTTAATTAGTTCTCCTTTCCATTGATCCCTGGCAGTTTGTTGCTATGGTTACTGATTAATTAGACTATTCTTTTCAGGTGTGTCTGGTTTGTTTCTTCCTTTGTTCAGATCTGTATTTTAGCCTTCAGTTTTCACTTCTCCTCTGTCCTGGATTGTTTATTGTGTGTTCTCTTCTCTGTGTTTTGAGTTCCACTAAAAGTCTTCCCAAGGTTCAGCCTGGTCTCATTGTTAATATGTAGGTGTAAACTAAACTTTAACTTTCAAAGCAACAAAACTTTAAACATTTATAATGGAGCTGAAATGTACAATATTGATGTATAATAAATATACGCATTTTTATGTTTTAGTGCTATAACATTAAATATTTATGACTCTTTCATGTCACACAGATATGTATAATTTCCCTTTAATCATTTTGCAAATAAATGTAAGATCCCTAAACGCCATCCTGAACCTAAACATACCCATTTTATACAGAATGTTTAAAGAATGAAACATAATGGACAGAAATGTGTAGGAAAATGACAAATTTAGTAAAAATATACCATTAAAACAATATTTTGAGCCACTAATCTTACACCTACCCATAAGCATTTCTCAAAACTGTGTACTATTGTAAATAAAAGAATAAGAGACAAACAAGTGTAATCACAATAATTCATTTACTGTGAAAATGTCAAAAGTGGAACCGAAAGTAGATCAAGTGATGATGAGTCGCAGTCCTCCATGGCGGTAATATATATATATATATTTATTTATATTTATATTTAATGGAGATCTATGAAATCTATGAAAGGCACGCACTCATTTCAAATGTCAATCCACTGAAACACGGCATGTCGCGATCTGTGACGAAGCAGGCAAGAACATAGATATAATAAATCCATAGACGCCCCATTGGCCGCTGGATCGCACGTCAGCGGCGCTGCCTTATTTGTGGGGCAACTTGCCATAACTCTCATAAGTGGACTGAAGAAAAGATGGTTGACTATTTTGAGGTTTTACAAACCGTCACACAATTCAGACCACATATTGGGGAATTACCTTTCACGTGTAAATCTGAACAGTTGTTTCTAGTTGTATTTGGTCATTATAACATTATTTTGACAGCTAGTTTACCACCAAAGTCCGACAATTAAAAGCTAACACGCTATCTATGAACATTGAGACTTTATAAGAAATAATACAAAGTTTACATGATTCTTATGAAGTCTGAGATTATAATATAGTTTATAACACTAACTAATCAAAATCGCAAGTGAAGACTTCTCAGGCTGGACAGGACAGCTCCTGTCAGAATTACAGACTCAAATCAACTCATCCCTGAAGACGTGGCGCTTTTATATTTTTACCCCAGTTCAGCCAGTGGAAGCAGGACAACACAAACCTCAAAGAAGGCTGAAGAAAGCCTATCAGTGGCTGTTCTCTGCATTTCCAAGAAACCTCGTCTGTTATTGTATTATTAGACGACTTATATTATTATATGATTGTACTATTCACTACTAGCTATTTATAGTTTATTGACTTATTTTACAATTTATGATATACTATCTGCTATTTTATTCATAGTTATTATATTACTACAATATAATATATTTTACTGTATTTGTACTCAGTTGTATTTTTAGGCTATTTATAATAATAATATAGGCTAATAATAATAATAATAATATGCTAAAGAATAAACCCACATATTAAAAAGAAGTATTAAAAATGCCACATACTGTATATTGAACTATTACATCTGACCTTATATTTCATACAATTTATATACTGTAACTGTACTAAAAATGTTCTATCGCTGTATCTTAATAGATCCAGTAAAACATTAAAGGATTGTCTAATTAGTACAAGCTGTGCTATTAATGTTGTCCACTAGAGGAACCACGATAAGGAATCTTTTAAGCTCAATCCTTTCAATCTTGTTGCAATCCATTTGAATTGAAATAAATCAATTTAGTACATTTGTACAACTATGGCATATTAAATCTGACATTAAATCTGTGAAATGCTTAGGCCTATAGCTAATTATATGTTTAACTTTCTTTTGACCCCAATAAAGTTGCCAGACACAGTTAAATATAATGCTGTCTATTCAAAATAAAGACAATTGTCTTTTTTTACTTTAATATAACATTTCTATAAAGCCATTTGTGTCATGAATAATAAAGAAAACATTTGTGTGTTAAACTGCAAGCATAAGGTTGGGAGGCAACACGTGTAGAAGAAGATGGCTTCATGTAGAACAATTTAAGGAATACAGGCCGGAATACAGGCTTAAACACTAACATGCAACTTTAACGACGGACAAAGACTGGACTGACATAGAGGGAATATATACAGATGAACACGAGGATAACGAGTAGGGCACAGGTGACAGACATGATTACAGACAAGACACAGCTGAAGACGATAGACTAATAATTAGACGATGACAAACTGAAACTCAAAACAAAGACCACGTGACAAATGACAGGACTAAAACTCAAAACAAGGGGGGTATTCCAAAAAGCAGGTTATGTGACATACCTGGGTACGTTTAAGGGTAAGTTGGCGGATAACCTCAGCTTTCGGTTCCAAAAACGGAGGTAAGTTTCAAGGTATGTAAGTAGCCATAGCAACTTACGCTCTGAACATAACCTACTCCGGGACAGGTTTAGTTTCAGGGTTAGTTTGTTTCAGAGAGGTGACGGAGCACGGCATGGTCTTTTGAAGACGATCCAGTGGATGTGGAAGCACAGATTATACGGAATCTTTTCCGCCCTGAGAGGGTGATAAGTTTTCGTATCCAAATGGATATTTGCCGGAGCGTTACCATTTTTCGAAAGACTTGTTAATTTATTTAACAAATCTTTTGAAACCTTACATATCAAATGTGACACATCAACACTTGACACAGAGCACATTTTGTGCTTTGAACTTCGTTTTTTTGCGACGTTTTGTATAATGTTGGCGATGCAGAGCATATGGGAAAGGCAACTGTGTGTAGGGCTGTTGGGACAGTATGCATTGCATTCAGTTTCTACACACTTTTGTGCGGTTCCCTGGCCATAAACCACCGAGAGTTATTAAAGAGGAATTCCACAGAGTGGCGGGTTTGTCCTTTCTATGATATTCTGTGAGAGACCATTTTAGTTACATAGCACTACTTAATCTATCCATATATCAATACTGTATACAGTCACAGTCATTTTAAAATGTTTCTTACATAACTTTCAATTTCAGGGTTCTGTGCATTGATGGAACTCACAGTCCTATTAAAGCTCCTTCAGTCAATGAAGGAGATTATGTTAAGAAGTCAATCCATGTGCAGGTAACAATATATTTTTGGGTGCTAAATCTTTAGGTGTTTAAACCATTAATTCGCCCTCATCACTGGTCCCCACTGTAAAATCTAATTAGTTAGACTTACTTAAAAAAAGCATGCAAACAGATTGCCTTAAAAAAAAACTAAGTAAAGTGAAAAAGGAATAGTACGTTGTACTGACAAAAGCTTAGGAAGTAACGTTGACTCACACTTGAGTGACTAAAAAAGAGTGTACTTGATAATTTACTTTAAATCAAATTTAACTGTTACCACTGTTGTGTTTAGCATGCTGAATGTTGAAGTCTGTGTGACTCAAATAGATTCAATTTCAAAATATTGTCACAAATTTAGAAGAATTGTATCGACCCACTTAAAAGTTTCACCAACAGTTTGCGTTTATATGGGCTACCATTAACTTTATAAATAATCATTATTCAGCATAAAATAAGATGGTTTTGTTAGTCATATACATAATTTTATATATGAATTGTGAAATTCAATTACATATGAATATATGAACTGTGATTTCTTGCTGCATCACTGCATCAAATCAGAAATACAATAATATAAATGTAGTGCCCAAGCAAAGGAAACACCATCCACCATAATTGTAAGGTCAATATAAAACATTTTAGAAAAATCAACGTCAATTTGTGAAATCAGCTGATTGTGATGTTCTCTCAAATTTCTGGACCCCCACCTGTTTCACGGGCCTCGGCCTTCTTCCTATTGGCTACATAGAAAACTAAATTACATTAAACACTAAATTTAAACTTCATTAACAGTTTAGTAAATTTAGAAAATATCATCTTGTTGGACAACGTTATGTTTCATTTTGACTTGGCTCAGAGTTCTTCTGGCTCCAGAAGGATTACACCTGATAAAACAAGCCAATAAATTACACTTTTTTTGTCAACATATTACCAGCCAATTATATACATTACAACAGTGATATTAAGAAATTTATGAAGACCAAAAAGTAAATGCTTGTCTATTTTTACATCATTCCCAAAAGAATTTTGCATCACAATGAAAGGGGACAAATAACCTACCTATAATTTTATAAACTCATGCATTTACTGTTATTTATTTTTTATTTTTTTGCCAAGCCAACTCTCTCCCTCTCTTTTGCTAATGCTGCAGTATTGCTTTTTTGGTTATAATGGGCTTATATTCTTCATAAGCAAGCATTAAAACCTCCAACTACATCTTGCTGAAATATGTCGCACGCCTTTTTTTCTCCACGCGTTTCCATGGTGACTCCTGAAATCGGCGATCCATTGAAAATGCCTTCATGTGCTCGCCGTTCGCGCGCATTAACTCTCGGTTACCAACAGGCGGTTGATTGAACTAACTCCACACAGGTATTTTGGAACCAACATACCCAGAGTAAGCAAGTTCTGGGTTAATCAACTGAGAGTTCAAGGTGTATGTGACGGTAAGTTAACCTTCCTTTCTGGAATACCGCCCTGCTCTTATACTGTTTGTTTCCTGTCTTCAGTGCTCCACATGTGTTCTTTGTTTTGATTTTGTTCCCGCCATTTGTTAGTCTCATCATTAGTTTATTCCCTTCAGCATAGGCGGAGTTTGGGGGGGTCTGGGGGGGGGCAGTGCCCCCCCAGTCCAGAGCCAATTAATGCCTGTCTTGTGCTTTGAATATTTTTTTTTTATTACAGAATTCAAATTTTCTCGTTTTATTAGTCTTATCTTATTAGTTATGTGTATAGAATGAGTAAGATATGGCTAATTAATTTTTAATTACTGTAGCTTTATTACATTCTCCCGCGATTTGTGAAACTCAAAGTATCGCGGTACGTGAGTGGACGCTCTTCTCGTTCTTTTTTACGCGCTGAATAAACAAAATGGACATTCGTCGTTTTTTTTTAATAAAAAAACACTACTAAAAGTGTGGAGTTTTCTAATTCTACTTCAACTATCAATTCCATTGCTGCTAATACTACCACAGCAATCGAGGCCGCATCAGAGAACAACACAGGTGTTACACCAGATTCTGTGACCATCGTATTCTGTGACCCTGGAGGGCGTGGTTATCCCTGTGCTGCGTGATTTACGCAAATTGCGTAAATTCTGACGATAAACCAAAGAAGGTGAAATCTGTTCGAAACTGTTGTTTAGAAATGCTGGTTATTCACATCATAAATGCTTATGTGCCTGTCCAGATTAAACGCAATGTGGCTGTTTGCAGAGTAGTAGTAGTTGCAGAGAAATGTGTGTTTCCATCATGTGTAGTTCATTTAACATTCGCGCGAGAACGGCGCTGGCGCGCGTTCACGTTATCGAGAGCGCGCCGGGAGGAACGCTTTTTCTGTTTGATTCGCAATTCGGAAAATTATTTATTTATCGAATGATAAATTGTTTAATTTATTGTATATTATACAATTATACTGTATATAATATTTACAACAATTTTACACAGAATGGCTGTATCAAAAGGTCCCATTTGTTTTGAGGGAACCATTAAAGGCGACCAAACAGCAACTGCTGTACAGTAGGGTCACCAAATCTGACAAGGCCATTGTTAAGGTCATCAAATTCTGTTACCCCCCTCTATTTCACCCAGAATGACTGTGATGATCTCCAAATTCACTCTGCTGATGTTTCATCTCCTCAGTGTCATACAGTAAAAGTCATTATGGGCTGACACAAACAGCAACAGATGTACAGTAGGGTCACCAAATCTGACAAGGCCATTATTAAGGTTATCAAATTCTGTTACCCCCCTCTATTTCACCCAGAATGACTGTGATGATCTCCAAATTCACTCTGCTGATGTTTCATCTCCTCAGTGTCATACAGTAAAAGTCATTATGGGCTGACACAAACAGCAACAGAAATACAGTAGGGTCACCAAATCTGACAAGGCCATTTTAAAGGTCATCAAATTCTGTTACCCTCCTCTATTTCACCCAGAATGACTGTGATGATCTCCAAATTCACTCTGCTGATGTTTCATCTCCTCAGTGTCATACAGTAAAAGTCATTATGGGCTGACACAAACAGCAACTGCTGTACAGTAGGGTCACCAAATCTGACACCGAATTCTGTTACCCCCCTTTATTTCATGATTAAAATAAAACAAATGCTATAATTTTAATGAAATGTTTTAATATCATTCAAATATTACAACTATTTACATATATAAAAAGCAAGGGGAGGGAAAGTAAATATTTAGAAATTATTTCAAATATTAAAACTATTTACAACTAGTAAATCAAGGGGAGACAAAACTTAAAGTTGGCAAGCGGCACAACTATAGGGTTTCTTGGGGTCAGGCTCTCCTACACATTGTATGTGGAACCACCAGGCACACATATCACACTGGATCTGTATCAACAAACATAATAATAATTCAGCAACATTTTCAGGGTGAATATGAGATACATATACCTGTGATGCATATTTATCCTACGTTAACAAAAACAGTCCATATACAGGGACCACAGAATGTTCAGAGCCCAATGATGGACTTCATTTTAAAAATAGCTTCTGTTTATACCCAAGTTGTTTTCTTTCCCGTTTCCTCTGCATCCTCCTCCCCACAATGGTGGCACAAATCAGAAAGGTCATCTGATCACCATTGAAAAGAAATTGAACTTATCAATAAACGTATAAATGTGTTAATCATTTTAATACCGTATTAAATGTAAGGGATAATCCACTGCTAGCTGTGCATTAAATGATTTTTAAACAGGCAAAGAGGCCAATTTTAACGCACAACATCGTTGCCGCCGAGGAGTGCATTCAAATTGTTTAATGCACAGCTAACCTTGGATTTTCCTGCTTATATCATGGTCATTTGTCAGCACTGACAGCAAGTTACAGTAAAAGCTGTCTGTGACGAGCACGGCGGGCGAGAGCCGTGGGGGGACGGCGCGAGGCCGGTGACGCGAGTGTTAACGAGCTTCAGGTGCTCGGCGCACCGGTCTCGAGTCCCCACGGAGGAGCTCCGGAAGCATAAAGGAGGAGCGACGACAGGGAAGGACGAGAGAGGACCAGGCCTGGATTTTATGTTGTGTTTTATTTGGTTTGTGTGGGCGGCAGTCGCCGTGAGGAACTGCCGCCCTTATACTTTCGTTTCATTGTTTGTTTATTTGATTATTAAATATGTTGAATGTTCGCCGGTTCCCGCCTCCTTCTTCCCATATTTATGAACTTTGTTACACTGTCATTGATGTTTGGTGTGCTAAATTTGACTGGTGTCAGGGTTATATTACGTTTCATTGTGTTTTAGTTCAGTGACTGTGTTTTGACCCAATTTTCCCAGCGTGTCAGATTTGGTGACCCTACTGTTGCAGTTTGTGTCAGCCCATAATGACTTGTACTGTATCACACTGAGGAGATAAAACATCAGCAGAGTGAATTTGGAGAACATCACAGTCATTGTGGGTGAAATAGAGGAGGGTAACAGAATTTGATGACCTTTAAAATGGCCTTGTCAGATTTGGTGACCCTACTGTATATCTGTTGCTGTTTGTGTAAGCCCATAATGACTTGTACTGTATGACACTGAGGAGATAAAACATCAGCAGAGTGAATTTGGAGAACATTACAGTCATTGTGGGTGAAATAGAGGGGGGTAACAGAATTTGATGACCTTTAAAATGGCCTTGTCAGATTTGGTGACCCTACTGTATATCTGTTGCTGTTTGTGTCAGCCCATAATGACTTGTACTGTATGACACTGAGGAGATGAAACATCAGCAGAGTGAATTTGGAGATCATCACAGTCATTCTGGGTGAAATAGAGGGGGGTAACAGAATTTGATGACCTTAATAATGGCCTTGTCAGATTTGGTGACCCTACTGTACATCTGTTGCTGTTTGTGTCAGCCCATAATGACTTGTACTGTATGACACTGAGGAGATGAAACATCAGCAGAGTGAATTTGGAGATCATCACAGTCATTCTGGGTGAAATAGAGGGGGTAACAGAATTTGATGACCTTTAAAATGGCCTTGTCAGATTTGGTGACCCTACTGTACAGCAGTTGCTGTTTGGTCGCCTTTTATATTCAAGAGACAGCTGAAAACTCACCTCTTCCGTGAACACTTGATCCCCTCATAAAAAAAACAAAAAACCCTTTCCTTCCCTTTTCCCTTCCTACTCTAGCTTATGGTACTGAGCAATGTATGAAACTTGTATTGTGAGCACTTCCTGTGTTATTTGCCAATCATGGAGAATCGCTTGTTTGTTTTCCTCACTTGTAAGTCGCTTTGGATAAAAGCGTCTGCTAAATGACTAAATGTAAATGTAAATGTAAATGTAATGGTTCCCTCAAAACAAATGGGACCTTTTGATACAGCCATTCTGTGTAAAATTGTTGTAAATATTAGATACAGTATAATTATATAATATACAATAAATTAAACAATTTATCATTCGATAAATAAATAATTTTCCGAATTGCGAATCAAACAGAAAAAGTGTTCCTCCCGGCGCGCTCTCGATAACGTGAACGCGCGCCAGCGCCGTTCTCGCGCGCGAATGTTAAATGAACTACACATGATGGAAACACATTTCTCTGCAACTACTACTACTCTGCAAACAGCCACATTGCGTTTAATCTGGACGAGCAAATAAGCATTTATGATGTGAATAACCAGCATTTCTAAACAACAGTTTCGAACAGATTTCACCTTCTTTGGCTTATCGTCAGAATTTACGCAATTTGCGTATATCACGCAGCACAGGGATAACCACGCCCTCCACGGTCACAGAATACGATGGTCACAGAATCTGGTGTAACACCGGTTCTGCATTAGGTAAGATATTAATGTCTGAAGTAGTTCAATGACAGGTCAAGGGAGGCTCTGTTTATGAACTTTAATCGGAACGAAGAACACACTGTAATCAGTCCCTCCAGAAAAACGCGATTATGCGATCGTTTGATTTCATGCATAATCAGCCAAAGTCCGCATATTTATGCGGGGGTCACATTTTTTCAAATATGCCGCACTTTCGCCGCATAAATTGCCGATTTCAGCAAGAAAAATATGCTATGATTTCATTTTCGCTGCAAAAAAAAGTCTCATATATCTTAGCAGAAAGCTGAAAATGTTGCGTTTACTTCACACAAGTAAAGCGCCATTATTTTCCCCCTATTGGCATGGGAACCTTATGAAGTGACGTAATTACGCGACGTGAACGTCATCTGTAAAGCCCGCGGTGAAACCATGATGAAGACGCAAATCATTCTCATTCTCAACAAAAATAAGCTCAAAAGACCGCGCGAAGCAGTTTCCCAGTGTGTTACATGAAGCTGTATATTAGTAGTGTGTAAAATAATTTACGTTGCAGTAAGAGATTACACTTTGTGCACTGGAAGCACTTAATTTAACAGAAGATGTCTGTTTTGTATAGCTACCTCTGTTAAACAGGAAGCACTGTTTTTTTATATTTTATTTATTCATTTTTACAGAAGTTGAATATTCCTTTTGTAAAGCGACAGAACTTGTTTGACTCAATGTTTTGAAATTTTGAGCCGTGTGTTCATGAAGGTCTGAAATAAAACAGAATGAGAACTTCAATATTCTGTGATTTAGTAATTCTGCCTCTTTACATTAAGGCAGTATCCAGTGAGAACAGGGTGTTGGGGGGGGGAATCACCTTTTTTTCCCCCTCTTTTGCATCAAAAACCGCAGTTTTTGCAAGTTCCCGCAATTTCGTCGCATAAAATTGCAAAAATATCCCGCATATTCCATCGCGTTTTTTAAGAAAACGTGCCGCATAATCAAGGATTTTTGCCCGCAACAATCACAAAGAAATCCCGCGTTTTTCTGGAGGGACTGTGTAACAAGCGCACCCGTCTAACACGACTCGCTTTTTTTCGCCGCACTTCTGAACTCCCCGCGTTAACCCTATCACTGCAGATGCAAAACAAAACAGCAACTATAAAGAGTCTGTTCTATTCGCTATTCTTTGTATAAAGTCATTGTTCATTGTAAATGTATTTTATATGTAGAATGTATGATATATAAATATGATATAAAAAAAAAATCTGAGCTCGTGGTCTGCTGGCCTGGTAGGTGCCCCCCAGTGGTGTAGTCCTAAAAAAAAAAGTGGTTTACTACACCCCCCCAGAGAAAAAAATAATTAAAGGCAAAAACATCAGAAGTCATTGTTTATTTGGTTTATTAGGTATATATCAATTCATATACATTTATATCAATTTACAAGTCATTGTTTTTTTTGTTAATTAGGAATATATACATTTAAAACTACATTTACAATCTGGCGTTTTTATTTTATTTACATTTATCTATTATGCATTTTTTTTACAGTACGTTCCAAACAGATTTACTATTTTTTGTTATATTTACAGATTTACATTGACGTGACTGAGGGTCATTTGCAGTGCGATGATGTCTTGCCCAGGAATTAACATATTTCTCTGGGTTGAACAGTGAAATTGGTGGGCCATTCAGGTTGATCATCATTAAATTTGAAACATGTGAAACAAGAAGCAAAGACCTCTTGTTGGTCAAGATGGTATTCATCAGACTGAAACCTCTTTCACATTCTGCAGTACTTACAGGAAAAGTCTGCATGCAGTTCTTAAGGGGTTTCAAATTCTGACTTTCAGTTTGGGGAGATTCAATTAAGTCTCGCATTCCCTTAATGGCCTGGTCAGGGCACACATTAAAACGTGCACAAAGCCTACAAATCTCTGTTTCACCATAACGAATGCTAGGCTCTGATGGCCACCTGCTTGTGTCAAGAATACTTAAATCTTTGAGAATGTCTTCTTCAAAAGGAAGACGTTTCTGTAGACTGTCAATTAGCCTTTGCAAGAATTCCTCAGTGTTAATGGACTTCATCTTAGGGTTTGACTTCAAGTGCACATCTTTAAATGTGCCATGATCCTTTGCTTCCAGGGCAGCTGATAGTTTCTCTCCTGGTTGAGTTTTAAATGATGTTAAAACTCTGATTGCTCTTTTCACAAGAAGATCTGCTCTGAGTAGGGTCATAGTTTGAGCTTGTAGTTCCTCAGAGACAATGGACAGTTCATGCAAGGTATCATACATCAAACCAAGATCACAGAGAAATTCTGGGCTCTTCAGTCTGTCACACAAGTCTCTGTATGTCTGTCTCTCAGTGCAGGTCCTCTGGTCATCATGGAGGCCTTTTCAAAGTGTCTGGCAAGAGCAGTAAAAGAGGTCCAGACAGCCCGAACGGTCCGAAAACTGCTGGCAACCCATCTAACATCTAAGATTCTGCCAATTTTGAGAACCTGAGAGCCAACCTCAGCTGCTGATTCTAAAAGCTCTCTTTGGTTTTTGTTTGATTTGCTATAGATGTTGTGCAATTTTTCAACAAAGACTCTGAAGTGATTTATAGCAGTAACTTTATCTACAGCATCAGAAACTGCCATGTCATAAGACATAAGATAACACATCACAAATGTTTGCTTTTTAAAAGGTATTTGCAGTGGGATAACCTCGTAATGTGTCATTACAATTTTTATTTAATTTAAATTTGTTGTTGGATAAACATTAAATGACAGTCAGTAGCAGATGCACAAATCCCAAAGCAGCCTTCTGATTTTATCCCAAATGCTGCATTTATTTAACACATAATGTTAACAGACTGTTTTATGCAAATATTCATCATGATGGCAATTTTAGTATTTTTTGTGTATTTGACTTTCTGTCTGTGGCTTGTTAGCTACTTTAAACATAATTTCTGATCAATTTCTGATTCATGTAGGCCTAACTGTTATATGCTTCTTTATCAAGTTGAAATGTTTATAACTTCAAAAATCCTGTGCTGCTTGAATAACGTTATATTTCTGCCATATACGAAATCATGATGAGGCAAAGGCATCATAAATCAGCAACGGCATAACAGACTGTAACTAGATAGAAAAAATTCGTTGAAACGAATTTTAAGTTGGCTTGAAAAAGCCCAGTCAGAAAGTTTGAAGTAGTTTTAAAAGCTTAAAGTTTGAAATAGTTTAAGTTTTACTTTAGAAATTTTGATACATAGATAGATAGATAGATAGATAGATAGATAGATAGATAGATAGATAGATAGATAGATAGATAGATAGATAGATAGATAGATAGATAGATAGATGTGGTCAAATGATGGATAGATAGATAGATAGATAGATAGATAGATAGATAGATAGATAGATAGATAGATAGATAGATAGATAGATAGATAGATAGATAGATAGATAGATAGATAGTTGTGGTCAGATGATAGATAGATAGATAGATAGATAGATAGATAGATAGATAGATAGATAGATAGATAGATAGATAGATAGATAGATAGTTGTGGTCAGATGATAGATAGATCGTTGTGGTCAAAAGATAGATAGATAGATAGATAGATAGATAGATAGATAGATAGATAGATAGATAGATAGATAGATAGATAGATAGATAGATAGATAGATAGATAGTTGTGGTCAGATGATAGATAGATAGATAGATAGATAGATAGATAGATAGATAGATAGATAGATAGATAGATAGATAGATAGATAGATAGATAGTTGTGGTCAGATGATAGATAGATCGTTGTGGTCAAAAGATAGATAGATAGATAGATAGATAGATAGATAGATAGATAGATAGATAGATAGATAGACAGAAATAGTAAGATAGATTAATAGACAGACAAAGAGAAAGATAGATAGACAGCTATGCGGTTGCTAGGTTAATCTGGTGGTTGCTAGGGTGTTGATAGGCTGTTGCTAGGGTAATTTGAATGGTTGCTAAGGTGTTGTTGTACGGTTGCTAGGGTATTCTGAGTCGTTGCTAGGGTGTTGCTATGCCGTTGCTAGGGTAATCGGAGTTGTTGCTAAGGTGTTGCTATGCGGTTGCTAGGGTAATTTGAGTGGTTGCTAAGGTGTTGCTATGCGGTTGCTAGGGTAATCGGGGTGGTTGCTAAGGTGTTGACATGCGGTTGCTAGGGTAATCGGGGTGGTTGCTAAGGTGTTGCTATGCGGTTGCTAGGGTAATCGGGGTGGTTGCTAAGGTGTTGCTATGCGGTTGCTAGGGTAATCTGAGTGGTTGCTAGGGTGTTGCTATGCGGTTGCTAGGGTATTCTGAGTGGTTGCTAGGGTGTTGCTATGCGGTTGCTAGGGTAATCTGAATGGTTGCTAGGGTGTTGCTATGCGGTTGCTAAGGTAGTCTGAGTGGTTGCTAAGGTGTTGCTATGCGGTTGCTAGGGTAATCAGGGTGGTTGCTAAGGTGTTGCTATGCGGTTGCTAGGGTAATCTGAGTGGTTGCTAGGGTGTTGCTATGCGGTTGCTAAGGTATTCTGAGTGGTTGCTAGGGTGTTGCTATGTGGTTGCTAAGGTATTCTGAGTGGTTGCTAGGGTGTTGCTATGCAGTTGTGGTCGATAGATAGATAGATAGATAGATAGATAGATAGATAGATAGATAGATAGATAGATAGATAGATAGATAGTTGTGGTCAGTTGATAGATAGATAGATAGATAGATAGATAGATAGATAGATAGATAGATAGATAGATAGATAGATAGATAGTTGTGGTCAGATGATAGATAGATAGATAGATAGATAGATAGATAGATAGATAGATAGATAGATAGATAGATAGATAGATAGATAGATAGATAGATAGATAGTTGTGGTCAAATGATAGATAGATAGATAGATAGATAGATAGATAGATAGATAGATAGATAGATGGATAGATAGTTGTGGTCGATAGATAGATAGATAGATAGATAGATAGATAGATAGATAGATGTGGTCGATAGATAGATAGATAGATAGATAGATAGATAGATAGATAGATGTGGTCGATAGATAGATAGATAGATATATAGTTGTGGTCGATAGATAGATAGATAGATAGATAGATAGATAGATAGATAGATAGATAGATAGATAGATAGATAGATAGATAGATAGATAGTTGTGGTCGATAGATAGATAGATAGATAGATAGATAGATAGATAGATAGATAGATAGATAGATAGATAGATGGATAGATAGTTGTGGTCGATAGATAGATAGATAGATAGATAGATAGATAGATAGATAGATAGATAGATAGATAGATAGATAGATAGATAGTTGTGGTCGATAGATAGATAGATAGATAGATAGATAGATAGATAGATAGATAGATAGATAGATAGATAGATGTGGTCAGATGATAGATAGATAGATAGATAGATAGATAGATAGATAGATAGATAGATAGACAGATAGATAGATAGATAGATAGATAGATAGATAGATAGATAGATAGATAGATGTGGTCAAATGATAGATAGATAGATAGATAGATAGATAGATAGATAGATAGATAGATAGATAGATAGATAGATAGATAGATAGATAGTTGTGGTCAAATGATAGATAGATAGATAGATAGATAGATAGATAGATAGATAGATAGATAGATAGATAGATAGATAGATAGATAGATAGATGTGGTCAAATGATAGATAGATAGATAGATAGATAGATAGATAGATAGATAGATAGATAGATAGATAGATAGATAGATAGATAGATAGTTGTGGTCAAATGATAGATAGATAGATAGATAGATAGATAGATAGATAGATAGATAGATAGATAGATAGATAGATAGATAGATAGATAGATAGTTGTGATAGATAGATAGATAGATAGATAGATAGATAGATAGATAGATAGATAGATAGATAGATAGATAGATAGTTAGTTGTGGTCAAAAGATAGATACATAGATAGATAGATATTTAGATAGTTGTGGTCAAATGATAGATAGATAGATAGATAGATAGATAGATAGATAGATAGATAGATAGATAGATAGATAGATAGATAGATAGATGTGGTCAAATGATAGCTAGATAGATAGATAGATAGATAGATAGATAGATAGATAGATAGATAGATAGATAGATAGATAGATAGATGTGGTCAAATGATAGATAGATAGATAGATAGACGAGTTAGAGTTTCAATGAGTTTAAATGACTTAGAAAAGGTACATACAATTTCAGTTTAGAGTTTTGAGTCTAATGGGCTTCCGTAGTTGGCTCATTTTGACATTCCTTCAATGAAAGTCAATGGGATTTTTCCGAGTTTTAATCAGGATTTTTAGGGAAACCGTGAGTCTGATCAGTTAGAAAAGATATAGCACACCAAGTCAGAACAGTCTGAAGATTTGACCCGAGTTTGGAGTTTGTAGAGTTAAATCTCTAGGAGGAGTTAGAGTTGGAAATTTTAGTCTAAGAAGAATAATAATAATAATAATAATAATAATAAGTTTAAATAGCATTTCAGTAAGTTGGCTTTTTCAAGCCAACTTAATTACCGGTAGCTGTAATTAAACTAATTTCAAATACGTTTATTACCTGACTGCCTCAACGTGAAACCATCTTCCGTCGTCAATCGATGAACACTGTGCTCGCTCGCTGGCATCCTGCGAATGATGCTCGATAACGGCGTCGTCGGGGGCGGGGAACGACAGAATTCAAACAAAAATGCACCAATTACAACAAACGTTCGCGAGTTAAAAAAAAACACTTGGGATACAGTTAAAGGGGACGCTAAAACAGGAGTAGATAGGGACGTCTTAATCAGCAAAACAAGTGAGTATACGGAGGGTATACGCTAATATTGATCCTCAGAAGTTGTAATACGCAAACAGCCCTGGGGAAAAAGTAAGCATACGGAGTATACGTGCGTATGGCCCCGACTACACCACTGGTGCCCCCCCAAGCACAAAAGTGAAACTCCGCCTATGCCCTTCAGCTGTTTTCCTTTAATTAACTCTTGTGTCACCTGTATATAACCCCTGTGTTTTTCATTTGTGTTTACGTGTTCATGCCTCTCTGTTGTGTTATTTCCCTGCATTAATATTAAATAGATAAAGACTCTGTTAATTCTATTCCTGTCTCCTTGCCTTTGTGGACACGTAACACTACAATGTGCCTCTTGATGGTTTCATATCACATCATGTGAGTTTGAATTGGTTCATTTTGTTAAATATGTTCATTATGTCCTCAGTTGTATATTAATGTTGTACTGTTCTGTATTGGGCACTAAAGTGTGAGCTGCGGAAGAGGCGTTCGCGTTATGTTATGTTTGACCCAGTTGATTTACAGTTGTCTCTTGGTAAAAGTTTGTCCGACCGTGTGAATGATGTGTCGGCAGCTAGATAAATAAATATGCCAAGAACGGCTAAAGACTCATCTTTATCGTCCACTCTTTTCCTCAGAATGCAACGCTGGCTGCAACAATAGTGTAGCACAACTCAACACATTTAAATTTCACATTTCAAGCTTTCTAGTGATTCTTATCGTGACTGAGGCGCATAGTCTGTACACTAAGAAGGGAGGAAGAGACGGCAGAAAGCACATCCTGTTTGTTTCTTTTTCCTTTGTTTTACAAAAGCATAATGTTATTAAGAGTGAATAAAAATTTTAAAACAGATTTGAATGATGTCTTACTCTTATCGCTATGATCAAAAATGACAGAGTATTTTCAGTTCTTTCTGTTGTTATAAGAAATGACACTAATTTAACATCTGATTGATGTTTTTATTGATCATCAGCTGTGCTTGTAATTAATTAGTTACTTTGAAAATAAAAGTGAACATTTGCGAGCAACAACTTGCATCTAAAATAAAAGACAATATTCTTCAAAAAAAAAAAAAAAACCCAGCAAGAATGGCTGGCTAAATCAAGTTAACCTCTTTGTTGTAATTCTACAAGTACATCAAGATATTTTGTACTTTCACAAGATCCAAAACAGAATAGATGATAAAGAACAGAAATATAAAGATGGACATAAATGACAGAATAAGATGCAATACATTTTTCACCTCTAGTACAATCACTGTTTATTCAAAGACTCATAAATTTGATACTTTTTAACTTGTCATTTATGTTTATTATGGTTCCATTTACCTAATATATATGTGTATATTGTCTGATTGACACTTTAATTGTCTGATTTACACTGATCGATTCAAATTTGATACTTGCATAACCAATCATAACCCTGATGAATATGAGTATATGATTGCTGTGTAGATGTCTTTTTTATTTATTTATTTATTTTTTTTTGTTGATGATCAGATATTTGGATACTGGCTGAACCAGATGTGTATAGCTGGAGCTACATAAAGAATAAACCCAGAGCATTAATTTCTTGTCCACTTCTCCCTGTAATGCCATAACACTTTCCAGACTTCACATCAACACTCACAGGATCACCCAGTCTATCACACTTAACAGAAAATGTCTCTCTTTTACCATCCTTTCTGAGAATCACAAATTCTAAACCCCCACATCTGCTGCAATCAAAATTTGACCACAGGGTTGCAGAAACAATTTGATCATATCTGTCCAGTAGAATTAGGTCTCTTTTAGATCCTGATGCAAAACCAGCCATCAACCGGCGTTCTCTGCCATAATCCACAATGATTGTGCACAGGTTCGTCTAAAAGGCAACAATGAATTTAATGTGAATCAATTAACTAAATGAAAACAATGTAGTATATAACATGTAGGAATATAAGATGAAAATAGAATAAAAGTAATCTTCACACACCTCACTGTAAGAAATTTCGATTCTTGAAATGCTGTTGGAAGTGTTCTTAAAGGAGAATGGATCACCTCCGTCTCCGCCCACAATCACAATCACATCTGGTGCTGAGAAAGACATTAAGAATAAAAAATTGCATCAAATTGTTATATTCACACAGCAGCAGAATACGGTCGTTCCTGGTTTAGAGTGCAAAATACTGTAAAATTCACACACAGTTCTGTTAATAATGAGTGACAACAGAATTTAGTAACTGAACTGACTCTCAACTGCATTTCCAGTAAACCTGCACTGTTTGAACAGAACCGCACTGGACATCTATAGTCGTCTGTCGAGTCAAACAACAGGACAGCCACACTGGACACGCGTCTCTGCTTTTGTGTCCAGCAGAAACAGATACAAGTTGATCGTAATCTGAAAGACTTTCCCATCATTTTTGCTGAGCTCTACACTTACTGTAGGTACAAATGTAAAAAGCTTTTAACCCTTAGAGTTGTTTTTCTGAGTGACATACACAAGTAAAGACTCATAACTCCAAAACTACAGCAAGGAGAGTCAAAAGGTAAGTATAGTTTGAGAACCAATGTGGCCTTTTGTTTATCCCTTGACGCCTCCTAATGGGCATTTTTAGAAATCGTTCCTCCATGAGGAATATCTCATGATCGACGCAAGAGATTATGTTGATTTTGGATTTCAGTCAGGAGAGCATCCGCTGTAGGCAATGATGTGCCATTTTCTCTGATCTATACATGTTTCATGAAGTTATCAGTGAGTTTTCATCTGAAAGCTACATCTGATTTTAGTTAGCATCTATACGCCTGTGGGGTTTTAGCTGGGGCGCTGTAAAGGGGGGGTAAACGATGACGACTCTCGGGGCCCATGACTAAGAGGGGGCCCAGAGAAGCCCCCAATAAAATTGTGGTGCTAAAAAAAATATTTGATAGTAAAAATTATTAACTTTAAATTATTCTATTTGCTGTTTCCTGGTGTCAAAAAAATGTATTTGTTTAGGAAACACAAACGTCCGTGGGCCCCTCTTGACGCCTCCAAATGGGCATTTTTAAAATCGTTCCTCCATGAGGAATATCTCATGATCGACGCAAGAGATTGTGTTGATTTTGGACTCATTTCAGTCGTGAGCATCCGCTGTAGGCAATGATGTGCCATTATCTCTGATCTATGCATGTTTCATGAAGTTATCAGTGAATTTTCATCTGAAAGCTACATCTATTTTAGTTAGCATCTATACGCCTGTGGGCTTTTATGTGTAAAGAAGTCCAAATCCAATGGATGAAAATAGAATTGAAGCCAAATCCCATTCCACCCTATCAAAGGCCTTCTCAGCATCTTGGGACACAATCATTTTGGGTGAGTCAGATGGAGGGAAAAAGAGAATGTTGAGAAGCCTCCAGGTATTAAAAAAGAGAGTCTCCCTGGAATGAAGTCCATCTGGTCATGATGAATTATAGTTGAAAAAAGTGATATTGGGTATTCTTTTTAAAGAAAAGAAATAGAGGCCTCAGATAAATTAGGAGGAAGTCGGGCAGCTTTCAAAGAGCCATTATAAAGCTTTGCTAAAATAGGAGAATCACCATTTAAGACATTTACTTCAGTCACTGCCACTGTGGTTAGAGGTGATATTCATGGATAATGTGAAGAAAAGAGGCTTGACATCAGATATTCAGAGGCAGACTGGGACAAAAATATGGCCCTGGCATTTCTAGTACAGAGCGGCCCACCACAAACCACACCATAACACACCTGAGCCTATTAGCCAATTATTACTGTAAAGCTGATTTGACGCAATTTGCATTGTAAAAAGTGCTATATAAGTAAAGGTGACTTGACTTGACAGCACAGGGATCATTGAGTGTGTGTCTTTCCAGGATGTTTCCCTTTAAGCTCCAGCCATCCCATGACCCTACAGAGGATACCCATCTGTCACAAAATGAATGGATGGATGAACTAATGGATGGATGACACTGTCCTAACCACAATATAACACACTAGTGAAATCAACAAGTTTGTCAGGTTCAAGTCGGAGGATGAAAACTCTCCCACTGTTTTACAAATAATTTTCTAAGACGAGTGAATTTACTGAAAGTCTTCAAGGAAAGCCAGGTCCTGTTCACAATATGCACATTTTCATTCTTTATCTTATGCCTGATATGATGAAAACAGCCACATTAATATTTCTATGTCTTTGTCATGTTCGCAATCAAGATTTACATTAGGATTTGTGTGACGAATATTGTAAATGACATTTACCAAAGGTGAGAGGTTTTTTTTATCATAAAACAGTTGGCCTGTCCCTGTATTCACTCATATAGTTGTGGTGAAATACCGTTCAGAGATATCTCCGCCCTGTGAGGAGTATTAATTGAGCGGTGTGTATAAAGAGCTTCCAAAGGCTAGTGTGTGTTATGAATTCGGTCCTTTATTTCACACCCTTTCACCACTAGAGGTCACCCGCTCACACTGTAGTCTCCCTACACTGCACTACACTTCCCAGAACCCCTCACTCCAATCACTGATCGTCAGCCAGCTGTTCCTCATCATCACCATTCATTAGTCTCTTCACTCCACCATAAATAGATCACTCACCCCATTTTACTTTGCGAAGTATTGTTGATTCTTTCACAATTTCTGAGCGTTATTACCCTGTCTGTTTACCCTGTTCCCGATCCTGCCTGTTTCCGATCCTGCCCATTCCCGATCCTGCCCGTTTCCGATCCTGCCCGTTCCCGTTCCTGCCAGTTTCCAATCCTGTCTGTTTCCGTTCCTGCCTGTTTCCGATCCTGCCTGTTTCCGTTCCTGCCTGTTCCAGATCCTGCCTGTTCCCGATCCTGCCTCTTTCCGATCCTGCCTGTTCCCGATCCTGCCTGTTCCCGATCCTGCCTGTTCCCGTTCCTGCCTGTTCCCGATCCTGCCTGTTCCTGATCCTGCCTGTTCCCGATCCTGCCTGTTTCTGTTCCTGCCTGTTTCCGTTCCTGCCTGTTTCCGATCCTGCCTGTTCCCGTTCCTGCCAGTTTCCGTTCCTGCCAGTTCCCGTTCCTGCCTGTTCCCGATCCTGCCTGTTCCTGATCCTGCCTGTTCCCGATCCTGCCTGTTTCTGTTCCTGCCTGTTTCCGTTCCTGCCTGTTTCCGATCCTGCCTGTTCCCGTTCCTGCCAGTTTCCGTTCCTGCCAGTTTCCGATCCTGCCTGTTCCCGATCCTGCCTGTTTCCATTCCTGCCTGTTTCCGATCCTGCCTGTTCCCGATCCTGCCTGTTTCCGTTCCTGCCTGTTTCCGTTCCTGCCTGTTTCCGATCCTGCCTGTTCCCGTTCCTGCCTGTTCCCGATCCTGCCTGTTTCCGTTCCTGCCAGTTTCCGATCCTGCCTGTTCCCGATCCTGCCTGTTCCCGATCCTGCCTGTTCCCGATCCTGCCTGTTCCCTGTTTCTTTGACGTTTATCTGCCTGCCTCTGACCTCCCGCCTGGATATCCCCACGAGCTTGTCTGCCCTCTGCTACTGTTGTTCGCCGCTGTTGATCTCTGCCTGTCTGACCACGTTTCCAATAAAAGCTGCATTTGGATCTCACTCACTGACTCCGCCTCATTACAGTGTGAGATTGTGTCATTGTTGCGTCTGGGTTTCTGGTATTCCGTCGCTCTATTCGAGGTAGGTGTTTGCTTGGCATGGCTATGTTTTGGCATTTGTATTGTTTGTTGACTGACTTTTCTGTGCAGCTGGTGTCTAATTTTTATGAAGTCCTGCTTGTTGGTATGTAAACCCACTTATGTCTCTATGGTCATCCTGAAGGTATGTTATTTTAATGTAATTGTTTAATGTATTTTAGGCCCACAAATTGGGTGAGGTCTATCGCTGCATGGCCTAGTCTCAACGCTGCTGTTTCTTTAGTATTTTTGATTTTTTTTTTTTGGTTTTGTTTTATTTGATATGCTTTGTTTAGTTTGTTTTTATGTTGTCATTGTGTGTTTTGGATTTACTCTCTCATTAAATTCTCTCTTTTTTTGGTTTGTCAATAACCTCGTATTTGTACGGCTTTGTTTTGTTTAGTGTCTTAATTTATTTTTGTTTCCGTTTTGTAGAGATCAGTTAACTCTTTTTAAGTAGTGCTGTTTTGCCTTGGTATTTTGAATTTTTTTTTTTTTTGTCTTTATTTTATATTTTTGTTGGAGCTGGAGTGACCCGAAGCAGGCTGGTTATTCTAGGAGGGTGGAAATTCTCCTTTCCCAAAAATGTGTGGTGTGGATTTCTTTGCAGTGGATTGCACAAAGTGTGTGTGTGCTTGTAAGATTTTGTGCACGGGGGTTGTTTTGAAGCCCACTGCTTAATCTGCCCTCCTCTCGGCGCACCCCAGCTCAGTGGCCAGAATTGTTGTTGTGCAGTGATCGATTTGTTCTCTATCCAAATATTAGTAGTCTGGAGTGGTTGGCTGTCACCAGCATTGCATTGCTATATGACCTGTGATTCCTTTTTAAAACTATTTAGAAATAAAAAGTGTATAAGTATAAAGTGTTTTTTTTTTTTTTTTTTTTTTTTTTACATATCCACGTCTCATTTTTTGGTGATTGTGGGAAGAAAATTGAACTTGTGTGCCCTTAGTTGATACTTCCCTAGCTGATTCAGGTTGGGGTGGCATAGTCGCTACTTTGTATATATTTGAATATGAGAGTGTACTCGTATATAAGCCGCTGTGAGAATGGGACATTTTGAATCACTCCTGTTATTAAATTCAGTTGTCAAACACTGACTGTGTGAATGTAGCCAATGAAAAAAATTTCCAGATGACGCTTACCTCCAAATAAAATGGGGATGACAGCATCACTGGCTTCACTCACTCCCACTTTATCCACTGTCCTGTAGCGGATCAAGTACTGCTTTCTGTATTTCAATCCAGTCAGAGTAAAGTCTTCATCAGTTGTGTCTTTGACAAGCCACGGTTCCTTATCTTCAGCTCCAGAATCTGATTGTACCTCCTTGTACTCTACTCTGTACTTCACTGTTACTCCAGTTGGAGACTTCTGCAGTTTCAGGGACACACTTTTCTCCTGGACATTCATCACTATCGGTGGGGGCGGCTTTGACACGGGCTGGAACTGTTTGTCTCTCAGGTTCCCTTTTTCATACAAATAGATAGAGGAGCCTGGATTGGAGGGATCAGAGACAGCAGACATAATGAAGCGGAATCTCTTTTCATCTTTATTGGCTTCTGAAAAACCTCTGAAGACAGATAAGTTCTCACTCATCTTCATCATTACATCAGGATCATTGAACCATTTTCCGACAGATGCCGTAGAAAGCACATTTTTACTTCCATCCAACTCTTTAAAGTCATCAGATTCCAGGAACTCATTCAGGATAGAAAGATACGGGTCTTCATACTTCAGAGAGGTGAAGGTCAAGTTTACCACAACATCAATATCAGGATCAAGGAGGATGATGTTCAGACCATTAGAGTCTACAATTTTGATCTGCTCCAGATTCCTGCTGTGAGTCCTCAAGAGGTTAAGTTCAGACTTTACATCTCGTAACCACTGGTTAAGCTTGTCAGCAGTAAAAGGGGAGCTGTAGTGGATCTTCAAAATGTCTGCCAGTTTCTCCTCCTCTTCTCCTCCTCCTCGAATAGCAGGCAAGACCCTGGCCACTGCTTTCTGGAACACTGTCTTGTAAATGCTAAAAAGGGTCTGAAATGAGTTCAGCCTCTCTTCAATGTCCCTGAAAACTTTTACCTCTGTTGTTCTGGACAGGTCATTCCATGTCCTCTCTACCTCTCCCAGAGCCTCCATTATATCTGCAGTGTTGGAAACCAGACGTGTGCTGATTTCTCTCACTAACTGAGCGGCTCTGTTGTCCAATAAATTAAGAGGATAGAGCCAGACTTTTATTGGAACTGCATTCTCTGGATTCTCCTTCAGCAGACTGGGAAGGTTCTTGTACACATTCAGGGCCTCCATGTATGTGGTGGGGTTCTGCTCAAGACGAAAGTCACCATGAAATGTGCAGCTGATTTTCTCAGCGGTTTTCTTTTCTTCATCTGTCATTTCTACAGATCCTTCTCCCTCAATAGTAAATCCAGGAATCTTCTTGACCATGACATTCAGTTTTCCCTCAATCTCCTGATTGCTTTCATCCTCTGAAGACATCTGATCAAACACCATGACAGCCTGTGCTCCGTACAGGACAGCCGTGACCACATGAGTTGCAGTTTTCTGTTCAAACACCTCAGGGTAGGTGATCTTGCCCAGCTGGGTCATAGTGAGCTGTTCGAATCTGGAGGTATCACTATAATGCATTGTAACTCGGGACTGCTTGTGTGAAGATTTGGTGTTTCGCAGGTATTTGGCAGATCCTCCTACCTCCACCAGCCCCCCCAGAAAACTGGCCTTCAGGGAAGCATTTATATCCATGAGACTGGATTTACTAGTAAGAGAGTCAGAGCTACTGAACTTCAAGTCTGTCATGAGCTGTGGACGAATGTCCAAATCTTCACTCAGTGAAGTCTTATCCCACAGAGTAACACCTGAAATGAGAAGAGGCTTTAACAGTTGTGTAAGAAAGTGATGTAGAGTTGAAGTAAATGTGCATGACTTATATCTATAATACAGTCTGTGGGGCAGATGCACATGCAGTGAATGTCATGTCAGAGAATGTTTGAAGGATCGGTAGGTAAACAAACCACACCGTAACACATCAGAGCAAATGATGAACACAATCGTACTTATATTAATAAATATGCTGACGCATCCAAACTTTATAATGGCAACGAATATGAATCTCAAGAAAGTGTCTCCATCTATTATAAATGTACTCCACACGGCCCCGGAGGGTAATAAAGACCTTCTGAAGTGAAGCAACGCATTTGTGTAAGAAAGATATCCATATTTAACAAGTTATAAAGTTAAATATCTACACTCTAAAAAATGCTGGGTCAAAAACAACTAAAGTTGGGTTGAAAATGGAGAAACCTTGCAACAACTTTAGGGTGAGTAAATGATGACAGAATTTTTATTTTTTGGTGAATTACCCCTTTAACACTCTGAGGATTATTTGAAGATAAGACGCACCCATGTGTTTTTGCCAACTAATTCATAACAAAAGCAGAATATTTAAAATGGCATGTCATTACAGGTGATCACAATTAAAACAAGCCTCAAAACAACTTGAGAGCACCTGAAAAGGAGAGAAGTCATGGATTCATGACACTTGTTCAGTCAGAGACTCTCTGGTGCATGCAGATACACCTGATCTTATTATTTATTATCAAATTATATTAATTATCGAAAATATCGATAGAAATTTCACTATTGGCACAATGATGATAATAATGACAGTTCCCCAATTAATTAGCCAATATTATATTGGCCGCAGATGTTATGCATTAAATATAATGCGTATTATAAGTTATATTTTTGGCCTTTTTATGCCTTTTTTAGACAGTATAGGTGAGTCAGGAAACAACAGGGCAGAGAGAGAGGGGAACAGGATTGGCAAAGCACTTGAACTCAGGTCACAGGAAGCACTGTCCACGAGGCTATTGTCCTCACATCATGTGTCTCTAATCCTGACACTACTGTAAATTAGCAATTGAGTTAAAAAGGGAACAAAAAACATTTAAAATAACAGTTTACAGCACCTGGAATGAAGGAATCCTTGCGGCAGTCATACAGCATTCCAGGAAACAGAGGTCTTCCTAGAGCTGCCACTTCGATTGGCTGTGATTCCATCGCTCTAAAAAATGAAAGAAATTAAAAAAGATCATATTTATAAATTGGCACCATTATTATTCTAAAACTCTTAATGCAAGATTTTAATTTCAATTCAAGTCAGGTAACAGGTTAGCAGGTACACATAGCATGCTGAACGTATTAATTTATTTCATTCATTTAAAAAAAAGATACCATTTAACTGTATTCATATTATAAGTTCTCACAATGATTTAAAATCCCTTAATAATATGCATTCTGATCTAATGCAGTGGGGTTTTTTTTTTACAGTTTTTTTTTGCTATATTGTTGTTGAGGTCTAAACAGCTCATAATCTTTCGGTGAGTATTTAAAGTACTTCAAATGCAAAAAAAGAATCATAGTTTTCCACAAAAATATTAAGGAGCACAACTGCGTTTAACACGAATCATAATAATAATAAATGTTTCTTGAGCAGCAAATCAGCAGATTAGAATGATTTCTGAAGGATCATGTGACACTGAAGACTGGAGTAATGATGCTGAAAAATCAGCTTTGATCACTCGAATAAATTACATTATAAAATATATTTTAGAAACCAATTAATTGAAATTGTAACAATATTTCATAGTATTACGGTTGTAAGCGAATTAGCTGAAATGAAATTATTAATTAATTTTTAGGGAATTTTGAACGAGTCACTTATTTTACAACCGACTAACTGAATCGTCCAGCGTTCATTTGCATGAGTCATATAATAAGATCTGTAGCAGATCTGAATATCCAACTATCGTGAAAACACTATTTATTAGCAAAGTAACAAAAGATCATCAGTTTAAGACATTAAATTTCTAAGCACATAACACAAGACACTCTTTAAAAATATAAATGACACTTTATTGATTATTCTAACACAAACACACACACACACACACACACACACACATTCACACGAGTTGAGGAAAGAAAGGAGTTTTAAGAGAGTGAAATGATGAAGGTTTCTGGCAATATATGTATTTCATAAGACCTGATCTGAACGAACCATCAATCATTAATTTAACCCTTTTATCGCTGCTTAGGCGAGTTATCAGACTTTATCTCAATGTACCAGTTTAGCTATAAAATCTGGAGGTACTTGCGTTTGTCACTCGTGTCAAGCTTGGAGAAAGGGGTTTCCCAGGTTCCTTGATTTGCTGAAGGTCTTTTCAGTCCGGATTGATGTAGTGGGAAGTCAATCACGCTCTGGTGTGATGACAAATGAATGGAGTTTCCCTCGTGCCTGAAGATTGAAGTTGAGGCGGCAAAGACTGTAGAGTCGATTAAACTTTGCGGCAAAACTTAACTTAGAACACGAGACTCTCAACGGAAAGAAAGAAAACTAAAGTAAAGCAAAGGAAAGTGAGTGAGACGAGAGTAAGTTGGATGGCTTGAATGAAACTGCTTGTCTGCTCTTCATCATCTGCTCATCAACGTCTGCCTTTTACCGTTTAACCTGAGGTGTTTGTCAACCTCTCTGAGGAGTTCTGACCAATTAGGTATCATCATTGATTCAGAGGTGGCTTTCCTCCTCCCCTGATCATAAATCAAATGTTATCTGTGGTCTCTTAACTTTCAGAGGGTACAGAGAGAACAGTTTAGTCATGATTACTCTAAAAAGAATACGATACATTTGATCCAGATTTCATTCAAGCCAAACTTTGAATTATGAATAGAGATTTACTTTCATACCAAACAAGACACACTTTCAATCAACCATTCAATAGTTATAACAATTACATGAATTGTGAAGGATCTGAGCATAACTGGTCACATGTATGATGTGTATTCATGACATGGAATTATACAGATGAACGATGTTTGATTTCAAGTCTGTTTAGAATTGTTTTTGGAACAATTTGATGCAGTTTATAGTTAAAAGAGTCTCTGTGGGGTTTTCCATGGACTTTGATTCTGTGTCACTCAGAGGTCACACAGAAGAAAGAGGCCGGTTTTATCTCTCTGTCTTGAGATTGAACACTCTGAAGATATCTTCTTGAGCAGCAAATCAGCAGATTAGAATGATTTCTGAAGGATCATGTGACACTGAAGACTGGAGTAATGATGCTGAAAATTCAACTTTGATCACTGGAATAAATGATATTTTACTATATATTACGACAGAAACCAGTTAATTTAAATTGTAACAATATTTCAATGTTACTGTTGTAAGCAAATTATCTCAAATAAAATAAAGTAATTTATAGTGCATTTTAAACGAGTCACTTATTTTACAACTGAGTAACTGAATCGTCCAGCGCTCATTTGCACGAGTCATATAATAAGATCTGTAGTGGATCTTAGTATCCAACCATTGTGAAAACACTATATATTAACAAGGTAGATAGATCGGCAGTTTAAGCTTGGTATCTTCTTGCAGCTCAAGCTGCATTGTCTTTTTAACCATTTGGTCTTTTACAGATTGCTTAAGTTTGACACCTCTTTCCTCAGCTAGGGGCTGTTAGACTGAATTGAGCCGCAATTGTGTCCTGCGTGTTGATTTGAGTTTTGTATGGATTTACGTTTGAAAGAATCACCTGACAGATTCATTTGTCTGGTTCGTCCTCAATTCCTACACTGTTTTTACTGTGTTTTGATCAAATAAATGCAGCATTGGTGAGAATACTGTCAAAAACATTAAAAAGTCTTAATGTTTTCACAATTTTGACAGTATGTTGAAGAGTCTCGACTTACCTGGAGTTTCTGTGTGTCTTCTGTATGTAAAGAGATGTTGTCTTCTGGACATAAATGTTTTATTGTCCATCATGATGGAAATGTTTTATGTACTGGTTTTAGAATTGGTCAAAAAGGGGGATTTCAACATGAAATGTACAAACGATGCAGACTAAGGATGTTCAGGTCAAAGATCATGTAAACTTACTCAACACAGCAGAACTAACAGTCATATGATTTGCTTATATCGTTACAAACCAGTCAGCAGAACAAATCACGGTGAAGAAAACATTCATTTTTTACTCAACTGTATGACTTAAAATGTGCGTGTATCTTTCTGTTCAGAGACTCAGTCGGTTGTTGTGGCCAGTGACCTCACGGCCGTGAATAAATCTTCATTTCTGTAAAGAGCAACTTGGAGGTCGTGTCAGGTATATGCTGTGCAGCTAAGGAATAGAAGTGCTAAAGATTCTGCGCTCAAAAGACCACAGTAGAGACAGTAGAGACAGTGATAGTGTTGGAAGACACAGTCAGTATTAATGATCCTGTGTTGGACCAGCACACACTTGAGAAGGACGGTGAGAGTGCACAGATGCTAAAGACCCGTGTGCTCATGTGTGATTGAGGTAGTGATGGCAGACGGGACGCCGTCACTTAACTTCGGGAGGGGAATTACCTCGAAGTATTGGAAATTTATTAGAAGTATTGGAGAAGGGAATTACCTTGAGATGCTGTAGTATTATATTGTGTTATATTGACAACTGGAGGTTGTTCGAATTGTCAGGGGTGAAGTCAGATTAGTATTGTGAAATTCCACGACACTATTCTCATGAAATACTGTACATCTGGTCATGTGGTCTAAGCTTTGTCATGCACTGCAACCTCTGCCCACTGAAACCTGTGGAAGCACAGAGTTAAATCACTATAGCAAACATTTACAAACCCTTTGTTAGCTTTTTTCATATGTTAAAATAATTTTTTTTATTGATTTGAGGCATAATATATTTAAAAGTATGCAGAATCTACAAAGGGTCTTTGTTGTGTATTACAGTTTTTGTGAATGGCAAAAACACATTTCTTGAAACCATCACTCTTTTTCTCAAAACATTAAACACAAATCCAAATCTTCAAACTACATTCACAAAACTTCTGACTCTTATGGCAAAACCATTGTTTGATTTTATTATAAGAGTAAGTGGTTTTGTGAATATCTGCTTCAAAACAATTTCACCTGTCCTCAAAACCCAACAAAGCTTTCAGATTAAACTGTTGGCGATAAACAGTTTAAGACCCTTGACCAGATATGTGGAATGAAGACCAGGAGTCAGAAGTGCAATCAATTGAAGAAAATTGACTGAAAAATAGTTTGCAGTTTCATCAGCAGAAGAAAGTGTCAAGTGTCACAAGGAGTTGGTAGGCCGATCTGTGTACATTCACATTTTCACAGCAATTATACTCCACTAACTACGTCATTACTAAAGTTAAAACGATTCTGATTGGTTGAGAAAA
The DNA here is from genome assembly GCA_037194245.1 of Opsariichthys bidens. Lineage (NCBI taxonomy): Eukaryota > Metazoa > Chordata > Actinopteri > Cypriniformes > Xenocyprididae > Opsariichthys > Opsariichthys bidens. The sequence goes on along the minus strand of CM074286.1, from coordinate 3,327,992 downwards.
CAAGACAGGATTGGTAATCTTCCACACATGGAAAGATCATCAAGAGCATATCTTCATAAGTCAAGATGCTGACGCCCTGAACCCTTGATTTAGGCACTGAATGTCCCTCTAGGTCAGGACAAGGTGCCTTCAGGTCTCCAGCCAGATGCCAACTGTCCACTAGCACTCAATACAGGACCTGCACATAACATTACAGTTGTTGCCCATTGCTTACACTCTAAAAAAGTGAAAGTCGTGATATGGTCAGGTATGGTTACCCATACTTGAAATTTGTGCTCTGCATTTATCCCATCCAAGTGCACACACACAGCAGTGAGTAGTGAACACACACATACACACACACACACACACACACACACACACACACACGCTATTGCTACAGCGCCCGGGGAGCATTTTAGGGTTAGGTGCCTTGCTCAAGGGCACCTTAGTCGTGGTATCGAAGGTGGAGAGAGTGTTGTTTATTCACAATCCCCACCTTCAATTCCTGCCGGCGTGAGAATCGAACCGGCAACCTTCTGATTACAAGCCCAAATCCCTCATCATTAGGCCACGACTACCCATATACCCAAAACCGAATGCTTAGACCAAAGCCTCAATACCTAAACTTCTTGTAGCACACCTTAAACACAGTGTAACCATAGCTTAAACACAATGTCAACTTTGCACTTTCTTTGCAAATCTATAACACAATTATTGTGAAACACTACACACGTTTTCTTACATTAGACACTTTGTTCAAAAACAAATTCACCTGTTATCACGGGGAAAACACTCTGTTCAAAATGAAAAACTCATCTGGAATTTGTAGGCACTTCTATAAACACCTGAAAACACCTGCACAAAAAACAGAACACCAATCGGTCTCTCAACACTACAAATAGGCCTCAGGTAAGACATTTTGAGAACTTTGCAAGCATGGAGGCAATGAGAGTCAGAGTAAGAAGAGGACAAAGAGAGAGAAAGGAGTCAGACGTGGAAGGAATCGGTTGCTCTGGTCTCAAATTGGTTCAACAACCATAACCATTTCACACTTTATACCTGCCCCCTTACAGCCCCTTTGGGATCAATCCAAGGGTGGATTTGTCACACAAGGCGATATTTTCCCTGATGTCTAGCCCGCGAGGACATCGCCTGTGATGCTGACAAGGTCTTGTGTCCAGATCCTGAAGGGGTGGATTCTGGAATCCACTGCCGCTTCAAAACATATATATTTTGAGTGATTTATCATGAAATTATCTTTCTAAATGTTGAATTATTTACAATGAGTAACTTCAACTTACGTTAAAGCCTTTAATTTCCTTTTCATTTTCAAACACTAGAAAATACTGATGTATATTGTCTGTACCTCTGACTGAGAGAAAAGTACAACTTATCAGTATGTTTTGGTAAAGTTTCCTGTTCAGAGCAGAGCTCAGATCAACTACAGCCTTGAAGAAACTGAATCATGTGTATCTATGTATGTGCGCTAAGTGTTCTGTACAGGTCTGTTATGGGTACTGGTGGACTGTTGTCATCTGGACTGGAGACCTGAAGGCACCTATAGGCCTGACCTAGAAGGACATTCTGTGCCTAACTTCAGGGTCCGATCGTCAGCATCATAATGGAAGGAGATATGCTTCTGACTATCTGTCCATGTGTGGAAAATGACCAGTTTTGTCTGGTGTTCTTAACCAATCAGTATCTTAGTAATGACTTAGTTAGTGGACTCTGTTAGAGTATAATTGTTCTGGAAATGTGAATGTAGAGAGAGGAGGAGACAGAGAGCGGCCTACAAACTCCTTGTGAGACTTGAAGCTGCTTCTGCTGATGAAACTGCAAACTATTCTTTATTAAAATTTTCTTCAATTTATTTTTTTAAACTCTGACTCCGGGTCTTCATTTATCATATCTGGTCTTTTGGGTCTTTAACTGTAAAATCCCCTACAATCCGAACAGAAGGCGGGATCCATAAGCCTCCAGCCCCCACCACACACACACACATACAAAGTAAATGTGTGTTTACTGTTTTGCAACACAAGTCCACCACCGTGTAAAATATATTTTAGTGAGTGAGAATGTGTTTAGAGTTCCCTTTTAGTTGGTCACATTTGACATACATCAGAAGTGAACCAGTATATGAGCATGAAACACAGACAACTCCACATGTGATATGCACAACACTTTATTAACTAGACTAAACACTTAAACTACTCTAACACTCACACACAAACATACATGCATACTGTGTACCAAGGGAGAGCTGATGCAGAATACAGGAAAGCAAGAAGTTATAGCATTGTTTGAAGGTCAACAGATCAGCAGCCTTGAGCAAACCATCAGTTTAGTTCTAACATGCCCCTCTTTAAAAGGGGTAAGGATACCTGATGTATCGACTAAGGAGACTAAGTGTGATACTTACATGTCTTGCCCATTTGAATTAAACTGTCCCGATGCAACTTGTGGAGGCTCCTGTTGATCTTTGTTGATGTTGTCTTGATGAGAGAGAACCAGTTGGATTCAGATGATCTTTGGTGAATGGAACGACAAGGCTCTTCATCTCTCTGCACTGGCTACCCCTTGCTGCACGCGTCAAGTTCAAGGCGTTGACGCTTGCTTACAGATCCACCACAGGCTCTGCACCATCCTACTTCCACTCACTGTTACAAGTCTACATCCCCACCAGAGGCCTGCGATCACTAAAGCAGCGAAGGCTTGTGGTACCGTCACAGAGAGGCACAAAATCACTCTCCAGAACATTCTCCTTCACTGCTCCCTGCTGGTGGAATGATCTCCCTACCTTCATCAGGAATGCAGAATCCCTGGCAATATTCAAGAGACAGCTGAAAACTCATCTCTTCCGTGAACACTTACAGTTTTTTTCTGAATGCTTAAACCCTAACCGTGATTCTTATAGCACAATTTCTAAAACTATTAATACTTGTAGCAAAACCACTCACTGAGTTTGCAAAACTAAAAGCACAAACACTGCTTTGCACTCAGTTTGCAATTTTGTAACACACACTTTGCAAAACTGTAGGTACAATCCACTGCACAGCACTCTTTTTGGGGAACTGTAAACACAGCTCACTGCTTTACACTTAATTTCCAAATGATCAACACACTCCTAGCAAAACTATACACATGTATGGCTATTATTTACACTATTTTGCCAACTGTCTGGCACACTGTCACATGTGAAAACTGTTTTAGATAATTAGTCCACTTTGCAATCAGCCTAAGCACTATAAATAAGTCACAGGTAAAGGTGTCTGTGTGGAGTACAATGGAGGGAGCAGGAAGAGTGAGAATTAGAGGAGGCAAAAGAAGAAGACATGGAGGTGAAGAAGTAGGAGGACGAGGAGGAAGAGGACGTGAAGGTGAAGAAGCAAGAGGGAGAGGACGACAAGGACAAGGAGGTGAAGTTAGAGGAAGAGGACAAGGAGGAGCAAGAGGAAAATGAGGAGGGGGAAGAGGAAGGGTAAGAAGAGTAAGAAACAGAATAACTGATGACATCAGAGCTACAATAGTGGACCATGTAATCAAGCATGGAATGACCCTGAGGGAAGCTGGCCAACGGGTTCAGCCCAACTTGAGCCGCTACACTGTAGCAAGCATCATAAGGACATTTCGAAATGAGAATCGGTCAATACAGTCACTTTGCACTACGTTTTGTAGCACTGCCATACTCTAATGAGAAACACAATTATATCATATATGTAAAAATACTGAAATTAGAAATAATACTTTACAGAATTGCTAGACGTCCAGATGCTGAGGGCAGAGGAACAATGTTCACTGCAGAACAAGAGACCCAATATGTCACCCCCATCAACGCATAGCCCTTTTACAGGCAATGGAGGAGGCATGTGGGGATATTGACCAGGCATCATGCCAGGCCTGGATACGGCATTCCAGACGATATTTTCCCCGGTGTCTCGGACTAGAGGACATTGCATGTGATGTAGTCTAAATTTTGTGGCCGGACCCAGAGAGACGACACGATGTAGACTGATTTATTTTTTTTCTCATTGAAATTACTATTTTGTGTTTTGACTTGGAAAAAAACACTTGTGTTTGTTTTGATGTGTGTAAATAAACACCAGTACTTGAAGTTTGGATCCCTGTATGTTTGCAGAACTATGACAAAAGTATGACCTCAAACTGACATAGCCTACCTTGTGCACAGAGAAAGCAAAAGCCAGATGTGTTTTTTATTCATACCATCAGTGTGTAGTTGGCGCATTGTGTGCTTATTAATGTGATGGCTTGTGTTAACAGATTGATACGAAAATACCATTTTTACAAAGGTTTGAAGAGTTAAGCAAGGTTTATTAGCTTTTGCAAGAGAACTACAATGTTTTGCTGATTTGGTGAAGGGTTTTCTAATTTGTGTGTAGAGTTTTGCAAAAATAGCCAATAGTTACAAAAAATTTGCTTAAGCCATCAGAAAAAAACTGTAATCTCCTCATAAAAAAAAAAAAATTCTGTCCTTTCCTTTTCCCTTCCTACTCTAGCTGATGTTACTGTGAGCGATGTCTGAAACTTGTATTGTGAGCACTTCCTGTGTCTATTTGCCTCTTCATGAAGAATCGCTTGTTTGTTTTCCTCACTTGTAAGTCATTTTGGATAAAAGAGTCTGCTAAATGATTTCAGTTTTTTACATATGCTAGGACACATATCTCAATACTTAGGTCACTTTTGCAAAACTCTTCACACAGTTTTCCTAACCAACTTTCAGTTTGGCAAAGCAGTTCATTTCACATTCAAAATGCACAACAACTACCAAAACACTTTATTCAGGTCTCAAATCAACTCATTCTTCCAGAACACTAGCAAAGGTTGACATCTGACAAACACACTTTGTCACCCACAAAACAATTACCTAAAAACAGTAACAACATGTAGCATTATGCAATGTTTTCTTGTGTAAAACAAGGACACATCTCTGTTTATAATTCACCGCAATTTATGTTACTGGAATGAATCAGACATGATGCAGAATTTGTCAATATTTTATGTCGTTTATTTATTTTAATTTTTTTTGCACCTAGTAATTCCAAAATACAACAATTTGTAACACCATCCACTGAATCTACTCTGTCTTCTCCATTTGGCCACATCACATCTTATGTCCTCTAGGGCAATACACCTAGGAAAGAGTATCCTGGCATGCCTGATCCATCCCTGGCTATCTTCTGCTGATATGTCCAGGCATCCAGCAATCATTGCATCCAGGAGGGACATTTGATCATGTGGATGCTGGTCATAAACCTTCCACCTCCATGAGGAAAAGAATTCCTCTATGGGGTTGAGGAATGGAGAGTAAGGTGGGAGGAAAAGTGACTCCATTCTGGGATGGGCTGCAAACCAATCTGTAGCTGCACGGGAGTGGAGAAATGCCACATTGTCCCAAACAATTATAAATAAAATAAATAATTTACACTATATAAATAAATTACTGTAGGAATGTAGCAAATTGCTGTCTTATTCAGTTTTGTATTATCTTATTGTTTTGAACATAAGTTTAACAGTTTTGAAAATAGTACGTAAGCATATGCAAATTGGCCTGTATGTACAAAGAGTTTTGGAAGTTGTTGTGTCTGAGTGAGAAAAGAATTCATGAAATTTGAGAGATGTAGTCATTGAATGCATTTTGTTGGGTGATTCTCAAACCACTCTCGCACTAGTGCTGTATGGTGGAATTGGACATTGTCCCAAACAACTACAAAATTCCGCACCATTTGCTCCTGATCACCCTGATGAAAGAGGATTTCATTGAGGAGGTTTAAAAAAAAATGTAGGAGCCTTGCTGTGTTGTATGGTCCCAAGACAGCATTGTGTGCCACAACACCAGTTGTAGAAATTGTGGCACAGAGAGTGATGTTGTCTCCTCGTTGTCCAGGGACATTGACTATAGCACGGTGGCCAATCACATTTCTCCCTCTTCTCCATTTTTTGTGAAGATTGATGCCTGCTTCATCAATATACAGGTACTCATAATGAGTTGCACTCCTATCCAACTCCAAGATTCTGTAGAGTAAAAAGAACACAAGGTACAATTCAGAAAGTTAGTGTTTTAAATTCAGCAAAAATATATCTTTGTGTTGACAGTAAAAGTGCAGTAATTGGGTTGCACATACTTGAACAAACTGGAATTCCAACTGCACTCTAACGGAGTTCCTCTCAAATGGCACTTTGTATACTTGCTTCGTTCGGATTGCATTTCTCCTTAGAACACGGTCAATTGTGGAGAGACTGCATTGGTGGATATTGTGAAACAGTTGATTGTCCTGTGTAATTCTTTGCTGAATTTCTCTGAGGTGAAGGGTGTTGTTCTGGACCACCATGTCAACAATGGCATTCTCTTGTTCAATTGAAAGAAGTCTTGTTCGTCCACCTGAATGTTCTGTTACTTCAATTCTGAAAAATGTTTGGACAAGCAGGAAAATTTACTGTAGAAATCTAGACCTATGTCAAACAAGAATACATGGACTCTCATTGTAGAAGTAGAATGATATAGTTACTTACCGGTTTTCCCTCTGAAATGTGTGGATAATTGAAGCCGCTATGGACCGGTTTATATTGGGCTGAACTCTCTGCCTAGCTTCTCTCAGTGAGAGACCATGATTTATGACATGGTCAATAAGTGTAGCTCTGATTTCATTTGAAACACGCGTGTATCCTATCCTTCTACCTCTCCTCTCTCCCCTTCCACCTTGCCCTCCTCTTCCTCTCTGTCCATCTCTTTTTATATTTTCTGCTCTTTCTCTTTGCACTATACCATTGACCTCCAATCTATCCATCTCTTCTTCCTCTACTCCTCTATCTTCTCCTCTTCCTACATCCTCAGCTCTTCTTTCTCTTGCTCCTACATCCTCAGCTCTTCTTGCTCCTTCTCATCTCCTCTTCCTCTTCTTCTCCCTCTACCCTGTCCTCCACCTCTCACTCTTACACCTCCTCCTATTCCGCTGCTCATTCTTCTTATTTTTATTGTCATTTCTCCTTATTTGCCTTCTTTGCTGTTTTTCTCTTCCCCTTTTGTAGTTGTTGTAGTTAAGACAGCTGTGTGAACAATTAGGAAATTGGCTTTTTCTGTGTTGAGTGGATTGCTAACTCATCACATCAACTTGGGGTTAATTGAGGACATAAGGTGAGCAACTGACTATTTTATAATTCACAGAGTTTTGTTTGTTGTGTTTTGAAAATGGTACAAAAAGGATCTTTGTGAAGACCAATGAAAAAGCTGCAACTGTTTTTTCTGATATATTAAAGATTTGGTTGGCTGTATGAACTGCTGTGATAACATTAGGGAATTTTGTGCACAGTGTTTTGAGAAAATTATCCTTTTGATTTGTAATTTGTATGAAATGAAGGAGAATTTACTATCTTTTTAGGCCAATTACAAAGTGTACAGATCACTGTGTTGAATGTTTTGAGAGCAGTTACCTGAGTTTGGAGAAATGTACCAAATCGATTAAGAAAAACTACAGCCACAGCTCCTGGACTGGACGTGACTTTTGCTTCATTTCAGAATGTTACTTTACCTTCTGTATTTTTCCAAAGGATAAAGATGAATATTGTCTGTACTTCTCATTGGAACTAAGAACATGTTATCAGTATGTTTTGAGAAACTTTCCGGTTGATAGTTGAAGCCTGAACCAGCTATGAAGAAATGCCTTTACCATGCCGGGAGCAAATTCCAAGCATGAGGGTGACACTGAAAGGGCTTGAATATCACCAATCCTTTTAAGAGATGTAATGGCAAGAAGAAAGACAGGTGAGGAATTTAAGAGGAACTTCTTCAATGTGCTCAAACGGAGCCCGAGTAAGGTCTTCCAGCACCACGACCAAATCCCAGGCATCCCCTCGTGCGAACTGCAGGTCTCAGCCTCAAAAGTGACATGAAGGAAACAAGTAATAATAGGGTTTCTTCCCAAAGAAACACCACCTAAAGGAGTGTGGTAAGCAGCCAAGGCCGCCACATACACCTTCAATGTGGAGGAGGATAACCCTGCAGAGAACCATTCCTGCAGGAACTCCAGCACTGCTACCACCGGGCAGATAACTGGGTCCAGCTGGCGTTCTCTGCACCAAGAAGTGAATAATTTCCACTTCAGGGCATAAAGTTTCTTCGTGGAGGGAGCTCTGGAGTGAAGTATGGTCTCAACAACCTCAGTTGAGAGACCAGAACCTATGAGCTGGGCCCCCACAGAGGCCAAGCCCACAGTTTCTATAGTTTGGGCACTGGGGTGAAGAATCGACCCCTTCGCCTGACATAGAAGATCTTTCCTGATCGGAATCTCCATAGGAGGGCCCAGTAATCTCCCAGGGCGTGCCCTGCCCGCTCAGGTTGCATGCACACTCCACGAGAGGTGTTGCATCCTCCTGGGCGCTGGCTCGTGGCGCCTTGCTAACAGACATCTGTAGAGCTGCGGGCTGGGCGACACCTAACACGCTCGCTAGGTTTTATAGCCTTCGTGTTGAGTCGGTCTCCTCCCGTGTTCTCGCCTCAGGTCAGAGGCACGGAGAGGCCCCGGCTTAGTGTCGACTTGCTGCACTTACATGTGCTTATTCTCCAGAGAGTCCCTACAAGGCAGACCCTGTTGAGTCCTCCGATCTCCCTTTGGCAGCCGACGTGGCGGAGCGTCTGGCGCCAGGCCTATACTCCGCTGCATCCTTGAGAACCGGATTTAGGCTGGGTTCCATATGAGTGACCCTACGGGGATCCCATATGTCTGGTTCCACGGTTGCTCCTAATCGAAGCCCGTGTCTTTCCCTCTGGGAGAACCCACCTCTCGTCGAGTGGAGTCACCCCAGTTCTTCCATATGACAACCCCACGGTTAGTCCATTATTCTTCAACATAACTCCTTCGGGGAAGGATGTGGCTTCCGCAGCGTCCCTTTTACACGAAGGGTACGCTTCCCAGTGTTATCCAATAGTCTCACTGAATGGGTTTGGGAACAGCAGTGATTGACACTCTCTGTGTTAGCCCTGGCCCACCGTCCTCAGGCAAGGGGGTTCATTTGGCTTACAACAGAGCGCTGGAAGAGGGCAGCTCCTGTGGCGCTTTGGTAGGGATTCCTATTCGTCGGTCATCCGACGTACGTCGAAGTGACCGACTGAATGGGGACGTCTCGGTTACATAGGTAACCCTCGTTCCCTGAAGGAGGGAACGGAGACGTACGTCCCGTCGCCACAGTTGCTGTACCCCGCTGATGCTGCCGCCTATCTGGTTCGGCTCCGAAGCGAAAACCTAAAGATGCAACGCACCTGCTGCTCATTATATACCCGCGCTGCGAGGAGTGAGCAGCTGATGCATATGATTGCATGCCAATATGCATTGGCTCGTTTTAGTTACACTCGAAGTAGATTGGCCTCTCTAGCGAGATTCCTATTCGTCGGTCATCCGACGTACGTCTCCGTTCCCTCCTTCAGGGAACGAGGGTTACCTATGTAACCGAGACGTTTCCGCTCTGCCTCGGCAGATGCGGGACCCGAGCTGCGAGGAACACGAGCCGAAGCACCCTCATCATGCCCGGCGGGAGCGCAGTGTTTTTAATGGAAGCCGCTTGCAATGCTCAGCCCCTCGAGAGCTGACTGGGCATGCTGCAAACGACACACATAGAGTGCGCATCCCTGCCCGTAATAAAGCGGGGACAGGGATGAACGCACTTCCTATATTGTTGTTCACTCGCCATTATAATGTCTTTTTATAGGTTCCTAATCAGTGACATCACCCGCCTATGACATACCGTCACACCATTGGACTGATTCCATACGTGCTTCCGACGCAATCACGTAGAGGCGTTCCCACAGCACTTAACGCAGCGCAAGTTCCACTGAAAGGGAACTGTAATACACAACAAAGACCCTTATCATTTTGCAGAAGATTATGCATACTTTTAAATATATTATGCCTCAAATATTAAAAAAAGCTTTTACCATATGAAAAAGCTAACAATGGGTTTGTAAATGAGTAACAGCCTTAACAGCTTGCTATAGTGATTTAACTCTGTGGCACAGAGTTAACCCTAACCCTAACTCTGATTAACTTCCACAGGTTTCAGTAGGCAGAGGTTGCAGTGCATGACAAAGCTTAGACCACATGACCAGTATATGAACATGATTAAAGTATTTCATGAGAATGGTGTCGTGGAATTTCACAATACTAATCTGACTTCACCCCTGACAATTCAAACAACCTCCAGTTGCCAATATAACACAATATAATACTACAATACCAATACAGTACTACAGTACCTAATGGGTAATTCCCATCCAATATATAATACAATATAATACTTCAAGGTAATTCCCCTCCCCTAGTTACTATCACTACCTCTGTCACACATGAGCACACAGGTCTTTAGCATCTGTGCACTCTCACCGTCCTTCTCAAGTGTGCGCTGGTCCGACACAGGATCATTAATACTGACTGTGAGGGCGACTCTATAGTCTTCCAACACTATCACTGTCTCTACTGTCTCTACTGTGGTCTTTTGAGCATAGAATCTTTAGCACTTCTATTCCTTAGCTGCACAGCATATACCTGACACGACTTCCAAGTTGCTCTTTGCAGAAATGAAGATTTATTCACGGCCGTGAGGTCACTGGCCACAACAACCGACTGAGTCTCTGAACAGAAAGATACATGCACATTTTAAGTCTTACCGTGATATGTTCTGCTGTTTGTAACGATCTAAGCAAATCATATGACTGTTAGTTCTGCTGTGTTGAGTAAGTTTACATGATCTTTGACCTGATCATCCTTAGTCTGCATCTTTTGTACATTTCATGTTGAAATCCCTTTTTTGACCAATTCTAAAACCAGTACATAAAACATTTTGAAATTTGAGCCTATAGCTGAGGAAAGAGGAGTCAAACTTAAGCAAACTGTAAAAGACCAAATGTTTAAAAAGACAATGCAACTTGAGCCGCAAGAAGATACCAGAGCTTGATCTGAAGAATAATGAATAAAGTGAAATGTATATATTTAAAGAGAAGTGTCTTGTGTTATGTGCTTACTCGTGCAAATGAACACTGGACGACTCAGTTAGTCGGTTGTAAAATAAGTGACTCGTTTAAAATTAACTATAGATTAATTAATAATTTCATTTGAGCTAATTTTTTTTTTACAACAGTATTACTGTGAACAATTTCAATTAACTGGTTTCAACAGTAATACTGTGAACTTAAATTAACTGGCTTCTGTTTTAATATATTTTAAAATATAATTTATTCCTGTGATCAAAGCTGAATTTTCAGCATCATTACTCCAGTCTTCAGTGTCACATGATCCTTCAGAAATCATTCTAATCTGCTGATTTGCTGCTCAAGAAGATATCTTCAGAGTGTTCAATCTCAAGACAGAGAGATAAAACCGACTGCTTTCTTCTGCGTGACCTCTGAGTGACACAGAATCAAAGTCCTTAGAAAAACCGAAGTTCCAAAAACAATTCTAAACAGACTTGTAATCAAACATGGTTCATCTGCATAATTCCATGTCATGAATACACATCATACATGGGACCAGTTATGCTCAGATCACTCACAATTCATGTGATTGTTATAACTATTGAATGGTTGGTTGAAAGTGTGTCTTGTTTGGTATGAAGGTAAATCTCTATTCATAATTCAAATTTTGTCTTGAATGAAATCTGGATAAAATGTATCGTATTCTTTTCAGAGTAATCATGACTAAACTGTACTCTCTGTACCCTCTGAAAGTTAAGAGACCACAGATAACATTTGATTTATGATCAGGGGAGGAGGAAAGCCACCTCTGAATCAATGATGATACCTAATTGGTCAGAACTCCTCAGAGAGGTTGACAAACACCTCAGGTTAAATGGTAAAAGGCAGACGTTGATGAGCAGATGATGAAGAGCAGACAAGCAGTTTCATTCAAGCCATCCAACTTACTCTCGTCTCACTCACTTTCCTTTGTTTTACTTTAGTTTTCTTTCTTTCCGTTGAGAGTCTCGTGTTCTAAGTTAAGTTTTGCCGCAAAGTTTAATCGACTCTACAGTCTTTGCCGCCTCAACTTCAAACTTCAGCCACGAGGGAAACTCCATTCATTTGCCATCACACCAGAACGTGATTGGCTTCCCACTACATCAATCCGGACCGAAAAGACCTTCAGCAAATCAACGAACCTGGGAAACCCCTTTCTCCAAGCTTGACACGAACGACAAACGCAAGTACCTCCAGATTTTATAGCTAAACTGGTGCATTGAGATAAAGTCTGATAACTCGCCTAAGCAGCAATAAAAGGGTTAAATTAATGATTGATGGTTTGTTCAGATCAGGTCTTATGAAATGCATATATTGCTAGAAACCTTCATTTCACTCTCTTAAAACTCATTTCTTTCCTCACTTTCTTTCTTTCTGCAACTTGTGTGAATGTGTGTGTGTGTGTTTGTGTTAGAATAATCAATAAAGTGTCATTTATATTTTTAAAGAGTGTCTTGTGTTATGTGCTTAGAAATTTTATGTCTTAAACTGATGATCTTTTGTTACTTTGCTAATAAATAGTGTTTTACAATAGTTGGATATTCAGATCTGCTACAGATCTTATTATATGACTCATGCAAATGAACGCTGGACGATTCAGTTAGTCAGTCGTAAAATAAGTGACTTGTTCAAAATTCCCTATAAATTAATTAATAATTTCAATTGCGCTAATTTGCTTACAACAGTAATACTGTGAAATATTGTTACAATTTAAATTAACTGGTTTCTGTTGTAATATATAGTAAAATATAATTTATTCCTGAATTTTCAACATCATTACTCCAGTCTTCAGTGTCACATGATTCTTCAGAAATCATTCTAATCTGCTGATATGCAGCTCAAGAAACATTTATATTTATTATGATTCATGTTAAACGCAGTTGTGCTCCTGAAAATTTTTGAAGAAACTGTGCTTCTTTTTTTTGCGTTTAATGTACTGTAAATAGTCACCAAAAGATTATGAGCTTATATATATATATATATATATATATATATATATATATAATATATATATAAAAACACTGAATTACATCAGGATGCATAATTTTAAGGGATTTTAAATCATTGTGAGAACTAATAAAATGAATTAAATTGAATTAAAAGTAAAATGGTATCTTTTAAAAAAAAATTAACAAAATCAATTATTAAGTTTAACATTTTATGTGTTCCTGCTAACCTGTTACATGACTTAAATTGAAATGAAAAACTCTCCTTAAGAATTTTAGAATAATAAAGGTGAAAATTTATAAATATGATCTTTTTTCATTTCTTTCATTTTTTAGAGCGATGGATTCACAGCCAATCGAAGTGGCAGCTCTAGGAAGACCTCTGTTTCCTGGAATGCTGTATGACTGCCGCAAGGATTCCTTCATTCCAGGTGCTGTACACTGTTATTTTTAATGTTTTTGTTCCCTTTTTATCCCAATTGCTAATTTACAGAAGTGTCAGGATTAGAGACACATGATGTGAGGACAATAGCCTCGTGGGCACAGTGCTTCCTGTGACCTGAGTTCAAGTGCTTTGCCAATCCTGTTCCCCTCTCTCTCTGCCCTGTTGTTTCCTGACTCACCTATACTGTCTAAAAAAGGCAGAAAAAGACCAAATATATAACTTGAAAAAAGGTGCACAATATCTGTGGCCAAAATACTATTATCATCATTGTGATAATTAGATCAGGTGTATCTGCATGCTCCAGAGAGTCTCTGACTGAACAAGTGTCATGAATCCATGACTTCTCTCCTTTTCAGGTGCTCTCAAGTTGTTTTGAGGCTAGTTTTAATTGTGATCACCTGTAATGACATGCCATTTTAAATACTCTGTTTGTGTCATGAATTAATTAGACATTTATTAATATTACTATGATTGTGTTCATCATTTACTCTGATGTGTTACGGTGTGGTTTGTTTACCTACCCATCCTTCAAACATTCTCTGACATGACATTCACTGCATGTGCATCTGCCCCACAGACTGTATTATAGATATAAGTCATGCACATTTACTTCAACTCTACATCACTTTCTTACACAACTGTTAAAACCTCTTCTCATTTCAGGTGTTACTCTGTGGGATAAAACTTCACTGAGTGAAGATTTGGACGTTCGTCCGCAGCTCATGACAGACTTGAAGTTCAGTAGCTCTGACTCTCTCTCTAGTAAATCCAGTCTCATGGATATAAATGCTTCCCTGAAGGCCAGCTTTCTGGGGGGGCTGGTGGAGGTTGGAGGATCTGCCAAATACCTGCGAAACACCAAATCTTCACACAATCAGTCCCGAGTTACAATGTATTATAGTGAAACCTCCAGATTCGAACAGCTCACTATGACCCAGCTGGGCAAGATCACCTACCCTGAGGTGTTTGAACAGAAAACTGCAACTCATGTGGTCACGGCTGTCCTGTACGGAGCTCAGGCCTTCATGGTGTTTGATCAGATGTCTTCAGAAGATGAAAGCAATCAGGAGATTGAGGGAAAACTGAATGTCATGGTCAAAAATATTCCTGCATTTTCTCTTGAGGGAGAAGGATCTGTAGAAATGACAGATGAAGAAAAGAAAACCGCTGAGAAAATCAGCTGCACATTTCATGGTGACTTTCGTCTTGAGCAGAACCCCACCACATACATGGAGGCCCTGAATGTGTACAAGAACCTTCCCAATCTGCTGAAGGAGAAACCAGAGAATGCGGTTCCAATAAAAGTCTGGCTCTATCCTCTTCAGTTATTGGACAACAAAGCCGCTCAGTTAGTGAGAGAAATCAGCACACGTCTGTCTGGTTTCCAACACTGCAGATATAATGGAGGCTCTGGGAGAGGTAGAGAGGACATGGAACGACCTGTCCAGAAGAACAGAGGTAAAAGTCTTCAGTGACATTGAAGAGAGGCTGAACTCATTTCAGAACTCATTTAACATTTACAAGACAGTGCTCCAGAAAGCAGTGGCCAGGGTCTTGCCTGCTATTCGAGGAGGAGGAGAAGAGGAGGAGAAACTGGCAGACATCCTGAAGATCCACTACAGCTCCCCTTTTAATGCTGACAAGCTTAACCAGTGGTTACGAGATGCAAAGTCTGAACTTAACCTCTTGAGGACTCACACCAGCAATCTGGAGCAGATCAAAATTGTAGACTCTGATGATATGAACACCATCCTCCTTGATCCTGATATTGATGCTGTGGGAAGCTTGACCTTCACGTCTCTGAAGTATGAAGACCTGTATCTTTCTATCCTGAATAAGTTCCTGGAATCTGATGAGTTTAAAGAGTTGGAACAATATGAAATTCCTGAGGCATTTGAAGGAAAATGGTTCAATGATCCTGAATTAATAAGCAAGATGAGAGAGAACTTAACTCACTTCATAGGTTCTTCAGAAGCCAATAAAGATGAAAAGAGAATCCGCTTCATTATTTCTGCTGTCTCTGATCCCTCCAATCCAGGCTCCTCTATCTATTTGTATGAAAAAGGGAATCTGACAGACAAACAGTTCCAGCCCGTGTCAAAGCCGCCCCCACCGATAGTGAAGAATGTCCAGAACCAAAGTGTGTCCCTGAAACTGCAGAAGTCTCCAACTGGAGTAACAGTGAAGTACAGAGTAGAGTACAAGGAGGTGAAATCAGAATCTGCAGCTGAAGATAAGGAACCGTGGCTTGTCAAAGACACAACTGATGAAGACTTTACTCTGACTGGATTGGAATTTGGAAAGCAGTACTTGATCCGCTACAGGACAGTGGATAAAGTGGGAGTGAGTGAAGCCAGTGATACTGTCAATGTTGTACTGTCTCCAGGTAAGAATCATCTGCACATATTCATGAATAATTTTTTCTCATTGGCTACATTCACACAGTCAGTGTTTGACAACTGAATTTAATAACAGGAGTGACTCAAACTGTCCCATTCTCACAGCGGCTTATATACAGTTTTCCAGCTGCTACTATATGAATTAATACAAGGACAGACCAACTGTTTTATGATTGAAAAAAGGTAAACAACTTACAGTAATATCCAGGAATGCAAACTAATCACCTTTTTGAATGTCATTTACAATATTCGTCACACAATTTTTAATGTAAATCCTAATTGCGAACATGACAAACAAAGACATAGAAACATTAATGTGGCCGTTTTCATCATATCAGGCACAAGATAAAGAGTGAAAATGTGCATATTGTGAACATGACCTGACTTTCCTTGAAGCCTTTCAGTAAATTAATTCGTCTTGGAAAATTATTTGTAAAACTCAGTGGGAGAGTTTTCATCCTCTGACTTGAACTAGATAAACTTGTTGATTTCACTAGTGTGTTATATTGTGGTTAGGACAGTGTCATCCACCCATCAGTTCTTCCATTCATTTTGTGACAGATGGGTATCCTCTGTAGGGTCATGGGATGACTGGATCTTATCCCAGCATCTCAGGCTATAGAAAGTGAAACACCCTGGACAGACACACACTCAATGATCCCCGAGATGCTCAGGTGTGTTATGGTGTGGTTTGTGGTGGGCCGCTCTGTACTAGAAATACCATATTTTAGTCCCAGTCTGCCTCTGAATATCTGATGTCAAGCCTCTTTTCTTCACATTAGTCATGAATAACACCTCTAACCACAGTGGCAGTGACTGAAGTAAATGTCTTAAATGGTGATTCTCTATTGAAAACTGACTTGAAAATTGAAAGGCCTCTATTAATTTTCCTTAAAAAGAATATCCAATATCACTTTTCAACATAGATTTTATAATTCTGGCCAAAGAACATGTTTTTTTCAACTATAATCCATCATGACCAGATGGACTTCATTCCAGGGAGACTCTCTTTTTTAATACCTGGAGGCTTCTCAACATTCTCTTTTTCCCTCTATCTGACTCACCCAAAATGATTGTGTCCCAAGATGCTGAGAAGGCCTTTGATAGGGTGGAATGGGATTTGGGTTCAATTCTGTTTTCATCCATTGGATTTCGACTTCTTTACACATAAAACCCCACAGGCGTATAGATGCTAACTAAAATCAGATGTAGCTTTCAGATGAAAATTCACTGATAACTTCATGAAACATGCATAGATCAGAGATAATGACACATCATTGCCTACAGCGGATGCTCACGACTGAAATGAATCCAAAATCAACATAATCTCTTGCGTCGATCATGAGATGTTCCTCATGGAGGAACGATTTTAAAAAGGGGCATCAAGGGATAAACAAAAAGGCTATTCAAACAGTGCAGGTTTACTGGAAATGCAGTTGAGAGTCAGTTCAGTTACTAAATGCAGTTGTCACTCATTATTAACAGAACTGTGTGTGAATTTTACAGTATTTTGTACTCTAAAACCGGAATGACTGTATTCTGCTGCTGTGTGAATATAACAATTTGTTACTCTTAATATCTTTCTCAGCACCAGATAAGCCTGTGATTGTGGGTGGAAACGGAGGTGATCCATTCTCCTTTAAGAGCCTTTCCAACAGCATTTCAAAAATCAAAGTAACTACTAGGCAGGTGTGTGAAGATTTCTTTTATTCTATTTCATCTTATATTTCTACCACATTGTTTTAATTTAGTTACTTAATTCACATTAAATACATTTTTGCCTTTTAGTGGACACTGCACACAATCGAGGCGATTTTTAGCAATAGCCGTTCGGTGAAAGTTGGTGATTCGGCAGGAAAAAATGAAAGAACATTTCTACTGGACAAAAATGATAAAATTGTTGCTGCAACACTGTGGCCAAATTCTAATTCTAACAGATGTGGGGGTTTGGAATTTGTGGTTGTCAGAAAAAATTGTAAAAAAGAGACATTTTCTGTTAAGTGTGATGCACTGGGTAAGCCTGTGAGTGTTGATGTGAAGTCTGGAAAGTGTTACGGCATTATGGGGAGAAGTGGAGATGAAATCGATGCTCTGGGTTTCTACTTTATGTAGCCTCCAGCTATACACATCTGTTTCTGACAGTATCCAAATATCTGAACATATACAAAAAAGTAATGATTATGATTATATGGTTATGATTAAGTATAAAATTTGAATCGATCAGTAGAGTGTCAATCAGACAATATATACATATATTAGGTAAATGGAACCATAATAAACATAAATGACATGTTTAAAAGTATCAAATTTATGAGTCGTGAATAAAAAGTGATTGAATTTGAGGATATTCTGGGAGAACAATGTATTGCATCTCATTCTGTCATTTATGTCCATCTTTATATTTCTTTTCTTTATCTATTCTGTTTTGGACCTTGTGAAAGTATAAAATATGTTTATGTACTTGTAGAATTACAACAAAGAGTTTAAATTGATTTGGCCAGCCATTCTTGCTGTTTGTTTTTGTTTGAAGAATATTGTCTTTTATTTTAGTTGCAAGTTGTTGCTCACAAATTTTCACTTTTATTTTCAAAGTAACTAATTAATTACAAGCACAGCCGATGATCAATAAAAACATCAATGAGGTGTTAAATTTGTGTTATTTCTTATAACATCAGAAAGAACTGAAAATACTCTGTCGTTTTTGATCATACCGACAAGAGTAAGACATCATTCAAATCTGAAAAAAACCTTTTTTTGTTATTTGCATTCACTCATAATAACATTATTATGCTTTTGTAAAACAAGGGGATAAAAACAGGAAAGAAACTTAGTGTACAGACTATGCGCCTCAGTCACGATAAGAATCTCTAGAAAGCGTGAAATGTGAAATTTAAATGAACCAATTCAAATTCAGATGATGTGATATGAAACCATCAAGAGGCGCATAGATAGTCTGCTCAAACACAACCCAGGTAAACAAAGTATACTTGAATGCACAAAAAAAATCTTAAACGCAAACACATTTGCAGTACATTCTTATTTAACTACACTTATCAACATAGTCTCTCCGGCGTGCCCTAGGTCTTCCCCGGGGCCTTCTCCCGGTGGGACATGCCGGGAACACCTCCCTAGGGAGGCGTCCAGGAGGCATCCGAAACAGATGCCCGAGCCACCTCAGCTGACTCCTCTCGATGTGAAGGAGCAACGGATCTACTTTGAGCTCCTCCCGAGTGACCGAGCTCCTCACCCTATCTCTAAGGGAGCGTCCTGCCACCCTGCGGAGAAAGCTCATTTCGGCCGCCTGTATCCGGGATCTCATTATTTCGGTCATGACCCAAAGCTCATGACCATAGGTGAGAGTAGGAACGTAGATCGACCGGTAAATCGAGAGCTTCGCCTTGCAGCTCAGCTCCTCCTTCACCACGACAGACCGGTACATCGACCGCATTGCTGCAGAAGCTGCACCGATCCGTCTGTCAACCTCACGCTCCTTCCTTCCCTCACTCGTGAACAAAACCCCAAGATACTTAAACTCCTCCACTTGAGGCAGGAGCTCTCCACCAACCCGAAGAGGACAAGCCACCCTTTTCCGACTGAGAACCATGGTCTCAGACTTAGAGGTGCTGATCCTCATTCCAGCCGCCTCACACTCGGCTGCAAACCGTCCCAGTGCACACTGGAGGTCCCGGCCCGATGGAGCCAACAGGACAACATCATCCTAAAAATATACAGAGCAGTTTTATTAGTGTTTTTCTTAAAAGTGCGCTTTGAATGCTTTAAAAAATTGTTCAATCTTGGTAGACTTTTATGTAGTAATCCAAAATTTAAATTAAATTGATTTTATTAATTTATATTACGAATGTACTTGTTATAAGTATATTTTCCCAACTGTGGTGCTTAAGTACTCTTAATATAAATGCATTAATTATCACTAACACTTAAATTGATTTCAAGTGTGGTCAGATATAGTAAACCAAATATACAGAAGTGTTTTATAAGGTCATCAAAAGTGTGCTATTGTTGGTTTGTTCTTGTTTCAAGTTTGATTTTGAATTATGTCTTTTCTGTTTTAAAATCATGATCTGTGTTTTAAGTTGTTAATTAGTTCCCTTTCCATTGATCCCTGGCAGTTTGTTGCTATGGTTACTGATTAATTAGACTATTCTTTTCAGGTGTGTCTGGTTTGTTTCTTCCTTTGTTCAGATCTGTATTTTAGCCTTCAGTTTTCACTTCTCCTCTGTCCTGGATTGTTTGTTATGAATTCTCTTGTCTGTGTTTTCAGATACATAAAAGTAAAAAAAAAAAATACATAAAAGTATTCCAAAGGCTCGCTTTCATCATGTGCTTCATTGCAAAGCATGCTTTATGAGAATTTTTTGAGAATTTCTATATAAACTATCACTAAGTTCTATTTTAAGTGATTTTCATGAAAAATACAGTTGAAATTTATTGATGACAAGTAAAACGCCATTAACATATACTTAACTACATCATATAAAGGGAATATTAACATACAATTGAAATGAATTGCTTAATATTTAAAAATGTTGGCAATACATAAATGCAATACAGTCAGCCTGGTCTCATTGTTAATATGTAGGTATAAACTAAACTTTAACTTTCAAAGCAACAAAACTTTAAATGTTTAGAATGGAGCTGAAATGTACATGACGTATTTATAGCTCTAAGATGTAAAAATATACTAATTTTTACATTTTAGTGCTCTAACATTAGTTTTTTTCGATTGCTAAACAACTGGACCTACATGTGAAAAAAAAAAACTACAGTCTGCTCTACCAACAGTCACCTGAGCTAAACACATGCAAAACTCATTCCAAGCAACACAACTCTTACAGTTTTTTACAGACGCTAGAGCTGTGTCCGAAACCGCCCACTCGTCCACTCGTTCACTAACCCCTATATAGTGCATGGCAGTTGAGCGCTCTATATCAGCAAAGAGTGAACGAAAATGAGTGAGCAAATTCGGACACTGACGTCAATAGCACACGCCAGACAATTTCGTCATTAACATTTCCTATACCCGTCTGAAATATGTCCCGTTTAGCTTAATGAATTGTATATTACTGTTTATCTGTCATGTTTATTGAGAATAAAGAGAGAATAAAAACACCAGTGTCATGCAATTTAGTACATTTATATTTAAAAATAACAGAACAAAAACACTACACTGTCACATTAGTTTATAAAAAATATAATAGTAAATAAATACAAATTATGATATAAACCTGTATCATTTCGCTTTAAAATATCTTTACAAAGATGTTCTAATTAATAAAAAATTACACTTACATTTGTAGAAGTTGCCGCTTCCCGTATTTCCGTCCACCATATTTATTTTTATTTTGCGCTCGATCGTCTTATCGCGTTGGATTTTGGGTAACGGCGCTTTAACGAGTGTACATCGAATGTACACTCAAAATCAGAGAGGATTGTGGGTAAAAGTAGTGAACGAATGTAGGGAATGAAGTCGTTCACTCAGAATTCGGACAGCACTACAAAATGGCTGACACCCGATATAGTGCACTATATAATAATAATAATTTGTTACATTTATATAGCGCTTTTATATATGGAAGGGGGAATCTCCTCATCCACCACCGATGTGCAGCATCCATCTGGATGATGCAACGGCAGCCATATTGCGCCAGAACGCCCACCACACACCAGCTGATTGGTGGAGAGGAGACAGTGATGAAGCCAATCAGTGTATGGGGATGATTAGGAGGCCATGATGAACAGAGGCCAGTGGGCAAATCTGGTCAGGATGACGGGGTGATACCCCTACTCTTTCAAAGGACATGCTAGGATTTTTAACGACCACAGAGAGTCAGGACCTCGGTTTAACGTCTCATCCGAAGGACGGTGCTTTTTTGACAGCATAGTGTCCCCATCACTATACTGGGGTGTTAGGACCCACACAAACCACAGGATAAGCGCCCCCTGCTGGCCTCACTAAGACCTCGTCCACCAGCAACTTAGTTTTCCCAGCAGGTCTCCCATCCAGGTACTAACCAGGCTCAACCCTACTTAGCTTCAGTGGGCAACCAGTCTTGGGCTACAGGGTGACATGGCTACTGGCTATATAGTGGATAGGGAGCGGTTTCGGACACAGCTTAAGACACATTTCTCAATACTTAGGTCACTTTTGCAAAACTCTTCACACAGTTCTCCCAACCAACTTCATCCAGCAATCCAGCAATCATTTCATCCAGGAGGGACATTTGATCATGTGGATGGTGGTCATAAACCTTCCACCTCCATGAGGAAAAGAATTCCTCTATGGGGTTGAGGAATGGAGAGTAATGTGGGAGGAAAAGTGACTCCATTCTGGGATGGGCTGCAAACCAATCTGTAGCTGCATGGGAGTGGAGAAATGCCACATTGTCCCAAATAATTATAAATAATAAGAATAATTTACACAATATAAATAAATTACTGTAGGAATGTAGCAAATTGCTGTCTTATTCAGTTTTGTATTATGTTATTGTTTTGAACATAAGTTTAACAGTTTTGAAAACAGTACGTAAGCATATGCAAATTGGCCTGTATGTACAAAGAGTTTTGGAAGTTGTTGTGTCTGAGTGAGAAAAGAATTCATGAAATTTGAGCGATAACACACACTGAGAGTAAAAACACTCGCATCGAACACTAACACAGAAAATACAAACTTCTCATCTTTACAGTTTGAACAATTTCAGTGGCTTCATATAAAGTAATATTTTCTTCAAAGAAAAGAGTGGCATTCTTTTCCATGATTTATTTACATTTTTAGAATGTATTTTAGTGTCATGTATTGAATTGAGACGGAAGTGAAGTCTCTCTGTGGTGTAGCCTGTGTTCAAAGGTATGAATTGTCATTGTTTAGCTAACATGTAAAGGGCATGTTTGTCTAAGAGTATCTAGGGGATTGGCCACCCTCTTTCTACTTTAATTCCTGTGGGGAATAGTGTTTACACTGAATTGGACTGTGACAATTTCATGAAGTTTTGAACACTTAATACATTTTCTTTCTTATTATTACTGTATATGGTTCTTGAGGTTATGTACCTGATGTTATCTTGTGGTCAGTGTTTTCACTCGTCATTGCTCTAGTACTCATTTTTATTTGTGAGGTTGCGGAAGCAAGTGGAAATCAGCAGGGGGGAGTGTAACAGGGTCAAAAAGGTGTTTCCACTTGCACTTTCCATATTTTCATGTATGGCCCCTTTAATAACACTCCACCCCGGATATTGAACTGGTTCCGGTAGACTAACTCAGATTCGCGCCAGCCAAGAGAGTGAATGGCTGCGTACATGCACGAGGGTGAATGCAGAGCTGATCCACCATTCATGTGTTATTTACAGGATAAACGCTTCAAGTGCGAATTGGTGTGCATGATGAATGAAAACACAATGCAGAAACAACCCCGTTATACAGACTGTAGTTAGAGTTTTGCACATGTAGCTCCAGTTGTGCCCACTGTCGTTTAGCAATCGAAAAAAACTGTAATACATTTGTATAACTATGGCACTGTCACGATTGGAGTGCCCTTTAACGGCCATCAGAGGGCACTCCATCCTGAACCATCATATCACCAACGGACTCTCACTCTCACTCAGACACACGCACTACATTTCCCAGAAGCCCCGTACCTTGGCACTGATCACCTCAACCAGCTGAAACCAATCACCGGGACTATTTAAGTGACTCATTGACCTGTGTGCATTGTGAGGTGAGGTCTTATTTTCCTCTGGTGACATTACTGAGTGTTATTTCTGTGTTGATTACCTGTTACTGAACCTATTGTCTTTCGTCTTTGACCCTTCGCTCCCTGTACTTTGAACCTTCTGCCTGGACATTGCTTGCTGAATGTTTTCTGCCTGCCCTGATCCTTTCCTGTTATCTGACCATGTATCTACCCATTCTATGTTGTTCCTGTTTGGTGTTTTCTGACCATTGCCTGTTTGACCATCCCACGGTTAATAAAGCCTGCATTTGGATCTACACCCACGTTGTCTTGCATCCTTTCGTACCAGGCACATTAAATCTGTGAAATGCTTAGGCCTGTAGCTAATTTAATGTTTAACTTTCTTTTGACCCCAATAAAGTTGCCAGATAAAAATACACAGTGATAAATACAAACTAATAATGACAAGACAGAACTAAACTAGACAAGACATACAAGTGACGAAAGAAACAAACCAGACACACCTGAAAAGAATAGTCTAAATAATCAGTAACCATAGCAACAAACTGGCAGGGATCAATGGAAAGGGAACTAATTAACGACTTAAAAAAAAGATCATGAAACTTGAAACAAGAATGAACCAACTCAAACTGTGACAATAGCACACTTTTCATAAAAAGACCTTATAAAACACTTCTGTATATTTGGTTTACTTTATCTGACCACACTTGAAATCAATTTAAGTGTTAGTGATAATTAATGCATTTATATTAAGAGTACTTAAATGATTGAACTATTTTATAAAGCATTCAAAGCACTTTTAACTGCTCTGTATATTTTTGCGATAGTATATTTAGTGTATTTATAGTGTATGACTTGAACAACTGTATTTAGCACAAAAAATAAGAATGTACTACAAATGTGCTTGTGTTTAAGATTTTTTGTGCATTCAAGTATACTTTGTTTACCTGGGCTGTGTTTGAGCAGAATATCTATGTGCCTCTTGATGGTTTCATATCACATCATCTGAATTTGAATGGGTTCATTTAAATTTCACATTTCAAGCTTTCTAGTGATTCTTATCGTGACTGAGGCGCATAGTCTGTACACTAGGTTTTGGTTTACTTTTGTGAAGCGCTTTAGAAGAGAGAAAAGACGGCAGAAAGTGCATCCTGTTTGTTTCTTCTTCCTTTGTTTTACAAAAACATAATGATGTTATTATGAGTGAATACAAATATAAAAAGACCCATTACAGATGAATGATGTCTTACTATTATCAGTATGACCAAAAATGACTGAGTATTTTGAATTTGTTCTGCTGTTATAAGAAAAACACTAATTTAACATCTGATTGGCTGTCAATGTTTTTATTGATCATCAGCTGTGCTTGTAATTAATTAGTTACTTTGAAGTTACAACCTGCAACTAAAATAAAAGACAATATTTTTCTTAAAAAAAAAACAACAACAACAAAAAAAAAACACTGCAAGAATGGCTGGCGAAATCAAGTTAAACTCTGTTGTAATTCTACAAGTACATCAACATAAATGACAGAATAAGATGAACATTGTTCTCCCAGATTATTCTAAAAAATACACCGACTCGATTTTTCATTTATGTTTATTATGGTTCCATTTATATATATATATAGTCTGATTGACACTTTAATTGTTTGATTTACACACTGTGTAGATGCCTTTTTTTTGTATATGTTCAGATATTTGGATACTGTCAGAAACAGATGTGTATAGCTGGAGCCTAAATAAAGTAGAAACCCAGAGCATCGATTTCTAGTCCACTTCTCCCCATAATGCCGTAACACTTTCCAGACTTCACATCGACACTCACAGGATCACCCAGTTCATCACACTTAACAGAAAATGTCTCTTTTTTACCAGTGTTTCTGAGAACCACAAATTCCAAACCCCCACATCTGATATAAATAGAATTAGAATTTGGCCACAGTGTTGCAGCAACAATTTTATCATTTTTGTCCAGTAGAAATGTTCTTTCATTTTTTCCTGTTGTATCACCAACTTTCACCGAACGGCCATTGCCAAAAATCGCCTCGATTGTGTTCAGTGTTGACTAAAAGGCAAAAATGTATTTAATGTGAATCAAGTAACTAAATGAAAACAATGTGGAAAAAATATAAGATGAAATAGAATAAAAGTAATCTCCACACACCTTGCTGTAAGTAATTTCGATTTTTGAAATGGTGCTGGAAAGGCACTTAAAGGAGAATGGATCACCTTCGTTTCCACCCACAATCCCATCTAAAAAATTAGTAAAACGAGTAAAAAAATTGCAGTAAATTACTACATTCACACAGCAGCAGAATACGGTGGTCGTTCCTGTTTTAGAGTGCAAAATACTGTAAAATTCACTCACAGTTCTGTTAATAATGAGTGACAACAGAATTTAGTAACTGAACTGACTCACAACTGCATTTCCAGTAAAGGAGGGAAAAAGAGAATGTTGAGAAGCCTCCAGGTATTAAAAAAGAGAGTCTCCCTGGAATGAAGTCCATCTTGTCATGATGGATTATAGTTGAAAAAACACATTTAAGGCAGAAACTAGAACTTTGGCCAGAATTATAAAATCTATGTTGAAAAGTGATATTGGATATTCTTTTTAAGTAAAAGAAATAGAGGCCTTTCAATTTTCAAGTCAGCTTTCAATGGAGAATCACCATTTAAGACATTTACTTCAGTCACTGCCACTGTGGTTAGAGGTGATATTCATGACTAATGTGAAGAGGCTTGACATCAGATATTCAGAGGCAGACTGGGACTAAAATATGCCATTTCTAGTACAGAGCGGCCCACCACAAACCACACCATAACACACCTGAGCATCTCAGGCATCATTGAGTGTGTGTCTGTCTGAGCAATTTCATCCCTGGATATTACTGTAAGTTGTTTAGCTTTTTTTTCAATCATAAAACAGTTGGCCTGTCCCTGTATTAATTCATATAGTAGGAGCTGGAAAACTGTATATAAGCCGCTGTGAGAATGGTTCAGTTTGAGTCACTCCTGTTATTAAATTCAGTTGTCAAACCCAATACTGACTGTGTGAATGTAGCCAATGAGAAAAAATGTCCAGATGACTCTTACCTGGAGACAGTGTAACATTGACAGTATCACTGGCTTCACTCGTTCCCACTTTATCCACTGTCCTGTAGCGGATCAAGTACTGCTTTCCGGGTTTCAATCCAGT
Source organism: Opsariichthys bidens (assembly GCA_037194245.1). NCBI lineage: Eukaryota > Metazoa > Chordata > Actinopteri > Cypriniformes > Xenocyprididae > Opsariichthys > Opsariichthys bidens. Next base: position 3,301,300 of record CM074286.1, on the reverse strand, counting down.
CAGAGTAAAGTCTTCATCAGTTGTGTCTTTGACAAGCCACGGTTCCTTATCTTCAGCTCCAGAATCTGATTTTACCTCCTTGTACTCTACTCTGTACTTCACTGTTACTCCAGTAGGAGACTTCTGCAGTTTCAGGGACACACTTTGGTTCTGGACATTCTTCACTATCGGTGGGGGCGGCTTTGACACGGGCTGGAACTGTTTGTCTCTCAGATTTCCTTTTTCAAACAAATAAATAGAGGAGCCTGGATTGGAGGGATCAGAGACAGCAGAAATAATGAAGCGGAATCTCTTTTCATCTTTATTGGCTTCTGAAAAACCTCTGAAGACAGATAAGTTCTCTCTCATCTTCCTCATTACATCAGGATCATTGAACCATTTTCTGACAGATGCCGTAGAAAGCACATTTTTATTTCCCTCCAACTCTTTCAACTCATCAGATTCCAGGAACTCAATCAGGGTTGAAAGATACGGGTCTTCATACTTCAGAGACGTGAAGGTCAAGCTTACCACAACATCAATTTTAGGATCAAGGAGGATGGTGTTCATATCATCAGAGTCTACTATTCTGATCTGCTCCAGCTTCCTGGTGTGAGTCCTCAAGAGGTTAAGTTCAGACTTTGCATCTCGTAACCACTGGTTAAGCTTGTCAGCAGTAAAAGGGGAGGTGTAGTGGATCTTCAGGATGTCTGCCAGTTTCTCCTCCTCTTCTCCTCCTCCTCGAATAGCAGGCAAGACCCTGGCCACTGCTTTCTGGAACACTGTCCTGTAAATGCTAAATGAGTTCTGAAAGGAGTTCAGCCTCTCTTCAATGTCACTGAAGACTTTTACCTCTGTTCTTCTGGACAGGTCGTTGCATGTCCTCTCTACCTCTCCCAGAGCCTCCATTATATCTGCAGTGTTGGAAACCAGACGTGTGCTGATTTCTCTCACTAACTGAGCAGCTTTGTTGTCCAATAACTGAAGAGGATAGAGCCAGACTTTTATTGGAACTGCATTCTCTGGTTTCTCCTTCAGCAGACTGGGAAGGTGCTTGTACACATTCAGGGCCTCCATGTATGTGGTGGGGTTCTGCTCAAGACGAAAGTCACCATGAAATGTGCAGCTGATTTTCTCAGCGGTTTTCTTTTCATCATCTGTCATTTTCACAGATCCTTCTCCCTCAATAGAAAATCCAGGAATCTTCTTGACCATGACATTCAGATTTCCCTCAATCTCCTGATTGCTTTCATCCTCTGAAGACATCTGATCAAACACCATGACAGCCTGAGCTCCGTACAGGACAGCCGTGACCACATGAGTTGCAGTTTTCTGTTCAAACACCTCAGGGTAGGTGATCTTGCCCAGCTGGGTCATAGTGAGCTGTTCGAATCTGGAGGTATCACTATAATACATTGTAACTCGCGACTGATTGTGTGAAGATTTGGTGTTTCGCAGGTATTTGGCAGATCCTCCAACCTCCACCAGCCCCCCCAGAAAGCTGGCCTTCAGGGAAGCATTTATATCCATGAGACTGGATTTACTAGAGAGAGAGTCAGAGCTACTGAACTTCAAGTCTGTCATGAGCTGCGGACGAATGTCCAAATCTTCTCTCAGTGATTTCTTATCCCAGAGAGTAACACCTGAAACGAGAAGAGGCTTTAACAGTTGTGTAAGAAAGTGATGCAGCTTTGAAGTAAATGTGCATGACTTATATCTATTATACAGTCTGTGGGGCAGATGCACATGCAGTGAATGTCATGTCAGAGAATGTTTGAAGGATGGGTAGGTAAAAAAACCACACCGTAACACATCAGAGCAAATGATGAACACGATTGTACTTATATTAATAAATATGCTGACACATCCAAACTTTATAATGACAGTGAACGAGACCAACGAGTATGAATCTCAAGAAAGTGTCTCCATCTATTATAAATGTACTCCACACAGCCCCGGAGGGTAATAAAGACCTTCTGAAGTGAAGCAACGCATTTGTGTGAGAAAGATATCCATATTTAACAAGTCATAAAGTTAAATATCTACACTCTAACAAAATGCTGGGTCAAAAACAACCCAAGTTGGGTTGAAAATGGACAAACCTTGCAACAACTTTAGGGTGAGTAAATGATGACAGAATTTTTTATTTTTGGGTGAATTACCCCTTTAACCCCTCATGTCACTCTGAGGATTATTTGAAGATAAGACGCACCCATGTGTTTTTGCCAATTAATTCATAACAAAAGCAGAATATTTAAAATGGCATGTCATTACAGGTGATCACAATTAAAACTAGCCTCAAAACAACTTGAGAGCACCTGAAAAGGAGAGAAGTCATGGATTCATGACACTTGTTCAGTCAGAGACTCTGGAGCATGCAGATATACCTGATCTAATTATCGAAAATATTGATGGAAATTCCATTATTGGCACAATGATGATAATAATAATGACATTTCCCCAATTAATTAGCTAATATTATATTGGCCGCAGATGTTATGCGTTATATATTATACGTATTATAAGTTATATTTTTGGCCTTTTTAATGATGTTTTATTAACAAAATTAGTAGGAAAAAGGAACACGTTCAAATGATCTAACTAATCATCACATCACTCCAACCAGCTGTCATTAATCAGCAATCAATATGCCTGCCCAATCAGCATGAGCAGAAACCTATATATATCGATGCAGTCGACTCACCTATGCTTTTGGACAGTTTCAGCATCCCTCCACCACCCCATCTCCTCACACTTGCCTGGTTACTTCCTAAACCAGATACGGAGGGAATACTCTGGGCTCGGGCCAAATACCGAGCTCGGAGCCCTCTACTCGGACAGCACGCCAAATATGCGTACTAATTCCCTATCTGATTATTTGTAAGTGTGAACTCGTGAATGCCTTTATTAGACAGTATAGGTGAGTCAGGAAACAACAGGGCAGAGAGAGAGGGGAACAGGATTGGCAAAGGACTTGAACTCAGGTCGCAGGAAGCACTGTCCACGAGGCTATTGTCCTCACATCATGTGTCTCTAATCCTGACACTACTGTAAATTAGCAATTGGGTTAAAAAGGGAACAAAAAACATTTAAAATAACAGTGTACAGCACCCGGAATGAAGGAATCCTTGCGGCAGTCATACAGCATTCCAGGAAACAGAGGTCTTCCTAGAGCTGCCACTTCGATTGGCTGTGATTCCATCGCTCTAAAAAATGAAAGAAATGAAAAAAGATCATATTTATAAATTGTCACCTTTATTATTCTAAAACTCTTAATGCAAGATTTTAATTTCAATTCAAGTCAGGCAACAGGTTAGCAGGAACACATAGCATTCATTCATTTAAAAAAAATATACCATTTAACTGTATTCATATTATAAGTTCTCACAATGATTTAAAATCCCTTAATAATATGCATTCTGATCTAATTCAGTGGGGTGGGGGGGTTACTGTTTTTTTTGCAATATTGTTGTTGAGGTCTAAACAGCTCATAATCTTTCGGTGACTATTTAAAGTACTTCAAATGCAAAAAAAGAATCATAGTTTTCCACAAAAATATTAAGGAGCACAACTGAGTTTAACATGAATCATAATAATAATAAATGTTTCTTGAGCTGCAAATCAGCAGATTAGAATGATTTCTGAAGGATCATGTGACACTGAAGACTGGAGTAATGTTGCTGAAAAATCAGCTTTGATCACTCGAATAAATTGCATTATAAAATATATTACAATAGAAACCAATTAATTTAAATTGTAACAATATTTCATAGTATTACTGTTGTATGCGAATTAGCTGAAATGAAATTATTAATTAATTTATAGGGAATTTTGAACGAGTCACTTATTTTACGACTGACTAACTGAATCGTCCAGCGTTCATTTGCACGAGTCATATAATAAGATCTGTAGCGGATCTGAATGTCCAACTATTGTAAAACACTATTTATTAGCAAAGTAACAAAAGATCATCAGTTTAAGACATAAAATTTCTAAGCACATAACACAAGACACTCTTTAAAAATATAAATGTCACTTTAGTGATTATTATAACAAAAATACATGCAAACACACGTTCACATGAGTTGCAGAAAGAAAGGAGTTTTAAGAGAGTGAAATGATGAAGGTTTCTGGCAATATATGCATTTCATAAGACCTGATTTGAACGAACCATCAATCATTAATTTAACCCTTTTATCGCTGCTTAGGTGAGTTATCACACTTTATCTCAATGTACCAGTTTAGCTATAAAATCTGGAGGTACTTGCGTTTGTCGTCCGTGTCAAGTTTGGAGAAAGGGGTTTCCCAAGTTCGTTGATTTGCTGAAGGTCTTTTCGGTCGGGATTGATGTAGTTGAAGCCAATCACGTTCTAGTGTGATGGCAAATGAATGGAGTTTCCCTCGTGGCTGAAGATTGAAGTTGAGGCGGCAAAGACTGTAGAGTCGATTAAACTTTGCGGCAAAACTTAACTTAGAACACGAGACTCTCAACGGAAAGAAAGAAAACTAAAGTAAAACAAAGGAAAGTGAGTGAGACGAGAGTAAGTTGGATGGCTTGAATGAAACTGCTTGTCTGCTCTTCATCATCTGCTCATCAACGTCTGCCTTTTACCGTTTAACCTGAGGTGTTTGTCCAACCTCTCTGAGGAGTTCTGACCAATTAGGTATCATCATTGATTCAGAGGTGGCTTTCCTCCTCCCCTGATCATAAATCAAATGTTATCTGTGGTCTCTTAACTTTCAGAGGGTACAGAGAGTACAGTTTAGTCATGATTACTCTAAAAAGAATACGATACATTTGATCCAGATTTCATTCAAGCCAAACTTTGAATTATGAATAGAGATTTACATTCATACCAAACAAGACATGGAATTATACAGTTGAAAGATGTTTGATTTCAAGTCTATTTAGAATTATTTTTGGAACAATTTGATGCAGTTTTTAGTTAAAAGAGTCTCTGTGGGGTTTTCTATGGACTTTGATTCTGTGTCACTCAGAGGTCACGCAGAAGAATGAGGCCGGTTTTATCTCTCTGTCTTGAGATTGAACATTCTGAAGATATCTTCTTGAGCAGCAAATCAGCAGATTAGAATGATTTCTGAAGGATCATGTGACACTGAAGACTGGAGTAATGATGCTGAAAATTCAACTTTGATCACTGGAATAAATGATATTTTACTATATATTACAACAGAAACCAGTTCATTTAAATTGAAACAATATTTCACAGTGTTACTGTTGTAAGCAAATTATCTCAAATAAAATTAAGTAATTTATAGTGCATTTTAAACGAGTCACTTATTTTACAACTGAGTAACTGAATCGTCCAGCGCTCATTTGCACAAGTCATATAATAAGATCTGTAGTGGATCTTAATATCCAACCATTGTGAAAACACTATATATTAACAAGGTAGATAGATCGGCAGTTTAAGCTCTGGTATCTTCTTGCGGCTCAAGCTGCATTGTCTTTTTAACCATTTGGTCTTTTACAGATTGCTTAAGTTTGACACCTCTTTCCTCAGCTAGGGGCTGTTAGACTGAATTGAGCCGCAATTGTGTCCTGCGTGTTGATTTGAGTTTTGTATGGATTTACGTTTGAAAGAATCACCTGACAGATTCATTTGTCTGGTTCGTCCTCAATTCCTACACTGTTTTTACTGTGTTTTGATCAAATAAATGCAGCATTGGTGAGAATACTGTCAAAAACATTAAAAAGTTTTAATGTTTTCACAATTTTGACAGTATGTTGAAGAGTCTCGACTCACCTGGAGTTTCTGTGTGTCTTCTGTATGTAAAGAGATGTTGTCTTCTGGACATAAATGTTTTATTGTCCATCATGATGGAAATGTTTTATGTACTGATTTTAGAATTGGTCAAAAAGGGGGATTTCAACATGAAATGTACAAACGATGCAGACTAAGGATGTTCAGGTCAAAGATCATGTAAACTTACTCAACACAGCAGAACTAACAGTCATATGATTTGCTTAGATCGTTACAAACCAGCCAACAGAACAAATCCTGGTGAAGAAGACATTCATTTTTACTCAACTGTAAGACTTAAAATGTATCTGCATGTATCTTTCTGTTCAGAGACTCAGTCGGTTGTTGTGGCCAGTGACCTCACGGCCGTGAATAAATCTTTATTTCTGCAAAGAGCAACTTGGAGGTCGTGTCAGGTATATGCTGTGCAGCTAAGGAATAGAAGTGCTAAAGATTCTGCGCTCAAAAGACCACAGTAGAGACAGTAGAGACAGTGATAGTGTTGGAAGACTATACAGGGAGTGCAGAATTATTAGGCAAGTTGTATTTTTGAGGATTAATTTTATTATTGAACAACAACCATGTTCTCAATGAACACAAAAAACTCATTAATATCAAAGCTGAATATTTTTGGAAGTTTTAGTTTTTAGTTTTAGCTATTTTAGGGGGATATCTGTGTGTGCAGGTGACTATTACTGTGCATAATTATTAGGCACCTTAACAAAAAACAAATTTATACCCATTTCAATTATTTATTTTTACCAGTGAAACCAATATAACATCTCAACATTCACAAATATACATTTCTGACATTCAAAAACCAAACAAAAACAAATCAGTGACCAATATAGCCACCTTTCTTTGCAAGGACACTCAAAAGCCTGCCATCCATGGATTCTGTCAGTGTTTTGATCTGTTCACCATCAACCACAGCCTCCCAGACACTGTTCAGAGAGGTGTACTGTTTTCCCTCCTTGTAAATCGCACATTTGATGATGGACCACAGGTTCTCAATGGGGTTCAGATCAGGTGAACAAGGAGGCCATATCATCAGATTTTCTTCTTTTATACCCTTTCTTGTCAGCCACGCTGTGGAGTACTTGGACGCGTGTGATGGAGCATTGTCCTGCATGAAAATCATGTTTTTCTTGAAGGATGTAGACTTCTTCCTGTACCACTGCTTGAAGAAGGTGTCTTCCAGAAACTGGCAGTAGGACTGGGAGTTGAGCTTGACTCCATCCTCAACCCGAAAAGGCCCCACAAGCTCATCTTTGATGATACCAGCCCAAACCAGTACTCCACCTCCACCTTGCTGGCGTCTGAGTCGGACTGGAGCTCTCTGACCTTTACCAATCCAGCCACGGGCCCATCCATCTGGCCCATCAAGACTCACTCTCATTTCATCAGTCCATAAAACCTTAGAAAAATCAGTCTTGAGATATTTCTTGGCCCAGTCTTGACGTTTCAGCTTGTGTGTCTTGTTCAGTGGTGGTCGACTTTCTGCCTTTCTTACCTTGGCCATGTCTCTGAGTATTGCACACCTTGTGCTTTTGGGCACTCCAGTGATGTTGCAGCTCTGAAATATGGCCAAACTGGTGGCAAGTGGCATCTTGGCAGCTGCACGCTTGACTTTTCTCAGTTCACGGGCAGTTATTTTGCGCCTTGGTTTTTCCACACGCTTCTTGCGACCCTGTTGACTATTTTGAATGAAACGCTTGATTGTTCGATGATCACGCTTCAGAAGCTTGGCTATTTTAAGACTTCTGCATCCCTCTGCAATATATCTCACTATTTTTGACTTTTCTGAGCCTGTCAAGTCCTTCTTTTGACCCATTTTGCCAAAGGAAAGGAAGTTACCTAATAATTATGCACACCTGATATAGGGTGTTGATGTCATTAGACCACACCCCTTCTCATTACAGAGATGCACATCACCTAATATGCTTAATTGGTAGTAGGCTTTCCAGCCTATACAGCTTGGAGTAAGACAACATGCATAACGAGGATGATGTGGTCAAAATACTCATTTGCCTAATAATTCTGCACTCCCTGTAGAGTCGCCCTCGGGGTGAGGCTGTAATACTCACAGTCAGTATTAATGATCCTGTGTCAGACCAGCACACACTTGAGAAGGACGGTGAGAGTGCACAGATGCTAAAGACCCGTGTGCTCATGTGTGATTGAGGTAGTGATAGTAGACGGGATGCCGTCACATAACTTCGGGAGGGGAATTACCTCGAAGTATTGGAAATTTATTAGAAGTATTGGAGAAGGGAATTACCTTGAAATGTTGTAGTATTATATTGTATTATATTCGAGATGGGAATTACCCAGAAGGTACTGTAGTACTGTATTGGTATTGTAATATTATATTGTGTTATATTGACAACTGGAGGTTGTTCGAATTGCCAGAAAAAGTCAGATTAGTATTGTGAAATTCCACGACACCATTCTCATGAAATACTGTACATCTGGTCATGTGGTCTAAGCTTTGTCATGCACTGTAACCTCTGCCTACTGAAACCTGTGGAAGCACAGAGTTAAATCACTATAGCAAACATTTACAAACCCATTGTTAGCTTTTTCATATGGTAAAATCATTTTTTTTATTGATTTGAGGCATAATATATTTAAAAGTATGCATAATCTTCAGCAAAATGACAAGGGTCTTTGTTGTTGTTACATGACGTGTAGCTGAAAGAACGCACAAAGAAGATATATGAACATAAACGTCTCTTTTAATGAGGAAATCCAGGAACAGACGAAACACCAAACACGTCAACACATGAATGATCACAGACAAAGAGTGAAAGAAACACAAGGGTATATATACAGACACTAATGACATGGACACAGGTGAAAGACATAACTGATAATGACGAACAGCTGACGATAATGAACAAATGAAGACAGGGAAGGAAAACTGGGTCACACGAGGATCACAAGACAGGGCAGACAGACTGACAGGTAAACAGTTGTGTATTACAGTTTTTCTGAATGACTAAAACACATTTCTTAAAACCATCACTCATTTTCTCAAAACATTAAACACAAATCCAACTCTTCAAACTACATTCACAAAACTTCTGACTCTTATGGCAAAACCATTGTTTGATTTTATTATAAGAGTAAGTGGTTTTGTGAATATCTGCTTCAAAACCATTTCACCTGTCCTCAAAACCGAACAAAGCTTTCAGATCACACTGTTGGCGATAAACAGTTTAAGACCCTTGACCAGATATGTGGAATGAAGACCAGGAGTCAGAAGTGCAATCAATTGAAGATAATTGACTGAAAAATAGTTTGCAGCTTCATCAGCAGAAGCCAGCGTCAAGTCTCACAAGGAGTTGGTAGGTCGCTCTGTGTACATTCACATTTTCACAGCAATTATACTCCACTAACTACGTCATTACTAAAGTTAAAACGATTCTGATTGGTTAAGAAAACAAGACAGAATTGGTAATCTTCCACACATGGAAAGATTGTCGAGAGCGTATCTTCATAAGTCAAGATGCTGACGCCTGAACCCTTGATTTAGGCACTGAATGTCCCTCTAGGTCAGGACAAGGTGCCTTCAGGTCTCCAGCCAGATGCCAACTGTCCACTAGCTCTCAATACAGGACCTGCTCAGAGCATTAATGCACATACAACAATACACACTACTTCAAGCGCAAAGTTTCTCAAAACATACTGATAACATGTTCTTAGTTCCGGAGAGAAGTACAGACAATATTCATCTTTATCCTTTGGAAAAATACAGAAGGTAAAGTAACATTCTGAAATTAAGCAAATTTCCTGGTCCAGTCCAGGAGCTGTGGTGACCTTTGTGACCCAAGTTGCAACTAACTTCAGTTTTTCTTAATCGATTTGGTACATTCCTCCAAACTCAGATAACTGCTCTCAAAACATTTAACGGTGATCTGTACACTTTGTAATTGTCCTAAACAGATAGTAAATTGACCTTTATTTCATTCAAATTACAAATCAAAAGCATAATTTTCTCAAAACACTGTGCACAAAATTCCCTAATGTTATCACAGCAGTTCATACAGCCAACCAAATCTTTAATATATCAGGAAAAACATTTGCTGCTTTTTTTTTAAGCATTTTTGTACCATTTTCAAAACACAACAAACAAAACTCTGTGAATTGTAAAATAGTCAGTTGCTCACCTTATGTCCTCAATTAACCCCAAATTGATGTGATGAGTTAGTAATCCACTCAACACAGAAAAAGGCAATTCCCTAATTGTTCACACAGCTGTCTTAATTACAGTGGTGGACGAAGTACACAAATCAATTACTTGAGTAAAAGTACAGATACATATAATAAAATATTACTCAAGTGAAAGTATTTAGTGCTCCTTTTCAATTTTACTTGAGTGAAAGTACAAAAGTGCCTGACTTTTAATTTACTTAAGTAAAAAAGTACTGCTATATGTTTATTTTGTAATTGCATATTTGCCACGTATATAATTTAATTTTATATTGTAAGTTTTATATTGCTCAAAATAGTTATGAATGATTTTATATATATATATCTCAAATAGCCAGAACTAGTCAGAAAGAATGGAAGATTAGTGGATGCAGATACATAATACAAGTCAAAGAATAAAAACAGACAAAACACATTTGGCACATACAATAACATACAAGTACATACAATTAAGAAATTGCTCCAGCAGCGGGGAAGATGAATGCACATGCATTATTTTAATTTGTGTTAGAGTTGTATGATTCTGGATAAAATGAGAATCAAGATTTTTTTTTTTCTTTCATATAAAGATCATAATTCTCCCACGATTCTGAACAGAGAACTAAACAAAATAACATTTACTAGGGGACAAAATATTAATTGCTGTAGTCTATTTAAAAATTTTTTATTTAATTTATTTAAAAAATGGTTTTGAACAAATGATTCAATGACTCTCTCATAGCTACTTCACTTGTTTCATTACTGGATGAATCAATATTTTTGAATAAATCTTTTCAATGAATCAAATAGTTTAACAGTCACTTGTCGCCACCTAGTGCCGTAACGATGTAATCGATACAACCGTTATTTGACGCGCCAAGTTAGTTTTAAAATTTGATTTCATCTGTGTTTGAATCGAGATCGCGATCTGTAGACACTGGTGTGGACGTGTCTGCATTAAAGCATTTCAGTCTGCTTAAACAGATTACAGCTCTTTTTTATTTACAGATTTTCAGTTACAATAATTAATCCTAAAATGAAACATTAGTAGGCTTACTTTTCACCTCAGTCGCGCACGCACTCAGAGGATCCCCCAGTTTTCAGTCAGACATGTAAATTCAGTTCACTGGAGACTCGCTCTGAACGAGTCATTGAATCATTGAGTTATTGACTCAAGAACAGCTGCAACACGATCTGCAAGCTTAATTCGCGAATCAATTGTTTGATGTGATTTGTGACACGAATCGGACAAAGCTTTTACGTCTCTGAGCATGTGTAAAATAATGAGTAGCGTTGTGTTTTGTGAAATGTAGTGGAGTAAAAAGTACGATCTTACGCTTAGGAATGTAGTGAAGTAAAAGTAAAAGTTGCTCAAAATAAAAAATACTTGAGTAAAGTACAGATACATGAAAAATGTACTTAAGTACAGTAACGAACTATAAATACTTCGTTACTGTCCACCACTGCTTTATTACAACAACTACAAAAGGGGAAGAGAAAAACAACAAAGAAGACAAATAAGGAGAAAAGACAATAAAAATAAGAAGAATGAGCAGTGGAAAAGGAATAGAGGGAGAGGAAGAGGAGATGGAGAAAGAGCAAGAAGCAAGAAGAGCTGAGGATGTAGGAAGAGGAGAAGATAGAGGAGTATAGGAAGAAGAGACGGATAGATTAGAGGGAAATGGTATAGTGGAAAGAGAAAGAGCAGAAAATATAAGAAGAGATGGACAGAGAGGAAGAGGAGGGCAAGGTGGAAGGGGAGGGAGGAGAGGTAGAAGGATAGGGTACACGCGTTTCAAATGAAATCAGATCCACACTTATTGACCATGTCATAAGTCATGGTCTCTCACTGAGAGAAGCTAGGCAGAGAGTTCAGCCCAATATAAACCGGTCCATAGTGGCTTCAATTATCCGCACATTTCAGAGGGCAAACCGGTAAGTAACTATCTCATTCTACTTCTACAATGAGAGTCCATGTAGTCTTGTTTGACATAGGTCTAGATTTCTACAGTAAATTTTCCTGCTTGTCTAAACATTTTTCAGAATTGAAGTTACAGAACATTCAGGTGGACGAACAAGACTTCTTTCAATTGAACAAGAGAATGCCATTGTTGACATGGTGGTCCAGAACAACACCCTCTGCCTCAAAGAAATTAAGCAATGAATTACACAGGACAATCAACTGTTCCACAATATCCACCAATGCAGTCTCTCCACAATTGACCGTGTTCTAAGGAGAAATGCAATCCGAAAGAAGCAAGTATACAATGTGCCCTTTGAGAGGAACTCTATTAGAGTGCAGGAGTTGGGATTCCAATTTGTTCAAGTATGTGCAACCCAGTTACTGCACTTTTACTTTCAACACAAAGATATGTTTTTCCTGAATTTTAAGTATGTGTCCATAAACTATTCCACTATATATATATATATATATTAGACCCTGACAAACGTCTTGTCGCTTATCTATTTTGTAGAAACACCTATTAACCTGACTTTTAATTAATCAATTGGTGTTAGAAATAGCTCATATGAAAAGCTAAAACCCTCACAAATGATGTTTAATGCACTGAAATAAATTAGTTTCACTGAAAAAAGATTTATCATTTAATCAAGACAGAAAGGTCCAATTTTGGCAAGACAAAAGTTTTGTCGTCTATAAAGAAATTGAACAAATTTACTGCAAATACAAAAATATGTCAGCAAATAAAGTAGTGGTGCTGTGAGATCCAAATTTAATATCTTGTATGACTTCCATGAGGTTGAAGGACTGCATCCATGCGGTTTGGCAAGGATTCATTCAATTTATTGATGAAGTCATGAGGAATAGCAACGAAAGCAGTCTTGCATGCCTCCCAGAGTCCATCAATATTCTTTGGTTTCGTCTTCCACGCTTCCTCTTTCATCCTACCCCACATATGCTCAATGATGTTCATGTCTTGTGACTGGGCTGGCCAATCCTGGAGCTTATTGATCTTCGCCTTGAGGAACTTTGATGTGGAGATGGAAGTATGCAATGGAGCACCATTCTGCTGTAGAATTTGGCCTCTTTTATGGTTGGGAATATAAGAGGTAACTAAGATTTCTTGGTATTTTAGACTATTGATGTTGCCTTCCACCCTGCAGATCTCTCGCACACTCCCATACTGGATGTAAACCCAGACCATGATTTTTCCGCCACCAAACTTCACTGTGTCACACACATCTAGTTCCATGTTGTTTAGTCCTTGTTATCAGTCATTGTCATCACCTGGTTTAATGTAATTAGTTATTGTCATCACCTGTCTTACCCCCGTCATCAATGTATTTAGTTCCTCCTCTGGTCTTTGTCTTTGTCGGTTATTTTGTTTGTACCATGCCCTCTGTTCCGTGTCCTGCTCTCTGTTTAATTAAACCTGTTTTGTTACTTGTGAACCTTCGTCTCCTGCCTGCCTTCCTACCAGCCCAGCGTTACACACTGTTTTCTGGGTGAATCTTGTAGATGATGTAGAAGTTTTCTGCGTGAACATCTTCTGAATAATTGTCATAATTATAATCAGTTTATATTCCTGTGATATGTTTCATAATTATCACTATCCATTTTCTTATGTATTTTTCTGATTAATATTTGTTTCTCCTTTAAGGGATTATTTACGTATTTATATTCGATTCATATAATTATAATTATTATTTTGTTGATCAAATGCTTGCTACAACTATTTCGGGGAGGTATTCCATAAATCACGTTATGTGACATACCTGGGTAAGTAGGCGGATACAGTGGCATCTTGAGGTGTTGTTGTGTTACTTCCACTGGTAACAGTATCAGTAGTGGTGAATGGAACACTGACAGAACCACTTTCCAGAGAAACATTTGATCTTCTCAACTGATCAATGTGCCGTCTCCAGATGGTATCTGGTGCAATCTCAACTGTATATGAGAGCGGTCCTGTTGGTTCCTTGACCTTTCCAGGTGTCCATTTGTGATCTCCTCTGTAGTTCCTAGCGAGCACACTCTCTCCAACTTCTAACTCTCTCATTTCTCCTCCCCCTTGTGATTGTTTCATCTTTCATGTACGGTTCTCCTCAAATTGGGTTTCAGCAAGTCTAGCCTTGAACGTAAGGGTCTACCAAGGAACAACATGGCAGGTGTTTGATTCGTGGTGACATGAGTTGCATTTCGATATGCAAACAAGAAATTGTGAAGCTTCTGGCTTAGTGTGAGCTTCTCATGTGTCATGGCTTGCAGTGCATTCTTCAAGCTTTGCACAAATCTCTCAGCTAAGCCATTAGTAGCTGGGTGGTAGGGCGCCGAAGTCACACGCTTGATTCCATTGTTCCTTAGGAAGATCTGGAACTCTTCAGATATAAACTGAGGACCATTGTCACTCACCAGCTGTTCTGGTACCCCAGTCCTTCACGAAAAGTTCTCTCAGAACCATCACAGTTTGGGTGGCGGTTGTGGAGGTCATGATAAACACTTCTGGCCACTTTGAACATTCATCAACAACAACCAGAAATGTAGTGCTCATAAAAGGACCCGCAAAGTCAACATGGATCCTTTGCCACAGTAATGCAGGCCATTCCCAAGGATGTAGCGGTGCAGGTTTTGGCGTCTTCTGCACATTTTGACATCCTGAGCAGTGCATGGCGAGTTGCTCGATCTGCTGATCTATACAGGGCCACCATACAAAACTTCTGGCCAGTGACTTCATCTTTACCACTCCAAGATGTCCAACGCGGAGCTCCTCCAAGACTCAAGTTCGTAATTTAGGTGGTACAGCAACCCTTAAACCCCACATGATGCGACCACCATCTAGAGTGAGTTCATCACAATGCTGATAGAATTGTGTGAATCGATGTTTCTGCTCTGCATTCCAGCCAGACTGTATAGCTGAATATACCTGGGACATTTCGTCTGTAACAGGAGAACTCTCAAGGTGAGTAATTGTGAAAACATCCAAAGGTGTGCTTACATTCTCTCTTTTTGAATCACACCCATCCAATGGTAGGCGTGATAGCCCATCAGCGTTAGCATGTTTGTGCTCTCTTTTGAATTCAATCTGGTATCTATGTCCTCCCAGAAACAACGCCCACCTTTGCATCCGTGCTGCTGCCCTCAGTGGAACTCCTTTCTGAGAACTGAAGATGGAAACCAGCGGCTGATGGTCTGTAACCAAGGTGAACTTGTTTCCATACAGATACTGATTGAATCGTTTCACACCCCATACCCGGCTCAAAGCTTCTCTGTCGATCTGTGCGTTCTTCTCTGCAACAGTAAGGGAGCGTGACACAAAAGCTATGGGGTGCTCTGCTCCATCAGCCATCACATGCGACAAAACCGCTCCAATTCCGTATGGTGAGGCGTCACATGCTAACCTTAATGGTTTGTGAGGGACAAAATGAGTCAGAACTGTATCTGGCATCACCAGATTCTTTGCTTCCTGAAAAGCTTGCATGCATTGCTTTGACCACGTCCATTTCTTTCCTGCTTGAAACAAGGCATTAAGAGGATGGAGAACAGTGTCTAGATTTGGCAAAAATCTGTTGTAGTAATTGATAAATCCAAGGAAAGACCTTAATTGACCTTTAAGACTCGTGCTAAGTTCTCCAAGTGACTACTGTCACCTGTGAAAATGATGTCATCGAGGTAGCATTGGGTACTAGGGCAACCCTGAAGTACCTGATCCATAGCCTTTTGCCATAAGGCTGGTGCTGAGGCGACACCGAAAACAAGCCTTTTATAGCGGTACAAGCCCTTGTGAGTATTGATTAGTCAAGAACACTTTCAAGTCCTCCTCCATTTCCATTTGTAAATATGCTTCCGCCAAGTCTATTTTGCTAAAAAGCTGTCCTCCTGAAAGTGTAGCAAAAATATCCTCTATTCTTGTTAGTGGATACTGTTCTGCCTGCAGTACAGGGTTGACAGAGACTTTAAAATCCCCGCACAGTCTTACAGTTCCGTCTTTCTTCGCGACAGGAACAACAGGAGTGGCTCAGGGACTCCAGTCAACTTTTAAAAGTATTCCTTCAGCTTCTAACCGATCCAGTTCAGTTTCCAATTTCTGGCGAATAGCATAGGGAACCGGCCTTGCCTTGTGAAACTTTGGAACATTGTTCTCATCCAAGGTTATCTTCCCCTTGATATGTTTCCGAGTTCCAATTCCCGATTGAAACACTGAAGCCCCATCCAGCACTTTTTCCAGTTTCTTTTGCGTGCTAGGTGACACAGGAACTGTGATTTGCAGACTTTTTATGGATTTGCAGTCCAACTGCAACTTTCTGAACCAGTCACGTCCCCAAAGTGCTGGTCCCTCTGTTCGTAGTATGTACAGATCCAACTCACTCTGTTGATTATTGTACTTCACAGTCACGGGCATCACTCCTAGAGGAATTATGGGCTCACCAGTATATGTTTTCAGTTTGAGAGGCGATAGCTTTAACCTAGTTATCTTGAAATGTTTTTCAAACTCGCACTGTGACATCACTGAAACGCGGAACCTGTGTCCAATTCCATTCTAATTGGCTGTCCATTCACCTGAGGTGTAAGCCAGATTGCTCGTTTCAAGTCACTTTTCAGACTTTTCAGATTCGCCAACTCTTTATCACTATCTTCATCTGAGTTTTCAGCGACAACATGCACATTCCTAATTTTCTTTTTCTGAACCTTGTACTGTCTCTCCTCTTCACTATATTGTACATCAGATCGACATGCTCTTTGTGTCCAAATTTTTTGCACTTTCTGCATATTTCGGTTTTGAATCTGCACAGTTCTTTCTGCATTGTCTTCTTAGGTTTACCTGCAGTGGCCAGCTTATTTACAGACACTTTTACTCCTGATCGCAGCTCGACTGTGTCTCTGGCAGCCGTTTCCATGGCGACAGCAATTTCAACTGCACGTTTGAATGTTAGATCTGCCTCAGAGAGCAATCTCTTCTGTATACTCTCTTGAGAAATGCCACAGACTAGACGATCTCTCAGTGCGTCATTCAGTCTATCCCCAAACTGACAGATGTCTGACAACTTCTTTAATTCGGTGACATAAACTGCGATTGACCCTCCGTCGTTCTGATGCCGTTTATGAAATCTGAATCGTTCTGCAATAAGCAGCGGTTTTGGTGCTAGATGCTCTTGCATTACTTTCACAATGTTGGCAAAACTAATATCGGCAGGCTATCACACTCAACAACACTGACACCACCACCTTGTCATTAGCTTTGAAATACTGCTCGATTCGTTCACAGTACAAAGTCCAGTCGTCCATAACATTGTCAAATGCATCTATCTTTCCGATATATCCTGCCATCTTTCTCCTTTCACTTACTATTTCGCACTGAATCTACCCCTCAATCTCTGTGAGTCTGGGTTTCTCTCTCTGTTTTTCGCTCCCCCCCCCCCCCCCCCCAAAAAAGCGCTCATCCGTAAAAAAAACTAGGAGAAAGCGCTTCCATAAAAATAAAAAAATATTATTTTTAGACTGTTGTCATTAGTTTCTTTGATTCTTCTACCTTTTTATTGAATATTAAATCAAATCTCATTTGTTAATTTATTGTGCCGTGTACAGCAGATGGACGAATGGATAGCCCCGGGTACTGTGCTCAGTATTGCTCGTACACCGCAATGGAGAATGATTCAAAGGAAATCATCTCTGTTGTTGTCGTATCGTGTCCGTTGTCTGTCTTAATCGTGTCTGTGTTCATCTGTTTATTCGGTTCCCCTGTCCTGTCTGTGTCACATGCTTCTTGTTTTCAGTTCAGTCCCGTCATCTGTCACATGTTCTTTTGTTATTGTCCTGTCAGTTTGATCATATGCTCTTTGTTTTCATTCATCGTCATTATTAGTTCATCGTCACCACCTGTGTCTCGTTAATCAGTTTTGTCATCACCTGTTCCCCATCAATTATCCTCTTGTTCTCTCTGTATAAATTCCCTCTGTGTCAGTCCAGTCCTGGTTCGTCTTTAAAGTTACGTCCGTGTTATTCATCTGTATTCCTGCATGTCTGTTTGTTTAATTAAACCTGGTAAAAGTATATTTGTGTCTTCGTACCTGATCCTGAACCCGGGCGTTACAGTTGTGACTATAGATAAAAGGCAGACTGGGCATAATTCTGTCATAATGGAGAACGAGGCTTTTGTAACCACAATGGACAAGTTTCTTAGCGAAATGAAAATTTCAGAAATATGCAATATGCTCACGCACAAATTGCGTCCGTGATGAGTAAGTTCTTAGTACTTGATGTAACATATACAAGAACAAATATATTTGATATTTAGCAGGCGTGTATGAATTGTCAGTTGTTTTGTTTTTGATTACAAGATCAAACGAGCGGGCGATACAAGGACACAGGATTTCTGCACTCATGGGACGTATAGCATGGTGCAAAGAATTTAGCCAAGGCGATTACTGCAGTATGTTTGTTTTTGTTGTTTTTTTATTATTATTTAAATACTTGAATCTTTTTCTTTTGCAGGATTGTGATTTATTCATCAAGTCTAATAATGTTTTATTCTAAAATGTACTCAACCACATCTGTTATATGCATACTTAGGTGGCACAGCAATCAGGACAAAAGATAGTATAGTGAATAGTGCAGACACGGTACAGCAGTTTCTTGTAAGTAATAACCTTCCAGTTGAGGTCATCTCTTCCAGATACCAATTACAACAACATTTACATGTAGCTGTTACGGAACGTGATGCTGATTGATCGCACGAAGATGAAGGGAATGACAGAAGTCTCTTTTTAATAATAAATCCAGGAATTAACGGAACAGAGGAATACGGGAACAAAGGAACAAAGCAAACCCATCCAAAATGCAAACGCACATAAACGTCTACACATTAACGAACGAGAACCGACCAGGAGTGAGGGAAACACAGGGTAAATATACAGACACTAATGACGAGGACACAGGTGAAAGATATAACTAATAATGACAAACAGCTGACGATAATGAACAAATGAAGACAGGGAAGGAAAACTGGGTCACAAGAGGATCACAAGACAGGGGAAACAGACAGACAGGTAAACAGACTCTTACAGTAGCTAACTTCCATGCACCAAATACAATGCTTCTGTGTGCAGTGAGATTCAGTGTTTTAGGATCATATTCTCTTCTTGCACAGCATACCTGTTAGAACACGCATTACAATTCCTACAATATCTATGCTGTTTTTGTTATTTGACTGCATGGTCTCACTACAAGATTGTTATTTTAGAAACTATGGAGCAGTGTGCTTCACCATGTCACAGATCAGCACAAATGGTACCTTGGTCACTGCCTGCATGGTTGCCTGCCAGAAAACCAAGACCAGCAATGGCTGGAGAGTGGTTCAAAAGCTCACAAGGCACTGGAAGCGATAGTTCTCAAAAAGAGGTGGCTCAGAAATGTCCACCGATATCTACCTTTCAGGTAACTTACGGAAGCACCTTTATGTCTGTTTCAAAATGTAATTCATCGCATCGGAGTGCTGTTTGATTTTCTACTCAAAATATGAACATAGGCTAATTTGTTTCTTCAGATCAACCAGTGAGCTGGAATCATTCCACAACCACTTGCTGATGTACGCCAGCAAGCGGTTCAGCTTCTCACCACTAGTCTATGAGGCAAGAACTCTCCTGGCAGCACTGGATTATAACCACCATAAAGATCGACCACCATTGCTCAACAAAAGTGGCCAAAATATGTAAGATGAACACACTCAATCAATCACTCATAATTGTTACGGAATACAGACTCACAAGGCAGGTGACAAGGTTTATTGAGCACACCGGGATTGACAAACAAAGGTGAGGGTAAATGCAATGAAGTTAAACAAGATGAATGAGTATACTGACAGTCTCTTTGGTTCACAGGCGAAGCGATGATACAATGACCGAGCGTTACTGAGCACACACTCCGATGAAGGAAAGGGTGACCTGATGGATTCCTGAGAGTGAAGATTCAGACAGACAATGACTTGACGGGAACACAGAGGAGAGGATCATCCAGCGTTACACTCTTATAATAAAATCAAACAATGGTTTTGCCATAAGAGTCAGAGGTTTTGTGAATTTAGTTTGAAGATTTGGATTTGAGAAAAAGAGTGATGGTTTCAAGAAATGTGTTTTAGCAATTCAGAAAAACTGTAATACACAACAAAGTCCCTTGTCATTTTGCAGAAGATTATGCATACTTTTAAATATATTATGCCTCAAATTAATAAAAAATAATATTTTACCATATGAAAAAGCTAACAATGGGTTTGTAAATGTTTGCTATAGTGATTTAACTCTGTGCTTCCACAGGTTTCAGTAGGCAGAGGTTACAGTGCATGACAAAGCTTAGACCACATGACCAGATGTACAGTATTTCATGAGAATAGTGTCGTGGAAATTCAAAATTCTAATCTGACTTCACCCCTGACCATTCAAACTACCTCCAGTTGTCAATATAATTATTACGCCCCGCGTCTAGGCAACAAAAGGGGCATAACAAGAATGTACTGATGGTCGTGGATTCCAAAAATAAATTAGAAACGTTCACTCCGGTCGGGGACCAAACAAGCACTCTACTCACATAAACAGTAAACTGTTAAGTTTATTTGTATATATTTAGATGAAACATAAAGAGCATCTCTTCAGGGTGACCACAGGCCAAAATAACAAACAAACAGTGCTAATAAAGAAAAGAGTAAATAAATAACCTAATCAGTTTGTTAAAATAAAATACAAGTGGCTTACCTAACTTCCTACTAAAAAAACAAAGTCAAACAAGTTCAAAGAAAAATAGGCAGGACACCCCTACGCTCAGTTTCACAAGACAAACATTTGAATCTAAATGATGGTGGTAATAGTTTGGTCGCCGGCCGGAGAGGGAATCCAGGAGCTCCGAACCCGTTCGTGTTCGCACCAACAATGAGCTCCCAGACTGCTCGTAGCTTGCCTTCTTATGGGACTCCACCTTAATAGAGCGACCAATCAGACGCAGACATGCAATCTATGAGGGAGAGCAGACCAAAGCAACAGAACAAGAAAACAGAACAATACAAACTTTTAATCAAGAGAAACAGTCATAACACTCCCACACACAAAAATAATCTACAAAAAGTAGATTATGCCAGATCGAATGATCGAGATAATGCGTCAGCTAGTATGTTGTCTTTACCCTTCTTATAACAAATTTCGATATTAAAATCCTGAACAAATAAGGACCAGCGCATGATGCGCTGATTCGAATTTTTCATGCGGAATAGAAAAACTAGCGGGTTATGATCCGTAAATACGGTCACGGGGAGAGAACTAGAGCCAATATAAACCTCAAACTGTTGTAAGGCCATCAGTAATGCTAGTGTTTCCTTCTCGATGGTACTATAGTTTAACTGATGTTTTAGGAATTTCTTTGAAAAATATCCAATAGGATGTTCGATTCCATTTTCATCATCCTGCAGGAGGACAGCACCCGCGCCTGTAGCGCTTGCATCAACATCTAGTTTAAAGGAACGTGAATAATGTGGAGCAGCAAGAACTGGAGCACAACACAGAAGAGTTTTAACAGCATCAAACGCAGACTGACATTCATCTGTCCACTTAAAGTCTTGCGAAGCACGGAGCATATTTGTTAAAGGCAACACAACATCCGAAAAATTTCTGCAAAACCCCCGATAATACCCAGCCATGCCAAGAAATCTCCTGAGGTCACGTTTCGTACGAGGAACTGCAAAATCTAAAATAGCTTGTACCTTTAGAGCGACAGGTCGAACCTGTCCTTGACCCACCTGTTTTCCCAGATAGGTAACGGTTGCTTTCCCAAATTCACATTTAACTAAGTTGAGCGTAAGAGAAGCATCCTGCAAACGCTCAAAAACAGTCTTCAGTGTCAACAAATGCTCATCCCATGTGTCCGAATAAACAACAATATCATCTAGGTAAGCTTTACATTTTGACACTCCACCTAGCACTTTATTCATTAGGCGCTGGAAGGTGGCAGGAGCGTTTCGCAGCCCGAACGCCATTACTGAATAATTAAGGAAATCATCCGGCGTAACAAAAGCAGATATTTCGGCAGCACGCTCCGTCAAGGGGACTTGCCAATACCCCTTTAAAAGATCCAATTTTGTGACGAAGCGTGAACAGCCTACCTTATCAATACAATCCTCCATAAGCGGGAGGGGAAACGAATCTGGCTTCGTGACGGCGTTTACTTTCCTATAATCCGTGCAGAAACGGTAAGTACCGTCCGATTTCGGAACCAATAAGCATGGAGAACTCCATGCACTAGAGCTTGGGACCGCAAGATTATTCTCCACCAAATACTTAACTTCCTCTTCCATAACTTTCCGTTTAAAAGGGTTCACACGATAGGCACCTTGCTTAATAGGTGGATGGTCACCTACATCTATGTCGTGTTTTAGCACGTGAGTTCGGGATGGCACATCTGAAAACAGACTCAAAAAAAATTTAATTAACGCTACCATGTCAGTTTGTTGATCATCAGACAAATGCAACAAATGTGAAGTCAGATTCTCCAAAACTTCGGAATTATTTAATCTGCCTCCCGAAACTAGTGGACTTTGCAAATTTAGTCCATCCTCATCTGGGTCGCCGTTAGAGGTAACACTAACAGAAGCTACAGGGGTGATAACAGAGCCTTTGATCTCCGAATCCTCTTCTCGGCTTACGTACGACTTCAACATGTTTACATGACACAGACGAGTCTTCCTCCGTCGGTCAGGAGTTCGAACTACATAGTTCGTGTCACTCACTTTTCGATCAACGACATATGGTCCTGAAAATCTAGCCTGCAATGCAGCTCCTTGAACTGGCAATAAGACCAAAACTTTGTCTCCTTCAGAGAAAGAACGAAAAACAGCATTCTTATCAAAACGTGCTTTCATTTGTGACTGCGAATTCTCCAAAGTGGTCTGAGCCAATTTGCACGCATTATACAATCGCTCACGAAATGAACTCACATAGTCCAACAAATTGCACTCCACTTTCTGGTCGGATACCCAGTTTTCTTGCAGCATTTTAAGAGGACCTCTCACAGTGTGACCGAAGACTAGTTCCGCTGGACTGAATCCCAGCGACTCCTGAACAGATTCACGGACCGCAAACAATAATAAAGGCAATCCCTCATCCCAATCTTTCCCTGACTCGGCGCAGTATTTACTTAACATGGATTTTAAGGTTAGATGGAACCTTTCCAGGGCGCCTTGGGACTCAGGATGGTAAGCACTAGATGTAACATGTTTGACTCTCAATTGCGACAGCACCTGCTTAAACAGTCGAGACATAAAATTAGTTCCCTGATCCGTTTGAATCACTTTTGGAAAACCAAAGGTAGAAAAGAACATAATTAAGGCTTTCACAATAACCTTCGCTTTCAGCGAACGTAACGGTATGGCCTCGGGATAACGTGTGGCCGCACACATAATTGTGATCAGATAGACATGACCCGATTTCGTTCGCGGTAACGGTCCTACACAGTCCAAAATTACTCGTGCAAAAGGTTCGTCCATGATAGGAATAGGTTTAAGTGGAGCAGGAGGAATAATTTGGTTAGGTTTTCCCACAACCTGACACACGTGACACGAACGACAATACTGGGCTACGTCTGATTTAATTCCAGGCCAGAAGAAATATCGCAGAATCCGATGGTAAGTTTTGTTAATACCCAGATGTCCAGCAACATTGTCATGTGCCACACTCAGAACCTGCTTACGAAAACTCTTAGGCACGACTAGTTGGAACACGGCATCCCAGCCAAAATCTTCAGACCTCGTTGGAGTCCATTTCCTCTTTAAGACGTCATTGTCCCAAAAATAAGCAATTGGTTTATGCTCGATTTCCTCCAACTTTAACGCTACATTTCGGCAACGCAATAGAGAAGGATCTTTTCTCTGTTCAGCAGAAATCAGAACTTTATCAGCAAACAGCGGCAAATCGCCTGAATCTAATTCAGCACCACCAGCCTTGGACAGCAACTCCAAACTTCGCGGTACCGATATCACGGACTTCTCATCTTTGTCCCTTTCCATCAGAAAAGTATCAGAGATGTCAACTAAATCACAGAATTTACGCGCTTGCGCCCGCGTAACCGCACATGCAGAAAAAACTGCCGGAAATTCTGATGTTAACTCACTCGAAGTAACAGGTTCACAAATTGGGTTTTTAATAACTTCGGGAAGTGGGAGAACTTTTTCCCCAGCTAAATCATTCCCAATAATTAAAGAAACACCTTTAACGGGCAGCTGATGACGTACAGCCAGTTTCACAAACCCGGTTACTAACCCAGACCGAATGTATACATTGTGCAAGGGCACTTTCAGTACACCTAATTCAATGCCTTGAACTAAAACATCAGATCCACAATAACTTTCCTCAGAAAATGGCAAAACACTAGTCAACACAAATGACTGCGAGGCACCAGTATCACGGAGCATGGTCACAGGGACAGCATCTTGTGACAATTCACTAAGAGAAATCATTCCCTGACATACAAATGGGTCATACACCGCATCCACATTCGAATCAGAATTACTTTTTACCTTATGAATGAAACCAACACCTTTAGTGGATTTCTTCTGATTTTTCTTTCTCAACATCGGACACAGCGCAATCAGGTGACCAATCTCGTGGCAATAGAAACATTCACGAACTTCACCTGACTTTGCCTGCTTAGGTGATTTTAACACTTTTTCAGAAGGCACGGAATAATACGATTCCCGACGTGCAACGAACACATTTTTATGAGTCAAAATGAACTCATCTGCACACACAGCAGCTTCTGCCAAAGTCGAGATTTTCTTCTCATTCAGATAAACCACAATTTTGTCTGATAACGAATTTTTGAAATCCTCAATCAGAATTAATTCACGAAGTTGCTCAAAATCATTGACACTGCTGGAATGGCACCATTTATCAAAGAGCATGCTCTTTTCCCGAGCAAACTCTACATAAGTTTGACTGGCAATTTTGACATGCGAACGAAACTTTTGCCTATATGCCTCGGGGACTAATTCATAGGCCTTCAACACTGCACTCTTCAATTTATCATAATCCAAACTGTCATCAACAGATAAAGTAGAACAAACCTCCTGAGCTTTTCCTGTTAACTTGCACTGAATCAAGAGGGACCAAGTCTCCCTCGGCCAACGCAACGCCATAGCTATACGCTCAAACGCGCCAAAATATGAGTCAACCTCATTATCCCTAAACAGGGGTACAAGCGAAATATGACGACTAATATCAAAATCTACATTATCACTAGAAAGTGCAGGCAACAAACGCGCAGGCGATCGGGATAAATGACCCGCACTTACATGCGGAGGAACAACAGACTGAGCTCTAACTGGACTTCGAGGTGTACGATGGTCAGCTTGCGTTTCGAGTTCACACTGCCTAAAACGTAAGAGTTGAGTGGTATGTTCTTGTCGTTTAATTTCAAGATCCAATTGTTTTAACTGAATAGCTAATTTTAAATCCTCCGAACTTACTTCACTTAACGAACGCAACCTAGGATCAATACGTGCCTCTGAACCTTGTATCGCATCGACTTCAACGCTAGAACTAGACTGTAAAATACCTTGTTGTAGGAGCGCAGCTTGAATTGCATCTCGCACCTCCTTTTTCCTGGCGGTTTTCACAACGGGAATTTTATAGAAATCTGCTACCAGAAACAAATCAATTTTACGGCAAACATCCAAGGCTTCCCACGAAGGAGCCTGTCTAAACTCTTCAATGCTAAACTCCATAAGCCTAACACCTCCCCACCAAACATGAAAAAATTGCCAATCAAGACAAAAACCAAAAATATAAATGGTACTTACCAGCAGAGTCCAAAAAAAATTCTCAGACCGCATCGAATGACTTCCCGAAAATATAAACAGGGAACGGACGGACGAGCCCCCAATTATTACGCCCCGCGTCTAGGCAACAAAAGGGGCATAACAAGAATGTACTGATGGTCGTGGATTCCAAAAATAAATTAGAAACGTTCACTCCGGTCGGGGACCAAACAAGCACTCTACTCACATAAACAGTAAACTGTTAAGTTTATTTGTATATATTTAGATGAAACATAAAGAGCATCTCTTCAGGGTGACCACAGGCCAAAATAACAAACAAACAGTGCTAATAAAGAAAAGAGTAAATAAATAACCTAATCAGTTTGTTAAAATAAAATACAAGTGGCTTACCTAACTTCCTACTAAAAAAACAAAGTCAAACAAGTTCAAAGAAAAATAGGCAGGACACCCCTACGCTCAGTTTCACAAGACAAACATTTGAATCTAAATGATGGTGGTAATAGTTTGGTCGCCGGCCGGAGAGGGAATCCAGGAGCTCCGAACCCGTTCGTGTTCGCACCAACAATGAGCTCCCAGACTGCTCGTAGCTTGCCTTCTTATGGGACTCCACCTTAATAGAGCGACCAATCAGACGCAGACATGCAATCTATGAGGGAGAGCAGACCAAAGCAACAGAACAAGAAAACAGAACAATACAAACTTTTAATCAAGAGAAACAGTCATAACAATAATACAATATAATATTACAATACCAATACAGCACCTTCGGGGTAATTCTCATCCTGAATATAATACAATATAATACTTCGAGATAATTCCCCTCCTGAAGTTAGGTGTCGGTGTCCCGTATACTATCACTACCTCAATCACACATGAGCACACGGGTCTTTAGCATCTGTGCACTCTCACCGTCCTGCTCAAGTGTGTGCTGGTCCGACACAGGATCATTAATACTGACTGTGAGTATTACAGCCTCACCCCGAGGGCGACTCTATAGTCTTCCAACACTATCACTGTCTCTACTGTCTCTACTGTGGTCTTTTGAGCGCAGAATCTTTAGCACTTCTATTCCTTAGCTGCACAGCATATACCTGACACGACTTCCAAGTTGCTCTTTGCAGAAATGAAGATTTATTCACGGCCTTGAGCTCACTGGCCACAACAACCGACTGAGTCTCTGAACAGAAAGATACATGCACATTTTAAGTCTTACAGTTGAGTAAAAATCAATGTCTTCTTCAGTGTGATTTGTTCTGTTGACTGGTTTGTAATGATCTAAGCAAATCATATGACTGTTAGTTCTGCTGTGTTGAGTAAGTTTACATGATCTTTGACCTGATCATCCTTAGTCTGCATCTTTTGAACATTTCATCTTGAAATTCCCCTTTTGACCAATTCTAAAACCAGTACATAAAACATTTCCATCACGATGGGCAATAAAACATTTATGTTCAGAAGACAACATATCTTTACATACAGAAGACACACAGAAACTCCAGGTGAGTCGAGACTCTTCAACATACTGTCAAAAGTATGAAAACATTTCAGGCTTTTTAATGTTTTTGAAAGTAGTCTCACCAAAGCTGCATTTATTTGATCAAAACACAGTAAAAACAGTGTAGGAATTGAAGATGAACTAGACAAATGAATCTGTCAGATGATTCTTTCAAATGTAACTCCATACAAAACTCAAATCAACACGCAGGACCCAAAATCAGGGAATCTGTCAATTGCGGCTCCATTCAGTCTAACAAACTCCTCCAGATAAGTACTTTATAGTCTTGCAATCTTGTGAAATTTGAGCCTAGCTGAGGAAAGAGGTGTCAAACTTAAGCAATCTGTAAAAGACCAAATGGTTAAAAAGACAATGCAACTTGAGCCGCAAGAAGATAACACCAGAGCTTGATCTGAAGAATAATTAATAAAGTGTCATTTATATTTTTAAAGAGAAGTGTCTTGTTGTTACGGAACGTGTACATAAATGATCTCACGACGATGAAGGGATACAGAATGTCGTTTTAATAGACAAAAACCAGGAAGATTATACCAACACATTCACACACGAACGAGAACCGACCAGGAGTGAGGGAAACACAGGGAATATATACAAGGACTAATGACAGGAACACAGGTGAAGACGATAACTGATAATGACAGACAGCAGACAGGAATTAACTAATGATAAATTAGAACTCAAAACAAAGACCACGAGACGAATGACAGGACTAAAATCAAAACAAGGAACACGAGACTGATGACAGGACTGGGGGAAAACAGATACACGGAACATGAAACTCATACAGTACCGCCCCCTCCCGGAAGGCGCGTCCTCGCGCCTAAAAAAACACAAACTGGGAGGGGGGGTGGGCACCCTGGAGGCCATGTGCAGGGGTAAGTCAGGTGGCCTCCAGGGTGGAGTCCATGGTACCCGCAAGGGCGGAGTCAAGGGTGGCGGCCAGGGTGGAGTCCAGGGTACCCGCCAGGGCGGAGTCAGTGGCAGCTTGACCCCCGTTGCCCCTGTCCCCATTCCCCAATAGGGCATATAGCCCCCCCAAAAAATGTTTAGGGGGAAAGTCCCCCCAGGCCCTGGTTCAGGCGGCAGAAGGTCCGGAGCGGGATCCAGCGGAAGGAGGTCTGGGAGGTCAGGCGGCTCTGGCGCAGGAGGGTCCGGCGGCTCTGGGAGCCCAGGAGGCTCTGGCGGGTCAGGGAAGTCTGAGAGCTCTGGGAAGGTATGGAGCCCGGGGAAGTCAGGGAGCTCTGGGAAGTCCGGGAGCTCGGGAAAGTCAGGGAGCTCCGGGAAGGCATGGAGCCCGGGGAAGTCAGGGAGCTCTGGGAGGTTAGGGCGCTCCGGGAAGTCCAGGAGCTCGGGAAAGTCAGGGAGCTCCGGAAAGGCATGGAGCCCGGGGAAGTCAGGGAGCTCTGGGAGGTTAGAGAGCTCTGGGAAGTCCGGGGTTGCAAGCTCGGGAGGCAGCTCAGGGAAGACGAGCGCTGGAGACGGCTCTGGGATGGCGAGCACAGGAGACGGCTCTGGGGTGGCGAGCACAGGAGACGGCTCGGGGACGGAGAGCACTGGAGACGGCTCGGGGACGGCGAGCACTGGAGACGGCTCGGGGACGTCGAGCCCTGGAGACGGCTCAGGGATTACCGGCACAGTCCAAAAGTTTATGAGCCACTCCCCAATGGCCGGAGGATCCATCGCGGCATTTTGGGGGCGTGGCTTGGGTGCGGCGGCCACTTTTGGTGGCGGCTCGCTGCGAGCCTGGTGAGCGGCGGCCATTTTAGGTGGCGGCTCGCGTAGCGGCTCGGGTGATGCAGCTGGGGCGTGTAGAGGATCGCGACAGAGTGGAACGGACTTATTGGGACGGCATGTGGAGAATTCCGGTCTAGCGTGAGCTGGAGATCCAACATGCTTCCGGGTAGGGACTGTCTGATCATTAATTCCGTCCTCAGCTAAATCCACAAAGAAATCGGAATTTTCTAAGCTGAGGACGGAATTAATAAAACCGGACACGGACATGAAACAGTCCTGAGGGGAAACTGAATGAAACAAACGATCATCCAGTCCCATCCGGAAGCACGAGTTAATCATCGGATTTCTCCAACTCACCCGATGTGAGAGATCCAAAAATTCCTCCACATACCGCTCCAATGGCCGTCCACTCTGCGTGATGTTCAAAAGACGATCCTCTACTTCAGCCTGCATTCTTCTGTTACGGTCGGTTCTTCTGTTACGGAACGTGTACATAAATGATCTCACGACGATGAAGGGATACAGAATGTCGTTTTAATAGACAAAAACCAGGAAGATTATACCAACACATTCACACACGAACGAGAACCGACCAGGAGTGAGGGAAACACAGGGAATATATACAAGGACTAATGACAGGAACACAGGTGAAGACGATAACTGATAATGACAGACAGCAGACAGGAATTAACTAATGATAAATTAGAACTCAAAACAAAGACCACGAGACGAATGACAGGACTAAAATCAAAACAAGGAACACGAGACTGATGACAGGACTGGGGGAAAACAGATACACGGAACATGAAACTCATACAGTACCGCCCCCTCCCGGAAGGCGCGTCCTCGCGCCTAAAAAAACACAAACTGGGAGGGGGGGTGGGCACCCTGGAGGCCATGTGCA
This sequence comes from Opsariichthys bidens, assembly GCA_037194245.1. Lineage (NCBI taxonomy): Eukaryota > Metazoa > Chordata > Actinopteri > Cypriniformes > Xenocyprididae > Opsariichthys > Opsariichthys bidens. Next base: position 3,271,444 of record CM074286.1, on the reverse strand, counting down.
GGGGTAAGTCAGGTGGCCTCCAGGGTGGAGTCCATGGTACCCGCAAGGGCGGAGTCAAGGGTGGCGGCCAGGGTGGAGTCCAGGGTACCCGCCAGGGCGGAGTCAGTGGCAGCTTGACCCCCGTTGCCCCTGTCCCCATTCCCCAATAGGGCATATAGCCCCCCCAAAAAATTTTTAGGGGGAAAGTCCCCCCAGGCCCTGGTTCAGGCGGCGGAAGGTCCGGAGCGGGATCCAGCGGAAGGAGGTCTGGGAGGTCAGGCGGCTCTGGCGCAGGAGGGTCCGGCGGCTCTGGGAGCCCAGGAGGCTCTGGCGGGTCAGGGAAGTCTGAGAGCTCTGGGAAGGTATGGAGCCCGGGGAAGTCAGGGAGCTCTGGGAAGTCCGGGAGCTCGGGAAAGTCAGGGAGCTCCGGGAAGGCATGGAGCCCGGGGAAGTCAGGGAGCTCTGGGAGGTTAGGGCGCTCCGGGAAGTCCAGGAGCTCGGGAAAGTCAGGGAGCTCCGGAAAGGCATGGAGCCCGGGGAAGTCAGGGAGCTCTGGGAGGTTAGAGAGCTCTGGGAAGTCCGGGGTTGCAAGCTCGGGAGGCAGCTCAGGGAAGACGAGCGCTGGAGACGGCTCTGGGATGGCGAGCACAGGAGACGGCTCTGGGGTGGCGAGCACAGGAGACGGCTCGGGGACGGAGAGCACTGGAGACGGCTCGGGGACGGCGAGCACTGGAGACGGCTCGGGGACGTCGAGCCCTGGAGACGGCTCAGGGATTACCGGCACAGTCCAAAAGTTTATGAGCCACTCCCCAATGGCCGGAGGATCCATCGCGGCATTTTGGGGGCGTGGCTTGGGTGCGGCGGCCACTTTTGGTGGCGGCTCGCTGCGAGCCTGGTGAGCGGCGGCCATTTTAGGTGGCGGCTCGCGTAGCGGCTCGGGTGATGCAGCTGGGGCGTGTAGAGGATCGCGACAGAGTGGAACGGACTTATTGGGACGGCATGTGGAGAATTCCGGTCTAGCGTGAGCTGGAGATCCAACATGCTTCCGGGTAGGGACTGTCTGATCATTAATTCCGTCCTCAGCTAAATCCACAAAGAAATCGGAATTTTCTAAGCTGAGGACGGAATTAATAAAACCGGACACGGACATGAAACAGTCCTGAGGGGAAACTGAATGAAACAAACGATCATCCAGTCCCATCGGGAAGCACGAGTTAATCATCGGATTTCTCCAACTCACCCGATGTGAGAGATCCAAAAATTCCTCCACATACCGCTCCAATGGCCGTCCACTCTGCGTGATGTTCAAAAGACGATCCTCTACTTCAGCCTGCATTCTTCTGTTACGGTCGGTTCTTCTGTTACGGAACGTGTACATAAATGATCTCACGACGATGAAGGGATACAGAATGTCGTTTTAATAGACAAAAACCAGGAAGATTATACCAACACATTCACACACGAACGAGAACCGACCAGGAGTGAGGGAAACACAGGGAATATATACAAGGACTAATGACAGGAACACAGGTGAAGACGATAACTGATAATGACAGACAGCAGACAGGAATTAACTAATGATAAATTAGAACTCAAAACAAAGACCACGAGACGAATGACAGGACTAAAATCAAAACAAGGAACACGAGACTGATGACAGGACTGGGGGAAAACAGATACACGGAACATGAAACTCATACACTTGTGTTATGTGCTTACTCGTGCAAATGAACGCTGGATGTTTCAGTTAGTCAGTCGTGAAATAAGTGACTCGTTCAAAATTCCCTATAAATTAATTAATAATTTAAGTTGAGCTCATTTGCTTACAACAGTAATACTGTGAAAAATTTAAATTAAGTGGTTTCTGTTGTAATATATTTTTAAATATAATTTATTCCTATGATCAAAGCTGAATTTTCAGCATCATTACTGCAGTCTTCAGTGTCACATGATCCTTCAGAAATCATTCTAATCTGCTAATTTGCTGCTCAAGAAAATAACATCAGAGTCTTCAATCTCAAGACAGAGAGATAAAACCGACCTCATTCTTCTGCTTGACCTCTGAGTGACACAGAATCAAAGTCCTTAGAAAACCCCACAGAGACTCTTATATATATAAACTACATTAAACTGTTCCAAAAACAATTCTAAACAGACTTGAAATCAAACATCGTTCAACTGTATAATTCCATGTCATGAATACACATCATACATGTGACCAGTTATGCTCAGATCACTCACAATTCATGTGATTGTTATAACTATTGAATGGTTGATTGAAAGTGTGTCTTGTTTGGTATGAATGTAAATCTCTATTCATAATTCAAATTTTGGCTTGAACGAAATCTGTAAAAAATGTATCGTATTCTTTTCAGAGTAATCATGACTAAACTGTACTCTCTGTACCCTCTGAAAGTTAAGAGACCACAGATAACATTTGATTTATGATCAGGGGAGGAGGAAAGCCACCTCTGAATCAATGATGATACCTAATTGGTCAGAACTCCTCAGAGAGGTTGACAAACACCTCAGGTTAAACGGTAAAAGGCAGGCATTGATGAGCAGATGATGAAGAGCAGACAAGCAGTTTCATTCAAGCCATCCAACTTACTCTCGTCTCACTCACTTTCCTTTGTTTTACTTTAGTTTTCTTTCTTTCCGTTGAGAGTCTCGTGTTCTAAGTTAAGTTTTGCCGCAAAGTTTAATCGACTCTACAGTCTTTGCCGCCTCAACTTCAAACTTCAGCCACGAGGGAAACTCCATTCATTTGCCACCAGAACGTGATTGGCTTCAACTACATCAATCCGGACCGAAAAGACCTTCAGCAAATCAAGGAACCTGGGAAACCCCTTTCTCCAAGCTTGACACGAACGACAAACGCAAGTACCTCCAGATTTTATAGCTAAACTGGTGCATTGAGATAAAGTCTGATAACTCGCCTAAGCAGCGATAAAAGGGTTAAATTAATGATTGATGGTTCGTTCAGATCAGGTCTTATGAAATGCATATATTGCTAGAAACCTTCATTTCACTCTCTTAAAACTCCTTTCTTTCCTCCTTTCTTTTTGCAACTCTTGTAAATGTGTGTTTGCTTGTGTTTGTGTTAGAATAATCACTAAAGTTAAAGAGTGTCTTGTGTTATGTGCTTAGAAATTTAATGTCTTAAACTGATGATCTTTTGTTACCTTGCTAATTAATAGTGTTTTCACAATAGTTGGATATTCAGATCCACTACAGATCTTATTATATGACTCGTGCAAATGAACGCTGGACGATTCAGTTAGCCGGTTGTAAAATAAGTGACTCGTTCAAAATTCCCTATAAATTAATGAATAATTTCAATTGCGCTAATTCGCTTACAACAGTAATACTGTGAAATATTGTTACAATTTAAATTTACTGGTTTCTGTTGTAATATATAGTAAAATATAATTTATTCCTGTGATCAAAGCTGAATTTTCAGCATCATTACTCCAGTCTTCAGTGTCACATGATCCTTCAGAAATCATTCTAATCTGCTGATTTGCTGCTCAAGAAACATTTCTTCTTATGATTCATGTGCTCCTTAATATTTTTGTGGAAACTGATATTCTTTTTTTTGCGTTTGATGTACTGTAAATAGTCCCCAAAAGATTATGAGCTGTTTAGACCTCAACAACAATATTGCATTCAAAAATCATTACAAAAATCAAATGAGAATAAAAAATACAGCAGAGGCAAAGAAAATGGAATTTTAAATAGATTAATCTAAAAAAAAAAAAAAAAAATAGAGAAAAAAACCCCACTGAATTAGATCAGGATATATATTTTTAAGGGATTTTTAAATCATTGTGAGAACTAATAAAATGAATACAGTTAAATGGTATCTTTTTAAAAAAAAAATAATAATAATGAAATAAATTAATAAGTTCAAAATTTGATGTGTACCTGTTAACCTGTTACCTGACTGAGATTGAAATTAAAAATTTGCCTTAAGAATTTTAGAATAATAAAGGTGACAATTTATAAATATGATCTTTTTTCATTTCTTTTATTTTTTAGAGCGATGGATTCACAGCCAATCGAAGTGGCAGCTCTAGGAAGACCTCTGTTTCCTGGAATGCTGTATGACTGCCGCAAGGATTCCTTCATTCCAGGTGCTGTACACTGTTATTTTAAATGTTTTTTGTTCCCTTTTTAACCCAATTGCTAATTTACAGTAGTGTCAGGATTAGAGGCGCATGATGTGAGGACAATAGCCTCGTGGACAGTGCTTCCTGCGACCTGAGTTCAAGTGCTTTGCCAATCCTGTTCCCCTCTCTCTCTGCCCTGTTGTTTCCAGACTCACCTAATATCTGCAGCCAAAATATTATTAGTTAATTAATTGGGGAAATGTTATTATTATCTTGGTGCCAATAGTGAAATTTCCATCAATATTTTCGCTAATTAGATCAGGTGTATCTGCATGCTCCAGAGAGTCTCTGACTGAACAAGTGTCATGAATCCATGACTTCTCTCCTTTTCAGGTGCTCTCAAGTTGTTTTGAGGCTAGTTTTAATTGTGATCACACATATTACTTAACAATTAGTTAATAGTCTTGTGCCAGCACACACGGGCCAGCACTTTATCCAACACGACTATGAAATCAGTTTAAAACTGTATTATACATATAAGTCACACACATTTACTTCAACGCTGCATCACTTTCGTACACAACTGTTAAAACCTCTTCTCATTTCAGGTGTTACGCTGTGGGATAAGAAATCATTGAGAGAAGATTTGGACATTCGTCCGCAGCTCATGACAGACTTGAAGTTCAGTAGCTCTGACTCTCTCACTAGTAAATCCAGTCTCATGAATATAAATGCTTCCCTGAAGGCCAGCTTTCTGGGGGGGCTGGTGGAGGTAGGAGGATCTGCCAAATACCTGCGAAACACCAAATCTTCACACAATCAGTCCCGAGTTACAATGTATTATAGTGAAACCTCCAGATTCGAACAGCTCACTATGACCCAGCTGGGCAAGATCACCTACCCTGAGGTGTTTGACCAGAAAACTGCAACTCATGTGGTCACGGCTGTCCTGTACGGAGCTCAGGCCTTCATGGTGTTTGATCAGATGTCTTCAGAAGATGAAAACCATCAGGAGATTGAGGGAAATCTGAATGTCATGGTCAAGAATATTCCTACATTTTCTATTGAGGGAGAAGGATCTGTAGAAATGACAGATGAAGAAAAGAAAACCGCTGAGAATATCAGCTGCACATTTCATGGTGACTTTCATCTTGAGCAGAACCCCACCACATACATGGAGGCCCTGAATGTGTACAAGAACCTTCCCAGTCTGCTGAAGGAGAATCCAGAGAATGCAGTTCCAATAAAAGTCTGGCTCTATCCTCTTCATTTATTGGACAACAAAGCTGCTCAGTTAGTGAGAGAAATCAGCACACGTCTGGTTTCCAACACTGCAGATATAATGGAGGCTCTGGGAGAGGTAGAGAGGACATGCAACGACCTGTCCAGAAGAACAGAGGTAAAAGTCTTCAGTGACATTGAAGAGAGGCTGAACTCATTTCAGAACTCACTTAGCATTTACAAGACAGTGTTCCAGAAAGCAGTGGCCAGGGTCTTGCCTGCTATTCGAGGAGGAGGAGAAGAGGAGGAGAAACTGGCAGACATTTTGAAGATCCACTACAGCTCCCCTTTTAATGCTGACAAGCTTAACCAGTGGTTACGAGATGTAAAGTCTGAACTTAACCTCTTGAGGACTCACACCAGGAAGCTGGAGCAGATCAAAATGGAAGACTCTGATGGTCTGAACACCATTCTCCTTGATCCTAAAATTGATGCTGTGTTAAGCTTGACCTTCACGTCTCTGAAGTATAAAGACCCGTATCTTTCAACCCTGAATGAGTTCCTTGAATCTGATAAGTTGGAGGGAAATAAAAATGTGCTTTCTACGGCATCTGTCAGAAAATGGTTCAATGATCCTGAATTAATAAGCAAGATTAGAGAGAACTTATCTCTCTTCATAGGTTCTTTAGAAGCCAATAAAGATGAAAAGAGAATCCGCTTCATTATTTCTGCTGTCTCTGATCCCTCCAATCCAGGCTCCTCTATCTATTTGTACGAAAAAGGGAATCTGACAGACAAACAGTTCCAGCCCGTGTCAAAGCCGCCCCCACCGATAGTGAAGAATGTCCAGAACCAAAGTGTGTCCCTGAAACTGCAGAAGTCTCCAACTGGAGTAACAGTGAAGTACAGAGTAGAGTACAAGGAGGTACAATCAGATTCTGGAGCTGAAGAGAAGGAACCGTGGCTTGTCAAAGACACAACTGATGAAGACTTTACTCTGACTGGACTGAAATCTGGAAAGCAGTACTTGATCCGCTACAGGATATTGGATAAAGTGGGAGTGAGTGAAGCCAGTGATACTGTCAATGTTACACTGTCTCCAGGTAAGAATCATCTGCACATATTCATGAATATTTTTTTCTCATTGGCTACATTCACACAGTCAGTGTTTGACAACTGAATTTAATAACAGGAGTGACTCAAACTGTCCCATTCTCACAGCGGCTTATATACAGTTTTCTATATGAATGAATACAGGGACAGGCCAACTGTTTTATGATTAAAAAAAGCTAAACAACTTACAGTAATATCCAGATGCAAACTGCTCACCTTTACTTTTTTGAATGTCATTTACAATATTCGTCACACAATTCCTAATGTAAATCCTAATTGCGAACATGACAAACAAAGACATAAAAACATTAATGTGTCCGTTTTCATCATATCAGGCACAAGATAAAGAATGAAAATGTCCATATTGTGAACATGACCTGACTTTCCTTGAAGACTTTCAGTAAATTCACTCGTCTTAGAAAATTATTTGTAAAACTCAGTGGGAGAGTTTTCATCCTCTGACTTGAACTAGAAAAACTTGTTGATTTCACTAGTGTGTTATATTGTGGTTAGGACAGTGTCATCCACCCATCAGTTCATCCATCCATTCATTTTGTGACAGATGGGTATCCTCTGTAGGGTCATGGGATGGCTGGAGCTTATCCCAGCATCTCGGGCTATAGAAAGTGAAACACCCTGGACAGACACACACTCAATGATGCCTGAGATGCTCAGGTGTGTTATGGTGTGGTTTGTGGTGGGCCGCTCTGTACTAGAAATGCCATATTTTAGTCCCAGTCTGCCTCTAAATATCTGATGTCAAGCCTCTTTTCTTCACATTATCCATGAATATCACCTCTAACCACAGTGGCAGTGACTGAAGTAAATGTCTTAAATGCTGATTCTCCATTGAAAGCTGACTTGAAAATTGAAAGGCCTTTTTTTCCCTTAAAAAGAATGTCCAATATCCCTTTTCAATGTAGATTTTAGAATTCTGGCCAAAGTTCTGGTTTCTGCCTTGAACGTGTTTTTTCATCTTTAATTCATCATGACCAGATGGACTTCATTCCAGGGAGACTCTCTTTTTTAATACCTGGAGGCTTCTCAACATTCTCTTTTTCCCTCTATCTGACTCACCCAAAATGATTGTGTCCCAAGATGCTGAGAAGGCCTTTGATAGGGTGGAATGGGATTTGGGTTCAATTTTATATTCATCCGTTGGATTTGACGTCTTTACGCATAAAACCCCACAGGCGTATAGATGCTAACTAAAATCAGATGTAGCTTTCAGATGAAAATTCACTGATAACTTCATGAAACATGCATAGATCATAGAAAATGGCACATCATTGCCTACAGCGGATGCTCACGACTGAAATCCAAAATCAACATGATCCCTTGCGTCGATCATGAGATATTCCTCATGGAGGAACGATTTTAAAAATGCCCATTAGGAGGCGTCAAGGGATAAACAAAAGGCCACATTGGTTCTCAAACTATACTTACCTTTTGACTCTCCTTGCTGTAGTTTTGGAGTTATGAGTCTTTACTTGTGTATGTCACTCAGAAAAACAACTCTAAGGGTTAAAAGCTTTTTACATTTGTACCTACAGTAAGTGTAGAGCTCAGCAAAAATGATGGGAAAGTCTTTCGCATGACGATCAACTTGTATCTGTTTCTGCTGGACACAAAAGCAGAGACGCGTGTCCAGTGTGGCTGTCCTGTATTTTGCACTCTAAAACAGGAACGACCGTATTCTGCTGCTGTGTGAATATAACAATTTCTTGCAATTTTTTACTCTTAATCTTTTTCAGAACAAGATGGGATTGTGGGTGGAAAGGAAGGTGATCCATTCTCCTTTATGAGCCTTTCCAGCAGCATTTCGAAAATCAGAGTTACTTGCAACGACGTATGTGAAGATTACTTTTATTCTATTTCATGTTATATACTACATTGTTTTCATTTAGTTACTTGATTCACATTAAATACATTTTTGCCTTTTAGTCGACACTGAACTCAATCGAGGTGACTTTTGGCACTGGCCGTTTGGTGAAAGTTGGTGACTCAGAAGGATATCAGGTAGAAACGGCTGTATTGGAAAAAAATGATAAAATTGTTGCTGCAACACTGTGGCCAAATAATGATTATATGAGATGTGGGGGTTTGGAATTTACAGTTGCAAAAAGCACTGGTGCAAAATGGCTATTTTCTGTTAAGTGTGATACACTGGGTGAGCCTGTGAGTGTTGATGTGAAGTCTGGAAAGTGTTACGGCATTATGGGGAGAAGTGGACTAGAAATTGATGCTGTGGGTTTCTACTTTATTTAGCCTCCAGCTATACACATCTGTTTCTGACAGTATCCAAATATCTGAACACATGCAAAACCAAACAAACAAAAAAGCATCTGAACAGCAATCATATACTCGTATCATCAGGGTTATGATTGGACATGATTAAGTATCAAATTTGAATCGATCAGTAGAGTGTCAATCAGACTTTATGTGTATATATATATATTTAGATAAATTGAACCATAATTACCATAAATGACAAGTTTAAAAGTATCAAATTTATAAGTCAGTGAATAAATAGTGATTGAATTAGAGGATTTTCTGGGAGAACAATGTATTGCATCTTATTCTGTCATTTATGTCCATCTTTATATTTCCGTTCTTTATCATCTATTCTATTTTGTACCTTGTGAAAGAACAAAATATCTTGATGTATTTTTTTTTAAAGAAGAATATTGTCTTTTATTTTAGTTGCAAGTTGTTGCTCACAAATATTAATTTTTATGTTCATAATAACTAATTACATACAAGCTGATGATCAATAAAAACATGTTAAATTATCTTTTTTTTCTTATAACAGCAGAAAGAATTCAAAATACTCAGTCGTTTTGATAATAGTAAAACATCATTCAAATCTGTAATGGGTCTTTTTAAAATTTGTATTCACTCATAATAACATCATCATTCGTCATGGTTTATTGTTTTTGTAAACAGGATCCACTTTCTGCCATCTTTTTCTCCCTTCTAAAGCGCTTCACAAAAATGAGCCGAAACTTAGTGTACAGACTATGCGCCTCAGTTACGATAAGAATCACTAGAAAGCTTGAAATATTAAATTTAAATGAACCAATTCAAATTTAAATGATGTGATATATTTGAAACCATCAAGAGGCACATAGATAGTCTGCTCAAACACAGCCCAGGTAAACAAAGTATACTTGAATGCACAAAAAAATCTTAAATACAAGCACATTTGTAGTTAGTTCTCTTTCCATTGATCCCTGGCAGTTTGTTGCTATGGTTACTGATTAATTAGACTATTCTTTTCAGGTGTGTCTGGTTTGTTTCTTCCTTTGTTCAGATCTGTATTTAAGCCTTCAGTTTTCACTTCTCCTCTGTCCTGGATTGTTCCTGTTTGAGTTAAAGTGGTTCTTTATTCTCTTGTCTGTGTTTTGAGTGACATTAAAAGTCTTCCTAAGGATCTCCTTCATCATGTGCTTCATTATAAACCTGTGACAGCTATGAAGTCTTTATGAGAAATTTTAGTGAATTTTTATATAAACTATCACAAAGTTCTATTTTAATGGATTTCGTGAAAAAGACAGTTGAAATTTATTATTGATGACAAGTAAAATTCCATTAACATATTTAACTACATCATATAAAGGGAATAATAACATGCATTTGAAATGAACTATTTAATATATAAAAATATGTTGGCAATAAATAAATAAGTTTGATTGTCTGATGAGTCAGCCTGGTCTCATTGTTAATACGTAGGTATACAGGAAGTGCAGAATTATTAGGCAAGTTGTATTTTTGAGGATTAATTTTATTATTGAACAACAACCATGTTCTCAATGAACACAAACTCATTAATATCAAAGCTGAATATTTTTGGAAGTTTTAGTTTTTAGTTTTAGCTATTTTAGGGGGATATCTGTGTGTGCAGGTGACTATTACTGTGCATAATTATTAGGCACCTTAACAAAAAACAAATTTATACCCATTTCAATTATTTATTTTTACCAGTGAAACCAATATAACATCTCAACATTCACAAATATACATTTCTGACATTCAAAAAGCAAACAAAAACAAATCAGTGACCAATATAGCCACCTTTCTTTGCAAGGACACTCAAAAGCCTGCCATCCATGGATTCTGTCAGTGTTTTGATCTGTTCACCATCAACATTGCGTGCAGCAGCAACCACAGCCTCCCAGACACTGTTCAGAGAGGTGTACTGTTTTCCCTCCCTGTAAATCGCACATTTGATGATGGACCACAGGTTCTCAATGGGGTTCAGATCAGATGAACAAGGAGGCCATATCATTAGATTTTCTTCTTTTATACCCTTTCTTGCCAGCCACGCTGTGGAGTACTTGGACGCGTGTGATGGAGCATTGTCCTGCATGAAAATCATGTTTTTCTTGAAGGATGTAGACTTCTTCCTGTACCACTGCTTGAAGAAGGTGTCTTCCAGAAACTGGCAGTAGGACTGGGAGTTGAGCTTGACTCCATCCTCAACCCGAAAAGGCCCCACAAGCTCATCTTTGATGATACCAGCCCAAACCAGTACTCCACCTCCACCTTGCTGGCGTCTGAGTCGGACTGGAGCTCTCTGCCCTTTACCAATCCAGCCACGGGCCCATCCATCTGGCCCATCAAGACTCACTCTCATTTCATCAGTCCATAAAACCTTAGAAAAATCAGTCTTGAGATATTTCTTGGCCCAGTCTTGACGTTTCAGCTTGTGTGTCTTGTTCAGTGGTGGTCGACTTTCTGCCTTTCTTACCTTGGCCATGTCTCTGAGTATTGCACACCTTATGCTTTTGGGCACTCCAGTGATGTTGCAGCTCTGAAATATGGCCAAACTGGTGGCAAGTGGCATCTTGGCAGCTGCACGCTTGACTTTTCTCAGTTCACGGGCAGTTATTTTGCGCCTTGGTTTTTCCACACGCTTCTTGCGACCCTGTTGACTATTTTGAATGAAACGCTTGATTGTTCGATGATCACGCTTCAGAAGCTTGGCTATTTCAAGACTTCTGCATCCCTCTGCAATATATCTCACTATTTTTGACTTTTCTGAGCCTGTCAAGTCCTTCTTTTGACCCATTTTTCCAAAGGAAAGGAAGTTGCCTAATAATTATGCACACCTGATATAGGGTGTTGATGTCATTAGAGCACACCCCTTCTCATTACAGAGATGCACATCACCTAATATGCTTAATTGGTAGTAGGCTTTCCAGCCTATACAGCTTGGAGTAAGACAACATGCATAACGAGGATGATGTGGTCAAAATACTCATTTGCCTAATAATTCTGCACTCCCTGTACATACGTAAATCTCAAAGCAGCAAAACCTACATTTTTGTAATATTTAGAATGGAGCTGAAATGTACAATATTGACGAATTTATGGCACTAAAATGTAAAAATAATTTTTTCCGCTCAAGTATTTTTATGTTTTAGTGCTATGAACGGTATGAATCTTTCATGTCATGAAGATATGTATAATTTCCCTTTTATCATTTTGTAGATAAATGTAAGATCCCTAAGCCCCACCCCGAACCTAAACATACCCATTTTATACAGAATTAAAAGAATAAAACATAACGGACAGAAATGTGTAGGAAAAAGACAAATTTAATAAAGATATAACATTAAAACAGCATTTTGAGTCTCTACCTACCCATAAATCTACCCATATACATTTCTTAAAACTAATTACTGTTGTAAATAAAAGAATAAGAGACAAACAAGTGTACTCCCAATAATTCACTTATTGTGAAAATGTCAAAAGTGGAACCGAAATTAGTTCAACTGATGATGAGTTGCAGTCCTCTATGGCAGTGATACATATATATATATATATATATATATATATTTTAAAGAGTACAGAGCAGAATTTAAGTTTATACATGAAAATATGAATCCAGCTTCTCTCCATGAAGGCACGCACTCATTTCAAATGTCAATCCACTGAAACACGGCATGTCGTGATCTGTGACGAAGCAGGTGAGAACATAGACATAATAAATCCATAGACGCCCCATTGACTATTTTGAGGTACCATACCACATATCGGGGAATTACCTTTCACATGTTGTCACATTTACATTTAGTCATTTAGCAGACGCTTTTATCCAAAGCGACTTACAAGTGAGGAAAACAAACAAGCGATTCTTCATGAATTGGCAAATAGCACAGGAAGTGCTCACAATACAAGTTTCATACATTGCTCAGTACGATAAGCTAGAGTAGGAAGGGAAAAGGGAAGGAAAGGGTTTTTTTTATTTTTTTTTTATGAGGGGATCAAGTGTTCACGGAAGAGATGAGTTTTCAGCTGTCTCTTGAATATTGCCAGGGATTCTGCGTTCCTGATGAAAGTAGGGAGATCATTCCACCAGCAGGGAGCAGTGAAGGAGAATGTTCTGGAGAGTGATTTTGTGCCTCTCTGTGACGGTACCACAAGCCTACGCTCCTTTAGTGATCGCAGGCTTCTGGTGGGGACGTAGCGTTGTAGCAGTGTGTGGAGGTAGGAAGGTGCAGAGCCTGTGGTGGATCTGTAAGCAAGCATCAGCGCTTTGAACTTGATGCGAGCAGCGAGGGGTAGCCAGTGCAGAGAGATGAAGAGGGGCGTGACGTGGGCTCTCTTACGCTCGTTGAAGACAAGACGAGCAGCAGCGTTCTGGATCATTTGAAGAGGTTTGATTGCACTTGGCAGACCAGCCAGAAGAGCATTGCAGTAATCAAGCCTTGAAATGACCAGGGCCTGGACAAGCAGTTGTGTTGCGTGCTCAGTCAGGAAGGGACGGATTTTCCTGATGTTGCGAAGTGCAAATCTCCATGACCGCGCCGTCTTTGAGATGTGGTCTCTGAAGGTCAGTTGGTCATCGAAGATAACTCCAAGATTTCTGGCCGACTTAGATGGGGTAATGGTGGTTGTACCAAGCTGTATGTTGATGTCGTGTTGTAGAGTAGGAGTGGCAGGGAAGACTAAAAGCTCAGTCTTTGCCAGGTTGAGCTGCAGGTGGTGTTCTTCCATCCACGTCGAGATATCTGCCAGACAGCTTGAGATCCGTGCAGCTACGGTGGAATCATCTGGTTGGAAGGACAGGTAGAGTTATGTGTCATCAGCATAGCAGTGGTAGGAGAAACCATGTGCCTGTATGATGGGACCCAGTGATGTAGTATAAATGGAGAATAGGAGGGGACCAAGAACTGAACCCTGAGGAACCCCAGTGATCAGTTCATGAGGTTTGGATACCTCTCCTCCCCAGGAGACTCTGAAAGACCTACCTGTGAAATAGGACTCAAACCACTGAAGTGCAGTACCTGAGATACCCAGTGACGAGAGGGTGGACAGAAGAATTTGATGGTTTACGGTGTCGAAGGCAGCAGATAGATCCAGCAGAATGAGAACAGATGATTTGGAACCAGCCTTTGCAATTCGCAGGGATTCCGTGACGGACAGTAGCGCAGTCTCTGTGGAATGCCCGCTCTTGAAACCAGATTGGTTGACGTCCAGATGGTTGTTCTGTGTGAGGAAGGATGACACCTGGTTGAAAACAACTCGTTCAAGTGTTTTTGATATGAATGGTAGGAGAGAGGCAGGTCTGTAGTTGTCCACGAGTGATGTGTTTAGCGTGGGTTTTTTAAGCAGTGGGGTTACTCGAGCCTGCTTGAATGTGGTAGGAAAAGTGCCTGTGTGGAGAGACGAGTTAATAATGTGTGTAAGTGCTGGTAAGAGAGTGGGAGAGATGGCTTGTAGAAGGTGTGAGGGGATGGGGTCTAGAGGGCAGGTGGTGGGATGAGTGGAGAGGAGAAGTTTTGATACTTCCGCCTCCGTGAGAAGGGAGAAGGAAGAGAGAAGAATAGTGAATGAGGAGGGGATGAGTTCCTGTGTGGGTGGTGCAGAGAACTGGCTCCTGATGGCAGATGTCTTGTCGGTGAAGAAATTGGCGAATTGATCAGCAGTTAAAGACGTGGTGGGTGGTGGTGGAGGGGGACAGAGGAGTGCGTTGAATGTCTTGAAGAGTGAGCGTGTGTTTGTAGCGCCGTTGATCTTATCGTGGAAGTATGAGGACTTAGCTGCATGGACTCCCCCAGAAAAAGATGATAGCAGATCTTGGTACGAACCTAGGTCAGATGGGTCTTGTGATTTGCGCCATTTCCTTTCTGCTGCCCTGAGTTTTGTCCGGTCATCACGAAGCGCGTCAGATATCCAGGGGTTGGAGGGAGTTGCTTGAGCTGGTCTGGATGACAGAGGACAGATACTGTCTAGGGAAGAAGATAAAGTGGAGCATAACGTGTGTGTTGCAGTATTTACATCCAAAGATGAGAATTGTGTTTGTGTGGGAAGGGAGGATGACACAACAGAGGAGAGATGAGAAGGGGAAAGAGAGCGCAGGTTTCTTCTGAAGGAAACCATGTGAAGTGGTTGGTGGTGCACAAATAAGTTGCAGATTAAAAGTGATGAAGAAATGGTCAGAGACGTGCAGAGGTGTGACCAGAATGTTGTCAGTGATACAGTTACGTGTGCAGATCAGGTCCAATTGGTTGCCAGATTTGTGGGTGCTTGTGGTGATGAGTCGGTTGAAATCAAATGAAGCTAGGAGAGAGAGGAAGTCAGAAGCATAAGGTTTATCGAGGTGAATGTTGAAGTCGACCAGTAGTACAAGTGGACTACCATCATCTGGGAATGAGGACAGCAGTATGTCCAATTCCTCGACAAAGGTACCCAATTGACCTGGGGGGTGGTAGATGAGAACAAGATGAATTTTGACAGGGTATGTAATTGTAATGGCATGTAAGTGGCATGATTCAAACGAATAGTTGCTGTATAGAGCAGGGTGAGATAAGTATTTCCATTTGTTAGAAATGAGGAAACCTGTGCCCCCTCCTCTTCCTAACTGTCGAGGGGTATGAGTAAAGGTGTAGTTGTTAGAAAGAGCAGCGGGGGTTGAGGAGTCCTCTGGACGAATCCATGTCTCAGTCAAGCCTAAGATATTGAGAAAAGAGTTAGTAAAGGCTGGAATGAAGTCAGCTTTGTTTACAGCTGACTGACAATTCCATAGGCCTACAGAAATGGATAGAGGTTGGTTAGGAGAGGAGTAAATAGGACGCAGGTTAGAAGTGAGGGGGTAGTCGTGGGGCAGTCGTGGCCTAATGGTGAGGGAGTTGGGCTTGTAATCAGAAGGTTGCAGGTTCGATTCCCACGCCAGCAGGAATTGAAGGTGGGAATTGTGAATAAACAACACTCTCTCCACCTTCGATACCACAACTAAAGTGCCCTTGAGCAAGGCACCTAACCCCCAATTGCTCCCCGGGCGCTGTCGCAATAGCTGTGTGTTCACTGTGTGTGTGTGTGTGTGTGTTCACTACTCACCGCTGTGTGTGTGCACTTGGGATGGGTTAAATGCAGAGCACCAATTTCGAGTATGAGTCACCATACTTGACAACACGTCACGTTATTTTGGTCATGAAAAATGAAAATTAATAAAACACATCAATCCACAATGGTCTCATTTTTGTTTGTTTTTTACAGATTTTTTTTATAAATGTCACTATATCGTAAACGTATCGTAATCTCAAAATCGTACAACTCTCACAAAAACCCACGAGGTGAAGGTGCATTAACTCCTTTTTTAAACTTTGTGGGAGTTGAGACAGATGAGCGATTGTGTGATTTGTTCCCGCCCCTGTCAATCAAACGCAGACTCTGCGAGCACGCCACCTGTTAAAACGTGCAGAAGCTTCGGTTAGCCATAATCACGTGACATGGGTGTTTCGAAACATCTACGCTGTGTTGAAACGTTAGTCTCGCGTCAGCCATCCCTACTTGCTCACTCATTCCGGTATCGAAGTACATGCTCTGTGCTGCTCTGCCACGATCTTCTCATCTCCTCACCTGTGTTTGTTGATCCCGGTGTGCTTAATAAACCATTTTTGTTGTTCTACTACTTTGTGAGTCTGTACTCCTTTACAGAAGACCGGACCTCAAACAGCGAAACAATGAGCACACCGGATCCATTCCAGGGGATTGTTGATTGCCTCAGGCGAGCGCTACAGGACACCTCTTCCGTTCCTGTCATTCTTTCACCACCCACGGCCTCCAGTCCCGTGGCTACACCGGCGCCCTACTCTGGCTCGGCGGAGGATTGCAACAGATTCCTTCTCCAGTGCGCGCTGGCCCTAGAGATGCAATAGGCCTGGTTCTCCACGGAGAGAACTAAGATCGCCCATATCATCACCTTGTTAAGAGGAAGAGCGCTTTAATGGAGATTCATCGATTGGTGAGCAATTGTATCGTCTATCACAAAATAACATGTCTGTTTCTGAGTATTCCCTACAATTTAGAACTCTCGCGGCAGCAAGTGGATGGCATGAGCGCTCTCTCCTCACGACATATCTTCAAGGCCTTCAACCTCGGGTTCGGTTGTATCTGGCTGCATTCGACGATTCCATAGGTCTGGAACAATTCATTCAACTCTCCATTCGTATCAATCGTCGTATGCAGCCTTGTCTGGAAGATCTACAGGGCCAGCCATTATCAGACTTGCATGTTATTTCTGGTTGTAAGTAGTCATTATAACATTATTTTTAGTTACTTTACCACCAAAGTCAGAATATTAAAAGCTAACAAGTTATCTACATTGTAAAAAAAGTGATTGTTTTTTTTTTACCTTGTAAATGAAGAGTGCATAATTTAAGTACATTTTCCATACAAATCCTATTTTGTCTTTACTTTAAAATGTCACGTTTAATTCAATAAGCTACTTGAGGTTTCGCTTTAATTTCATCCATCCATCCATCCATTTTCTTCCGCTTATCCGGGGCCTGGTCGCAGGGGCAGCAGTCTGAGCAGAGACTCCTAGACTTCCCTCTCCCCAGACACTTCCTCCAGCTCTTCCGGGGGGACACCGAGGCGTTCCCAGGCCAGCCGAGAGACATAGTCTCTCCAGCGTGTCCTAGGTCTTCTCCCGGTGGGACATGCCCAGAACACCTCCCTAGGGAGGCGTCCAGGAGGCATCCGAAACAGATGCCCGAGCCACCTCAGATGACTCCTCTCGATGTGAAGGAGCAACGGATCTACTTTGAGCTCCTCCCGAGTGACCGAGCTCCTCACCCTATCTCTAAGGGAGCGCCCTGCCACCCTGCGGAGAAAGCTCATTTCGGCCGCCTGTATCCGGGATCTCATTCTTTCGGTCATGACCCAAAGCTCATGACCATAGCTGAGAGTAGGAACGTAGATTGACTGGTAAATCGAGAGCTTCGCCTTGCAGCTCAGCTCCTCCTTCACCACGACAGACCGGTACGTCGACCGCATTACTGCAGAAGCTGCACCGATCCGTCTGTCAACCTCACGCTCCTTCCTTACCTCACTCGTGAACAAAACCCCAAGATACTTAAACTCCTCCACTTGAGGCAGGAGCTCTCCACCAACCTGAAGAGGACAAGCCACCCTTTTCCGACTGAGAACCATGGTCTCAGACTTAGAGGTGCTGATCCTCATCCCAGCCGCCTCACACTCGGCTGCAAACCGTCCCAATGCACACTGGAGGTCCTGGCCCGATGGAGCCAACAGGACAACATCATCCGCAAAAAGCAGGGATGAGATCCTGTGGTCCCCAAACCAGACTCCCTCCGGCCCCTTACTGCACCTAGAAAACCTGTCCATAAAGACTATGAACAGGACCGGTGATAAAGGGCAGCCCTGCCGGAGTCCAACATGCACCGGGAACAGGTCTGACTTACTGCCGGCAATGCGAACCAAGCTCCTGTTCCGGTCATACAGGACAAATTTACAAACAAAGTTAATAATTTACTGGGAATTTCTAAGTAAACTTAAAATTGTCTAATTAAAGCTACTAATAATTATATTTAGGCTTTTACTTGACAAATTATTGTAAATTTACTAGCCTTTCCTGAGTGAGATTTCCAAACTTTTTTTCAAGAAAATCCTACTCAATTTTTTTAGTGTATGAAAACTGAGACTTTATAGGAAATAATAAAAAGTTTGCTTGATTCTTAAGAAGTCTGAGATTATGTTAGTTTATATCCCTAACTAATCAAAATCGCAAGTGAGCCTTTTGTGCAATGAAGCCAGAGTTTGACAGGACAGCTCCTGTCAGAATTAGACTCAAAATCGACTCCTCCCTGAAGAACGTTCAGCCAGTGGAAGAAGGACAACACAAACCTCAAAGAAGGCTGAATAAAGCCTGTCAGTGACTGTTCTCTGCATTTTCAAGAGACCTCGACTGTCTATTATATGACTTATATGATTGTATTAGTCACTATTCACTATTTTATTTGCTCTTTTTATTTTGACTTATTTTACAATTTCTTATATACTATATTTTAAGGATATTTAAAATATATAGGCTAATAATATGCAATAGAATAAACCCACATATAAAATAAAACCATAGTATGTCACATACTGTATTTTGAACTGTTACATCTGACCTTATATTTCATACAATTTGTTGTACTGTACTAAAAATGTTCTACCGCTGTATCTTAATATATCCAGTAAAAGATTTAAGAATTGTCTAATTAGTACAAGCTGTGCTATTAATGTTGTCCACTAGAGGAACCACACGATAAAGAATCTTTTAAGCTCAATCCTTTAAATCTAGTTGCAATCCATTTGAATCAAGAATATATTTGTATAACTATGGCACATTAAATCTGTGAAATGCTTAGGCCTATAGTTATTAAATGTTTAACTTTCTTTTGACCCCAGTAAAGTTGCCAGACAGTTAAATATTATGTTTTTTTTTTTTTTTTTTTACTTTAATATACAATTTCTTTAAATACATTTATTGTGTCATGAATAATAAAGCACACATTGTGTGCTAAACTGCAAGCATAAGGTTGGGAGGCAACATATGTAGAAGTAAATTATAAAAATGAAAAGGGCCTTAATATAAATGCTTCAGGTTTTGAGATGCAAATTATCTTCACATTCATTTGAAATTGTTCTGCGACATCCTGTGATATGATTCAAGAGGAAAGGCTAAAATGCCATTGTTGAAGACAGAAAGTCATTTCCAATTAAAATCGATGAGCTCATTTCATTTACATTAAATTATATTACATCAGGAAGGTCGCCACAATTTAAAAAAAAAAATTGAAAAATAAACCGAATCTATGCTTGAAGTGTGAGTTTTCACAATTCCTTATGACAATGAATAATTTTCAAGTTCAAACTAGCGACATTTTGAGTAATTGGAGACTTTTTCGTGCTCCACGCAGATCATAAACTGTTGAAATCAGTGGAGAAATGTAAACTTTATTGCGCTTTTTGTCCAGAAAAGCCGCAGCTTCCGATTTACTTGCATCTGTTTGATGAGGAGTCTTGCCCCGCACAATATGGTGGATTCGTTGACGTATCGCAGCAACAGTCCAAAGAGGCCAAAGGGGCTTCTGTGTATTTATTATGTCTATATGATCTCGAATACAGATGTATGTATACATAATGAATACAATTCCATATTGGCATTTTACTTGTAATTAATTTCAACTGTGTTTTTCATGAAATCCATTAAAATAGAACTTTGTGATAGTTTAAATAAAAATTCACTAACATTTCTCATAAAGAGTTCATAGCTGTCACGGGTTTGTAATGAAGCACATGATGAAGGAGATCCTTAGGAAGACTTTTAATGTCACTCAAAACACAGACAAGAGAATAAAGAACCACTTTAACTCAAACAGGAACAATCCAGGACAGAGGAGAAGTGAAAACTGAAGGCTTAAATACAGATCTGAACAAAGGAAGAAACAAACCAGACACACCTGAAAAGAATAGTCTAATTAATCAGTAACCATAGCAACAAACTGCCAGGGATCAATGGAAAGGGAACTAATTAACAACTTAAAAACAGATCATGATTTTTTTTAACATTTTCAAAATTCAAAATTAAACTTAAAACAAGAACAAACCAACTCAAACTGTGACAATAGCACAACTTTTCATAAAAAGACCTTATAAAACACTTCTGTATATTTGGTTTACTTTATCTGACCACACTTAAAATCAATTTAAGTGTTAGTGCTAAATATATATTTATATTAAATGTACTTTAAATATACTTATAACTAGTACATTAGTAATATATTATTAATAAAATCAGTTTAATTTAAATTTTGGATTACTACATAAAAGTCTACTAAGATTGAACTATTTTTTAAAGTATTCAAAGCACACTTTTAAGAAATACACTAATGAAACTGCTCTGTATATTTTTGAGGTAGTATACTTTATTTCAGTGCACTAAAAATCTATTTAAGTATTAGTGGTATTTATTTTTCAACTGCACTGAAGTACTACTGAAGTAGAAAAATACTTGTAAATTAGTGTATTTATAATGTATAACTTTAACAGTTTATTTAGCACAAAAAATAAGAATTTACTACAAATGTGCTTGTATTTAAGATTTCTTTTGTGCATTCAAGTATACTTTGTTTACCTGGGCTGTGTTTGAGCAGACTATCTATGTGCCTCTTGATGGTTTCAAATATCACATCATTTGAATTTGAATTGGTTCATTTAAATTTCACATTTCAAGCTTTCTATTGATTCTTTTCGTGACTGAGGAGCATAGTCTGTACACTAAGTTTCGGCTCATTTTTGTGAAGCGCTTCAGAAGGATGAAAAAGACAGTCTTTTATATATTGAATAAAAATGAATATAATTGATTCAAATTTGATACTTAATCATAACCAATCATATCCAGTCATAACCCTGATGTATATGAGTATATGATTGCTGTGTAGATGTCCTTTTTTTTGGTATATATTCAGATATTTGGATACTGTCAGAAACAGATGTGTATAGCTGGAGCTACATAAAGTACAAACCCAGAGCATCAATTTCTTGTTCGCTTCTCCCCATAATGCCGTAACACTTTCCAGACTTCACATCAACACTCACAGGCTCACCCAGTCTATCACACTTAACAGAAAATAAATATTTTTCGATAGCTGGTTGGCGGTTTTTGATAATGTAAAGTTCCAAACCCCCACATCTGCTATAATCACTATTTGGCCACAATGTTGCAGACTCAATTTCATAATTCTTTTCCAGTTCAACGGTTTCTTTCATATATCCTGCTGAATCACCAACTTTCACCAAACGACCATTGCCAAAAGTCACCTCGATTGTGTGCAGGTGCGTCTAAAAGACACAAATGTGTTTTAATGTGAATCAAGTAACTAAATGAAAACAATGTAGTATATAACATGAAATAGAATAAAAGAAATCTTCACACACCTCACTGTAAGTAATTATGATCTTCGAAATGCTGCTGGAAAGGCTCTGAAAGGAGAATGGATCACCTCCATTTCCGCCCACAATCCCATCTTGTACTGAGAAAGATATTAAGAGTGAAAAATTGCAATAAA
Organism: Opsariichthys bidens; assembly: GCA_037194245.1. Lineage (NCBI taxonomy): Eukaryota > Metazoa > Chordata > Actinopteri > Cypriniformes > Xenocyprididae > Opsariichthys > Opsariichthys bidens. Next base: position 3,249,651 of record CM074286.1, on the reverse strand, counting down.
TTGTTATATTCACACAGCAGCAGAATACGGTCGTTCCTGGTTTAGAGTGTAAAATACAGTAAAATTCACACACGGTTCTGTTAATAATGAGTGACAACAGAATTTAGTAACTGAACTGACTCTCAACTGCATTTCCAGTAAACCTGCACTGTTTGAACAGAACCGCACTGGACATCTATAGTCGTCTGTCGAGTCAAACATCAGGACAGTCACACTGGACACGCGTCTCTGCTTTTGTGTCCAGCAGAAACAGATACAAGTTGATCGTCATGCGAAAGACTTTCCCATCATTTTTGCTGAGCTCTACACTTACTGTAGGTACAAATGTAAAAAGTTGTTTTTCTGAGTGACATACACAAGTAAAGACTCATAACTCCAAAACTACAGCAAGGAGAGTCAAAAGGTAAGTATAGTTTGAGAACCAATCTGGCCTTTTGTTTATCCCTTGACGCCCCCTAATGGGCATTTTTAAAATCGTTCCTCCATGAGGAATATCTCATGATCGACGCAAGAGATTGTGTTGATTTTGGACTCATTTCAGTCGTGAGCATCCGCTGTAGGCAATGATGTGCCATTATCTCTGATCTATGCATGTTTCCTGAAGTTATCAGTGAATTTTCATCTGAAAGTTACATCTGATTTTAGTTAACATCTATACGCCTGTGGGGTTTTATGTGTAAAGACGTCGAAATTCAATGAATGAATATAGAATTGAACCTAAACTTTTCCAGAATAAAGATAATTCCATTCCAATCCCAATCCCATCCCATTCCACCCTATCAAAGGCCTTCTCGGCATCTTGGGACACAATCATTTTGGGTGAGTCAGATGGAGGGAAAAAGAGAATGTTGAGAAGCCTCCAGGTATTAAAAAAGAGAGTCTCCATGGAATGAAGTCCATCTGGTCATGATGGATTATAGTTGAAAAAACACATTTAAGGCGGAAACTAGAACAGAATTTTGAAATCTATGTTGAAAAGTGATATTGGATATTCTTTTTAAGGAAAATTAATAGAGGCCTTTCAATTGTCAAGTCATCTTTCAATGGGGAATCACCATTTAAGACATTTACTTCAGTCACTGCCACTGTGGTTAGAGGTGATATTCATGGACAGTGTGAAGAAAAGAGGCTTAACATCAGATATTCAGAGGCAGACTGGGACTAAAATATGGCCCTGGCATTTCTAGTACAGAGCGGCCCACCACAAACCACACCATAACACACCTGAGCATCTCAGGGATCATTGAGTGTGTGTCTGTCCAGGGTGTTTCCCTTTCTATAGCCCGAGATGCTGGGATAAGATCCAGCCATCCCATGACCCTACAGAGGATACCCATCTGTCACAAAATGAATGGATGGATGAACTGATGGGTGGATGACACTGTCCTAACCACAATATAACACACTAGTGAAATCAACAAGTTTATCTAGTTCAAGTCAGAGGATGAAAACTCTCCCACTGTTTTACAAATAATTTTCTAAGATGAGTGAATTTACTGAAAGTCTTCAAGGAAAGCCAGGTCATGTTCACAATATGCACATTTTCATTCTTTATCTTGTGCCTGATATGATGAAAACGGCCACATTAATGTTTCTATGTCTTTGTTTGTCATGTTCGCAATTAGGATTTACATTAGGAATTGTGTGACGAATATTGTAAATGACATTCAAAAAACCAAAGGTGAGCAGTTTGCATCCCTGGATATTACTGTAAGTTGTTTAGCTTTTTTTAATCATAAAACAGTTGGCCTGTTCCTGTATTAATTCCTATAGAAAACTGTATATAAGCCGCTGTGAGAATGGGACAGTTTGAGTCACTCCTGTTATTAAATTCAGTTGTCAAACCCAAACACTGACTGTGTGAATGTAGCCAATGAAAAAAATGTCCAGATGACTCTTACCTCCAAATGGCATGGGGCTGACAGTGTCACTGGTTTCACTCACTCCCACTTTATCCACTGTCCTGTAGCGGATCAAGTACTGCTTTCTGTATTTCAGTCCAGTCAGAGTAAAGTCTTCATCAGTTGTGTCTTTGACAAGCCACTGTTCCTTATCTTCAGCTCCAGAATCTGATTGTACCTCCTTGTACTCTACTCTGTACTTCACTGTTACTCCAGTTGGAGACTTCTGCAGTTTCAGGGACACACTTTGGTTCTGGACATTCTTCACTATCGGTGGGGGCGGCTTTGACACGGGCTGGAACTGTTTGTCTGTCAGATTCCCTTTTTCGTACAAATAGATAGAGGAGCCTGGATTGGAGGGATCAGAGACAGCAGAAATAATGAAGCGGATTCTCTTTTCATCTTTATTGGCTTCTGAAAAACCACTGAAGAGAGATAAGTTCTCTCTCATCTTGCTTATTAATTCAGGATCATTGAACCATTTTCTGACAGATGCCGTAGAAAGCACATTTTTATTTCCCTCCAACTCTTTCAACTCATCAGATTCCAGGAACTCATTCAGGGTTGAAAGATACAAGTCTTCATACTTCAGAGACGTGAAGGTCAAGCTTGCCACAACATCAATATCAGGATCAAGGAGGATGGTGTTCAGACCATCAGAGTCTTCAATTCTGATCTGTTCCAGATTGCTGGTGTGAGTCCTCAAGAGGTTAAGTTCAGACTTTACATCTCGTAACCACTGGTTAAGCTTGTCAGCATTAAAAGGGGAGCTGTAGTGGATCTTCAAAATGTCTGCCAGTTTCTCCTCCTCCTCTCCTCCTCCTCGAATAGCAGGCAAGACCCTGGCCACTGCTTTCTGGAACACTGTCTTGTAAATGCTAAATGAGTTCTGAAATGAGTTCAGCCTCTCTTCAATGTCACTGAAGACTTTTACCTCTGTTGTTCTGGACAGGTCGTTGCATGTCCTCTCTACCTCTCCCAGAGCCTCCATTATATCTGCAGTGTTGGAAACCAGACGTGTGCTGATTTCTCTCACTAACTGAGCAGCTTTGTTGTCCAATAACTGGAGAGGATAGAGCCAGACTTTTATTGGAACTGCATTCTCTGGTTTCTCCTTCAGCAGACTGGGAAGGTGCTTGTACACATTCAGGGCCTCCATGTATGTGGTGGGGTTCTGCTCAAGACGAAAATCACCATGAAATGTGCAGCTGATTTTCTCAGCGGTTTTCTTTTCATCATCTGTCATTTCTACAGATCCTTCTCCCTCAATAGTAAATCCAGGAATCTTCTTGACCATGACATTCAGATTTCCCTCAATCTCCTGATTGCTTTCATGCTCTGAAGACATCTGATCAAACACCATGAAGGCCTGAGCTCCATACAGGACAGCCGTGACCACATGAGTTGCAGTTTTCTGTTCAAACACCTCAGGGTAGGTGATCTTGCCCAGCTGGGTCATAGTGAGCTGTTCGAATCTGGAGGTATCACTATAATACATTGTAACTCGGGACTGATTGTGTGAAGATTTGGTGTTTCGCAGGTATTTGGCAGATCCTCCAACCTCCACCAGCCCCCCAGAAAGCTGGCCTTCAGGGAAGCATTTATATCCATGAGACTGGACTTACTAGAGAGAGAGTCAGAGCTACTGAACTTCAAGTCTGTCATGAGCTGCGGACGAATGTCCAAATCTTCACTCAGTGATTTCTTATCCCAGAGAGTAACACCTGAAATGAGAAGAGGTTTTAACAGTTGTGAACGAAAGTGATGCAGCGTTGAAGTAAATGTGCATGACTTATATCTATTATACAGTCTGTGGGGCAGATGCACATGCAGTGAATGTCATGTCAGAGAATGTTTGAAGGATGGGTAGGTAAACAAACCACACCGTAACACATCAGCTCATTGCTGCACTGTAAAAAATAAAAAGTTGACTTAACTTAAAATTTCAAGGCAACTTGCTGCACAGCTTTTTTTGAGTTTACTCAACTTTTGTAAAAAAAAAAAAAACAGTTATACTGACTGAAATTAAGTTGTCAGTCATACAAAAAAATATTTAATTGGGTTAACTTAAGATTGTTAGTTTTGCGGAGAAGTGCAACTGTTTTTTAACAAGCCTTTTAAAGTTGAGCCAATTCAATTTTTTTGGTCCGTAGAGCTCAATGTCTGAAGTTGAGTGAACGAAAAAATACTATTGTAAATTTGTACACTGTAATTTAATTGTTACCATCGTTGTATTTAGCATGCTGAATTTTGAAGTCTGTGTGACTCAAGTATAGTCAATTACACAATATTGTTACAAATTGATGATTGATAATCAACCCACTTAAGTTTCCAACTGTTTGTGTGTTTATAGGTGCTACTGTTAACTTTTAAATGATCATTAAATGGCATAAAGTAAGATGGTCATGCTATTCAAATATATAATTATATATAAGGATTGTGAAGTTCAGTTGCATATAAATATATGAACTGTGATTTCAATACAATACAATAATATAAATGAAGTGCCCAAGCAAAGGAAACACCATCCACCAAAACGGTGAGTTCAAAATAAAATATTTTTGGAATTTATGAAGTCAGCTTATGTGGCGTTCTCTCAAATTTTCCAGTTGAATTAAACATTTAAGATGACTTTCAGTGAATGCAAACAGAGAAAGATAACTGCAGAAGTGGAGGAAATGAAGGAAAAGTCTATTAACAATAGCCCTGCCTCAAAACCTTTTTTTTTTTTTTTTTGCTTGACAAAGTGGTACTCAAACCAATCAACTAATCATTACTTGGGATTTATGAGGAAAAAAGAAGTAGTATGTGAATAATACAGAATACTAGAATTTTGCAACTAAGACATTAAGTAAAGTTAACTAAAAACTATCAGTTAAAATCACTGTTGGATTTTACAGTGTACTAAGTAATAATATGTTATGACTGGAAACTACAATAACATTGCCCAAGTCAAAAACTGAAAATTCATACAGTGGCCATGATTTAATTGATAATAATACTATTATTCAATTCAATTCAACTTTATTTACAGACTCAAGATAAATAAAAAATATATATATAAAAAAAAAACATTTTTCTACACTGTCCCATGAACAAATGGTTGCACTTTATTTTCCAAAATTAGTATTTGCTAGTCGGAGGGCAGTTTCTAACTTAACTTAAATAAGAAGTTGGCAGAAGTTTTTTAGGATTTTTTAGAACTCGCAAAACCTTGTTCATAAAACTAAACTTTTTAAGTTTATGGAAAGAAACTTGGTTTAGGTTGAATAAATGTATTAAACATAGTTAAACTGACTTTTACAGAGATTTTTGCTCAGCCAACACAACAAAACCAGTAATTTGACCCTTTTTCAAGTTGGTTTTTTACAGTGTGAGCAGAGCAAATGATGAACACAATCGTAGTTATATTAATAAATATGCTCACGCATCCAAACTTTATAATGGTAGTGAACGAGACCAACGAGTATGAAGCTCAAAAATGTGTCTCCATCTATTATAAATGTACTCCACACTTTTTTCAAGTTATATATTTGGTCTTTTTCTGCCTTTTTTAGACAGTATAGGTGAGTCAGGAAACAACAGGGCAGAGAGAGAGGGGAACAGGATTGGCAAAGCACTTGAACTCAGGTCGCAGGAAGCACTGCCCACGAGGCTATTGTCCTCACATCATGTGTCTCTAATCCTGACACTACTGTAAATTAGCAATTGGGATATAAAAGGGAACAAAATAACATTAAAAATAGCAGTTTACAGCACCTGGAATGAAGGAATCCTGGCGGCAGTCATACAGCATTCCAGGAAACAGAGGTCTTCCTAGAGCTGCCACTTCGATTGGCTGTGATTCCATGGCTCTAAAAAGAAAAAGAAATGAAAAAAGATCATATTTATAAATTGTCACCTTTATTATTCTAAAATTCTTAATGCAAGATTTTAATTTCAATTCAAGTCAGGCAACAGGTTAACAGGTACACATAGCATGCTGAACGTATTAATTTATTTCATTCATTTAAAAAAAAAAGATCATTTAACTGTATTCATATTATAAGTTCTCACAATGACTTAAAATCCCTTAAAAATATGCATTCTGATCTAATGCAGTGTTTTTTTTACAGTTTTTTTGCAATATTGCACATAACACAAGACAGTTCTCTTTAAAAATATAAATGACACTTTAGTGTTTATTCTAACACAAACACACACACATATGGAGGACCAGGAGTGACTCATAAAGATAAAACGATGAATCAATTAATTCATTTAATAATTCACACATAAAAATGTAAATAAATAAATCACTTTTATATAGGCAAATAAATAGACGTATTTAAAGTTGTTTATTTAATTCCTGTTTTTAAACGTAGATAAATAGAACAATAAAAAAATACATTTGTAAATCATTTTAAATCTCTTTTTAAATCGCTTTTTAAAAAAAGGATTTGCCAAATGCTTTTCTTTATCCATTTGTCAATCGAGTGCTAAAATGCCATTGGACAGTACACACGTGGGAGTAACCAATCAGCTTTCGCCTCAATTTGAAGAGCCGACCCTCTCTAGAAGAGTTCGAGCGACGCGATCACGCAAAATGTCAGGCGAATCTGAACGTGTTTTTAGAAGTATTGTAGATGATTTGTTAGCTTTAGCTGATTTTTGCGAAAGAAATTCTCCTCTCGATTATCATTTTCTATGTAAAAGAGTTTTTCAGTTGAGGGAAGACGCGGCTAACGCCACGGATAATTGTGGTTGTACAATAAAAGGAAGGATTTGGGTTCAGTTTGAGGTCATTCAGCGACTCCGCGGCCCTCACGCTATGGTTGAACTTCCAAGCGTTCTCGAACAACATCAGTCGTTGGAGGTACCGGCAGAAGAGACGGCAGGATGTATTGTTGTGTCGCTGAGGAAAACCATTATAACCTCTCCAAACACGTTCAGCTTCGCCTGACATTTTGCATGATCGCGTCGCTCGAACTCTTCTAGAGAGGGTCGGCTCTTCAAATTGAGGCGAAAGCTGATTGGTTGCTCCCACGTGTGTACTGTCCAATGGCATTTTAGCACACAATTGACAAATGGATAAAGAAAAGCATTTGGCAAATCCTTTTTTTAAAAAGCCATTCAAAAAGCAATTTAAAAAGAGATTTAAAATGATTTACAAATGTATTTTTTATTGTTCTATTAATCTACGTTTAAAAACAGGAATTAAATAAACAACTTTAAATACGTCTATTTATTTGCCTATATGAAAGTGATTTATTTATTTACATTTTTATGTGTGAATTATTAAATGAATTAATTGATTCATCGTTTTATTTTTATGTGGCACTCCTGGTCCTGGTACAAACACACATTCACACGAGTTGAGGAAAGAAATGAGTTTTAAGAGAGTGAAATGATGAAGGTTTCTAGCAATATATGCATTTCATAAGACCTGATCTGAACGAACCATCAATCATTAATTTAACCCTTTTATCGCTGCTTAGACGAATTATCACACTTTATCTCAATGCACCAGTTTAGCTATAAAATCTGGAGGTACTTGCGTTTGTCGCTCGTGTCAAGCTTGGAGAAAGAGGTTTCCCAGGTTCGTTGATTTGCTGAAGGTCTTTTCGGTCCGGATTGATGTAGTTGAAGCCAATCACGTTCTGGTGGCAAATGAATGGAGTTTCCCTCGTGGCTGAAGTTTGAAGTTGAGGCGGCAAAGACTGTAGAGTCGATTAAACTTTGCGGCAAAACTTAACTTAGAACACGAGACTCTCAACGGAAAGAAAGAAAACTAAAGTAAAACAAAGGAAAGTGAGTGAGACGAGAGTAAGTTGGATGGCTTGAATGAAACTGCTTGTCTGCTCTTCATCATCTGCTCATCAACGTCTGCCTTTTACCGTTTAACCTGAGGTGTTTGTCAACCTCTCTGAGGAGTTCTGACCAATTAGGTATCATCATTGATTCAGAGGTGGCTTTCCTCCTCCCCTGATCATAAATCAAATGTTATCTGTGGTCTCTTAACTTTCAGAGGGTACAGAGAGTACAGTTTAGTCATGATTACTCTGAAAAGAATACGATACATTTTTTACAGATTTCGTTCAAGCCAAAATTTGAATTATGAATAGAGATTTACATTCATACCAAACAAGACACACTTTCAACCAACCATTCAATAGTTATAACAATCACATGAATTGTGAGTGATCTGAGCATAACTGGTCACATGTATGATGTGTATTCATGACATGGAATTATACAGTTGAATGATGTTTGATTTCAAGTCTGTTTAGAATTGGTTTTGGAACAGTTTGATGTAGTTTATATATATAAGAGTCTCTGTGGGGTTTTCTAAGGACTTTGATTCTGTGTCACTCAGAGGTCGAGCAGAAGAATGAGGTCGGTTTTATCTCTCTGTGTTGAGATTGAACACTCTGATGTTATTTTCTTGAGCAGCAAATCAGCAGATTAGAATGATTTCTGAAGGATCATGTGACACTGAAGACTGGAGTAATGATGCTGAAAATTCAGCTTTGATCATAGGAATAAATTATATTTTACTATATATTACAACAGCTCAAATAAAATTATTAATTAATTTACAGGGAATTTTAAACGAGTCACTTATTATACGACTATACGATTATATTATGTCGTCCAGTCATATAATAAGATCTGTAGCGGATCTGAATATCCAACTATCGTGAAAACACTATTTATTAGCAAGGTAGATAGCTCGGCATAGATCAGCAGTTTAAGCTTTCTTCTTGCGGCTCAAGTTGCATTGTCTTTTTAATCATTTGGTCTTTTACAGATTGCTTAAGTTTGACACCTCTTTCCTCAGCTAGGCTCAAATTTCACAAGATTGCAAGACTATAAAGTACTTATCTGGAGGAGTTTGTAAGACTGAATGGAGCTGCAATTGACAGATTCCCTGATTTTGGGTCCTGCGTGTTGATTTGAGTTTTGTATGGAGTTATGTTTGAAAGAATCACCTGACAGATTCATTTGTCTGGTTCGTCCTCAATTCCTACACTGTTTTTACTCTATTTTGATCAAATAAATGCAGCATTGGTGAGAATACTTTCAAAAACATTAAAAAGTCTTAATGTTTTCATACTTTTGACAGTATGTTGAAGAGTCTCGACTCACCTGGAGTTTCTGTGTGTCTTCTGTATGTAAAGAGATGTTGTCTTCTGGACATAAATGTTTTATTGCCCATCATGATGGAAATGTTTTATGTACTTGTAGCAGAGGCCAGCTAGTAGTTGCTGTGCAGGTAAAACCTCACTCCTCTGACCTCAAGAGACGCTCTAGCGACAGATACTAGAGGTTGCAGCCTTTAGCCTCCTTGGTAGAGCGTCTGACTTCCACACCCGAAGACCTGGGTTCTAGGCCCGCTCGGGGCGGATAGAGAGAAGACCCGGGTTAGGAGGGTTTCATACTGGTTTTAGAATTGGTCAAAAGGGGGATTTCAACATGAAATGTACAAAAAATGCAGACTAAGGATGATCAGGTCAAAGATCATGTAAACTTACTCAACACAGCAGAACTAACAGTCAAATGATTTGCTTAGATCATTACAAACCAGTCAGCAGAACAAATCACACTGAAGAAGACATTGATTTTTACTCTACTGTAAGCCTTAAAATGTGCGTGTATCTTTCTGTTCAGAGACTCAGTCGGTTGTTGTGGCCAGTGACCTCACGGCCGTGAATAAATCTTCATTTCTGCAAAGAGCAACTTGGAAGTCGTGTCAGGTATATGCTGTGCAGCTAAGGAATAGAAATGCTAAAGATTCTGCCCTCAAAAGACCACAGTAGAGACAGTAGAGACAGTGATAGTGTTGGAAGACTATAGAGTCGCCCTCGGGGTGAGGCTGTAATACTCACAGTCAGTGTTAATGATCCTGTGTCGGACCAGCGCACACTTGAGAAGGACGGTGAGAGTGCACAGATGCTAAAGACCTGTGTGCTCATGTGTGATTGAGGTAGTGATGGCAGACGGGACACCGTCACGTAACTTCAGGAGGGGAAGAATTGGAAATGTATTAGAAGTATTTGGGAATGGAATTACCTCGACATACTGTAGTGTTATATTGTATTATATTGAGGACGGAAATAAATGTGTTACGGGTGAGGCTCTCTCTCCCCATCCTCCGAATCAGCAGAGGGAGCCCTCACCAGAATATTAACTGTTTCGGACTTCATTTCCCATAAGCCCTCATACCTGGGACTGATTGCACATACACCTGCTATGCATTAACACACCACACACACCCGCTCACCGCGAAGTCTCGATTTGCTACTCTGCGATCTTACTGAGCGTTATTTCCTGTGCATTGTTATTCTGTTTCGACCTGGACTGTTACTGCGTTTATTGAACCCTTGCCTGTTCTCTGGACTATGGTATGTATGCTGCCTATCCTGATACCTGCCTGTTTACTGGATTATTGACTGTCTGCCGCCTGTCTCGAACCCTAGCCTGTCCCTGTTACTGTTTCTGCCTTGCCTCCACTGTTGTTTCTGCCGTGTACCGACCCTGCCTTGTCTGACTCTGATTGTACTAATAAACTGCAGATGGATCCCCACTCCGATGACTCTGCTTCGTCACAAAATGATTACAACCACATGCCTGCATGACTCTTCTGCAAGCAATGGAAGAGACATGCGGAGACACTGAAGTGGGATCAATCCAAGGGGAATTCGGCACACAAGGTGATCTTTTCCCCAATGCCTATCCCGCGAGGACATCACCTGTGATGTTGACGAGGTCTTGTGTCCAGATCCGAACGGATTCATAAGACCCCCCACCCCACCCCACACACACACAGAAAACAAGTATATATTTTTTTTCCCCCAATACCAAGTTATCCAGTCGTTTCGTTTTTTTACTTTTGTTTTGTTGCTAAATTTGATGATTTGTGATTCTATTTTTCTTTATTTCTGTCATAATGTTTTTGGGTTTTTTTGTAAAAACTCGTTTGATTACTGCAGAAATTTTTACAGAAAAATGAGTCTGAGAAAATGACAATAAGAATAGAAAGACGAAGACTGCAGTGTTTTTTATATAAAGCCCATCAGTGTGCTGCTGCTGATATGAAAGAGTGATTCAAATGGTGATTGTGTGTATGGTTTTGTTGCAAGAATTTCATTTTGGCACTGATGTGAGTTGTTAATCTCCAAGTGCTCTGTGTGTGTTATGTTATGTTTTGCTTTTGTTCATGTTTCATTGTCATGTGTCATGTTTATCCATGTGCTCCAGTTGTCATGTGATTCCCCTGTTTGTCATGTGATCCTACAATGTGCTCCTTGTCATGTGATTCCCCCGTTTCATGTCGTGTTTTGATTGGTTCACAGGTTAATTATTGTTTCACAGGTGTTCATCGTTTGTAATTAGTCTATGTAAACCCTCATGTTTCCATTGTTCCTTGTCGATGTTTGTGGATTGTATCCCTGTAAACACTGTTGTTGAGTGTCTTGTTTCTGTTCATCAAGCCAAGCGAGGATTTGTTTTGTGTTATGAACAATAAACTGCACTTGGCGCCTCCAGTGGATATCTTACAGTGTGATTGTCTTGTGTGTAGATGTAGCAAGTGGCTCGTTTGTAGTGACTACGCCACCCCAAAATAACGGGGAACTAACCAAAGGAATCAAGAAAAGCACACAGATCTATTCCACTTAGGAGGCAAGAGGCGTGAGTTTGCAAGAAACAAACAATTTATTAAAGTTAAAAGTTCAGTTTAAAACATTAAATAGACTTGGTCGAAACAAAACCAGAAAAAAAGGGTTCATCGTTGCAGGGGCTGAGGCGTTGCTATGAAAGCAGGCTGGTATGGTGCACGCAGTGCACAAAAGAAGTCCCACCAATCAGAATCAAATTCACAAAGTTCACTGCAAGTAATGACCAAAGAAATGAGTAACACAGCAATTGACAACCCCTTATAAAATAGAACCTGTGCTCTCCAACACCAGCCAGCTTCCTGGAAACACTCAGCTCCCACAAAAAACAAAAAAAACAGAATCACATTAGAAAATAAACACCAATGTAAAGACGGAAATTAGGAAAAACAACAAACTAAGCAAACTAAGCACAAATAAATAATGAAAATACAAAATACACATTAAAGCAAAGAAAAAAAGACACGTATGCTGTCACAACGCCAGAGTGACAAACTCAGAGCTGATCACGGCGCATGAAGATTTCAAAAATGACCGATGCTACTCAATACCGCATAGCTGTAGTCATTCCTGTAAATAAAGATGGTCGTGACAGCAATAACAAATTAAATGCCTGCAAAAAGAGGACAAAAACAACAACAAAAAAATTGATACACTTCAAGCCCACTTAGCCATTCGGCGGAGACGTAGCGACTCAAAGAGCGAGAGTTAAGAAGAGCTGCAGCGCAAGTAATGAGGAACCCGATAAGTCGCACAACGCAACACTCGCATGTTCCAAAGTCATTTACACAGTAAATACCCCAGAGTTAAATCAACTCTGCTCAGATAACATTTGGTCCCTCTCTAAATAGTGTTAAAGTAACCCTGAAGCAGAGTTAAAGTTAATGAGATAATTAAGCGATGATTGAACATTAATGATGAACACCTGCTGTTAACAAGCAGAATCACTGTAGAATAGAGAAACACAAGAACTACAACTGACTTCAGCCACAGTCTTAGATGAAATCAACTGAAGATAAAAGACATTTTAACACTATTTAGAGAGGGACCAAATGTGATCTGAGCAGAGTTGATTTAACTCTGGGGTTTTTACTGTGTAGTAGCTTCTTTAATTGATAAGTTAACAGCTGGTACTCCGTTAAACTGCCACGCTGCACGGATGGGAACCCTGAAGGCACACGGCACTGGAGGTAAGCAGCACACTGCACACACTACCTTGGTGGACCGACGTTACACTCCAATATCCCAAGCAAGGAAAGAAATGCGGCGGGCTTTCGACCATGACGCACTCCAGGAGGCATAAACAACAGGCTTATATATACACACCAGCGGAGCGATATCTCATTAGCTCTACATTTTCATGATGGTGACGTTTCAAACAAGTCACACACATCACTACATAGAGTTGACATAATGAGCCAAAGTGTGTAAGTAACAGGCAAAAACTGTATAAATATGTAGATTTTAAAGAGTTTTCTTTCAAAAAGAAGCCTGACCTGTAAAGGGTAGCATATGTATTTGAATTTGCGTACATTGTGATGTGTGATGGTCAACATCATTAACATTTAAAATATTTAAATGAAAATGTATTTCAATATCATTGTAAAATGTTTGTAATATATTTTATAATAAGGGCAAAAAGATTGTGATTTTTTTTTTTTTTTTAATATCTGTAGCTAAAAGAACTAAATTTAGATTACAGCCTAATTAACAACACAAACCATCAATGTATGAGTCAAATTCACAAAAACTGTCAACATTGTCTTTCCCATGCATCATTTTATTATATTAATGTATGTGGTTACAGTCAAATCATATTAAACAGTGAAGTCGCTCCAGAACTCTGTCCTGTCCTGCCGACATGAGCTCCACTGACGATCTTCACTCCTATTGGCTGTTGCTCTATTGCTGGGCATTTGCATAAAGTTCAACATTTCTGAACTCCTGTTGCTTGACAACAACATGAAGTTGCTCGTCCCCCTCCTTATTCATGCATATTATTTTCATATGCCCATTATTTTATTTATTTATTTATTTTTTGAATTTCTCTTTCTACCTCATAATTTCCTTTGGCTTTGTTATTCAATATTAACACACTGTTAATATATAATTAGTTACTTTTCACATAAAATGAAAATTTGTGAGGAACAACTTAAAGCTAAAATAAAAAATCATGAAATATACACACACACACACGCACACTGAAAAAACAGCAAGAAAATCTTGTGTCAGACCAAATCAAGTTAAACTTTGTTTTAATTCTACAAGTAATTCAAGATATTTTTTACTTTCACAAGGTACAAAATGATGAAGAATATGAAGATATGAATATTAAGATGAAGATATGAGTATAAAGAAATATGAAGATGAACATAAATGACAGAATAAGATTCAATACATTTTTCTGCCAGAATATTCTCAAATACAATCAGTATTTTTTGGCTGTCTCATAAATTTGATACTTTTAAGTTGTCATTTATTTGTTTATTATGGTTCCATTTACCTAAAAAAATACATTTTTTTAATTGTCTGATTGACACACCAGTGATGAATTCAAATCTGATACTTCAATCATAACATGGGATGTATATGATTGCTGTTTAAATGTTTTTTAGATGTTCAGATATTTGGATACTGTTAGCAACAGATCGCTGGAGGCTAAATAAAGCAGAGACCCAGAGCATCAATTTCATCTCCGCTTCTCCCCACAATGCCACAACACTTTCCAGACTTCACATCAACACTCACAGGCTCACCCAGTTCATCACACTTAACAGAAAATGTCTTTCTTTCACCAGAGTTTTTGGCAACCACAAGTTCCAAACCCCCACATCTGCTAGAATCAATATTTGGCCACAGTGTTGCAGCAACAATTTTATCATTTTCGTCCAGTACAAATGTTTTTTTATCATTTCCTATCATTTCACCAACTTTCATATTCTGGCCAGTGCCAAATGTCACCTCGATTGTGCACAGGTTCAGCTAAAAGACACAAATGTATTTCATGTGAATCAAGTAACTAAATGAAAACAATGTGATTCAAGTAACAGGAATATAAGATAAAATAGAATGAAAACAATCTTTACACACCTCGCTGTACGTAATGCTGATCTTGCGAATGCTGCTGGATAAGGAGAATGCAGCACCTCCGTTCCCACCCACAGTCTCATCTTGTGCTGAGAAAGGACATTCACACAGCAGCAGAATATGGTAGTTAGTAAGTGGTTAGAGGTGATATTCATGGCTAATGTGAAGACAGAAAAGAGGCTTGACATCAGTTATTCAGGGGCAGACTGCGACTAAAAAAGCATTTCTAGCACAGAGCGGCCCACCACATCTGGGCCCGTATTCACAAAACAATCTATCTTACCATTAAGGGTGCGTTCACACTTGTCATGTTTGGTTCGATTAAAACGAACCCTGGTGCGATCGCTCAGTTAGTGCGGTTCATATGTGAACGCAGCCGTCAGAACCCTGGTGTGGACCGAGACCGCTAAAAAGATGGGTCTCGGTCCGCTTCCAAACGAACTCTGGTGCGGTTCGATTGATATACGAACAAACGAACCAAAAACAGGACGTGATGTCACAAGATACGACGCTACGAGTCAGCTGATGTGACGACGCGGGAAGATCGGCGTATCCATAATGAGTCGAGGGCAAATGAGGAGGTGAAGTTTCTGTTTCTGTTTCTGCGTACAACGGAGGAAATCCTGCTGCTGTTTTGTATGTTTTGAACATTTTATGAGCTCTTCGTGAGTTCTCAGCTGGTGAAAATAAAGCATTTGATTATGAATATGACAGCGCTTACCTGGAGATAGGACAGCATTAACAGTGTCACTGGATTCACTCACTCCCACTTTATCCACTGTCCTGTAGCGGATCAAGTACTGCTTTCCAGATTTCAGTCCAGTCAGAGTAAAGTCTTCATCAGTTGTGTCTTTGACAAGCCACGGTTCCTTATCTTCAGCTCCAGAATCTGATTTTACCTCCTTGTACTCTACTCTGTACTTCACTGTTACTCCAGTTGGAGACTTCTGCAGTTTCAGGGACACACTTTGCTCCTGGACATTCTTCACTATCGGTGGGAGCGGCTTTGACACGGGCTGGAACTGTTTGTCTGTCAGATTCCCTTTTTCATACAAATAGATAGAGGAGCCTGGATTGGAGGGATCAGAGACAGTAGAAATAATGAAGCGGATTCTCTTTTCATCTTTATTGGCTTCTGAAAAAACGTCTGAAGAGAGATAAGTTCTCTTTCATCTTTTTTATTATATCAGGATTATTGTACCATTTTCTGACAAATGCCTCAGGAATCCCATTTTTGTTTCCATCTAGCTCTTTAAACTTAGCAGATTTCAGGAACTCATTCAGGGTTGAAAAATATGGGTCTTCATACTTCAGAGACGTGAAGGTCAAGCTTACCACAACATCAACATCAGGATCAAGGAGGATGGTGTTCAGACCATCAGAGTCTACAATTCTGATCTGCTCCAGCTTCCTGCTGTGAGTCCTCAAGAGGTTAAGTTCAGACTTTGCATCTCGTAACCACTGATTAAGCTTGTCAGCATTAAAAGGGGAGCTGTAGTGGATCTCCAAAATGTCTGCCAGTTTCTCCTCCTCTTCTCCTCCTCCTCGAATAGCAGGCAAGACCCTGGCCACTGCTTTCTGGAGCACTGTCCTGTAAATGCTAAATGAGTTCTGAAATGAGTTCAGCCTCTCTTCAATGTCACTGAAGACTTTTACCTCTGTTGTTCTGGACAGGTCGTTGTATGTCCTCTCTACCTCTCCCAGAGCCTCCATTATATCTGCAGAGTTGGAAACCAGATGTGTGCTGATTTCTCTCACTAACTTAGCAGCTTTTTTGTCCAATAAATGAAGAGGATAGAGCCAGACTTTTAATGGAACTGCATTCTCTGGATTCTCCTTCAGCAGACTGGGAAGCCGCTTGTACAAATTCAGGGCCTCCATGTATGTGGTGGGGTTCTGCTCAAGATGAAAGTCACCATGAAATGTACAGTTGATTTTCTCAGCGGTTTTCTTTTCACCATCTGTCATTGTTACAGATCCTTCTCCCTCTATAGAAAATCCAGGAATCTTCTTGACCATGACATGCAGTTTTCCCTCAATCTCCTGATTGCTTTCATCTTCTGAAGACATCTGATCAAACACCATGAAGGCCTGAGCTCCGTACAGGACAGCCGTGACCACATGAGTTGCAGTTTTCTGTTCAAACACCTCAGGGTATGTGATCTGGCCCAGCTGGGTCATAGTGAGCTGTTCGAATCTGGAGGTTTCACTATAATGCATTGTAACTCGGGACTGATTGTTTGAAGATTTGGTGTTTCGCAGGTATTTGGCAGATCCTCCTACCTCCACCAGCCCCCCCAGAAAGCTGGCCTTCAGGGAAGCATTTATATTCATGAGACTGGATTTACTAGAGAGACAGTCAGAGCTACTGAACTTCAAGTCTGTCATGAGCTGCGGACGACTGTCCAAATCTTCACTCAGTGATTTCTTATTCCAAAGAGTAACACCTGAAATGAGAAGAGGCTTTAACAGTTAAAAGTACAAAAATGATGCAGCGTTGAAGTAAATGTGCATGACTTATATCTATAATACAGTTTTTTATAGACTGATTTAATAGTCGTGTTGGGGAAAGTGCTGGCCCGTGTGTGCTGGCACAAGACTATTAACTAATTGTTAAGTAATATGTCATTATGGTTATGGAGGGTTCCGGAATTTAAAATCAGACACAAAATTACTAGAGGCAACAACAATAATCAAAAGGTGAACATTTATTAATTAACAATTCTTTAATTATTTTTCTTTAAACGTATTAATGGTAATTTATTAAACATTCGCTGACAAAACACCATCACCACCTCCACGTGGTGCTGGCTGGATTCCAACCAATGGTGAGGGTCTTTAGCGTCAGATGAAGCGGCCCATCGGCCAAAGTATTTCTGTGTCGCATCTAAGGCAATGTCAAATCAACTTTTGAATCAAGCTAGGGCGTCCCGCGGAGGCGACACGCGCCGTCCTCGCCCAAACAACATGAGAAGTGATTGGGAACGCTCAACATCGGAACATTGACAGGTAGAAGCTGAGAATTGATAGCCGCTCTAAAGGCCCGTCGTATCGACATTGTGTGCATCCAGGAAACGAAGTGGAGAGGAGCCAAGGCCAAGGAGATTGGAGAAGGATACAAACTGTTCTACAACGGTGAAAGAAACATCCAAAACGGCGTCGAATTGCTGTCAACCAAAACCTACGAGACCATATCGTGGCTTTCCACCGTGTCTCTGACCGCCTCATGTCCATCGAAATCGATTCAAATGGGCTGCAACTAAGGTTGGTGTCCTGTTATGGACCACAGCCGGGTTGCCCAGCATATATCAAAGAAGAGTTCTGAGAACAACTTGATGGACACATGCAATCGATCAATGGAGAAGAGCAGTTAGTGATTGGCAGAGATCTCAACGGCCTCGTTGGAAATATCTGGGATTGATACCCTCGAAACCATGGTGGCCAAGGTTATGGCATTCGGAACGAAGAAGAAGGCCGAGCCCTGGATTTCGCAGAAGCCCATGATCTTGTCCTTTTCAACACCTTCTTCAAGAAGAGGGCGTCCCACCTAATCACCGACGCCAGTGGTGGGAGATCCACCCAAATCGACTACTGGCTGGTCAAGATGGATAAGCTGAAAACGGTGACCGATGCCAAAGTTATACCATTGGACAACGTTGCCTTGCAACATCGCGTACTGGTCATGGACATGAAAATGTCAGCAGCGAATCAAGTGAAAGAATGCAAAGCACAGCTAAGAGACGCCTTTAGCCAGATCGATGTTAATACGAACCAACCAGTGAATGCAATTTGGGAAGAACTCACTGGTCAACTGCACACGGCAGCGTTGGAAGCGCTGGGGCTAACCAAGCCGGGAAAGCACTTTATCGACAAGCAAGTATGGTGGTGTAATGAAGAAGTGCGGCAAGCAGTGACAGAGAAAAAGACAGCTTTCAAGAAGTGGCGCCAAACACTCGCGGATCTGGACTACCAAAACTACAGGAACTGCAAATCAGCAGCGAAGCGAGCAGTAGCAGCGGCGAAATCAGCTCAATACGACCAACTGTTTGTCGAACTAGACACCCCCGAAGGTGCCAACAAGATTTACCGACTGGCAGATGCGTGCCCAGGATATTGGTCAGGTCAAATGCATCAATAATGAGAACCATACAGTTCTCAGAGACCCTCCCGCCATCCTTCAACGCTGGAGCGACTATTTCTCTGGAATCTGCAACCAGGAATTTCCCCACCCACCAATTATTAGCGCTGACAGATCCCCATCCCTGGCCCCGTTCTGCCCATCACCATCACCGAAGTGAAACAAGCCATTAAGAGAATGAAGAATGGAAAAGCGACCAGACCAGACAATATTCCCGCTGAAGCCTGGAAGATCCTCGGCTGCCAGGGTGCCGTCCATCTCATCCAGCTCTTTAACACCATCATGAATACAGGGGAGGCTCCAGAACCCTGCATGACAATCCCAATTTGCCGGCCTATTCGACTCCTGTGCCATGCAATGAAGATCTTCGAACTAGTCCTGGACACGAGGATTAGGAATATCATCACCCTCTCGCCCAACCAATGTGGTTTCGTCAAAGGATGCAGCACGACAGATGTCATATTCGCGCTAAGGCTCCTACTGGAAAGGCACAGGGAAAAGAATAAAACGATCCACGTGTCATTTCTGGATCTGGAAAAGGCATTTGACAGGGTCCCCCATGACCTCATTTGGCACTCACTTCAATCCCATGGAGTCCCTGAAAGCTACGTGCATTGGATACAAATCTTGTATAAGAACGTCACAAGTGCTGTCAGGTGTGCAGTTTGAACATCACCACCATTGTTGGAGTGTTGGAGTGCACCAAGGATCGGCCTTATCACCACTTCTGTTCATCCTATTCTCTTCACGCATTTGCCATGGTCATTCCTCTACGCGGATGACGTCTTCTTCTCGGATGAAGAGAGAGGAGAAGCAAAAAGGCAGAGGTGCCCATGGAAGGAACGTCTGGAAAAAAATGGGATGAGGCTCAACATCAAAAAGACGGAGTACATGGAGTGTGTGCCCTAATCTGATGGCACCATCAGTATTAATGGGGAAGATCTGAAGAAAGGGGTGGACTTTAAATACCTGGGCTCCACCATCAGCTCAGATGGCAGCATCACGACCGATGCAAGATCACGAGTCAAAGCGGCATGGATGAAATAGAGGCAAGTCACCAGAGTGCTTTGCGATCGGAAGATGCCGGACAGGATGAAGGGCAAGATATACAAGACCATCATCCACCCGGTGGCACTCTATGGATCTGAGTGTTGGCCAGCCACATCTGCACATGAACAAGCCCTCCAAACTATGTGTCATAAATGAAGACATCCGGAAGCGACTTGGTGTGGTCCCCATTACGGACAAGATATTGGAAGCAAGACTGCTGTGGAATGGCCATGTGATACAAAGCAAGGAGTCATCAGTGGCCAAGATTGCCATGCGCATTGAGCCAGAAGGCCGCCGTCCACGCGGACGTCCGGAAAAGTGGTGGATGGATCGAATAAAGGAAGACATGAAGTTGGTCAACGTATCCCCGAAGATGCTCTAGACCGCGCCAAATGGAGAAGAGAATGCCGAAAAGCAGACCCTGCACCACAGCGGGAACAATGCTTGGAAGAAGAAGGTAATTTATTAAACATATTAATAAATGTTAATTTATAACATTTTTTTGGGTTCATTTTAAGCAAGCAATACAGTCATTAACTATTAAACAATAATTGGGTTAAATAAAACTACCCAGCAGGTTGGGCAAACATTTAACCACAACCACTTGGTTAAAATAACCCAATTGCTGGGTTTGTTTATTTTCAACCCAACTTGGGGTTGTTTTTAACCCAGCATTTTTAGAGTGTTGCTTCTGCTAGACCGTCTTCCATATTCAACGTACGAAGAAAGCATGATTCACATCGTGTCTGTTACGCTTTTTCTTAAGTTGAATACGGGCTATGGCTTAAGTTTGACACCTCTTTCATCAGCTAGGCTCAAATTTACTATGAGTAAATGATGACAGAATTTTCATTTTTTAGTGAATTACCCCTTTAACCCCTCATGTCACTCTGAGGATTATTTGAAGATATGACACACCCAAGTGTTTTTGCTAATGAATTCATAACATAAATAGAATATTTTAAATGGCATGTCATTACAGGTGATCACAATTAAAACTAGCCTCAAAACAACTTGAGAGCAACTGAAAAGGAGAGAAGTCATGGATTCATGACACTTGTTCAGTCAGAGACTCTCTGGTGCATGCAGATACACCTGATCTAATAATAATAATGACATTTCCCAATTAATTAGCTAATAATATATTGGCTGCAGACATTGTGCATTTTTAAAAAATTTTGGCCTTTTTCTGCCTTTATTAGACAGTATAGCTGAGTCAGGAAACAACAGGGCAGAGAGAGAGGGGAACAGGATTGGCAAAGGACTTGAACTCAGGTCGCAGGAAGCACTGTCCACGAGGCTATTGTCCTCACATCATGTGCCTCTAATTCTGACACTACAGTAAATTAGCAGTTGAGTTAAAAAGGGAACAAAAAAAAACATATAAAATAACAGTGTACAGCACCTGGAATGAAGGAATCCTTGCGGCTGTCATACAGCATTCCAGGAAACAGAGGTCTTCCTAGAGCTGCCACTTCGATTGGCTGGGATTCCATCGCTCTAAAAAGAAAAAGAAATGAAAAAGATGATATTTATAAATTGTCACCTTTATTATTCTAAAATTCTTAGGGCAAGTTTTTAATTTCAATTTAAGTCAGGTAACAGGTTAACAGGTACATATAAAATGTTGAACTTATTAATTTTTCATTTATTTATTTATTTTTAAAAAGATATATATATAACAATATATGCATTTCATAAGACCTGATCTGAACGAAACCATCAATCATTAATTTAACCCTTTTATCGCTGCTTAGGCGAGTTATCAGACTTTATCTCAATGCACCAGTTTAGCTATAAAATCTGGAGGTACTTGCGTTTGTCGTTCGTTTCAAGCTTGGAGAAAGAGGTTTCCCAAGTTCGTTGATTTGCTGAAGGTCTTTTCGGTCCGGATTGACGTAGTGGGAAGCCAATCACGTTCTGGTGGCAAATGAATGGAGTTTCCCTCGTGGCTGAAGTTTGAAGTTGAGGCGGCAAAGACTGTAGAGTCGATTAAACTTTGCGGCAAATCTTAACTTAGAACACGAGACTCTCAACGGAAAGAAAGAAAACTAAAGTAAAACAAAGGAAAGTGAGACAAGAGTAAGTTGGATGGCTTGAATGAAACTTCGTGTCTGCTCTTCATGATCTGGTTCTTGGTGTTTGAGGTGTTTGTCCAACCTCTCTGAGAAGTTCTGACCAATTAGGTATCATCATTGATTCAGAGGTGGCTTTCCTCCTCCCCTGATCATAAATCAAATGTTATTTGTGGTCTCTTAACTTTCAGAGGGTACAGAGAGTACAGTTTAGTCATGATTGCTCTGAAAAGAATACGATACATTTTACCAAGATTTATTGCAAGCCAAAATTTGAATTATGAGTAGAGATTTACATTCATACCAAACAAGACACACTTTCAATCAACCATTCAATAGTTATAACAATCACAAGAATTATGAGTGATCTGAGCATAACTGGTCACATGTATGATGTGTATTCATGACATGGAATTATACAGTTGAACGATGTTTGATTTCAAGACTGTTTAGAATTGTTTTTGGAACAATTTGATGCAGTTTATAGATAAAAGAGTCTCTGTGGGGTTTTCTATGGACTATGGGTTTTTCCCTAAGAGGTCACACAGAATGCGGCCTGTTTTATCTCTTTGTCTTGACATTAAACACTCTGGTGTTATTTTCTTTGCTCAAGTTTCATTGTCTATTTAACCATTTGGTCTTTTAGAGATTACTTAAGTTTGACAACTCTTTCCTCAGCTAGGCTCAAATTTCACAAGCTTGAGAAAGGGTGTTTCGCCTGCAGGGGTTCAGGCTGTAGGGTTGCTGAATAACTAAAGAAACATTATCAGCAAGATGGTCGAACACTGTACATTTCTTGTCTATCTCCACCCACTGCTACATATATCAACAACGGAAAATAAGTGCAGTTATAATAGCAAAATATGTGGGAGAGCATTGCTCTAAAGTATGACAATATGATATTGCTAAAGGCAGCACATCAAAGTTAATACCAAATCAAAACTAGTTAGCACATTTTTGTAACGAAAGAGTTTAATGATAAACTGTTCATGGTTACACTTAAAATGGTTACAAAATAGATGTATGAGATGATAAAAAATATACCGTTAATCGTACCTAGCATGTAAAAAGTTACCTGAGAGATAGTTTGTGAGAGAGTGAAAGAGAGTGCCTAAGAAAAGAGCAGAGAATCAATGACCCATATCAACAGTTACAATGCTCTTTGTAACCCAAAAGTGAGACATTCAAACTGACCAATCAGAAGATTAAATTTTCCATCACTGTACTGAATGTGTGATAATTCATAGACCCCCGATGCACAGGCATCTTGACCTACAGGTCTTGATCACTATCAGCACCTTTGTGCCTTCCAAATGGGCCTTGTAGCAAGAGAGAGGGGGTTGAGGGGGTTTTCTATGGACTATGGTGTGACTAGCAGGGCGGGCGAGAGCCGTGAGGGAACGGCGCGAGGCCGGTGACGCGAGTGTTAACGAGCTTCAGGTGCTCGGCGCATATGGGTTTTTCATTTAAGTAAGTAAGTATGTTAAGCCTTTATTTGTACTGCAGCGGGGAAATTGCCTAAGAGGTCACACAGAAGAATGCAGCCTGTTTTATTTCTCTGTCTTGAGATCAAACACTCTGGTGTCATCTTCTTGCGGCTCAAGTTGCATTGTCTTTTTAACCATTTGGTCTTTTAGAGATTGCTTAAGTTTTACAACTCTTTCATCAGCTAGGGGGCGGGGGGGGGGGGGGGTTAGACTGAATGGAGCCGCAATTGACAGATTCCCTGATTTTGGGTCCTGCGTGTTGGTTTGAGTTTTGTATGGAGTTCTGTTTGAAAGAATCACCTGACGGATTCATTTGTCTGGTTCGTCCTCAATTCCTACACTGTTTTTACTCTATTTTGATCAAATAAATGCAGCATTGGTGAGACTACTTTCAAAAACATTAAAAAGCCTTAATGTTTTCATACTTTTGACAGTATGTTGAAGAGTTTCTGTGTGTCTTCTGTAAGTAAAGAGATGTTCTCTTCTGAAGCCCGTTGGGTTTTTGTGATGTACAATATACTTTTTTGTCTGTAACCACAGTTCTGGATGTTGTGTTCTCCATTTTTATATGTGTATATGTTATATGTGTGTGATCTGAAAGCTTTGTTCAGTTTTGAGGACAAGTGAAATTGTTTTGAAGCAGAAATTCACAAAACCACTTACTCTTATAATAAAATCAAACAATGGTTTTGCCATAAGAGTCAGAAGTTTTGTGAATTTAGTTTGAAGATTTGGATTTGTGTTTAATATTTTGAGAAAATGAGTGATGGTTTCAAGAAATGTGATTTTGCCATTCAGAAAAACTGTAATACACAGTATTACAAAGTATTATAAAGACCCTTGTCATTTTGCAGAAGATTCTGCATACTTTTAAAAATATTATGCCTCAAATGAATGTATAAAAATTATTTTAACATATAAAAAGCTAACAATGGGTTTGTAAATGCTTGCTACAGTGATTTAAGGCTTTTAAAACATTAAGGCTTTTTTATTGTTTTTGAAAGTAGTCTCACCAATGCTGCATTTATTTGATCAAAACACAGTAAAAACAGTGTAGGAATTGAGGACGAACCAGACAAATGAATCTGTCAGGTGATTCTTTCAAATATATTTCCATACAAATTCAACACACCATCAACACACAGGACCCAAAATCTGTCAGTCTGTCTCTCCCACATATTTTGCTATTATAACTGCACTTATTTTACGCCATTGATATAAGTAGCAGTGGGTGGAGATAGACAAGAAATGTACAGTGTTCATCTTGCTGACAATGTTTCTTTAGTCATTCGGCAAAACCTGCAGCCTGAACCCCTGCAGGCGAAACACCCTTTCTGAAGCTTGTGAAATTTGAGCCTAGCTGATGAAAAAGGGTGACAAACTTAAGCAATCTCTAAAAGACCAGTCTGGAGCTAAAAGAACTAAATTTAGATTTTAGATTACAGCCTAATTAACAACACAAACTATCAATGTATGAATCAAATTCACAAAAACTGTCAACATTTTCTTTCCCATGCATCATTTTATTATATTAATGTATGTGGTTACAGTCAAATCATATTAAACAGTGAAGTCGCTCCAGAACTCTGTCCTGTCCTGCCGGCACTCGAGATGGTGACATGAGCTCCACTGACGATCTTCACTCCTATTGGCTGTTTCTCTATTGCTGGGCATTTGCATAAAGTTCAACATTTCTGAACACCTGTTGCTTGACAACAACATGAAGTTGCTCGTCCCCCTCCTTATTCATGCATATTATTTTCATATGCCCATGTTAGAGGTAATTTCCTTTAGCTTTTGTCTTGGACACACACTGATACACACTGTTAATATATAATTAGTTAGTTTAGTTTTCACTTAAAAATGAAAATTTGTGAGGAACAACTTGTGACTAAAATAAAGCATCATGAAATACTCACGCACACACACTGAAAAAACTCAATTAAACTCTTTGTTGTAATTCTACAAGTACATCAAGATATTTTACACTTTCACAAGGGACAAAATGATATAGAATAAAATATGACAAATTAGATTCAATACATTTTTCTGACAGAATATTCTCAATATAATCACTATTTATTGACTGACTCATAAACTTGATACTATAAATTGTCATTTATTTGTTTATTATGGTTCCATTTACCTAAAAATATATATATTTTAATTGTCTGATTGACACACCAGTGATTAATTCAAATCTGATCCTTCAGTCATAACGTGATGTCAGTAACAGATCGCTGGAGGCTAAATAAAGCAGAGACCCAGAGCATCAATGTAACTTCCGCTTCTCCCCACAATGCCGTAAAACTTTCCAGACTTCACATCAACACTCACAGGCTTACCTAATAGCATACACTTAGCAGAAAATGACTTTCTTTCACCAGTGTTTCTGACAACCACAAGTTCCAAACCCCCACACATGCTATTATCACTATTTGGCCACAGTGTTGCAGCTAAAATTTTATCATTTTCGTCCAGTTCAATTGTTTGTTTATCATAACCTGCTGTACCAACTTTCATGTTCTGGCCAGTGTTGAAAGTCGCCTCGATTGAGTGCAGGTTCACCTAAAAGACACAAATGTATTTCATGTGAATCAAGTAATTCAAAGAAAACAATGTGATTCAAGTAACAGGAATATAAGACAAAATTGAATGAAAATGTTCACACACCCTGCTGTAACTAATGCTGATCTTGTGAATTCTGCTGGATAAGGACTTAAAGGAGAATGGATCACCTCCTTTCCCACCCACAATCACAATCACATCTTCTTCTGAGAAAGGAATTGAGAGGGAAAAAATTGCAACAAATTACTACATTCACACAGCAGCAGAATACGGTGGTCAGTAAGTGGTTAGAGGTGATGTTCATGGCTAATGTGAAGACAGAAAAGAGGCTTGACATCAGATATTCAGGGGCAGACTGCGACTAAAAAGTGTCCCACCACATCTGGGGCCGTATTCACAAAACAATTGATTTTACCACTAAGAGTTCTTTCTCTTAATTTATGATTCGACGCGCTACCACAACGCATGATGAAGGGAACGTCTACCAATTCCACCAAGTGGTTAAAACGAATAGGCCTACGTTTTACTCATTACAATGACTTTGTTTTAACATTTAAAAACAGACATATTCAAATTCCAAAGCTTGTTAGTTCCTGTTGGTAAGACTTTCTTACTACAGGTGACATTTTGTCAATAACTCCCTTCATGTACTTACATTAAACAATTATTTACAAGACAAAATCACTGTAATTCTCCAAAAGGTTTTTTGTTGTTGTTATTGTGGCATTACCTCCTTGTATGTACACTACACAAGTAGTTTATATACATATATATATATATATTTAAAACTTATTTATTTTTAGTGTAATTCGCTTAAAGCTAGTCCCTGTATTCATTTCTATAGAAAACTGTATATAAGCCGCTGTGAGAATGGGACAGTTTGAGTCACTCCTGTTAATAAATACAGTCGTCAAACCCAAACACTGACTGTGTGAATGTAGCCAATGAGAAAAAATTATTCATGAATATGTGCAAATGATTCTTACCTGGAGACAGTGTAACATTGACAGTATCACTGGCTTCACTCACTCCCACTTTATCCACTGTCCTGTAGCGGATCAAGTACGGCTTTCCAGATTTCAGTCCAGTCAGAGTAAAGTCTTCATCAGTTGTGTCTTTGACAAGCCACGGTTCCTTATCTTCAGCTCCAGAATCTGATTTTAACTCCTTGTACTCTACTCTGTACTTCACTGTTACTCCAGTTGGAGACTTCTGCAGTTTCAGGGACACACTTTGCTCCTGGACATTCTTCACTATCGGTGGGGGCGGCTTTGACACAGGCTGGAACTGTCTGTCTCTCAGATTCCCTTTTTCATACAAATAGATAGAGGAACCTGGATTGGAGTGATCAGATATAGCAGACATAATGAAGCGGATTCTCTTTTCATCTTTATTGGCTTCTGAAAAACCTCTGAAGTGAGTTAAGTTCTCTTTCATCTTGCTTATTAAATCAGGATCATTGAACCATTTTCTGACCAATGTCTCATAAATCACATTTTTGTTTCCATCCAACTCTTTAAACTTATCAGATTTCAGGAACTCATTCAGGATTGAAAGATACGGGTCTTCATACTTCAGAGATGTGAAGGTCAAGCTTACCACAGCATCAACATCAGGATGAAGGAGAATGGTGTTCAGACCATCAGAGTCTACAATTTTGATCTGCTCCAGATTGCTGGTGTGAGTCCTCAAGAGGTTAAGTTCAGAATTTACATCTCGTAACCACTGGTTAAGCTTGTCGGCATTAAAAGGGGAGCTGTAGTGGATCTCCAAAATGTCTGCCAGTTTCTCCTCCTTTTCTCCTCCTCCTCGAATAGCAGGCAAGACCCTGGCCACTGCTTTCTGGAGCACTGTCCTGTAAATGCTAAGTGAGTTCTGAAATGAGTTCAGCCTCTCTTCAATGTCCCTGAAGACTTTTACCTCTGTTGTTCTGGACAGGTCGTTCCATGTCCTCTCTACCTCTCCCAGAGCCTCCATTATATCTGCAGTGTTGGAAACCAGATGTGTGCTGATTTCTCTCACTAACTGAGCGGCTCTGTTGTCCAATAAATTAAGAGGATAGAGCCAGACTTTTATTGGAACCGCATTCTCTGGTTTCTCCTTCAGCAGACTGGGAAGGTTCTTGTACACATTCAGGGCCTCCATGTATGTGGTGGGGTTCTGCTCAAGATGAAAGTCACCATGAAATGTGCAGCTGATTTTCTCAACGGTTTTCTTTTCACCCTCTGTCATTTCTACAGATCCTTCTCCCTCAATAGAAAATCCAGGAATCTTCTTGACCATCACATTCAGATTTCCCTCAATCTCCTGATTGCTTTCATCCTCTGAAAACATCTGATCAAACACCATGAAGGCCTGAGCTCCGTACAGGACAGCCGTGACCACATGAGTTGCAGTTTTCTGTTCAAACACCTCAGGGTAGGTGATCTTGCCCAGCTGGGTCATAGTGAGCTGTTCGAATCTGGAGGTTTCACTATAATACATTGTAACTCGGGACTGATTGTGTGAAGATTTGGTGTTTTGCAGGTATTTGGCAGATCCTCCAACCTCCACCAGCCCCCCCAGAAAGCTGGCCTTCAGGGAAGCATTTATATTCATGAGACTGGATTTACTAGAGAGAGAGTCAGAGCTACTGAACTTCAAGTCTGTCATGAGCTGCGGACGAATGTCCAAATCTTTAGTCAATGATTTCTTATCCCACAGAGTAACACCTGAAATGAGAAGAGGCGTTAACAGTTCTGTAAGAGAGTGATGCAGTGTTGAAGTAAATGTGCATGACTTATATCTATAATACAGTTTTAAACTGATTTGAGTTAGTTGAAACTGAATTGAAACTGTATTTTGTTCGCCCTTGTTTGCTGACATATTAGAGTATCACAGAGTATTAACTAGGATTACCGGCTGGAGTGCCTTTAACAGCCACCAGAGAACACTCCACTTCAAACTACTGCCTCACCATCGGACTCCATTTCCCACAATGCATCACACAGGAACTAATCTCACACTCCCCGTACCTTGTCGCTGATCACTCCCAGCCAGCTGTAGCGCATCACCTGGACTATTTAAGAGACACTGTGGCCAGTACACTTTAGCGAGCTCTTCTAATGAAGGGGTGCGTGACAACGCTGGTGTAGCTCCAAGTGCAGGCTTCAAATGTGGGAAGTACAGTGCAGGAACGTACATCAAAACTGAGTCTGCCGTTGACTGTGTTGAGCCAAGCTTCGTGGCCAGTGGAGCTTGGGATGTAATGCCCCTCCCCACCACCACCACATTCCAAGCTTCTGGGAAATGTAATGTGTGCATGTGTGAGAGTGAGTGTGAGATTAGTTCTTCTGTGATGCATTGTGGGAATTGGAGTCCGATGGTGAGGTAATGGTTTGAAGTGGAGAGCCCTCTGGTGGCTGTTAAAGGCACTCCAGCCAGTAATCCTAACAAACGAATTGTTCAGTAAATACGGAAGGCGTAGGATGTAGCGTAAGCATTTTGAACGGCAAGAGTTTTACACTTTCTTCTTAAGTTGAATACAGAAGGAGGTCTGATGGAAGCTAGATATTTTACTTTTATTGGTTTAATCCAAGTCTTCTGAGGACACACAATCACTTTATATGATAAACAGATTTAATTTAAGCTTTTTTCACATATAAACATACATGCAAAAAGCACATTAATATGGTAAACCTATAATTTAATGTACGTGGCTGAGAACCAATGAGTGCTAGAATAAACCTCATTGGTTCTCACATATCACCAGGTTTGGAGCACAAGATTGGCAAAGGACTTGAACTCAGGTCGCAGGAAGCACTGCCCACGAGGCTATTGTCCTCACATCATGCGCCTCTAATCCTGACACTACTGTAAATTAGCAATTGAGTTAAAAAGGGAACAAAAAACATTAAAAATAACAGTGTACAGCACCTGGAATGAAGGAATCCTTGCGGCAGTCATACAGCATTCCAGGAAACAGAGGTCTTCCTAGAGCTGCCACTTCGATTGGCTGTGATTCCATCGCTCTAAAAAATGAAAGGAATGAAAAATGATCATATTTATAAATTGCCACCTTTATTATTCTAAAATTCTCAAGAAGAGTTTTTAATTTCAATTTAAGTCAGGTAACAGGTTAGCAGGTACGCATAAAATGTTGAACTTATTAATTTATTTCATTCATTTAAAAAAAAAAAGATACTGTATTCATTTTTTATTTTTCTCAATGATTTAAAATCCCTTAAAAATATGCATCCTGAACTATTTTTTTTTACTCTTTTAAATTAATCTATTTAAAATTTCATTTTCTCTGCCTCTGCTGTATTTTTTATTCTCATTTGATTCTTATTATGATTTTTGAATCTGCACTGCAATATTGTTGTTGAGGTCTAAACAGCTCATAATCTTTTGGTGACTATTTACAGTAATGAATCATATTTATTATAAATGTTTCTTGAGCAGCAAATCAGCAGATTAGAATGATTTCTGAAGGATCTTGTGACACTGAAGACTGGAGTAGTGATGCTGAAAAATCAGCTTTGATCACAGGAATAATTTGCATTTTAAAACATATTACAACAGAAACCAGTTAATTTAATTTGTAACTGAATCGTCCAGTGTTCACTTGCACGAGTCATATAATAAGATCTGTAGCAGATCTGAATATCCAACTATCGTGAAAACACTATTTATTAGCAAGGTAACATAGATCATCAGTTTAAGACATTAAATTTCTAAGCACATAACACAAGACACTCTTTAAAAATATGAATGACACTTTAGTGATTATTCTAACAAAAACACATGCAAACACACATTCACATGAGTTGCAGAAAGAAAGGAAATGAGGAAAGAAAGGAGTTTTAAGAGAGTGAAATGATGAAGGTTTCTAGCAATATTTCCATTTCATAAGACCTGATCTGAACGAACCATCAATCATTAATTTAACCCTTTTATCGCTGCTTAGGCGAGTTATCAGACTTTATCTCAATGCACCAGTTTAGCTATAAAATCTGGAGGTACTTGCGTTTGTCACTCGTGTCAAGCTTGGAGAAAGAGGTTTCCCAGGTTCCTTGATTTGCTGAAGGTCTTTTCGGTCCGGATTGATGTAGAGGGAAGCCAATCACGTTCTGGTGGCAAATGAATGGAGTTTCCCTCGTGGCTGAAGTTTGAAGTTGAGGCGGCA
Organism: Opsariichthys bidens; assembly: GCA_037194245.1. NCBI lineage: Eukaryota > Metazoa > Chordata > Actinopteri > Cypriniformes > Xenocyprididae > Opsariichthys > Opsariichthys bidens. Next base: position 3,218,522 of record CM074286.1, on the reverse strand, counting down.
AAGACTGTAGAGTCGATTAAACTTTGCAGCAAAACTTAACTTAGAACACGAGACTCTCAACGGAAAGAAAGAAAACTAAAGTAAAACAAAGGAAAGTGAGTGAGACAAGAGTAAGTTGGATGGCTTGAATGAAACTGCTTGTCTGCTCTTCATCATCTGCTCATCAACGTCTGCCTTTTACCATTTAACCTGAGGTGTTTGTCCAACCTCTCTGAGGAGTTCTGACCAATTAGGTATCATCATTGATTCAGAGGTGGCTTTCCTCCTCCCCTGATCATAAATCAAATGTTATCTGTGGTCTCTTAACTTTCAGAGGGAACAGAGAGTACAGTTTAGTCATGATTACTCTAAAAAGAATACGATACATTTTACCAAGATTTAATGCAAGCCAAAATTTGAATTATGAATAGAGATTTACATTCATACCAAACAAGACACACTTTCAATCAACCATTCAATAGTTATAACAATCACATGAATTGTGAGTGATCTGAGCATAACTGGTCACATGCATGATGTGTATTCATGACATGGAATTATGCAGTTGAAGGATGTTTGATTTCAAGTCCATTTAGATTTGGTTTTGGAACAGTTTGATGCAATTTATAGATAAAAGAGTCTCTGTGGGGTTTTTCTATGGACTTTGAGTCTGTGTAACTCTGTTACTGTTTCGTGAGATTGAACACTCTGGAGTTATTTTCTTGCGGCTCAAGTTTCATTGTCTATTTAACCATTTGGTCTTTTAGAGATTGCTTAAGTTTGTCACCCTTTTCATCAGCTAGGCTCAAATTTCACAAGCTTGAGAAAGGCTGTTTCGCCTGCAGGGGTTCAGGCTGCAGGTTTTGCCGAATGAGGGCCAGAGAGTGCCTAAGAAAAGAGCAGAGAATCAATGACCCATATCAACAGTTACAATGCTCTTCTGTCCCTACCTTGACCATGTGACTGAAACCCAAAAGCGAGACATTCAAACTGACCAATCAGAAGATTAAAACTTCCATCACTGTACTGACGGTGTGACAATTCATAGACCCCCGATGCACAGGAATCTTGACCTACAGATCTTGATCACTATCAGCACCTTTGTGCCTTCCAAATGGGCCTTGTAGCAAGAGAGAGGGGGTTGAGGGGATTTTTTATGGACTATGGGTTTTTCATTTAAGTATGTAAGTATGTTAAGCCTTTATTTGTACTGCAGCGGGGAAATTGCCTAAGAGGTCACACAGAAGAATGCGGCCTGTTTTATTTCTCTGTCTTGAGATCAAACACTCTAGTTTAGTCTTCTTGCGGCTCAAGTTGCATTGTCTTTCTAACCATTTGGTCTTTTAGAGATTGCTTAAGTTTTACAACTCTTTCATCATCTAGTGGCGGGGGAGTGGGGGGGGGGGGTTAGACTGAATGGAGCCATAATTGACAGATTCCCTGATTTTGTGTCCTGCGTGTTGATTTGAGTTTTGTATGGATTTACGTTTGAAAGAATCACCTGACAGATTCATTTGTCTGGTTCGTCCTCAATTCCTACACTGTTTTTACTGTATTTTGATCAAATAAATGCAGCATTGGTGAGACTACTTTCAAAAACATTAAAAAGTCTTAATGTTTTCATACTTTTGACAGTATGTTGAAGAGTCTCGACTCACCTGGAGTTTCTGTGTGTCTTCTGTAAGTAAAGAGATGTTGTCTTCTGAAGCTCGTTGGGTTTCTGTGATGTACAATATACTTTTTTGTCTGTAACCACAGTTCTGGATGTTGTGTTCTCCATTTTTATATGTGTGTGATCTGAAAGCTTTGTTCGGTTTTGAGGAGAGGTGAAATTGTTTTGAAGCAGATATTCACAAAACCACTTACTCTTATAATAAAATCAAACAATGGTTTTGCCATAAGAGTCAGAAGTTTTGTGAATTTTGTTTGAAGAGTTGGATTTGTGTTTAATGTTTCGAGAAAATGAGTGATGGTTTCAAGAAATGTGTTTTAGGCATTCAGAAAAACTGTAATACACAACAAAGACCCTTGTCATTTTGCAGAAGATTATGCATATATTATGCCTCAAATCAATAAAAAAAAATGATTTTACCATATGAAAAAGCTAACAATGGGTTTGTAAATGCTTGCTATAGTGATTTAACTCTGTGCTTCCACAGGTTTCAGTAGGCAGAGGTTGCAGTATTTCATGAGAATGGACAAAAAAATTATTATGGTATTCCTGTAGAATGTTTTCCCCCAGTTAAACATTTCCTAAATAATTGGAAAATAAGTATCACTACAGAAACCCAACAGACTTCAGAAGGCAACATCTCTTTACTTACAGAAGACACACAGAAACTCCAGGTGAGTCGAGACTCTTCAACATACTGTCAAAAGTATGAAAACATTAAGGCTTTTTAATGTTTTTGAAAGTAGTCTCACCAATGCTGCATTTATTTGATCAAAACACAGTAAAAACAGTGTAGGAATTGAGGATGAACCAGACAAATGAATCTGTCAGGTGATTCTTTCAAATATATTTCCATACAAATTTAACACACAGGACCCAAAATCTGTCAGTCTGTCTCTCCCACATATTTTGCTATTATAACTGCACTTATTTTACGCCATTGATATAAGTAGCAGTGGGTGGAGATAGACAAGAAATGTACAGTGTTCATTTTGCTGATAATGTTTCTTTAGTCATTTGGCAACCCTGCAGCCTGAACCCCTGCAGGCGAAACACCCTTTCTGAAGCTTGTGAAATTTGAGCCTAGCTGATGAAAAAGGTGACAAACTTAAGCAATCTCTAAAAGACCAAATGGTTAAATAGACAATGAAACTTGAGCTGCAATAAAATAACAGTGTTTGATCTCAAACATGTGACCAGTTATGCTCAGATCACTCACAATTCATGAGATTGTTATAACTATTGAATGGTTGTTTGAAAGTGTGTCTTGTTTGGTATGAATGTAAATCTCTATTCATAATTCAAAGTTTTCTGCAATTCGGAAAAAGAGGCGGATTCTTCTACATTGGGTAAGATGATATATTTTTTTTATTCCACTCTTTGTATAGCATGCCAGCCATTGTTAATTGCAAATGTATTTTTTTTAAATGTAGATGAAATTATGTAGGCTATAAATTATTGAAAGTTAGAAAATATGGTATATATTTATATGTAAAATAAAATCATGGTCTGCTGGTAGCTGCCCTGCCTATGTTCCCGGGTGAAAAAAAGTCCACAAAAATACACTTTACATTTACATTTAGTCATTTAGCAGACGCTTTTATCCAAAGCGACTTACAAGTGAGGAATACAAACAAGCGATTCTTCATGAATTGGCAAATAGACACAGGAACTGCATTGCCCGGTACCATAGAGTAGGAAGGGAAAAGGGAAAGATGTCTCAGCTGTCTCTTGAATATTGCCAGGGATTCTGCGTTCCTGATGAAGGTATGGAGATCATTCCACCAGCAGGGAGCAGTGGAGGAGAATGTTTTGGAGAGTGATTTTGTGCCTCTTTGTGATGGTACCACAAGCCTTCGTTCCTTTAGTGATCGCAGGCTTCTGGTGGGGACGTAGTGTTGTAGTAGTGTGTGGAGGTAGGAAGGTGCAGAGCCTGTGGTGGATCTGTAAGCAAGCATCAGCACTTTGAACTTGATGCGAGCAGCGAGGGGTAGCCAGTGCAGGGAGATGAAGAGGGGCGTGACGTGGGCTCTCTTAGGCTCGTTGAAGACAAGACGTGCAGCAGTGTTCTGGATCATTTGAAGTTTGATTGCACTTGGCAGACCAGGCAGAAGAGCATTGCAGTAATCAAGCCTTGAAATGACCAGGACCTGGACAAGAAGTTGCGTTGCATGCTCAGTCAGGAAGGGACGGATTTTCCTGATGTTGCGAAGTGCAAATCTGCATGACCGCACCGTCTTTGAGATGTGGTCTCTGAAGGTCAGTTGGTCATCGAAGATAACTCCAAGATTTCTGGTGGACTTTGATGGGGTAATGGTGGTTGTACCAAGCTGTATGTTGATGTCGTGTTGTAGAGTAGGAGTGGCAGGGAAGACTAAAAGCTCAGTCTTTGCCAGGTTGAGCTGCAGGTGGTGTTCTTCCATCCACTTCGAGATGTCCGCCAGACAGCGGACAGAATGGCCGCTCTTGAATCCAGATTGGTTGACATCCAGATGGTTGTTCTGTGTGAGGAAGGATGACACCTGATTGAAAACAACTCGTTCAAGTGTTTTCGATATGAATGGTAGGAGAGAGACAGGTCTGTAGTTGTCCACGAGTGATGTGTTTAGCGTGGGTTTTTTAAGCAGTGGGGTTACTCGAGCCTGCTTGAATGTGGTAGGGAAAGTGCCTGTGTGGAGAGACGAGTTAATAATGTGTGTAAGTGCTGGTAAGAGAGTGGGAGAGATGGCTTGTAGAAGGTGTGAGGGGATGGGGTCTAGAGGGCAGGTGGTGGGATGAGTGGAGAGAAGAAGTTTTGATACTTCCGCCTCCGTGAGAAGGGAGAAGGAAGAGAGACGATTAGTGGATGAGGAGGGGCTGAGTTCCTGTTCGAGTGGTGCAGGGAATTGGCTTCATTTCAGTACATTTCCACAGTGTTCTTAAAGTACTCTATTTTAGTGCACTAATTGTGTACTTAATATGCTAAAAAATATGTATATAAAAAATAAAATATTAAAAAAACATGTATACTAACTGTGCTATTTTGAGACACCATGAAAATGAACTAAAATGTGCTTTTAACATACTATCTTTGAATTTGAAAAAATATATTTAGTTCCCAACTGTAGTAAGTGAACCCATCTCTCATACACTTTAAAATATGCTCATCAGACATCGAAAATACACTTATGAATTATATAAAATATAAGAGCAATATATGATGAATGTATACAAAATGTATTGCCCATATATTTTTATACATTAAACAATTCATTACAAATGTATTGTTAGTATGTTAATATTCCCTTTATTTGATATACTTAACTACATGTTAATGGTGTCTTTAAATAGTACTGTCAGGTGAAATAAAGAGAATTCAATAGTGAATGCAGCAAACTTTATCAGTTTATTAAGAAAAACAACAGCAGGAAAGACCGTTGGTGCAGATACTGCAATGGGCAAACCAGTCCAACAGGTATTCCAAAACTGTCTTGACGGGGAATATCCAGAACAAGAATGAGGAACGAGGAAAGAGAGACTCAAACACAGTCAGGACTAACACTGCATGAACACACCTACAATCTGACAACACAGCCTTTATGAAAAAGAAGTATACTTTAAGTTCGTTTTATGAGGTATACTTAAGTAATATTTAAGTCTATTTTATGTAGTAAGTATACTGATATCAATGTACTAGCAGTAAACTTGTATTTCAATACCGCTTGGGACTAAATTGGCCCACATTTAGTAAATAAAAGTATTCGTTTAAGTGTAGTACGTGCAGGTAGGCAAGCTCAGAGATGAAGGAATAGGAATAACAAGATTTCTTTTAATGACACGGAATCTAGGGAATACACAAAACACATCTTTGTACAAACGAGAACGGACACCGACAGAGAGAAAACACAGGGAATATATACATGGGCTAACACAGGGAGAAATGAGGTAATTGATTACACACAGGTGATGGGGATAAACTAATGATGAAAGCGGGAACATAAAAAAAGAGCACATGTGACACAATGACAGCAAAACAAAGTCCAGGACAGAAACACATGTAACACTATAAGTGAAACAGTAGTAAACTTTAAGTGCACAACTAGTTCATAATTATGTTTCTCATTTATACTGCAAGTGAACTTATGAGTATACAAGTAGTGTACTATTTTAATACTAGTAGTACATTTTTTAGTATATCAAAGTACACTTCTCAGTAAACTACTAGTTTAGTAGTTTTATACTGCAAGTATACTTATTTTTTGAGGGGCTATTTGGTTTAAAACATCCATAACTCGTTGAATGACAACAAACGGCCGCACAAAATGCCTTTGTAACTTGACCCACACCAATTCCCCTTCTGTATAAAACTGATAGGAAACTTTCTGCCCTCCTGATGCTGTACACTGATGTGCTTTCACAGCCTCCAGACAAGCTTTCAGCTACTTTCATCACATAATCTGAAATCTGAATTTACTGAATCAAAATCCGTCTCATCCTCTCCCAACACAACATCAACAGGCAAAACAATCTCTCATCCAAAAAGAACCTGTAGTAGCATGTGCACTGCTCCTATAAGCCATCATAATGTATGGCAAGAGTGTGTCCCAATTCTGCTGGTTACTATCCAAAAACAAGGACAGCATGGAAAGTAACGTAACGTAAACGTCTGTAAATAACATTGACTCAAACTTGTGAAAAATACTGAGTGGGATCCCAAATCACTAACCCATTCCTGCACAAAAACCTTGGACGCTGCCTGTTCATTTGGAAGAGCGAACACTTTTGTCCACTTCGAAAAATAATCCCCAATCTCCAGGATATACCAGCATATTCTCCCCAGTTAAGGGCAGAGGGCCCAAAATATCAATCGCAACACATTCAACAGGCTGAGAAACAAAAGAGCATTTAGGGTTTACAACAGGCACATTCCATACATTTCCTGCACAACTTCTTTACTTCCTCGAACAACCCGGGCCAACAAAACTGGTATTTTACCTTTGCCTGCAATTTCTGCACACCTGGCCAACTGTTGCAGAACTATGCGAATGTGTCAAAATAGTTGGCTAATGATGCCTTTGGGAAACAAACAACAGTATTTCATGAGAATGGGGAACAAAATTTCTCTTCTGACATTCCTTCGAATGTTACATAAATAATAGGAGTATAAACCCAACGGGCTTCGGAAGACAACATCGTTTTACATACTGAAGACACGCAGAAACTCCAGGTGAGTTGAGACTTTATCAACATGTAAATAGATTATGAGCTGTTCAGACCTTAACAACAATATTGGATTGCAAAATCATTATATGAATCAAATGCAAATACTCCATAGGCAGAAAAAATTGAATTTTAAATAGAAAAATTTGTTCAGTGTCTTTATTGGATTTTGTAACACTTTAGAATCGTGTTCCGCCATTTAGAATAACTACAAAGGAACAACATTATTAGTATTCTATTAACTACTAATACCTAACAAGAAACTCCGATTTACTAATTAGTAAGTAATAGTGCAGAGTCGAATGTTCACAATTAACTAATCAATAAATACTCTTTTTTTCATACCTGCCACAGGACTACTAAGAACTACTATATACAGATTTATAAGTAATGTGAATAATGCACAATGTATTTAATTCTAAAGCAAAAAAGATGATGGTAACACACTCAAGTATTGACAAATCCTGCAGAAGGAATGACTATTTGGATCAGTTTTCATGAGGGAAAAGCATGATAACCCTAATTGTAAGCTTTCGTGCAGTTTCGAATAGTATTGACTCAAGTGTTCCTACATCCTTCTAAAGGAATTACTAAACGTTTGGATCAGTGGTGTTAGATTAGATGGAATCTCCATCAAATCCAGCCTTGGATGGAGCTTGTCAAAATATATATTTTTGTCTGGTGTGTGCAACCCAGCAAACCTGAACAGAAAGTTTTGTCTTTTACCTCAAGACTCACTCATATTTACAGTCTTCTATCAGCCTGAGAGTTTGACTAAGAAAGCCAGAGAAGAGCAGAAGCAGGAGATGAATTGATGATAATAATAGAGCAGCATTTACTGAATAATCTTAGTTGCATATGTTTCAAAGATCAGACTTCATCAAGATTTTACACTACTCAATGCTTTGACTAGTTCAATTCCAACAAGTGCTTTTATACCAAAGAAAATGAACGAAAAATTGCCACTTCACAACATCGTTTGGTGATGATAAAACCTTGAATTGGAGACATTCTCTTATCTCCCACCCGTGAAGACAAACATCCACACAATCACGAGATTTAACAACAATAGCAAGCATTGCAAGAGCAAGGAAACAAGTAAAATAAAAATACATAAAATGACATGAAAATAAATAAGTGATAAATCAGTTATATAAACGACCAATGATTATAAATAACTATGAAGTTAAATATAAAAACAAAGAAAAATCTTTAAAATAATAAAGAAAAGAAAACACCAATGCATGGTTGTTATTGAAAACCAAGATCCTTCAGTATCCTAAAGTGGCCAAGTTATTATCATCAGGGTTAGGGAGTAACGAAATACAAGTACACAAGTTTCATCAACTGTATTTCATTTTAAATGTGTGGTAATCAGATTACAGTTCCATCTGAAAAGTGTTTTAGATTACCAAAGTGATTACTTTGAGTTTTAATGTCATTTAAACAGCGATTGGTGATTCTCTGACTCAGGCGGAATTAAGTTTTATCAACATTCTAATACTTTTAGGAGGGATCATAAAAATGTTGTTATTTTTATTTAGTTCTGTCCTGAACAAGACAAAATGACTGAATTTATAAAAAAAATGCCCAACTGTCAACTGAACTGTCCTGTCATGACCTGATGATCCACGACTGTTTTCATGTTTTGTGAGTCATTTTATTATTCACTCGTCACTGCAACTTTTTCTCACAATTAGTTTTTTTCTCACGATTGTGAGTTTGTGTTTCACAATTCTGACTTCTTTTTCTCAGAACTGCAGAGATCACAATTGTAAGTTATAAAGTCAGAATTGGGAGATATAAACCTGCAATACTGACTTTTTTCTTGCAATTGTGAATTTAGTATGTGAGTTTTATATCTCATAATTCTAACTATTTCGATAAAGTTACTAAACTTGAGTAATGTAACGAAATACTTTACAAATTACTTTTTAAGGTATGTACAGTATTTTGTAATCTGTAGTGAAATACATTACATAAAAGTAACCTACCCAGCCCTGCTTATCATAGATATAGATATTATTATTTACTTTATTTTATTTATTAGAGCCATGGGATTAGTGTCAGCCCTAAGAAGATTTCTCTTTCGTGGTAAGTAGATCCTATATTTCAGTTGGTGTAAACTTTTATTTTTAAATGTCTTTTTCACCCAATTGCTAAATTACAGTACTTGAGTGTCAGGATTAGAGGTGTATAATGTGAGGATAATAGCCTTGTGAGCAGTGCTCTGACAAAAAGTGCAACTGTGCCTCCTGTGACCTGAGTTCAAATCCTTTGCCAATCCTGTTCCCTCCCCTCCTCTCTCTCTCTCTCTCTGCCCTATTGTTTCCTGTCTCGCCTATATTAAAGGCATAAAAAGGCTGACAATTCTGTCTTCTTTTCAGGTAGTCTTTAGCACAGACACAGAGTGCATCAAATGCCATTAATAATATGCCATTTTAAATATTCTGTTTATGTGTTATGAAGTAATTGGTGAAAACACATGGGTGCGTCTTGCATAGATCTTCAAATAATCCTCAAAGAGTGACATAGAGGGATGCTCAGCCAAAAATGAAAATTCTGTCATCAGTCATTTTTAAATTTCCATAGATGTAAGGAAAATACTGTTCAGTGTACTCATTTGTACAAGGAGTAACAACATTAACATTCTAGGAACCACGATTACCTAGTGAGAAACACTGACTTAGGAATTTGTAAGTAATAGAACTAAATAGGGATGTTTAATATTAGCTTTTTTTCCCCCATACCTCCCAGAGAACTACTAAGAACAACTACTGAATATACAGACTCATAATTAATGTAAATAAGGCATAATGTATAATTAATTCTAAAGTGAAGGTCATGGAAGCAGCCATATCACCCTGTAGCCCAAGACCTGTTTCTTCCCTGGATGCGAGGCCTCCTGGGAAAACTAGGTTGCTGCTGGAAGAGGTGATGGGGGACACTATACTGCTAAAAAGCGCCATCCTTCGAATGAGATGTTCAACTGAGGTCCTGACTCTCGGTGGTCGTTAAAAAATCCCAGGATGTCCTTCGAAAAGAGTCGCGGTGTAACCCCAACATCTTGACCAAATTAGCCCATTGGCCTCCTAATCATCCTTATATACTGATCGGTTTTATCACTCTCCACCAATAAGCTGGTGTGTGGGAAGCGTTCTGGTGCAATACGGCAGCTGTCACATCATCCAGGTGGATGCTGCACATCGGTGACACTTCCGTATGTAAAGTGCTATATAAATGTAACAAATTATGAATTATGGTAACCCACTAGTAATGCCTCAAGTTATTCCAGGAATTTTTTATCATTTGGAACAGTATTCTAAAGTGAAAAACTTATAACTAATGACTGAAATCATTGTAAGCTTACATCAGACCCTGTCCATGTAAAGAAATACATACATTTTTGCCTTTGCAAAATATTCAAATTCAATAGGAATTTGCCGTTCCCAAAAATGAACAAGGACGATCATTTCAGGGAGCGTGGTATGAAGAGCATCCCTGGTTACAGTATTCTCCTGAGAATGATGCAATGATGTTGTAATGAATCCTCTCCATCATGTCCCTTCCACCTGCCATCAGAGGTCGCCCGCTCACATCATGGACACCACACTACATTTCCCATAAGCCCCTCACCCAGTCACTAATCACCCTGCCAGCTGTACTCGTTACCTTCACACCTGATTCCTATCTTGCCACTATAAAGCACCCCTCACACTCACCCACTTTGTGAAGTATTGTTTCCTGTAACATTGCTGAGCATTATCCCTGTCTTGTTTTTTGCCTGCTATCCGATCCTGCCTGGTTCTTCATCTTGTTGTTTATCTGGCTGCCTATTGACTTAAGCCTGGAATATCTACTACAAGTTTGCCTTTCCCTTGTTACTGTTGTTTGCTGTTGTGTTGACCATTGCCTGTCTGACTACGTCCTGAATAAAGCTGCATTTAGATCAAATACCCACTGACTCGTTCATCGTTACAGATGTACTGTTTCAGCTGCAGGCTTTTCATGAATGATGCCCCTTAGTGCCCCTTTTTTTGGTTTGGGCCACTGCCCCTCAAAATGTCTGAGCCCTGGGTTCTGGTATGATGTTTGTTTAGAACTTGTTTTGGAACAATATTGCATCAAAAATGTAATACATTTTTGTCATGATAATAAACTTTATTTACAGCACATTTCATGAGAGGAATGCAGCTCAAAGTACTTTACAATAAAAATCAATAATGCCTACAATAGGCACCAAGTGCTTCTCATTAAAAGAAGTAATAATGGCATAACTAATATAAGATTAAAATGAAAGCCCACTCTATGATAATAAAAGATAAAATTATTATACATCAAATGGTAAAAAAAAATATGACATTATTAAAAAACACGCTTTCAGAAAAAAAGGTACAATAGCTTTCACCGGGGCAGCACCCTTTCAAAAGGTACACCTTTGTACCTAACAAGTGCTTTGTATGCCAAAAGTGTACATATTAAAGTTACCTAAATGGTACGTGCAATGGGTCTCAGTGACAACTTTTGTACTATTTTTTCCCCTGAGAATGCATAATACCTAGAATACTAAAGAAAAATCATTAGCCACTCGCAATAGACCAGTGATTTCCCGCAACAAGTCATTAGTCAAGTCAAGTCACCTTTACTTATCTAACGCTTTAACAATGCAAATTGTGGCAGCTTTACATTAATAATTGGCAAATTAGTGAGTATATCGGGGCCTTAATTTAGTACTGCTATTGCATCCTTTCTGTTACCAATTGTGTAAAGTGTTTTTGTTTTAAAGTCAGCATTTAAATGCTACTTTTGGTAATATAACAGTGACATTCTAGAAATTGTCTCCTACATATTTTGCTAATCTGCGTTTTTTTTTTTCCATTGTTGGTGTATGTAAGTTTTATACAATCATGCTGTTAATGTTTCTTCAATCATTCAATCACACCAATTAAATATGACTCTAAATATTACCACATTATGAGCCGTTCTCCATGTGTGTCTAGGCCATTGTTTTGATTTTGTGACAATTTTTACTCTGATGGCACCCATTTTCATGATCTCACCATACAGGCCCCGTGTCAAAGCCGGCCCCACCGATAGTGAAGAATGTCCAGGACCAAAGTGTGTCCCTGAAACTGCAGAAGTCTCCAACTGGAGTAACACTGAAGTACAGAGTAGAGTACAAGGAGGTACAATCAGATTCTGGAGCTGAAGAGAAGGAACCGTGGATTGTCGAAGACACAACTGATGAAGACTTTACTCTGACTGGACTGAAATCTGGAGGGCAGTACTTGATCCGCTACAGGACAGAGGATGAAGTGGGAGCGAGTGAACCCAGTGATACTGTCAATGTTGCATTTTCAGGTAAGAGTCATCTGGACATTTTTTTCATTGGCTACATTCACACAGTCAGTTTTGGGTTTGACAACTGAATTTAATAACAGGAGTGACTCAAACTGTCCCATTCTCACAGCGGCTTATATACAGTTTTCCAGCTGCTACTATATGAATGAATACAGGAACAGGCCAACTGTTTTATGATTGAAAAAAAATCTAAACAACTTACAGTAATATCCAGGGATGCAAACTGCTCACCTTTGGTTTTTTGAATGTCATTTCCAATATTCATCACACAATTTTTAATGTAAATCCTAATTGAGAACATGACAAACAAAGACATAGAAACATTAATGTGGCCATTTTCATCATATCAGGCACAAGATAAAGAGTGAAAATTTGTATTTAGAAGACTTTCAGTAAATTCACTCATCTTAGAAAATTATTTGTAAAACTCAGTTATCATCCTCTGACTTGAACTAGATAAACTTGTTGATTTCACTAGTGTGTTATATTGTGGTTAGGACAGTGTCATCCATCCATCAGTTCATCCATCCATTCATTTTGTGACAGATGGGTATCCTCTGTAGGGTCATGGGATGGCTGGAGCTTATCCCAGCATCTCAGGCTATAGAAAGTGAAACACCCTGGACAGACACACACTCAATGATCCCTGAGATGCTCAGGTGTGTTATGGTGTGGTTTGTGGAGGGCCGCTCTGTACTAGAAATGCCATATTTTAGTCCCAGTCTGCCTCTGAATATCTGATGTCAAGCCTCTTTTCTTCACATTATCCATGAATATCACCTCTAACCACAGTGGCAGTGACTGAAGTAAATGTCTTAAATGGTGATTCTCCATTGAAAGCTGACTTGAAAATTGAAAGGCCTCTATTTCTTTTCCTTAAAAAGAATATCCAATATCACTTTTCAACATGGATTTTAAAATTCTGGCCAAAGTTCTAGTTTCTGCCTTGAACATGTTTTTTCAACTATAATCCATCATGACCAGATGGACATTCAAGGGAGACTCTTTTTTAATACCTGGAGGCTTCTCAACATTCTCTTTTTCCCTCCATCTGACTCACCCAAAATGATTGTGTCCCAAGATGCTGAGAAGGCCTTTGATAGAGTGGAATGGGATTATCTTTATTCTGGAAAAGTTTAGGTTCAATTCTATATTCATCCATTGGATTTCGACTTCTTTACACATAAAACCCCACAGGCGCAAAGATGCTAACTAAAATCAGATGTAGCTTTCAGATGAAAATTCACTGATAACTTCATGAAACATGCATAGATCAGAGAAAATGGCACATCATTGCCTACAGCGGATGCTCACAACTGAAATGAGTCCAAAATCAACACAATCTCTTGCGTCGATCATGAGATATTCCTCATGGAGGAACGATTTTAAAAATGCCCATTAGGAGGCGTCAAGGGATAAACAAAAGGCCACATTGGTTCTCAAACTATACTTACCTTTTGACTCTCCTTGCTGTAGTTTTGGAGTTATGAGTCTTTACTTGTGTATGTCACTCAGAAAAACAACTCTAAGGGTTAAAAGCTTTTTACATTTGTACCTACAGTAAGTGTAGAGCTCAGCAAAAATGATGGGAAAGTCTTTCGGATGACGATCAACTTATCTCTGTTTCTGCTGGACACAAAAGCAGAGACGCGTGTCCAGTGTGACTGTCCTGTTGTTTGACTCGACAGACGACTATAGATGTCCAGTGCGGTTCTGTTCAAACAGTGCAGGTTTACTGGAAATGCAGTTGAGAGTCAGTTCAGTTACTAAATTCTGTTGTCACTCATTATTAACAGAACTGTGTGTGAATTTCACAGTATTTTACACTCTAAACCAGGAACGACCGTATTCTGCTGCTGTGTGAATATAACAATTTGATGCAATTTTACTCTTAATATCTTTCTCAGCACAAGATGAAAATGTCCCAAAGGGTGGAAACGCAGGTAATCCATTCTCCTTTAAGTGCAATTCCAGCAGAATTTCAAAAATCAAAGTTACTTTTAGCCAGGTGTGTGAGTAATATTACTTTTATTCTATTTCATCTTATATTCCTACTACATTGTTTTCATTTATTTACTTGATTCACATTAAATACATTTTTGCCTTTTAGACGAACCTGTGCACAATTGAGGCGACTTTTGGCACTGGCCGCTTGGTGAAAGTTGGTAATTCAGAAGGATCTAATGCACAAACATTTACACTGGACAAAAATGATCAAATTGTAGGAGCAACATTGTGGCCAAACAGACAAAATAACATGTGTGCGGGTTTGGAATTTATGGTTGCCAATAGCAACACTGGTAGAAGAGAGCCAAAAACTGTTAAGTGTAATACAGTGGGTGATCCTGTGAGTGTTGATGTGAAGTCTGGAAAGTGTTATGGCATTACAGGAAGAAACGGAGAAGAAATTGATGCTCTGGGTTTATGCTTTATGTAGCCTCCAGCTATACACATCTGTTTCTGACAGTATCCAAATATCTGAACATCAAAAAAAAAAAAAAAAAAAAAAAAAAAAAATGCTAAACAGCAATCATATACTCATATACATCAGGGTTATGTTTGGATATGATTGGTCATGATTAAGTATCAAATTCGAATCGATCAGTAGAGTGAAAATCAGACAATTAAAGTGTCAATCAAACAATATACACATATATATTAGATAAATGGAATCATAATAAACATAAATAACAAGTTAAAAAGTATCAAATTTATGAGTCGTGAATAAAGAGTGATTGAATTTGAGGATTTTCTGATGTATTGCATCTCATTCTGTCATTTATGTCCATCTTTATATTTCTGTTCTTTATCATCTATTCTGTTTTGGATCTTGTGAAAGTACAAAATATCTTGATGTAGTTTAACTTGATTTGGCCAGCCATTCTTGCTGGTTTTTTTTTTTTTTTGAAGAAGAGGACTATTGTGCATAGTTATTGCTCTCAGATGGTCATTTTTTATGTTCATGGTAACTAATTATATTCAAACACAGCTAATCAGATTTTAAATTAGCGTTTTTTCTTATAACAACAGAAAGAATTCAAAATACTTTTTTGATCATACCGATAAGAGTAAGACATCATTCAAATCATTTTTAAAATTTGCATTCACTCATAATAACATCATTATGTTTTTGTAAAACAAAGTAAAAAAGAAACAAACAGGATGTGCTTTCTGCCGTCTCTTCCTCCCTTCTTAGTGTACAGACTATGCGCCTCAGTTACGATAAGAATCACCAGAAAGCTTGAAATGTGAAATTTAAATGAACCAATTCAAATTCAGATGATGTGATATGAAACCATCAAGAGGCACATAGATATTCTGCTCAAACACAGCCCAGATATACAAAGTATACTTGAATGCACAAAAAAATCTTAAACACAAGCACATTTGTAGTACATTCTTAATTTTTTGTGCTAAATAAACTGTTAAAGTTATACACTATAAATACACTAATTTACAAGTATATTTCTATTTCAGTAGTACTTCAGTGCTCTTGAAATTATGCTAAATACTACTAATACTTAAACAGATTTTTAGTGCACTGAAATAAATATACAGAGCCGTTTTATTAGTGTATTTCTTAAAAGTGTGCTTTGAATTCACACTATGAATGCACCCAAAATAGTTCAATCTTCGTAGACTTTTATGGAGAAATCCTAAATTTAAATTAAATTGATTTTATTACTAATGTACTAGTTATAAGTACATTTATAACTATATTCAAAGTACATTTAATATAAATGTATTAATTAGCACTAACACTTAAATTGCACTTAAGTTGATTTTAAGTGTAGTCAGATAAAGTAAACCAAATATACAGAAGTGTTTTATAAGCTATTGTCACAGTTTGAGTTGGTTTGCTCTTGTTTCAAGTTTGATTTTGAATTCTGAAATTATTTTAAAAAATCACGATCTGTTTTTAAGTTGTTAATTAGTTCCCTTTCCATTGATCCCTGGCAGTTTGTTGCTATGGTTACTGATTAATTAGACTATTCTTTTCAGGTGTGTCTGGTTTGTTTCTTCCTTTGTTCAGATCTGTATTTTAGCCTTCAGTTTTCACTTCTCCTCTGTCCTGGATTGTTCCTGTTTGAGTTAAAGTGCTTCTTCATTCTCTCGTCTGTATTTTGAGTGACATTAAAAGTCGTCCTAAGGATCTCCTTCATCATGTGCTTCATTACAAACCTATGAACGCTTTACGCGAAATTTTAGAGAATTTTTATGTAAACTATCATTTAGTTTAAGTTATATTTTAATGGATTTCATGAAAAATACAGTTGAAATTATTAATTACAAGTAAAACGCCATTAACATACACTTAACTACATCATATAAAGGGAATATTAACATACATTTAAAATGAAGTATTTAAAATATAAAAATATGTTGGCAATACATGAATACATTTTGTATATATTATTGTTATATTTTAAATAATTGTTTATTTTCTATGTCTGATGAGTCCGCCTCGTCTAATTGTTAAAATGTAGGTATAAATACGTACCTTTCAAAGCAACAAAATGTACATTTTTGTAACGTTTAGAATGGATCTGAAATGTACAATATTGATGAATTTATAGAAGTCTGTGGTGTGTCTCATTTAACTGAAGTCAATGAGTGTGTTTCTATATTCACTGAAATGAAGATGAGAAGAGAGAAAGAGTTTACAGCTGTGAGAGTTAAAGAGAGATCATGTGAGTGTGTTTCTGTCTCTCATCTGTGTGTCTCAGTTGTTTCTCACAGGAACATGTTTAATCTCACACAGAGACACTGAACTACCAGGATAAACCCCAAATCCAGCATAGAGGGGTTCAGTGAATGTGCTGTTGAATGTGTGTAAGTGTGTGAGTGTGTGTGTATCAGAGACGCTGTAGAAGGACAGAGTGCCGGCCGACCAGTTCAGAAACACTCCTACTCTGTTAGAACATGAAAAGACAGATATATCTGTGATCTTATTATTGTGTCTGGCAATAAAACTGTCATTAAAACAGTTCAGACTCCAGGACTTTTCATTGTATCCAAACCTACATTCATCACTATTTCCTTTCCTGCTGATTTCTTTATATGTCACTGATATATCAGCCTTGTATCCGCTCCATTCAGTCTCCCAGTAACAGCGTCCAGTCAGACTCTCTCTGCACAGAACCTCAGGATTATACTCATCAAATCTCAAGTGTCAAGTAACACATGACAGAAAAATCCTTCACTCTGTAAGGATTTATTAACTGCTGATTTGATTAGCTCATACAGAGAGTTTTCCCAAGTCTTCCACTTATATCCTTCATTTAGAAACAACCTCAGTGGTTTTGTATTCATGACAACATGGCAGTAAAACACAAAGAAAGCAGCTAGAAACTCCTGAAAGCTCAGATGAATGAAGCAGTAGACTTTCCTCTGATGAATCACAGATTCCTGCTTAAAGATCTCACTGCAAATCCCAGAATACACTGAGGCGTCAGTGACGTCTATGCCGCTCTCAATCAGGTCCTCCTCATAGAACATCACATTGCCCTTCGTCAGCTGTTTGAAGGCTAGTTCAGCAAGTTTCACAACCACATCTCTGTTGGACTTCAGGAGTTTCTCTGGATCTCTCTCTTCATACTTCTGATTACTCATGTTGATCTGAGTCAGCAGGAAGTGGATGTACATTTCAGTCAGAGTTTGAGGGATTTCTGCACTGTCACTTTGTTTCAGGAGGTTTTGAAGCACAGTGGCTGAGATCCAGCAGAAGACGGGTATGTGACACATGATGTGGAGGCTTCTTGATCTTCTGATGTGAGAGATGATTCTGCTGGCTTGATGCTCATCACTGATTCTCTTCCTGAAATATTCCTCCTTCTGAGGCTCATTGAATCCCTGAATCTCTGTCGCACGGTTGATGTATTTTGAGGGGATCTGACTGGCTGCTGCTGGTCTGGAGGTGATCCAGATGAGAGCAGAGGGAAGCAGCTCTCCTGTGATGAGGTTTGACATTAACACACCCACTGATGAAGACTCATTCACATCACAAACTGATGAAGACTCAATCACATCACAAACTGATGAAGACTCATTCACATCACAAACTGATGAAGACTCATTCACATCACAAACTTTCTCATCATCTGAAAACATCAGGGTGATTCTGCTTTCATCCAGACCATCAAAGATGAACACAACTTTACACTCCTCATAAATCTTTGAGTCCAGATCTTGAAGTTCAGGATGAAAGTCCAGCAGAAGTCTGTGAAGACTGTACTCGTGATCTTTAATCAAGTTCAGCTCTCGAAATGGAAGCACAAACATGAAATCTACATCCTGATTGGCTTTTCCCTCGCTCCAGTCCAGAATGAACTTCTGCACAGAGACGGTTTTCCCGATTCCAGCGATGCCTTTAGTAAGAACAGTCTTGATTCGGTCTTTCTCCTCACGTCCTGGTTGATGTAAGGGTTTAAAGATTTCATTGCAGTAAATTGGAGTGTCTTGTGTTCTGGCTGTTTTCTCCATCTGTAAAACCTCATGTTCTTCATTCACTCCTTCACTCTCTCCCTCTATGATGTAGAGCTGTGTGTAGATCCTGTTCAGGAGGGTTTGATTCTCCTCTAGTTTGATTCCCTCAAATAATCTCTCATACTTGTTCTTCATACTGCTTTTGTGTTGGTATTTGACTCTCTGCCTGTTGAAGGTCTGACATTTGAAGTCCTTGCAGGTCACTGATCTGATTACTTCATCTCTCATTACTCTGCAGAAATGGAATGAGACAACAACTGAAGAAATGCACAAAGCATTAAGATCCATAAAAGCATTTAAAAAAGCATCTTTTCAGCACACCAAACTCTAAGATCTAATATTTGATCTCACACTCAGACAGACAGGGTTTGAATGTAATGCCCACCAAATGTGGGTGAAAATCGACTGTATTGGGTAACGCATATCAACACGCAAGCCATTTTGGTTATGATTCATAAATTATAATAGATCACTTTTTCCATGGCATTGCTATCAGAACCATTCCCCTAAAAGGAGCCTCATTAGAAAAACAAAGCGTAAACAAGGTCAAACACTGGCACGTCTTTAAAATTCGAACACTTATGGAACACATATGGGTTTTCTATGGCCGTACTCACTCACCACTCCCTGTCTGTCCGTGATTCCCAACTATGACTCCGGTTGTTTAAGGTCGTGCCATGCCACAGCGTCTTTCACATAGTTCTTCTTTAAAATACAGTGATTATGATTAATATATGAAGGTACTGACTTCACTGGAGATTGTGTATTGAGCAACTTTCAGTAAGAGGTTTGTTTTTGTGGCTTGAATAAATATGCTTCACGTGAAATGAAGCTTCACCTTCTCTCTCGCTTTCCGTTTGGGATGTTTTTTCAAATACCTTAACTAAAACTCATTGACACCAATTCAAGTGAACTTTTGTCTGTATGGTGATTAGATTCACTGTTTTGGACTGCTGTCTTGAACATGTCCGAGGCATGGCGCAGCACTTCCCGTCTGTTGTGCTCCACTGCAGCCCTATAGGAGACAATTAAGAGGCCACTTTTTCCAATCCATTCCCATAAATGCTGCATGTCCAAGACTTTCAGGCACAAAGCAGACTTGTTTTCAGATTCAACAAATCTGTAGTGTGGAATATATTTATTATTCAGAATATAAATTAAGTATAATTTTGCCATTAGGCCTGCAGGGGAATCAAATACGCTCATGTAACCGGTCCTATTCGACCCACTCCGAGTGGGAATCGGATCCTGGGTCTTTAAGAACACTCACAATTCTTCAAATTCAAAATTCTTCAGTTCCTCTTGAAATGTCTCACTCAAGCAGTGAAATCACATTGTACTCACTCAGGGTCAGAGGTCACTGCTCCATCACTGAGTTTAGGAGGAGGGTCCATGGATGCGTCACTCTTCATCGACACACAGCTGGGTTCTGGAGATGCTGCTTTGTGTGTGTGATCTTCCTCCTCCTCCTCCCTCTTCTCATAGAGACTCATTTTATAGGTGGTACTATTGAAACACAGAATTCAAATGTACAACTTTTGAGATACAGAATGAAATATTTAATAAAATATTAATGTGGCTGTGAATTCTTCACTAACACATTTACAGAATACTAAAATTATTAACAGAAACTATCATTTACTGAGTGAAAGAACAAATGAAGATACTTTTGTCAGTTCAACTCACTGTTCAAAGGCTTGTTGCAAACAAAGGGTGGCGAACACTGTTGCTTATATCTGATCAGTAGATGGCGGTAATGCTCTTTCTAAGAATGCGAACCGTCATTAAACTAGAAGAAGAAGAAGAAATTAACCGTGATCTTGTGTCCAGCTTACGTTCTATCACTTATTCTCAGGTGGGTAAATGTGTTGATATTTCATGAAATGTAAAACAAGTTATCTTGGGCAACTTTTAACACTTATAAGAACATAAATTTCAATGAAATATGACTTTCTGTGCTATGATTGTATTTGCCTCTGTAGCACGCATGTGGCAGTTTGGCATGTGCGTGACACACAACTGGTTGTTTGTGTGAAGTGTGCTTGTCATTGTTTGTGTGAAATTAATCAAACTTCTTTCATTGCATTTTGATGGTCGAAATAACATCAGTGTGTGAATGTCAAATGGAATTTTTTGACGTCAGTTTGATTTGCATTTTTGACCTGTTTTTTGACGTCAATGTTTGATGTCAATTTGAAGTCTTTTAAACATCAAGGTGCCTGCTGGGACTGCAGGGTTCCAAACTGCCAAAGTCACGTGATTTCATTAAACAAGGCTTCAGTACGTCATAACTGTTTTGAAACTGGCTCTGCTAAACAGACCAATAAGAGAATATTACTATTATCCTTTTTAATTATACTAATGTCTACAAGTGTAGAAACCAGACACTTGTTCAACGGTTCGCCGCTGGGGGGCGATCTCAGTGAAGCCACGTGGTTCACTGAACAACTGATTCGAGGTTTTGAAACTTCGTGACGCAGTGTTTCGAAATCGTCCATCACTAGCCAGGGCTGGGTAAGTTACTTTTAAAATGCATTTCAGTACAGATGACAAAATACATGCTTTAAATATTGATCTGTAAACGTATTTCGTTACATTACTCAAGTTTAGTAACTTAATCGAAATACTTTAGAATACTTTGGAATACTAATAAGTGTGGAACAAACACAAAAAATGAAACAAAGTAGCAATTGTGAGTTATAAAGTCATAATTATGAGATATTAACTGAAAATATTCAGAAAAGTAAAAAATATGAGATATAAACTGACAATATTGGGAAAAGTCAGAATTATGAGATATAAACTGACAATATCGGGCAAAGTCAGAATTATGAGATATAAACTCACAATATTGAGAAAAGTCTGAATTATGAGATATAAACTCACAATCTTGAGAAAAGTCAGAATTATGAGATATAAACTCACAATATTGAGAAAATTCAGAATTATGAGATATAAACTCACAATATTGAGAAAAGTCTGAATTATGAGATATAAACTCACAATATTGAGAAAATTCAGAATTATGAGATATAAACTCACAATATTGAGAAAAGTCTGAATTATGAGATATAAACTCACAATATTGAGAAAATTCAGAATTATGAGATATAAACTCACAATATTGGGAAAATTCAGAATTATGAGATATAAACTGACAATATTGAGAAAAGTCTGAATTATGAGATATAAACTGACAATATTGAGAAAAGTCAGAATTATGAGATATAAACTCACAATAATGAGAAAAGTCAGAATTATGAGATATAAACTCGCAATATTGAGAAAAGTCTGAATTATGAGATATAAACTCACAATATTGAGAAAAGTCTGAATTATGAGATATAAACTCACAATATTGAGAAAAGTCAGAATTATGAGATATAAACTGACAATATTGAGAAAAGTCAGAATTATGATATAAACTCACAATATTGAGAAAAGTCAGAATTATGAGATATAAACTCGCAATATTGAGAAAAGTCTGAATTATGATATAAACTGACAAAATTGAGAAAAGTCAGAATTATGATATAAACTCACAATATTGAGAAAAGTCTGAATTATGATATAAACTGACAAAATTGAGAAAAGTCAGAATTATGATATAAACTCGCAATATTGAGAAAAGTCAGAATTATGAGATATAAACTCGCAATATTGAGAAAAGTCAGAATTATGAGATATAAACTGACAATATTGAGAAAAGTCAGAATTATGATATAAACTCACAATATTGAGAAAAGTCTGAATTATGAGATATAAACTCACAATATTGAGAAAAGTCTGAATTATGAGATATAAACTCACAATATTGAGAAAAGTCTGAATTATGAGATATAAACTGACAATATTGAGAAAAGTCAGAATTATGAGATATAAACTCACAATATTGAGAAAATTCAGAATTATGAGATATAAACTCACAATATTGAGAAAAGTCTGAATTATGAGATAAAAACTCACAATATTGAGAAAAGTCAGAATTATGAGATATAAACTCACAATATTGAGAAAAGTCTGAATTATGAGATATAAACTGACAATATTGAGAAAAGTCAGAATTATGAGATATAAACTCACAATATTGAGAAAATTCAGAATTATGAGATATAAACTCACAATATTGAGAAAAGTCAGAATTATGAGATATAAACTCACATACTAAATTGACAATCGCAAGAAGAAAATGTCAGTATTGCAAGTTTATATCTCCCAATTCTGACTTTATAACTTGCGATTGTGAGTTTAAATCTCGCAATTCTGAGAAAAAGAAGTCAGAATTGTGAAATGCAAACTCATAATTGTGAGGGGAAAAAAACAAATTGTGAGAAAAAGTTGCAGTGACGAGTGAATAATAAAATGACTCACAAAACATGAAAACAGTCGTGGATCATCAGGTCATGACAGGACAGTTCAGTTGACCGTTGGGCAATTTCTTTATAAATTCAGTCATTTTGTCTTGTTCAGGACAGAACTAAATAAAAATAACAATTTTAACATGATCCTCTTAAAAGTATTAAAATGTTGATGAAACTGAACTCGTCTTTTTCAGACGGTCAGAGTCAGAGAATCACCAACTGCTGTTTAAATGACATTAAAATTCAAAGTAATCACTTTGGTAATCTAAAACACTTTTCAGATGGAACTGTAATCTGATTACCACCCATTTCAAATTTTGTATTTTAAATACGTAACTAAGTTATTTGTATTTCGTTACTCCCCAACCCTGTCACTAGCTCAAGCATGATTATGTCCCTTGGAATACTTTCTATTTCCGGTGAGATCACCTTTTCCACTTGCTTAAGCAAGATTTAAAAAAGACTGTCATGATTGAAGATCACTTTTTTCCATGATTGTGGCTATGGACTTTTTTTGAGATTTGCTAATGCTCTTGGCAGATCCTTCACAAGCGTATCAGCACAAACACCAAGTGTCAAGCATTTGGGCTTATTTTGCAGTCACATGAGCTTGCAGTCATTGAGTGGACCATGAACTCCTCTGTATACCAAAGTATTCTAGAGTCAAATGTGAGGCCATCTGTCTGACAGCTAAAGCTTGGCTGAAATTGTGTCATGCAACAAGACAACGATCCCAAGTACACCAACAAGACTACAGAATGGCTGAAAAAGAAATTAATCAAGGTATTGCACAAAGTCCAGACTCGATTGAAATGCTGGACGGGACCTTAAGAGAGCTGTGCGTAAACAAATGACTGCAAATCTCTATGAACTGAAGCAACACTGTAAAGACTGGGCCAAAATTCCTCCACAACGATGTGAGAGACTGATAAAGTCATATCCTGTAGAAAATGATTACTTCAAGTTATGGATGCCAAGGGCTGGTTTTACAAGCAGTTAAATCATATGTTTCTTTATTATGTCCTGATATGTAAAACCGTAGGACTTTTTCACATGACTGTACATACAGCCTTTGAATATTTAACTATCTGGAGTCATTTTCACACATTTTCATTGTTCTGTTTCTGTTATATTTCTGTTTTAATAGAAAAGTCAATGTCACTAAAAGGTAGTCAATTAAAATACATATTAACACATGCAAAATCAAACTAAACAATATATTAATATGAATCCAGTCATTTTTTCTATCCCATCAGCAATGAACAGAACATCATAAATCCATTTAATTAATCTCCAGACAGGTCAAAATTTTCAAACAAGTGAAAACGATTCACAATATTCACACACATTTATCTTGTGATGTTATTTACTTTTTTTCCTTTTATAAAGTGACTCTGAGCACTTTTATATTTTTACAAACAGCACAGTTAAAATTTAGCTATAAGACAGGAGTATAACATCAACAATGGGCCATTTATAGCACACGCAAGACTGAGCAAAGAACAAATTAAAAGATGATTAAATAATAGAACAAGTAAACACACCTTAAGAGGATCTTTACCGCCAAACAACAAAATATCACTGTTTCTCAAAGCCATATTGACAGATTCTATACAATCATAGATACTGTCCTAAAAATACACATACATACATATAATTATTGTCTATACCAGTTATTGGTATTCTTTATTATATATATATATATATATATATATATATATGTATACCACTCCCTTTCGGGACCAGGTGGTGAACCTGCAAGTGCTGCCCCGGGAGGAGGCAGACCCAGCCCTTGCGTTGCTTTGTGCCGTTCGCGCTCTCCGCACTTACGTGGACCGCACGCAGAGCTTGAGAAGCTCCGAGCAGTTCTTTGTTTGCTTTGGAGGACAGCAGAGAGGGAAGGCTGTCTCCAAACAGAGGTTGGCCCACTGGATAGTGGATGCCATCGCCTTGGCGTACCATTCCCAAGGCGAGCCGTGCCCCCTAGGGGTGAGAGCACACTCCACTCGGGGTGTGGCCTCCTCCTGGGCGTTGGCGCGCGGCGCCTCTCTGGCAGACATCTGCAGAGCTGCGGGCTGGGCGACACCGAACACATTCGCCAGGTTTTATAACCTCCGAGTGGACCCGGTGTCCTCTCGTGTGCTGTCTACAGCTAGATAGCCACGAGAGACCGCTTGCTGCGCCATTCTCCTTTCACGAGAAGATGCGAGCGCTGGTCTACTCCTCAGTCAGTTCCCCAGCTGGTGAACCCTGTGGAGTTCCTCCTGCATCCTTCGGCAGTCAGACGCGGCGGAGGCGTCAGACGCTAGGTCCAGCACTCGTGTACATGCCCCCAGTGGTCAGTCCTTGTACCGGGCTAGATGCCCATATGCTGTGATTCCCTGCGGGTAATCCCATATGTGTTAGTCCACGATACGGTTTCCCTGATGGTAAACCCGTGTCTTCCCTGGGCGGCCAGCCCCTGCCCCTGAGGCGAAGCGTTCCTCCCCAGACTGGGTAGGACCTTCCTCAGGGAGCTCTCCATATGCAGATACTGCCCAGCAGGTCAGTGCATATGTGCTCCACACGTTACCTCCCTTCGGGCAGGGTGTGGTCTCCGTAGCTTCCCCAAGAGGGACGCTTTCCCAGCGTTTTTTGGTCATGGCTGCAAAAAGGTGGGAGTTGAGTCACCGAAGTACTCTTCCCCTGAGGTAGAAACAACAGCTTCGACCATCTCCTGAGTAAGACCCTATCCTCTCCATCCCTCTGGTATGGAAGACATTGTAGGGCTTGCTCCGGGCGCTGGAGGGTTACGACATTTGCGGTTG
Source organism: Opsariichthys bidens (assembly GCA_037194245.1). Classification (NCBI taxonomy): domain Eukaryota; kingdom Metazoa; phylum Chordata; class Actinopteri; order Cypriniformes; family Xenocyprididae; genus Opsariichthys; species Opsariichthys bidens. The sequence continues at coordinate 3,192,657 of CM074286.1, read as the reverse complement.
CTCTTGCAGGTGGCACGCCTAGGCCTGCCAGCATCTGCTTCCCCGACGCTCGTAGCGTGGCTCGGTTGCTATGGCGTTTTCCAGGGGATCCCATGACGTCAGTCCGACGTAACGTCGAACGTGACTGACTGATAGGGAACGTCTAGGTTACTAATGTAACCCCCGTTCCCTGAAGGAGGGAACGGAGACGTTACGTCCCCTTGCCATAGCACTGAGTCACCGCTGAGCGGCCGAGATCAATTTTCGGCTCCTCAGCAAAGTATGAATGAAGTGAGTAATGCCGGCTCTATTTATACCCGGATGCCGGGGGATGGGCCCGGCATGTAAATCTCACTGGCCAATTCCCATTGGCTTGTTTTTTTATTACGCGAAGGTGATAGGGCTCCCAAGCGAGATCCCATGACGTCAGTCCGACGTAACGTCTCCGTTCCCTCCTTCAGGGAACGGGGTTTACATTAGTAACCTAGACGATCTTCTGTCTGTGAGCTGTAAATACAGTTACTAAAATATGATTGTTCATTTTTATTGATTTATTTATTTATTTACCTACTTCTGCCTCTTTGTAAGAAACGTAAACCTCTCTTTTGTTTCTCTCAAAAAGCTTGACCAGAGGTGATTATAAAACACGCCATCACATGAAATAGACATTTCTGTTTTGATTCATCTGTCTTGTTTCATTGAGGATGTTCATTCCTCCAATGAGCTGATTATGGCTGTTATTTTCATGTATTATTTCATGAGGTTTTCCTTTATTTTTCTGGATAATTTAACCCGACGGACTGAAGTGAATTTGTAGCATCAGCACATTAAACTCTTACATCAGCACAAACAGACAGCTTTAATGAATCGTCTCGTCATGAGGAGCTGCTGTATGAACCCAGAGCTACGATCTTGGACACATTCAGAGTTTTTCGACTTCTTTGCTGACCAGATTTGCTCATGTTTGCAGTGATTCGGTCTGCACTGGTAAAGTCCGGTACTTATGGACTCATTTAACATTCAGAGCTGTCAGCACAGATGTATCCTGGGAGACAGTGATACCATGTCATTTGAGTGACAGCTGAGGAAAATGAGAGCTTATGAATGATCCAGCTGCCACTATTGTGTATAAATAGAGCTTGTTAAAAAGGAAAACATCATAATCATATGGGCTCATAATAAGGATGTCAGGTTCATATTTCTTCCAGCTGAGGTCTGAAATCCTGATGCAGACATAATCATCTGTGCGTCGTTTCTGGAGGCCGGTGACCCGAGAGATAATGAGCTTCAGCTGCGCGCTACACCAGTCTCGTGTCTCTCACGGAGGAGCTCTGGAAGCATAAAAGAGGAGCGACGACAGTGAAGGACGAGAGAGGACCAGGCTGGACTTTATGTTGTGTTTTATTTTGTTTGTGTGGGTGGCAGTCGCCGTGAGGAACTGCCGCCCTTTTACTTTCGTTTTATTTGTTTGGTTATTTTATTAAAAGTTGTTGAACGTTCGCCGGTTCCCGCCTCCTTCTTCCCGTTCTTAAGAACTGTATTACAATGGTATATATTTATATGTAAAATAAAATCATGGTCTGCTGGTAGCTGCCCAGCCTATGTTCCCGGGTGAAAAAAAGTGCACAAAAATACACTTTATTTGAGTACGCTTAGTACACTTCCACAGTGTACTTAAAGTACTCTATTTTAGTGCACTAATTTTGTACTTATATATATATATATATATATATATATATATATATATATATATATATATATATATATATATATATATATATATATATACTTAATACACTTTATATATATATATATATACAGTACTGTGCAAAAGTTTTAGGCAGGTGTGAAAAAATGCTGTAAAGTAAGAATGCTTTCAAAAATAAACTTGGTAATAGATTATATTTATCAATTAACAAAATGCAAAGTGAGTGAACAGAAGAAAAATCTAAATCAAATCCATATTTGGTGTGACCACCCTTTACCTTCAAAACAGCATCAATTCTTCAAGGTACACTTGCACAAAGTCAGGGATTTTGTAGGCATATAGTTAGGTGTATGATTAAACAATTATACCAAACAGGTGCTAATGATCATCAATTCAATATGTAGGTTGAAACACAATCATTAACTGAAACAGAAACAGCTGTGTAGGAGGAATAAAACTGGGTGAGGAACAGCCAAACTCAGCTAACAAGGTGAGGTTGCTGAAGACAGTTTACTGTCAAAAGTCATACACCATGGCAAGACTGAGCACAGCAACAAGACACAAGGTAGTTATACTGCATCAGCAAGGTCTCTCCCAGGCAGAAATTTCAAGGCAGACAGGGGTTTCCAGATGTGCTGTCCAAGCTCTTTTGAAGAAGCACAAAGAAACAGGCAACGTTGAGGACCGTAGACGCAGTGGTCGGCCAAGGAAACTTACTGCAGCAGATGAAAGACACATCATGCTTACTTCCCTTCGCAATCGGAAGATGTCGAGCAGTGCCATTAGCTCACAATTGGCAGAAAACAGTGGGACCCTGGTACACCCATCTACTGTCCGGAGAAGTCTGGTCAGAAGTGGCCTTCATGGAAGACTTGCGGCCAAAAAGCCATACCTCCGACGTGGAAACAAGGCCAAGTGACTCAACTATGCACGAAAACACAGGAACTGGGGTGCAGAAAAATGGCAGCAGGTGCTCTGGACTGATGAGTCAAAATTTGAAATATTTGGCTGTAGCAGAAGGCAGTTTGTTCGCCGAAGGGCTGGAGAGCGGTACACGAATGAGTGTCTGCAGGCAACAGTGAAGCATGGTGGAGGTTCCTTGCAAGTTTGGGGCTGCATTTCTGCAAATGGAGTTGGGGATTTGGTCAGAATTAATGGTATCCTCAATGCTGAGAAGTACAGGCAGATACTTATCCATCATGCAATACCATCAGGGAGGCATCTGATTGGCCCCAAATTTATTCTGCAGCATGACAACGACCCCAAACATACAGCGAAAGTCATTAAGAACTATCTTCAGTGTAAAGAAGAACAAGGAGTCCTGGAAGTGATGGTATGGCCCCCACAGAGCCCTGATCTCAACATCATCGAGTCTGTCTGGGATTACATGAAGAGAGAGAAGCAACTGAGGCTGCCTAAATCCACAGAGGAACTGTGGTTAGTTCTCCAAGATGTTTGGGCCAACCTACCTGCCGAGTTCCTTCAAAAACTGTGTGCAAGTGTACCTAGAAGAATTGATGCTGTTTTGAAGGCAAAGGGTGGTCACACCAAATATTGATTTGATGTAGATTTTTCTTCTGTTCACTCACTTTGCATTTTGTTAATTGATAAATATAAACTATTAACATGTCTATTTTTGAAAGCATTCTTACTTTACAGCATTTTTTCACACCTGCCTAAAACTTTTGCACAGTACTGTATATATATATATATATATATATATATATATATATATATATATATATATATATATATAAATGTCATAATCATGCCTGTTTTCTGTCTGTCTGTTCATCTGGTTGCCGTGTTCCCCGGATCTGTTCCTTGTTTTCATTCAGTCTGTCACATGTTCCGTTGTTATGGTCCTGTCAGTTTTGTCATGTGCTCTTTGTTTTCAGTCATCATCATTAGTTCATCGCAACCACCTGTGTCTCGTCAAATCAGTGTTGTCATCACCTGTTCCCCATCTATGATCCTCTTGTTCTCCCTGTATAAAATCCCTCCGTGTCAGTCCTGTCCTTGTTCGTCCTTAAAGTTCCGTTCCGGTTATTTTGCTCTGTATTCCTGTCCTGTTCATCGTGTTTGCATTAAACCGGTGCAAAATTATCCTGCCTTCCTGTCCTGTTCCTGAACCGGGCGTTACAGAATATATATATATATATATATATATATATATATATATAATATTACTGAAAAAACATGTATACTAAGTGTACTCAACTGTGGTATTTTGAGACACCATGAATATGAACTAAAATGTGCTTTGAACATACTATCTTTGAATTGAAAAAAATATATTTAGTTCCCAACTGTAGTAAGTGAACCCATCTTTCATACACTTTTAACTATGCTCATCAGACATCGAAAATACACTTATGAATCATATAAAATATAAGAGCAATATATGATAAATATATACAAAATGTATTGGCCATATATTTTTATAGATTAAACAATTCATTTCAAATATATTATAAGTATGTTAATATTCCCTTTATTTGATATACTTAACTACATGTTAATGGTGTCTTTAAATAGTACTGTCAGGTGAAATAAAGAGGATTCAATAGTGAATGCAGCAAATATCAGTTTATTAAGAAAAACAGCCACAGGAAAGATAGCAGTCAGACCGTGGGTGCAGAGACTGCAATGGGCAAACCAGTCCAACAGGTATTCCAAAACTGTCTTGACCGGGAATATCCAGAACAAGAATGAGGAACGAGGAAAGAGGAAAGAGGAAAGAGGAAAGAGAGACTCAAACACAGTTAGGACCAACATTGCTTGAACACACCGACGATCTGACAACACAGGCCTTAATGAAAAAGAAGTGTACTTTAAGTTTGTTTTATGAAGTATACTTAAGTAATATTTAAGTATATTTTTAAGTCTATTTTATGTAGTAAGTATACTAATATCAATGTACTAGCAGTAAACTTGTATTTCAATACCGCTTGGGACTAAATTGGCCCACATTTAGTATATAAAAGTATACGTTTAAGTGTACTATAAGTGTAAACTTTAAGTGCACAACTAGTTCATAATTATGTTTCTCATTTATACTGCAAGTGAACTTATGAGTATACTAGCCACCATCAGCCAGTGGCACATATCCCAACAAACCGTCCCATACCGGCGTGATCAAAAAGATCTTAAACTATATGGAACTAGATTAAATATTTTGACTGTTGCGATTCCAAATCGGTTTAATGACCCGTAACTCTGCCTGGGTATCGGACAAGTGTTCACTGTTGGCCAGAGGAGAACTGGCCCCCGACTAAGCCTGGTTTCTCCCGAGGTTTTTTTCTCCATTTGTTGGAGTTTTGGTTCCTTGCCGCTGTTGCCTTTGGCTTGCTTAAGTTGGGGACACTTGCTTGATATTCAGCAGTGTTTTTGATATGCCTGCATTGGTGTCATTGTATGTGAACTGAGCCGAGCCGGACAATTAACATTAAACGAAAATTAAAAATTAACGAAAACATCCATAACTCGATGAATGACAACAAACGCCCCCACAAAATGCCTTTGTAACTTCACCCACACCAATTCCCCTTCTGTATAAGACTGATAGTAAAATTTCTGCCCTCCTGATGCTGTACACTGATGTGCTTTCACAGCCTCCAGACAAGCTTTCAGCTACTTTCATCACATAATCTGAAATCTGAATTTACTGAATCAAAATCCGTCTCATCCTCTCCCAACACAACATCAACAGGCAAAACAATCTCTCATCCAAGAACCTGTAGTAGCATGTGCACTGCTCCTATAAGCCATCATAACGTATGGCAAGAGTGTGTCCCAATTCTGCTGGTTACTATCCAAAAACAAGGACAGCATGGAAAGTAACGTAATTTAAACGTCTGTAAATAACATTGACTCAAACTTGCGAAAATTACTGAGCGGGATCCCAAATCACTAACCCATTCCTGCACAAAAACCTTGGACGCTGCCTGTTCATTTGGAAGAGCGAACACTTTTGTCCACTTCGAAAAATAATCCCCAATCACCAGGATATACCAGCATATTCTCCCCAGTTAAGGGCCTTTTACATTTTACATTTACATTTAGTCATTTGGCCGACGCTTTTATCCAAAGTGACTTACATGTGAGGAGAACAAACAAGCGATTCTTCATGAACTGGCAAATAACACAGGAAGTGCTCACAATACAAGTTTCATACATTGCTCAGTACCATAAGCTACAGTAGGAAGGGAAAAGGGAAGGAAAGGTTTTTTTTTTTTTTTTTTTTATGAGGGGATCAAGTGTTCACGGAAGAGGTGAGTTTTCAGCTGTCTCTTGAATATTGCCAGGGATTCAGCGTTCCTGATGAAAGTAGGGAGATCATTCCACCAGCAGGGAGCAGTGAAGGAGAATGATCTGGAGAGTGATTTTGTGCCTCTCTGTGACGGTACCACAAACCTACGCTCCTTTAGTGATCGCAGGCTTCTGGTGGGGACGTAGCGTTGTAGCAGTGTGTGGAGGTAGGAAGGTGCAGAGCCTGTGGTGGATCTGTAAGCAAGCATCAGCGCTTTGAACTTGATGCGAGCAGCGAGGGGTAGCCAGTGCAGAGAGATGAAGAGGGGCGTGACGTGGGCTCTCTTAGGCTCGTTGAAGACAAGACGAGCAGCAGCGTTCTGGATCATTTGAAGAGGTTTGATTGCACTTGACGGCAGACCAGCCAGAAGAGCATTGCAGTAATCAAGCCTTGAAATGACCAGGGCCTGGACCAGCAGTTGTGTTGCGCGCTCAGTCAGGAAGGGACGGATTTTCCTGATGTTGCGAAGTGCAAATCTGCATGACCGCGCCGTCTTTGAGATGTGGTCTCCGAAGGTCAGTTGGTCATCGAAGATAACTCCAAGATTTCTGGCCGACTTAGATGGGGTGATGGTGGTTGTACCAAGCTGTATGTTGATGTCGTGTTGTAGGGTAGGAGTGGCAGGGAAGACTAAAAGCTCAGTCTTTGCCAGGTTGAGCTGCAGGTGGTGTTCTTCCATCCAGGTGGAGATATCCGCCAGACAGCTTGAGATCCGTGCAGCTACTGTGGAATCATCTGGCTGGAAGGACAGGTAGAGTTGTGTGTCATCAGCATAGCAGTGGTAGGAGAAACCATGTGCCTGTATGATGGGACCCAGTGATGTAGTATAAATGGAGAATAGGAGGGGACCAAGAACTGAACCCTGAGGGACCCCAGTGATCAGTTCATGAGGTTTGGATACCTCCCCTCCCCAGGCAACTCTGAAAGACCTACCTGTGAGATAGGACTCAAACCACTGAAGTGCAGAACCTGAGATACCCAGTGACGAGAGGGTGGACAGAAGAATTTGATGGTTTACGGTGTCGAAGGCAGCAGATAGATCCAGCAGAATGAGAACAGATGATTTGGAACCAGCCTTTGCAATTCGCAGGGATTCCGTGACGGACAGTAGCGCAGTCTCGGTGGAATGCCCGCTCTTGAAACCAGATTGGTTGACATCCAGATGGTTGTTCTGTGTGAGGAAGGATGACACCTGGTTGAAAACAACTCGTTCAAGTGTTTTTGATATGAATGGTAGGAGAGAGACAGGTCTGTAGTTGTCCATGAGTGATGTGTTTAGCATGGGTTTTTTAAGCAGTGGGGTTACTCGAGCCTGCTTGAATGTGGTAGGAAAAGTGCCTGTGTGGAGAGACGAGTTAATAATGTGTGTAAGTGCTGGTAAGAGAGTGGGAGAGATGGCTTGTAGAAGGTGTGAGGGGATGGGGTCTAGAGGGCAGGTGGTGGGATGAGTGGAAAGGAGAAGTTTTGATACTTCCGCCTCCGTGAGAAGGGAGAAGGAAGAGAGAAGAATAGTGGATGAGGAGGGGATGAGTTCCTGTGTGGGTGGTGCAGAGAACTGGCTCCTGATGGCAGATGTCTTGTCGGTGAAGAAATTGGCGAATTGATCAGCAGTTAAAGACGTGGTGGGTGGTGGTGGAGGGGGACAGAGGAGTGCGTTGAATGTCTTGAAGAGTGAGCGTGTGTTTGTAGCGCCGTTGATCTTATCGTGGAAGTATGAGGACTTAGCTGCATGGACTCCCCCAGAAAAAGATGATAGCAGATCTTGGTACAAACCTAGGTCAGATGGGTCTTGTGATTTGCGCCATTTCCTTTCTGCTGCCCTGAGTTTGGTCCGGTCATCACGAAGCGCATCAGATATCCAGGGGTTGGAGGGAGTTGCTTGAGCTGGTCTGGATGCCAGAGGACAGATACTGTCTAGAGAAGTAGATAAAGTGGAGCATAACGTGTGTGTGTTGCAGTATTTACATCCAAAGATGAGAACTGTGTTTGTGTGGGAAGGGAGGATGACACAACAGAGGATAGATGAGAAGGGGAAAGAGAGCGCAGGTTTCTTCTGAAGGAAACATGTGAAGTGGTTGGTGGTGCACAAATAAGTTGCAGATTGAAAGTGATGAAGAAATGGTCAGAGACGTGCAGAGGTGTGACCAGAATGTTGTCAGTGATACAGTTACGTGTGTAGATCAGGTCCAATTGGTTGCCAGATTTGTGGGTGCTTGTAATGATGAGTCGGTTGAAATCAAATGAAGCTAGGAGAGAGAGGAAGTCAGAAGCATAAGGTTTATCGAGGTGAATGTTGAAGTCGCCCAGTAGTACAAGTGGACAACCATCGTCTGGGAATGAGGACAGCAGCATGTCCAATTCCTCGACAAAGGTACCCAATTGACCTGGGGGGCGGTAGATGAGAACAAGATGAATTTTGACAGGGTGTGTAATTGTAATGGCATGTGATTCAAACGAATAGTTGCTGTATAGAGCAGGGTGTTCGAGGAAGGGCAGAGGGCCCAAAATATCGCAACACCTTCAACAGGCTGAGAAACAAAAGAGCATTTAGGGTTTACAAGAGGCACATTCCATACATTTCCTGCACAACTTCTTTACTTCCTCGAACAACCCGGGCCAACAAAACTGGTATTTTACCTTTGCCTGCAATTTCTGCACACCTGGCCAACTGTTGCAGAACTATGCAATAATGATGCTTTTGGGAAACAAACAACAGTATTTCATGAGAATGGGGAACAAAATTTCTCTTCTGACATTCCTTCGAATGTTACATAAATAATAGGAGTATAAATATCAGTAGAGAAACCCAACGGGCTTCAGAAGACAACATCGTTTTACATACTGAAGACACGCAGAAACTCCAGGTGAGTCGAGACTTTATCAACATGTAAATAGATTATGAGCTGTTCAGACCTTAACAACAATATTGGATTGCAAAATCATTACATGAATCAAATATAAATACTGCATAGGCAGAAAAAATTAAATAGAAATTTAATTTTTTATAATAAATAGAAAAATTTGTTCAGTGTCTTTATTGGATTTTGTAACACTTTAGAATCGTTTTCCGTCATTAAGAATAACTACAAAGGAACAATGAGTAACACATTAGTATTCTATTAACTACTAATACCTAACAAGAAACTCCGATTTACTTATTAGTAAGTAATAGTGCAGAGTCGAATGTTCACAATTAACTAATCAATAACTACTCTTTTTTTCATACCTGCCACAGGACTACTAAGAACTACTATATACAGATTTATAAGTAATGTGAATAATGCACAATGTATTTAATTCTAAAGCAAAAAAGATGATGGTAACACACTCAACTATTGACAAATCCTGCAGAAGGAATGACTAATTATTTGGATCAGTTTTCTTAAGGGAAAAGCATGATAACTCTAATAACTGAAGTACTTGTAAGCTTTTGAGGTTTGTGTACAGTTTCGGATAGTATTGACTCAAGTGTTCCTATATCCTTCTAAAGGAATTACTAAATATTTGGATCAGTGGTGTTAGATTGGATGGAATCTCCATGTCAGAAACATCAAATCCAGTCTTGGATGGATCTTGACAAAAGATATCTATATGTCTGGTGTGTGCAACCCAGCAAACCTGAACAGAAACTTTTGTCTTTTACCTCAAGACTCACTCATATTTACTGTCTTAATAATCTTAATTGCATATGTTTCAAAGCTCAGACTTCATCAAGATTTTACACTATTCAATGCTCTGATTAGTTCAGTTCCAACAAGTGCTTTTATACCAAAGAAAAACGAATGAAAAATTGCTACTTCACAACATCATTTGGTGATGATAAAACCTTGAATTGGAGACATTCTCTTATCTCCCACCCGTGAAGACAAACATCCCTTTAGACCACCCAATCATAAGATTTAACACCAAATGCAAGCACTGCAAGAGCAAGGAAACAAGTAATATAAAATATAAAAACACATAAAATGACATGAATAGTAATATAAATAATAAAAAATAAATAAATGATAAATCATTTATATAAACAACCAATGATTATAAATAATTATGAAGGTAAATATGAAAACAAAGAAAATAATCTTTAAAATAATAAAGAAAAGAAAACACCAATGTATGGTAGCTTTCTTTAAGTAAAACAGGTTGTTATTGAAAAAACAGATCATTCAGTATGCTAAAGTGGCCAAGTTATTATCATAGAAATAGATATTATTATTTTTTTATTTTATTTCATATTTTAGAGCCATGGAATCACAGCCAATCGAAGTGGCAGCTCTAGGAAGACCTCTGTTTCCTGGCATGCTGTATGACTGCCGCAAGGATTCCTTCATTCCAGGTGCTGTACACTTTTATTTTTAATGTCTTTTTCAGTCAATTGTTAAATTACAGTACTTGAGTGTCAGGATAAGAGGTGTATAATGTGAGGATAATAGTCTTGTGGGCAGTGCTCTGACATAAAGTGCAACTGTGCCTCCTGCGACCTGAGTTCAAGTCCTTTGCCAATCCTGTTCCCTCCCCTCCTCTCCCTCTCTGCCCTGTTGTTTCAGTTTTTTTTCCCCTTTCTCCCTGTTTTCTCTATCTCTCTCTATCTCTCTCTCTCTCTCGACTTCCCACAGTAGGCATATCATTGTTTTAATGATATGCGATTTTAAATATTCTGTTTATGTGTTATGAATTAATTAGTGAAAACACATGGGTGCATCTTGCATAGATCTTCAAATAATCCTGGTTTGAGCCTGGTTTAGTACCTGGATGGGAGGCCTCCTGGGAAAAATAGGTTACTGATGGAAGAGGTGATGGGGACACTATACTGTCAAAAAGCGCCGTCCTTCGAATGAGACGTTCAGCTGAGGTCCTGACTCTCGGTGATCGTTAAAAATCCCAGGATGTTCTTCGAAAAGAGTAGCGGTGTAACCCCAACATCTTAACCAAATTAGCCCATTGGCCGCTGTCAATCATGTCCTCCTTATATACTGATCGGTTTTATCACTCTGTCTCCTCTCCACAAATAAGCTGGTGTGTGGGGAGCGTTCTGTTGCAATATGGCTGCCATCGAATCATCGAGGTGGATGCTGCACATCGGTGGTGGTTGAGGAGATTCCCCCCTTCTATAGAGAAAATAAGAAGGTTCTGTAAAACGCTTTGAGTACCCAGAAAAGTGCTATATAAATGTAACAAATACCTTCAGTTATTGAAGGAATTACTAATTATTTATAATTAAATCTGATTCTAAAACATTGAATTGTCTTCAGCTTCACGATAGTCATTAATAAAATAAAATAAAATTCTCTGTGACTTCTCTTTTAATTATAGCAACTTTTATTTCATTGTAAACTTCAAATATACCTCACTCCAAAATTAATGTTTAATGTTAAACATGTTGAGGATTAGAGGACAGGCTGTTAATGCCCTTCGCATCTTCGGATTCCCTCAATCATTTGAGAAATTCTCAATTGAAAATGTTCTGGAGCTGAGGAAATCCTAAAAGGGAGACGTTGGAAACGATAATGTCCAAATGGGGTGATAAAAGTAGTTAAAGGTTTAAATTCTTTGTGCAAAGGGATTTTCCAAAAGCCAGACGTAACATCTAATTTTGAAAAAAAAAAAAAATAGTAGCAACTTTCAGCTGTACTAAGGTGACATCAACCGCTGGAAGTATATGTCTTTCACGACAAACACTTAAACTTCATAGCAACTGGCCAAGCCCTGTAAAAACACTTGGAAACAGTTTTATATTGGTGGCCAGCATCTTGCACTTCAGCAACTTGTTGAATTATTTGAAGCTCTTGAATGGCTGGGAGTCTTAATAATGGCATAACTAGATCTGATATAACAAATACTTCCTGCTTTATTTTCTTTCCCCCTTTTTTATTTCTGCCTCAAATGTGCCTAGAACTTTCAGTGAAGATTTATTAGGAACACAAATTCTTTTTTTCGACACTTGAAGTACTCCATCGCTACTTTCACAATAAACCAATTCAAGAATAGCTGACACCGCTGCACCAGTATCAAGTTTAAAAGTCATGGGTTGTTGTTCAATTCCAACTCCTGGATCCAGAACTCTGCTTTTTGTTCTGTGTATTTCTCCGATGAACACAACTTCCTCCTCTGACAAATCTCTTTCCAGTCCGACACATCAATGCAAAATGCCCCTTCCTTTTATATTGCCTACATTCAGCCTCTCTAGCTGGACAACATTTCCATGAATGAGCTTCTCTTCTACATCTTTTACAGACATTTTGAGGCATTTTCTGTGTTGACCATTTAGACATTTTTGATTAATTCTGTTGCTAAGACTTTCTTGCAGCTATTAATGAATCCAAATTGGCAGCTCTTTGTTCAGAAGTTTCAGCTTGTCTAATCCAAGGTTGCTGTTTTTTCACTTCCTCCTGTTGTCATACCTGTGTTGTAGTTTTTGCCAAAGTTAATTTGGGATCCAATTGTAATCTTTCGATCTTGGATCATCTCCTCTTCTAATGCACCATATTTACAATGCTGTGCCAGTTTATGCATATCAGTAATAAAACTTTATTAAACTTTGCTTATTCATAAATAACATTTTGCCGATAAAATGATTCTCAAACCCTACTTTCACGGTTTCATATTCTTTTTGTTGCTGCTCAATCAACATCACTCTTCTCTCCCATAATATAAAATAACAAGTTTACCTGGTAAACTTCTTCTTTGCCAGCAAGTTCCTAGGTGAGTCTGAATCTTTCAAAGCATCTTATCCATTGCGTCCATGAATTTGGTTCATCAAAATTAAAGTCACCCAGAGCCGTCAGAGAAAATACTTGATCCATTGTCACTATTTCTGACACCACCTAGAAAGCATTACTCAGTTTCCAATAAATTGTAAATTCCAATAAAACAAAACAATAAAAACAAGGGCATTGCAGTGCAGTTGTCTTTTATTCTCTCTCCTTCTACCACGGTCTCTCAACTTTACATACATTCACACACTGCGATCTAGCGGCGACACACAATTACTTTCACAATTTGATATGGTAATTGAAGACGTTGAAAAATCTATTTACACATGAGTGCATGAGTGTAAAGTGGGTCGTTATTTGATGTGGTTTGTAAACAATTTATTGCGCTAGCTCTGCATGGTATTTGGGAAATTATGCGTATAGGACTATTAATTTATTGTGTATATTTAACTTTATTCAGTTGTTAAATTTATTTGAAAAATAACCTGCTTACCAGCTCATTATTATTTGGCCTGGCAGCAGGCCAAATCAGTTGCCAGGCTACCTGGAATTGACCCTTCGCTGGCAGTTTGATTGACAGGCGATCTGACCAATCATAACCCTGAATCCGCTATTTTGTCAGACAAAGCAGTCCGGAGTGTTAGTAGATTAACGTTGGTGAACCTGAGAAATTTTGCGTCCTCACGTCTTTCCACACTTGAAATAACATTCCTTCTGATGTTCATTCATGTTTATTTGATGCTATAAATGAACTAGTATGAAGAGATGATCGCTTCACGAGGAGCTACAGCGATCTGTCACGACACATTAAACACACACTAGACGCTATTTAGTGTTTAAACTTATTTAAAAAATTACAATATTTGAAATGTAAAACTTTGTTTGATATCCAAAGTAACCTGCTCTGTCTTGTCTGTCGACGCGTTGTCAGTGTCCTCTTTGTCAATGTATTTTCACTCCGTGAGAACATGATGTGTGGTGAGAGCAGCATGGCTTGTCGGACATAGCAACAGTAACTAAAGGCGAACGGTCAATTGTCCCGGTGCTTCCGATGACTGGTCTGTACTGGGCCTAGCTGAAAAGCTGCCGTGGGCTCATAGTTTCAAGGCAATTCATGCAATTGTCAGGAAATTTATAGCTTATTGTTTGGTGTTCACTGACACAAATTTCTCTGTTTTTTCGTGTCACTCAGCAAGAGATTTTTTTTTTCCGTGTCAGCACGAGTTTTGTTCGTGTGACGCAGCACAACTTTTTTTGGGTCACTCATGTATTTTACGAGGTGGCTAATTAGTAGTTGTAACGCCGGGATGAAGACAGGAGACGAAGGTAAGAATAACAGGCAGGTTTAATTCTAAGAGGACTCATCAAACAGAGTGCGCTACGCATAAACAACAACCGACAATGAGAAGCGGACAGACAGGAACTTAAATACACTGAAGGTGATTACTAATTGACAACAGGTGGTGACAATAACTAATAGGACATGGTGACGACTACACTAGACATGACGAAGACAGACTGTGACAGTAGTAGCATCAATTCCTACGATCTCATTCATACATGAAAAGTGACATAAAAAAAATAATCGTGCTGACTGACACGAAAATAAGTCGTTCTGAGTGACACACAAAAAAAGGAGAAATTCGTCTCCTTGAAAAAAATCCAGTAAACTATAGGCCTACATTTCGTGGCTATGGCACAAACTGCCTTGAGATTGGGCAGAAATATTAGGCAGAGACTTCTGTGTTTTGTATTCGTTGTATTTCTATATGTTGATGAATATAATAAGATTATATAATATGATAACAACAAATACCCTTAAGAAAAAGAAGTTTATTCAAGTCTTCTATTAGTATAATTCTTTTAAACTAAAAACAAGAAAGTATGCTTTCAGTTTACTTTTTATATACTTCTCAGAAATATACTTAAAGTTGTACTATAGTACAAGTAATAATAGTTTATATTTATATATTGATAGTACAAGTATATTTGGCCTATACTTGCACTCTATTTTTTGATTGAGATATACTGAAATGTATTAAGTGTTCTAAGTATACTTGGCTTGTAGTTGTGTTTAATCTTCTGATTGAGTAGCCTATTCATTTTTTTCCACATAGTTTTACATACTTTCTTATAAACTTACAATGTTTGAAAATATTGATTTATAAAGAAAATGGATGTTCCTAATTATGAGTATCTGATTTTTTGTGTAGGCTAGTCCACTTGTAGTGTACATAGGAATTTACTTCAAATCTACTTTACTCTTTCCCCGCCATTTAATGAATTTTCAGGCTATCAGTGTGTTCACTTATACAGTAGGGGGCACTATTATGCATCTTTTGAAAGAGTATTGAATCTCCTGATCAAAACACAGGAGAAGAAGCACCTGAAACAATGATAGAAGATTGCTCATGTACATTATTAATAATGCGATCATCAACATTAAACAGCATGTAAATCAAATCTGCCTAATGTTACAGAATCAAATGTTGACCCAGGACAAGCTACAGCACTGTGAAGCTTTGGGGGTGTTGATGAACTTGCCTTTTTTTACGTGTTGATAAACAAGGATTCATGAAACTAGAATAAAATGTTTTTAAAATGGAAAGAGTTAATGTACAGTTAAAGGTAATTTTCAAGTATAAAAAATAATACATGATAAAATAGGAACATGGTGAGTGTATTTATTGGTCATTTATTTTTTGATTTAATAAAGAAAAGAAACAGCACCTTTTCCGTTTTTCATTTTTTTCAAACAAAACGAAAAACAATAATTTCGGCTTGAACATAATTAAACAGCCAGACTAATGAATGGCTTGACACATACCAAAGTCGAGGCTCTCTTCTGTGTATCCATAAATTCGGCAATTTCTCTGAAATTTTATTATTATACTAGTTTATAATAATTTTCTTCACACCTGCACTCACAACTACCTAATAGCCAACACCTTTGGCACGCTGCCTGTTTTATTATTGCTGACCACCTATTAAAATTTGTGAGGCAATGCTGCGTTACTCACTGGTCAGCATAGAGATAACTGAGAATGAAACACAACTACCTCTACTGGTAATGTACTTCTCCTCACTACGGGCTGCGTCTTGCCGCGGCAGGTCGTGGGATCCCTTTCCCTGTGATGCACATTCTTAATGGCCACATCTGTGCCCTTAAACGTATAGTGGGCTGGAAAGTCCAAAAATCAGACTAATGACTTGTTGCGGTAAGTCACTGTTCCATTGCCAGTGGCTACTGCATTTCCCACTGATTGGCCAGTGGTGGATCTGTATATGCACTCTCCTCACGCAGCAGATGACTGACTCTCCTCACTCAGTGGGCAACTCACTCTCCTCACATGGCGGAAGACTGACTCTCCTCACTCAGTGGGCAACTCACTCTCCTCACATGACGGACAACTGACTCTCCTCACTCAGTGGGCAACTGACTCTCATCACTCAGTGGGCAACTCACTCTCCTCACATGGCGGACGACTGACTCTCATCACTCAGTGGGAAACTCACTCTCCTCACGCAGCGGACGACTGACTCTTCTCATTCAGTGGGCAACTCACTCTCCTCACATGGCGGACAACTGACTCTTCTCATTCAGTGGGCAACTCACTCTCCTCACATGGCGGACGACTGACTCTTCTCATTCAGTGGGCAACTCACTCTCCTCACATGGCGGACAACTGACTCTTCTCATTCAGTGGGCAACTCACTCTCCTCACATGGCGGACAACTGACTCTTCTCATTCAGTGGGCAACTCACTCTCCTCACATGGCGGACAACTGACTCTCCTCACTCAGTGGGCAACTCACTCTCCTCACATGGCGGACAACTGACTCTTCTCATTCAGTGGGCAACTCACTCTCCTCACATGGCGGACAACTGACTCTTCTCATTCAGTGGGCAACTCACTCTCCTCACATGGCGGACAACTGACTCTCCTCACTCAGTGGGAAACTCACTCTCCTCACGCAGCGGACGACTGACTCTTCTCATTCAGTGGGCAACTCACTCTCCTCACATGGCGGACAACTGACTCTTCTCATTCAGTGGGCAACTCACTCTCCTCACATGGCGGACAACTGACTCTTCTCATTCAGTGGGCAACTCACTCTCCTCACATGGCGGACAACTGACTCTCCTCACTCAGTGGGCAACTCACTCTCCTCACGCAGCGGACGACTGACTCTCCTCACGCAGCAGATGACTGACTCTCCTCAGTGGGCAACTGACTCTCCTCACATGGCGGACAACTGACTCTTCTCATTCAGTGGGCAACTCACTCTCCTCACATGTCGGACGACTGACTCTCATTCAGTGGGCAACTCACTGTCCTCACATGGCGGACAACTGACTCTTCTCATTCAGTGGGCAACTCACTCTCATCACTCAGTGGGCAACTCACTCTCCTCACATGGCGGACGACTGACTCTCATCACTCAGTGGGAAACTCACTCTCCTCACGCAGCGGACGACTGACTCTTCTCATTCAGTGGGCAACTCACTCTCCTCACATGGCGGACAACTGACTCTTCTCATTCAGTGGGCAACTCACTCTCCTCACATGGCGGACGACTGACTCTTCTCATTCAGTGGGCAACTCACTCTCCTCACATGGCGGACAACTGACTCTTCTCATTCAGTGGGCAACTCACTCTCCTCACATGGCGGACAACTGACTCTTCTCATTCAGTGGGCAACTCACTCTCCTCACATGGCGGACAACTGACTCTCCTCACTCAGTGGGCAACTCACTCTCCTCACATGGCGGACAACTGACTCTTCTCATTCAGTGGGCAACTCACTCTCCTCACATGGCGGACAACTGACTCTTCTCATTCAGTGGGCAACTCACTCTCCTCACATGGCGGACAACTGACTCTCCTCACTCAGTGGGAAACTCACTCTCCTCACGCAGCGGACGACTGACTCTTCTCATTCAGTGGGCAACTCACTCTCCTCACATGGCGGACAACTGACTCTTCTCATTCAGTGGGCAACTCACTCTCCTCACATGGCGGACAACTGACTCTTCTCATTCAGTGGGCAACTCACTCTCCTCACATGGCGGACAACTGACTCTCCTCACTCAGTGGGCAACTCACTCTCCTCACGCAGCGGACGACTGACTCTCCTCACGCAGCAGATGACTGACTCTCCTCAGTGGGCAACTGACTCTCCTCACATGGCGGACAACTGACTCTTCTCATTCAGTGGGCAACTCACTCTCCTCACATGTCGGACGACTGACTCTCATTCAGTGGGCAACTCACTGTCCTCACATGGCGGACAACTGACTCTTCTCATTCAGTGGGCAACTCACTCTCATCACTCAGTGGGCAACTCACTCTCCTCACATGGCGGACGACTGACTCTCATCACTCAGTGGGAAACTCACTCTCCTCACGCAGCGGACGACTGACTCTTCTCATTCAGTGGGCAACTCACTCTCCTCACATGGCGGACAACTGACTCTTCTCATTCAGTGGGCAACTCACTCTCCTCACATGGCGGACGACTGACTCTTCTCATTCA
The DNA here is from genome assembly GCA_037194245.1 of Opsariichthys bidens. Classification (NCBI taxonomy): domain Eukaryota; kingdom Metazoa; phylum Chordata; class Actinopteri; order Cypriniformes; family Xenocyprididae; genus Opsariichthys; species Opsariichthys bidens. The sequence continues at coordinate 3,174,409 of CM074286.1, read as the reverse complement.
GTGGGCAACTCACTCTCCTCACATGGCGGACAACTGACTCTTCTCATTCAGTGGGCAACTCACTCTCCTCACATGGCGGATAACTGACTCTTCTCATTCAGTGGGCAACTCACTCTCCTCACATGGCGGACAACTGACTCTCCTCACTCAGTGGGCAACTCACTCTCCTCACATGGCGGACAACTGACTCTTCTCATTCAGTGGGCAACTCACTCTCCTCACATGGCGGACAACTGACTCTTCTCATTCAGTGGGCAACTCACTCTCCTCACATGGCGGACAACTGACTCTCCTCACTCAGTGGGAAACTCACTCTCCTCACGCAGCGGACGACTGACTCTTCTCATTCAGTGGGCAACTCACTCTCCTCACATGGCGGACAACTGACTCTTCTCATTCAGTGGGCAACTCACTCTCCTCACATGGCGGACAACTGACTCTTCTCATTCAGTGGGCAACTCACTCTCCTCACATGGCGGACAACTGACTCTCCTCACTCAGTGGGCAACTCACTCTCCTCACGCAGCGGACGACTGACTCTCCTCACGCAGCAGATGACTGACTCTCCTCAGTGGGCAACTGACTCTCCTCACATGGCGGACAACTGACTCTTCTCATTCAGTGGGCAACTCACTCTCCTCACATGTCGGACGACTGACTCTCATTCAGTGGGCAACTCACTGTCCTCACATGGCGGACAACTGACTCTTCTCATTCAGTGGGCAACTCACTCTCCTCACATGGCGGACGACTGACTCTCATTCAGTGGGCAACTCACTCTCCTCACATGGCGGACAACTGACTCTTCTCATTCAGTGGGCAACTCACTCTCCTCACATGGCGGACAACTGACTCTTCTCATTCAGTGGGCGACTCACTCTCCTCACATGGCGGACGACTGACTCTCATTCAGTGGGCAACTCACTCTCCTCACATGGCGGATGACTGACTCTCCTCACTCAGTGGGCAACTCACTCTCCTCACATGGCGGAAGACTGACTCTCCTCACTCAGTGGGCAACTCACTCTCCTCACATGGCGGACAACTGACTCTCCTCACTTAGTGGGCAACTCACTCTCCTCACATGGGGGACGACTGACTCTCCTCACTCAGTGGGCAACTCACTCTCCTCACATGGCGGACGATTGACTCTCATTCAGTGGGCAACTCACTCTCCTCACATGGCGGACGACTGACTCTCCTCAGTGGGCAAATCACTCTCCTCACATGGCGGACGACTGACTCTCCTCACTCAGTGGGCAACTCACTCTCCTCACATGGAGGACAACTGACTCTCCTCACATGGCGGACGACTGACTCTCCTCATTCAGTGGGCAACTCACTCTCCTCACATGGCGGACGACTGACTCTCCTCACTCAGTGGGCAACTCACTCTCCTCACATGGCGGACAACTGACTCTCCTCACTTAGTGGGCAACTCACTCTCCTCACATGGGGGACGACTGACTCTTCTCACTCAGTGGGCAACTCACTCTCCTCACATGGCGGACGATTGACTCTCATTCAGTGGGCAACTCACTCTCCTCACATGGCGGACGACTGACTCTCCTCAGTGGGCAATTCACTCTCCTCACATGGCGGACGACTGACTCTCCTCACTCAGTGGGCAACTCACTCTCCTCATATGGCGGACAACTGACTCTCCTCACTCAGTGGGCAACTCACTCTCCTCACATGGCGGACAACTGACTCTCCTCAGTGGGAAACTTAATCTCCTCACATGGCGGAAGACTGACTCTCCTCACTCAGTGGGCAACTCACTCTCCTCACATGGCGGACAACTGACTCTCCTCAGTGGGCAAATCACTCTCCTCACATGGCGGACGACTGACTCTCCTCACTCAGTGGGCAACTCACTCTCCTCACATGGCAGACAACTGACTCTCAGTGGGAAACTCACTCTCCTCACATGACGGACGACTGACTCTCCTCACTCAGTGGGCAACTCACTCTCCTCACATGGCGGACGATTGACTCTCCTCACTCAGTGGGCAACTCACTCTCTTCACATGGCGGACGACTGACTCTCCTCACTCAGTGAGCAACTCACTCTCCTCACATGGCGGACGACTGACTCTCCTCACTCAGTGGGCAACTCACTCTCCTCACATGGCGGACGATTGACTCTCCTCACTCAGTGGGCAACTCACTCTCTTCACATGGCGGACGACTGACTCTCCTCACTCAGTGAGCAACTCACTCTCCTCACATGGCGGACGACTGACTCTCCTCACTCAGTGGGCAACTCACTCTCCTCACATGGCGGACGACTGACTCTCCTCACTCAGTGAGCAACTCACTCTCCTCACATGGCGGACGACTGACTCTCCTCACTCAGTGGGCAACTAACTCTCCTCACATGGCGGACGATTGACTCTCCTCACTCAGTGAGCAACTCACTCTCCTCACATGACGGACGACTGACTCTCCTCACTCAGTGGGCAACTCACTCTCCTCACATGGCGGACGATTGACTCTCCTCACTCAGTGGGCAACTCACTCTCCTCACATGGCGGACGACTGACTCTCCTCACTCAGTGGGCAACTCACTCTCCTCACATGGCGGACGATTGACTCTCCTCACTCAGTGAGCAACTCACTCTCCTCACATGACGGACGACTGACTCTCCTCACTCAGTGGGCAACTCACTCTCCTCACATGGCGGACGATTGACTCTCCTCACTCAGTGGGCAACTCACTCTCCTCACATGGCGGACGACTGACTCTCCTCACTCAGTGAGTGACTCACTGTCCTCACATGGCGGACGACTGACTCTCCTCACTCAGTGAGCAACTCACTCTCCTCACATGGCGGATGACTGACTCTCCTCACTCAGTGGGCAACTCACTCTCCTCACATGGCGGACGACTGACTCTCCTCACTCAGTGGGCAACTGACTCTCCTCACATGGCGGACGACTGACTCTCCTCACTCAGTGGGCAACTCACTCTCCTCACATGGCGGACGACTGACTCTCCTCACTCAGTGGGCAACTCACTCTCCTCACATGGCGGATGACTGACTCTCCTCACTCAGTTAGTGACTCACTGTCCTCACATGGCGGAAGACTGACTCTCCTCACTCAGTGAGTGACTCACTGTCCTCACATGGCGGCCGACTAACTATCCTCAAATGGTGACTCACCCTCCTCATTTGGTGACTGTCTCTCCACATGCAGTGGGCGACCCGCTTTCCTCGCATAGCCGACGACAGATTCTCCCCAGCTGACAACTCACTCTGATAAAATGTATGCCCTTTTCAAATACTGATGGCACAATAACTAACATTGTACATTTAGTAAAGTTTATATTTTTTCGTGTTGTAAATGTCATTTGAAGCAATATTCCCGTCAGTTTTCTGTGTTACTTAAATCAGCATATTTTTTGAAGCTGTTTCAGACATACCACTGCTCTCTCTGGCAGTGGCAGCGCAAAAGTTTAAATAGGCTATTCCGGTTTGATTATAATTTAAGGTGTAATAGAATCACTCTCATTTAGGAATAAGATCACGTATGAGTTTGAATCAAGATGGCAATCTTGTAATGATTAATCGTGCATACATATATGGGTAAAAAAAAAAAAAAAAAAAAAAAAAAAAAAAAAAAAAAATATATATATATATATATATATATATATATATATAAAATATTTATATATATATATATATATATATATATATATATATATATATATATATATATATATATAAAAAAAAAATGGGTCTATAACCTATGTATTTTTGCATTTGTTTCTGCCAGACCTCAAAAGTAACCCGATGAACCTGATGATGCATTAGAATCGCTGTTTGGACATTTATTGGGAGTGTTTTTCATATTTATTTGTTTGTTTGTTTATTTATTTATTTAGGCTATTTATTTAATGAAAACCCACTTCATATTAGCTATACTTAATGGCACTCTATTCTATAACTGTGAAAATACAGTTATTTGACAGTTACAGGTCACTACTGTGAAGGAAATTTTAGTATTAGGGGTTCTTCTATAAGCTTAATCATAGATTTATGACCTGAGGCCTAAAAGGTCATCCTGTCTTAGGTATAGGCCTTTTGTCATGGAACAGTGTCTTTTCTTTTTACCATGTGTGGAAAAGTACTGATGTTAAGAGTTGTAACCTTGAAGGGCGCAGGGGGGTGTAAAAGCTGAAGAAACCCGTCCTTCTAGGTCGCACTCTGCAGTAACCTGTGTTTCTGTATGACTGTCTGACCTTCCTTGCAAGGAATAAATTCTTATAAAGACAATTTTCACTGAGTTTGTCTCTTATGTAGTATGAGTAAAATTTCTGCCACAACACTACATTGTCTGCACATGGATTGAATCCATAGAATATATAATATTCTTGAATGCACAGGACCGTTTGAGGGCTGAATAGACAGGACAGTTCATAAGAGCACTGTAGGCCTATATTTGAAAGGTCTTGTGCGAGAAAGAAAGGAAATTATGAATGGGAGATTCATGGATGGCTACAATGATGCGCTCTCGACATGTCATTTCAGCGAAAGTGAACGCAAGATTTTTTTTTTGTTAAATTCCTCCCTTTCCAACTTTTTTCCACCACCACGTCCCTTTAGGGACTCCGCAGGAAAGTGAGTCACTCACTGAGTGAGGAGAGTCAGTCATCTGCTGCGTGAGGAGAGTGCATATACAGATCCACTGCTGGCCAATCAGTGGGAAACGCAGTAGCCACTGGCAATAGAACAGTGACTTACCGCAACAAGTCATTAGTCTGATTTTTGGACTTTCCGGCCCGTCATATAAACAAAGAACGAAAAAGAACTTTGCTGTGAGCATATCAGCGCCTTAAGTCAGTACTGCTTTTGCATCCTTTCTGTTACAAAAAGTGTAAAGTGTTTTTGATTTAAAGTCAGCATTTAAATGCTACTTTTTGTAATATAACAGTGACATTCAAGAAAATTGTCTCCTACAAATTTTGCTATTCTAACTGCGTTTATTTCCATTGTTGGTAAAGCAGCATAGACAAGAAACTTACAGTTTTATACGATCATGCTGTTAATGTTTCTTCAATCATTCAATCACACAAATGAAATATGACACTAAATATTACCACATTTAACACATTATAAAGCATTTTTACCATACCTGGGAGCTGTTCTCCATGTGTGTCTTGGCCAGTCGCCATACTGGATATTGTTTTGATGTTGTGACAATTTTTACTCTGATGGCACCCATTTTCATGATCTCACTAAAGTCACCATAAACACACAAGGTCCAGCACTGTCCCCAACACTATTACTATTAAACTGTTTAAAGTTTATAGTTTAAAACTGTATTATACATATAAGACCTGCACATTTATTTCAACTCTACATCACTTTCGTTCACAAGCCTCTTCTCATTTCAGGTGTTACTCTGTGGGATAAAAAATCATTGACTAAAGATTTGGACATTCGTCCGCAGCTCATGACAGACTTGAAGTTCAGTAGCTCTGACTCTCTCTCTAGTAAATCCAGTCTCATGAATATAAGTGCTTCCCTGAAGGCCAGCTTTCTGGGGGGGCTGGTGGAGGTTGGAGGATCTGCCAAATACCTGCGTGACACCAAATCTTCACACAATCAGTCCCGAGTTACAATGCATTATAGTGAAACCTCCAGATTTGAACAGCTCACTATGACCCAGCTGGGCAAGATCACCTACCCTCAGGTGTTTGACCAGAAAACTGCAACTCATGTGGTCACGGCTGTCCTGTACGGAGCTCAGGCCTTCATGGTGTTTGATCATATGTCTTCAGAGGATGAAAGCAAACAGGAGATTGAGGGAAAACTGCATGTCATGGTCAAGAAGATTCCTGCATTTTCTATTGAGGGAGAAGGATCTGTAGAAATGACAGATGGTGAAAAGGAAACCGCTGAGAAAATCAGCTGCACATTTCATGGTGACTTTCATCTTGAGCAGAACCCCACCACATACATGGAGGCCCTGAATGTGTACAAGCACCTTCCCAATCTGCTGAAGGAGAATCCAGAGAATGCAGTTCCAATAAAAGTCTGGCTCTATCCTCTTCATTTATTGGACAGCAAAGCTGCTCAGTTAGTGAGAGAAATCAGCACACGTCTGGTTTCCAACACTGCAGATATAATGGAGGCTCTGGGAGAGGTAGAGAGGACATGGAACGACCTGTCCAGAACAACAGAGGTAAAAGTCTTCAGGGACATTGAAGAGAGGCTGAACTCATTTCAGAACTCATTTAGCATTTACAAGACAGTGCTCCAGAAAGCAGTGGCCAGGGTCTTGCCTGCTATTCGAGGAGGAGGAGAAGAGGAGGAGAAACTGGCAGACATTTTGCAGATCCACTACAGCTCCCCTTTTACTGCTGACAAGCTTAACCAGTGGTTACGAGATGCAAAGTCTGAACTTAACCTCTTGAGGACTCACAGCAGGAAGCTGGAGCAGATCAGAATTGTAGACTCTGATGATCTGAACACCATCCTCCTTCATCCTGATATTGATGTTGTGGTAAGCTTGACCTTCACGTCTCTGAAGTATGAAGACCCGTATCTTTCAACCCTGATTGAGTTCCTGAAATCTGATAAGTTTAAAGAGTTGGATGGAAACAAAAATTTGCTTTCCAAGGCATCTGTCAGAAAATGGTTCAATGATCCTGATGTAATAAGCAAGATGAGAAAGAACTTATCTCTCTTCAGTGGTTTTTCAGAAACCAATAAAGATGAAAAGAGAATCCGCTTCATTATTTCTGCTCTCTCTGATCCCTCCAATCCAGGCTCCTCTATCTATTTGTACGAAAAAGGGAATCTGACAGAAAAAACAGTTCCAGCCCGTGTCAAAGCCGCCCCCACCGATAGTGAAGAATGTCCAGAACCAAAGTGTGTCCCTGAAACTGCAGAAGTCTCCAACTGGAGTAACAGTGAAGTACAGAGTAGAGTACAAGGAGTTAAAATCAGATTCTGGAGCTGAAAATAAGGAACCGTGGCTTGTCAAAGACACAACTGTTGAAGACTTTACTCTGACTGGACTGAAATCTGGAAAGCAGTACTTGATCCGCTACAGGACAGTGGATAAAGTGGGAGTGAGTGAAGCCAGTGATACTGTCAATGTTGCTCTGTGTTCAGGTAAGAGTCACATATTATAATATATATATATACTGTATAATATGTAATAGATATATTATGATATATCACATAGGACATATTCACACAGTCAGTGTTTGGGTTTGACAACTGAATTTAATAACAGGAGTGACTCAAACTGTCCCATTCTCACAGCGGCTTATATACAGTTTTCCAGCTGCTACTATATGAATTAATACAGGGACAGGCCAACTGTTTTATGATAAATTTAAAAAAAAGGTAAACAACTTACAATAATATCCAGGGATGCAAACTGCTCACCTTTGGTTTTTTGAATGTCATTTACAATATTCGTCACACAATTCCTAACGTAAATCCTAATTGCGAACATGACAAACACATAGAAACATTAATGTGGCCGTTTTCATTATATCAGGCATAAGATAAAGAATGAAAATGTGCATATTGTGAACATGACCTAGCTTTTCTCAAAGCCTTTCAGTAAATTCACCCGTCTTTGAAAATTATTTGTAAAACAGAGGGAGAGTTTTCATCCTCTGACTTGAACTAGATAAACTTGTTGATTTCACTAGTGTGTTATATTGTGGTTAGGACAGTGTCATCCACCCATCAGTTCATCCATCCATTCATTTTGTGACAGATGGGTATCCTCTGTAGGGTCATGGGATGGCTGGAGCTTATCCCAGCATCTCAGGCTATAGAAAGTGAAACACCCTGGACAGACACACACTCAATGATCCCTGAGATGCTCAGGTGTGTTATGGTGTGGTTTGTGGTGGGCCGCTCTGTACTAGAAATGCCATATTTTAGTCCCAGTCTGCCTCTAAATATCTGATGTCAAGCCTCTTTTCTTCACATTATTCATGAATATCACCTCTAACCACAGTGGCAGTGACTGAAGTAAATGTCTTAAATGGTGATTCCCCATTGAAAACTCACTTGAAAATTGAAAGGCCTCTATTTCTTTATTATATATTAAAAATATTAAAAGGATTATCCAATATCACTTTTCAATATAGATTTCAAAATTCTGGCCAAAGTTCTAGTTTCTGCCTTGAACGTGTTTTTTAAACTATAATCCATCATGACCAGATGGACTTCATTCCAGGGAGACTCTCTTTTTTAATACCTGGAGGCTTCTTAACATTCTCTTTTTCCCTCTATCTGACTCACCCAAAATGATTGTGTTCCAAGATGCCGAGAAGGCCTTTGATAGGGTGGAATGGGATTTATCTTTATCTTTATTCTGGAAAAGTTTGGGTTCAATTCTATATTCATCCATTGGATTTCGACTTCTTTACACATAAAAGCCCACAGGCGTATAGATGCTAACTAAAATCAGATGTAGCTTTCACGTGAAAATTCACTTATAACTTCATGAAACATGCATAGATCAGAGAAAATGGCATATCATTGCCTACAGCGGATGCTCAAGACTGAAATGAGTCCAAAATCTGAAGCACTTTATTTTACAGTACATGTACTTTCCTGGTACATTTACAGTAATTATGTTCTACATAAAGGTAAAAGAGTGGTAACACAAGGTACTTACCTGACATGTATGTACATTGAAACTAAAAAGAAACACTGCTGTATTTTCCAATGGTACATACATGGTAACTACTTATATAGACAAGTGTTGGGTAATAACTTACGGGCACTTACTTATAGTGTCTGTATATAGTAACTAACAGACACGTTACTGTACTTACTAATTGTATTTACGTGGTGACTATGTAGTACTTGCAGACAAGTGTAGGTAATAACAGGCACTTATTTATTTATGGTAACTAGTAAGACACATTACTGCGCTTACTAATGGTATATACACGGTAACTATGTAGTACTTATGTGTAAGTACTACATAAAGGGTATATAAAGGGTGCTCTTTATTTTACAGTACTATTTACATGTACTTACTATGAACATACTAGTGAATATTCCAATTAGTTAATGTGTAAGTTACACATTACTTTGGGGGGGTATAAGCATGGTGCAAGATACTTCTTGAGTACTGGATGGTATACTATTGCGGTTCAACTTGCCTAATCTTTACTAGCTAATGATTCTCTTAATCAATACAGTCAATAGGGGTATTTTGATGACACACATACCCTAATAATTATGTGTGTGTTGACAGATCAGAAACAGTCCAATAAGCTACCAGACTCTTATTTGTACTTGGCATACTCAGTTCTCATGTGTCAAAACCCTTGCTTAAAAGGACTACTTGATAAGTATTAACACTATGAAGTGCTGTATTTTGGCAAGCGCATCACAGAAGTTAACATGTACACACTGTAAATAAGTGTCCATTATTTGTGTCCAGGATTTAATAAAAACAAAGGCCGCTACGTCGCCCGGTATGGCGCAACGGGGCCCCACCTTGGAGCCAGGCCTGGGGTTGGGGCTCATAGGCGAGCGCCTGGTGGCAGGGTCTTTCCCCACGGGGCCCGGCCGAGCTCAGCCCGATTGAGCGACGTGGGGCCCACCTGCGGGCCCACCACCGCTTTCTCATAGCCCCCCAGCTCAGCCACCATGTGTTGGAGTTTACCCTGGTGAACGAGAGGGTCGCTTCACTGCGCCTTCGGGTCGGGCATAGGGCTCTCACTGTTGTTTGTGCTACGGGCCGAAAGACAGTGCAGAATACCCGGCCTTCTTGGAGTCTCTGGGAGGGGTGCTGGAAAGTGCTCTGAACAGGGACTCTGTCGTTCTACTGAGGGACTTCAACGCTCACGTGGGCAGCGACAGTGCTACCTGGAGGGGCGTGATTGGGAGGAATGGCCCCCCTCATCTGAACCAGAGCGGTGTTCTGTTATTGGACTTCTGTGCTAGTCACAGTTTGTCCATAACGAACACCATGTTCAAGCATAAGGGTGTCCACCATTACACGTGGCACCAGGACACCCTAGGGCGGAGGTCGATGATCGACTTTGTAGTTGTTTCATCTGACCTCCAGCTGTATGTCTTGGACACTCAGGTGAAGAGAGGGGCGGAGCTGTCAACTGATCACCACCTGGTGGTGAGTTGGATCAGATGGCAGGGGAGGAAGCTGGACAGACTCGGCAGACCCAAACGTACTGTGAGGGTCTGCTGGGAACGTTTGGCCGAGTCCCCTGTCAGAAAGATCTTCAACTCGCACCTCCGGCAGAGCTTCAACCAGATACCGAGGGAGGCTGGAGACATTGAGCCTGAATGGACCATGTTCTCTACCTCCATTGTCGACGCCGCCGCTCAGAGCTGTGGCCGTAAAGTCTCCGGTGCCTGTCATGGCGGCAATACCCGAACCCGGTGGTGGACACCGGATGTAAGGGATGCCGTCAAGCTGAAGAAGGAGGCCTATGGAGCCTGGTTGGCTCGGGGGACTCCTGAGGTAGCTGATGGGTACCGGCAGGCCAAGTGGACTGCAGTCCGGGTAGTTGTGGAGGCAAAAACTCGGGTCTGGGAGGAGTTCGGTGAGACCATGGAGAAGGATTATTGGTCGGCCACGAAGAAATTCTGGCAAACCGTCCGGCACCTCAGAAAGGGGAAGCAGTGTCCTGCCAACACTGTTTACAGGGTGGGAATCTGCTGACTTCAACTGGGGACATCGTTGGGCGGTGGAAGGAATATTTTAAGGATCTCCTCAATCCCACTGACACGTCTTCCACTGAGGAAGCAGAGGCCGAGGGCTCAGAGGTGGGCTCACCCATCACCCAAGCTGAGGTCACTGAGGTAGTTGGAAAGCTCCTTGGTGGCAAGGCAGCGGGGGTGGATGAGATACGCCCTGAGTACCTCAAGTCTCTGTCTTGGCTTACACGCCTCTGCAGCATCGCATGGCGGTTGGGGACAGTGCCTCTGGACTGGCAGACCGGGGTGGTGGTCCCTCTTTTTAAGAAGGGGGACCAGAGGAGTGTGTTCCAACTACAGAGGGATCACACTCCTCAGCCTCCCCGGGAAAGTCTATGCCAGGGTACTGGAGAGGAGAATAAGGCCGATAGTCGAACCTCAGATTCAGGAGGAACAATGCGGTTTTCGTCCCGGTCGTGGAACACTGGACCAGCTCTATACCCTCTCTAGGGTGCTGGAGGGTTTATGGGAGTTTGCCCAACCAGTCCACATGTGTTTTGTGGATCTGGAGAAGGCATTCGACCGTGTCCCTCGTGGCACCCTGTGGGGGGTGCTCCGGAAGTATAGAGTCTGGGGCCCTTTGCTAAGGGCTGTCCGGTCCCTGTATGACCGGAGCAGGAGCTTGGTTCGCATTGCCGACAGTAAGTCAGACCTGTTCCTGGAGCATGTTGGAGTCCGGCAGGGCTGCCCTTTATCACCGATCCTGTTCATAATCTTTATGGACAGGATTTCTAGGCGCAGTCAGGGGCCGGAGGGAGTCTGGTTTGGGGACCACAGGATCTCATCCCTACTTGGATGAGGATCAGCACCTCTAAGTCTGAGACCATGGTTCTCAGTCGGAAAAGGGTGGCTTGTCCTCTTCAGGTTGGTGGAGAGCTCCTGCCTCAAGTGGAGGAGTTCAAGTATCTTGGGGTTTGTTCACGAGTGAGGGAAGGAAGGAGCATGAGGTTGACAGACGGATCGGTGCAGCTTCTGCAGTAATGCGGTCGATGTACCGGTCTGTCGTGGTGAAGAAGGAGCTGAGCTGCAAGGCAAAGCTCTCAATTTACCGGTCAATCTACGTTCCTACTCTCACCTATGGTCATGAGCTTTGGGTCATGACCGAAAGAATGAGATCCCGGATACAGGCGGCCGAAATGAGCTTTCTCCCCAGGGTGGCAGGGCTCTCCCTTAGAGATAGGGTGAGGAGCTCGGTCACTCGGGAGGAGCTCAAAGTAGATCCGTTGCTCCTTCACATCGAGAGGAGTCAGCTGAGGTGGCTCGGGCATCTGTTTCGGATGCCTCTCTAGGGAGGTGTTCCGGGCATGTCCCACTGGGAGAAGGCCCCGGGGAAGACCTAGGACACGCTGGAGAGACTATGTCTCTCGGCTGGCCTGGGGACGCCTCGGTGTCCCCCCGGGAGAGCTGGAGGAAGTGTCTGGGGAGAGGGAAGTCTGGGAATCTCTGCTCAGACTGCTGTCCCCGTGACCCGGCCCCGGATAAGCGGTAGAAAATGAATGAATGAATGAATGAATGAATTTGTGTCCACACTTGTCCGTGAGTGCAGCATAGTAACCATTTTTATATCATTAGTAAGTACACTATTGTGTCTCAGTTACCATAAATAAGTGCTTGTTATTACCTACAATTGTCTGTAAGTACTACATAGTTACCATACAAATACCATTAGTAAGTACAGTAACGTGTCTGTTAGTTACTATATATAGACACTATAAGTAAGTGCCTGTAAGTTATAACCCAACACTTGTCTATAGGTACAAAGTAGTTACCATGTATGTACCATTGGAAAATCCAGCAGTGTTTCTTATTAGTTTCCATGCACATACATGTCAGGTAAGTACCTTGTGTTACCACTCTTTTACCTATATGTACAACATAATTACTATATATGTACCAGGAAAGTACATGTAGTGTAAAATACAGTGCTACCCCAAAATCAACATAATCCCTTGCGTCGATCATGAGATATTCCTCATGGAGGAACGATTTTAAAAATGCCCATTAGGAGGCATCAAGGGCTCAACAAAAGGCCACATTGGTTCTCAAACTATACTTACCTTTTGACCCTTTTGAGTTTTGGAGTTATGAGTCTTTACTTGTGTATGTCACTCAGAAAAAAAAGCTTTTTACATGTGTACCTCCTTGTGACGAGCAGGGCGGGCGAGAGCCGTGAGGGAACGGCGCGAGGCCGAGCCGAGAGTTAACGAGCTTCAGGTGCTCGGCGCTCGGCGCACCGGTCTCGAATCCCCACGGAGGAGCTCCGGAAGCATAAAGGAGGAGCGACGACAGTGGAGGACGAGAGAGGACCAGGCCTGGATTTTATGTTGTGTTTTATTTGGTTTGTGTGGGCGGCAGTCGCCGTGAGGAACTGCTGCCCTTATATTTTCGTTTCATTGTTAGTTTATTTGAATATTAAAGTTGTTGAATGTTCGCCGGTTCCCGCCTCCTTCTTCCCATATTTATGAACTTTGTTACACTGGTGCCGAAACCCGGGAGGAAGGAGGGACATGCTGTCGAAGAGCCCTCGCTGCTGAGGGGGATCGCGGTGCTGAGGAGATCGGGCAGCGCGGGAGTGAAGACCGCGAGTGGCTGCCCGAAGCGGTGGTACTGGAGCAATCGAGTGATAGGTGGGACGGGAAACTCGCTGCCGCGCCCCTGGGACGAGGTGGGGTGGCGGCCGTCCAAGAGGGAGCGGAGGAGCCGCCGTTCGCCGGGGGCCGAAGCCTGCTGCCTGCCGCCGTAACGGGGAGGAGCCGCCGTCCGCCGTGGGCCGAGGCCAGCTGCCTGCCACCGGAGCGGGGAGGAGCAGGGAACGGCGGGCTCGCTGCCGGCTGCCCTCATGAGGAGGAGTCATCGCCGGCCGCCAGGGGGCGGAGGAGGATCGGGCCGTCCACCGAGCGTCCAGTGCCATCGCATGGCACCGCGAGGAAGAGCCTCTCGGCGGGCTGAGGACCGAGCGGCAGTGTGTCGGGGAGCCGGACCAGGAATTTTTTTTTTTTTGCTTTGTTTTCCTCTCTCCACTCTCTCGTCCTTGTCGCTCCTTGTGCTTCCGTCTCCTTTTCTCTCGTCTCGTCTGTCCGTACCCCCATGCACTGCGGCCACGGACTGGCCCCCGGGGGGGGGAGTAGGCGCAGCCTCGTGGGTACCCCCCGGCCTGCGAGGGGCGATGGGGGTATGTGACGAGCAGGGCGGGCGAGAGCCGTGAGGGAACGGCGCGAGGCCGGTGACGCGAGAGTTAACGAGCTTCAGGTGCTCGGCGCACCGGTCTCGAATCCCCACGGAGGAGCTCCGGAAGCATAAAGGAGGAGCGACGACAGTGGAGGACGAGAGAGGACCAGGCCTGGATTTTATGTTGTGTTTTATTTGGTTTGTGTGGGCGGCAGTCGCCGTGAGGAACTGCCGCCCTTATATTTTCGTTTCATTGTTAGTTTATTTGAATATTAAAGTTGTTGAATGTTCGCCGGTTCCCGCCTCCTTCTTCCCATATTTATGAACTTTGTTACACTCCTGTATGTGTAGAGTTCAGCAAAAATGATGGGAGAGTCTTTCAGATGACGATCAACTTATATCTGTTTCTGCTGGACACAAAAGCAGAGACGCGTGTCCAGTGTGACTGTCCTGTTGTTTGACTTGACAGACGACTATAGATGTCCAGTGCGGTTCTGTTCAAACAGTGCAGGTTTACTGGAAATGCAGTTGAGAGTCAGTTCAGTTACTAAATTCTGTTGTCACTCATTATTAACAGAACTGTGTGTGAATTTTACAGTATTTTTCAATCTAAACCAGGAACGACCGTATTCTGCTGCTGTGTGACTATAACAATGTTGCAATTTTTTATTCTTAATGTCTTTCTCAGCACCAGATGTGCTTGTGATTGTGGGTGGAAACGGAGGTCTTCCATTCACCTTTAAGAGCCTTACCAGCAGCATTTCGAACATCAAAATTACTTGGGGTCAGGTGTGTGAAGATTACTTTTATTCTATGTCATCTTATATTCCTACACACCAGGAACTAAACATTGTTTTTATTCACATTAAATACACTTTTGCCTTTTAGAACCTGAGCACAATCGAGACGACGTTTGGCGATGGCCGTTTCGAGAAATTTGGTTATTCAGTAGGCCCTTTTGAAAGAACATTTCTACTGGACGGAAATGATAAAATTGTTGCTGCAACACTGTGGCCAAATTTTTATAATAGCAGATGTGGAGGTTTGGAATTTGTGGTTGTCAGAAACAATGGTAAAAGAGAGTCATTTTCTGTTAAGTGTAATACACTGGGTAATCCTGTGAGTGTTGATGTGAAGTCTGGAAAGTGTTGCGGCATTGTGGGGAGAAGCGGAGCAGAAATTGATGCTCTGGGTTTATGCTTTATGTAGCCTCCAGCTATACACATCTGTTTCTGACAGTATCCAAATATCTGAACATATACAAAAAAAAAAAGACATCTACACAGCAATCATATACTCATATACATCAGGGTTTGATTGGCTACGATTTATTATGATTAAGTATCAAATTTGAATCGATCAGTAGTGTGTACATCAGACAATTAAAAAAAATTATTTGTATTCACTCATAATAACATCATTATGTTTTTGTAAAACAAAGGAAAAAGAAACAAACAGGATGTGCTTTCTGCCGTCTCTTCCTCCCTTCTTAGTGTACAGACTATGCGCCTCAGTCACGATAAGAATCTCTAGAAAGCTTGAAATTTAAATGAACCCATTCAAATTCAAATGATGTGATATGAAACCATCAAGAGGCACATAGATATTCTGCTCAAACACAGCCCAGGTAAACAAAGTATACTTGAATGCACAAAAAAATCTTAAATACAAGCACATTTGTAGTACATTCTTATTTTTTGTGCTAAATAACCTGTATGCTATAAATACACTACTTTAAAAGTATATTTCTACTTCAGTGCTCTTGAAAAATTATGCTAAATACCACTAATACTTAAATAGATTTTTAGTGCACTGAAATAAATATACAGAGCAGTTTTATTAGTGTATTTCTTAAAAGTGTGCTTTGAATGCTTTAAAAAAAATAGTTCAATCTTAGTAGACTTTTATGGAGTGATCCTAAATTTAAATGAAATTGATTTTATTAAGAATATATTACTAATGCACTAGTTATAAGTATATTTAAAGTACCCTTAATATAATTGCATTAATTGTCACTAACACATAAATTGACTTCAAGTGTAGTCAGATAAAGTAAACCAAATATACAGAAGTCTTTTATAAGGTCTTTTTATGAAAAGTGTGCTATTGTCACAGTTTGAGTTGGTTTGTTCTTGTTTCAAGTTTGATTTTGAATTATGAAAATATTTTAAAAAATCATGATCTGTTTTTTAAGTTGTTAATTAGTTCCCTTTCCATTGATCCCTGGCAGTTTGTTGCTATGGTTACTGATTAATTAGACTATTCTTTTCAGGTGTGTCTGGTTTGTTTCTTCCTTTGTTCAGATCTGTATTTTAGCCTTCAGTTTTCACTTCTCCTCTGTCCTGGATTGTTCCTGTTTGAGTTAAAGTGGTTCTTCATTCGCTCGTCTGTATTTTGAGTGACATTAAAAGTCTTCCTAAACTATCACTAAGTTCTATTTTAATGGATTGTCATGAAAAATACAGTTGAAATTTATTAATTACAAGTAAAACACCATTAACCTATATGTAATAGGATGGCCCCTTTAAGAAAGGTGCGTGGTGGGTTAGTTCATGAGCTAATTGCGTAACTATATAAGACACAGGTGAGATGTTAGTTCCTGGTGGCATTGCGCTGATGTGAGCTGTTTGGTCTTGTATTTTCTCACCTCTAGAAAGGTGTGATTTTATTTTTACGGTTTTTATACGAGGGAATTATCAACTTAGTATGTAAGTGGTTGGGGAAAACTAATCTAATTTATAGCTGGACTAATGTGATTTGTCCTATGTAATTATAGATTAATTGGTGCACACAGGCATTGCTAGTAATGTTTGGACTTCTTGAATGTTTTTTTGTTTCATAACTTGAGCTGTATCCAACGTTTGTGTAAAGACATAACATCAAGAAAGAACCCACCTCGAGTGTTTATTTTTTTTTGTAGTGTGATTGTTTCATTTATTGTTGTGTTTTTGTTGTTGTTATTGTTGTCCTTGTACTGGTTTGTGAATGTATGGTAATTGAAGGCTCGGGTTCTGCTGTAAAAAGGTTGTACAATATTTTACTGTAAAAAAAAAACAACAAAAAAACTTATAAAAACATTAGGCAAAAGTCAACTTAGTGTATTTTTTAAGGTTTAATATACACAGTAATATACAATACTTTTTACAACAAATACAACTAAATGGCAAATTTAACATTACAACCAACAACATAAACATAGTAAAACTATAAATTTAACTAATATGTAATTTTTTTTTTTTTAACTAGTACTTAATTTATTTGGAATAATAGATTTATTGAACATTATTTTTTATATGTAAAATTTTTTAATTTAAAACATATGATAAACTTTTATTTTAATTAGTAAATTAAAACAAAAACATTAAAATTAACTCTAAAAGAAATTTGTGAAGATAACTTTCATCTTATTCAAACCATATGAACCAACACAAACTTTAATAACAATTCAAAAGAAAAAGAAAATTTGAGAAGAATGAAGACAGAGAAATTCCATTAATGAACAACAATTGTGTGATTTTTTTAAAACCTTGACAACCAAGAGTGACTAGAAAATAACACCACAAACAACAACAGACAACATACAACAAATACAACAACAAAAATATGTAAACACATGTATTTCAACCTGTTCCCTGAATTCAAAATTGATAATAGTATTTTAAAAATCTAAAAATTCTTAAATTTTTCACAAAGTGAACAACTGCCAAAACAATACAACAAATCAACACAACACTGCAATGTCAAAATATATTTTCCCATTATTTATTATTTTTATTATATTTTTATTTAAAATCCTATAAAATTTTTAAACCCCCCAATCCCTTCACATATACTGGATATTACCTCTAATGTACACCACAGTTTTGATGGATACTACAGGTCGAGGGCATAGGTAAGTCCAAATGTCCATAAAGTAAATTTTCAGGGGCTCCTGCCATCAACATACAAATCACCTCTGTTCTCACAACTCAGACATTCAAGAGTTTAACAGAACAGACAGTAACTGAACAGACAAGAAACAACAAATAACAAGAGAGTAAAAGACAGAGTAAAAGACTAAAGTTAAATTGTAAAATTGTTGGAAACTAGACACTAAAACTGTGACAGAAACTGTTTGTTACCCTGACAATGACCCTACTTGGAGTGGTAGAGGCTATGTGTCTATGGTGTGATCTACTTCTTGATTTTTTTTGTACTGTTGTTGTTACTGGAGGAGAGACAGTGTTGGGAGAAAGGTGATTCTATCTGCCTTGTGGGGATGAAAAGTTAGAAAAAAAATCTTAATCTGCCTAAAACTGATGGACTTTTGTTTGGATTGTTTGAATTTTACTGATGTTTTTGATTTTTGGGAATACTTGGTAATTGTATGCTATTTTGTTTCTCTTCCTTTGAAGACTGTGTACCCCAAGTGAAGTAAAAGGCTGGGGTTTAAAAGAGGTAAAAAATAGAAAAGAAAATAGGTTTAAAAAATAAAGGTAAAAAATCAGGTAAGTGTATCTTATTTTTAAAAAAAAAGTTAAAAAATTTTTTTTTTTTTTTTTCAAAAAAAATCATGTCATTCGTTGACTATAAAAAAAACATTAAAAAACATGGATCAAATTCGAAAATCTAGACAGACAAACGTTTTTTAACACGTCCATCTAAAAATGCGAAAAAGTGTCGATGATGTTAAGGTTAGAGTGCGTGCTATCTGCTGCTGCGCACGCGAGCCGCGAGCAGACCCACCGGCAACCGTAAATTAAAATTTAAAAATTAATTATCAATCAAATTAATAAGTTTCAACGTGTTTTAATTTTAGTTTAATTTAATATTTTAATTTTAAATGTTCTTTTTTAGCGTTAAAATATTTTACTTTAAAAATTAATTTTACTAGTCCTAAAAAAAAATAACAAAAAAACATGTAGTTTTTTTAACTAACGATTTAAGTTAAATTAAATATAATTGTATTTAAAAATATAGTAGTGCAGGCCTATGCAGGCAGCACTTTTTTAAATTATATATTAACAACACGGTCTTTCGGTCAACCGCGCCGTTGTCTGCCGATCGTTGCTACACAAGACCACATTACACTACTGCAGCTAGCCATCTTTTGCTATGTTTGCTGATAGTTAGCTTTACAACACACAAACTTACTAAGCAGCTTGTGGATGTTGATTTTTTAGCGATTTCGTTGCACAATCCATCAGCTTCAATCAAATTTCTTCACTCACTTTACGTCATGTCTCGTGTCTGAAATTCAGATCCGCTGCAACGAACAACGAGTGAAAGAGGGAGAATATAGCGTCCTGCCTGGAAAGCCGTCATCCCGCCAAAAAGAAATAATGCCAACTTTTTTTTTTTTTTTTTATTTTTTTTTGTTTGATTTAACAACACACACATCACACACTACTCTACTCTAATCTAAATTATGTATGACAATCATGTCAATTTTTATTTTCTTGTACACAACAACACACCACAATACAGATAATAAAAAAAATGTGTGTGTTGTGTTTTATTATTTTTATATCTTGTACACAACACACCACAATAGATACTCAAATAAATCAATTGCAATTATTTTTTATTTTAAAAATATATGTTATAGAAAAAAAAATATATTTTTAGTAAAGAGGGAAGTATTTTGATATTTTTTAGTGTAAAAAAAACAAAAAAAAAAAACTAGATACAAACTTAAAAAAGTAATAAAAAAACACTTTGTGGGTGTAGCACTTTTTACAGTGTGGGCAAAGTACTTCGGTCACTTTTTTTCAGTGTCCAGGCATGCTGGTTCAGCTCCACTTAAGTGGCTGACTTTTAAGCTGTAAAATGTCTTTCTCTACTTTGGATGTTGCTTAATGTTTTTAGACATTAATTGTGTGATTTTTTTTTTTTTTTTTTTTTTTTTTTTTTTTTTTAGACCATAAACCTGTGATTTTGTGGCATGATGTTTCTGTTTGTCCTTTTTCATTTAGTTGAAGGCCTGCTATTGGGAGGCTCATAAATATAGGGCTTTTCATCAGTGGGTCTGGGGTATAAACCGAACCGGTCTCGATCACATATAGTTAACTAAATCATAAAAAGGGAATATTAACATAAATTTGAAATAAATTATTTAATACATAAAAATAAGTTGGCAAAACATAAATACATTTTGTATATATTTATTATATATAATTGTTTATATTTTAAATAATTGTTTATTTTCTATGTCTGATGAGTCAGCATTGTTCTCTTTAATACGTAGGTATAAATACATTCAACTTTCAAAGCAACAAAACGTACATTTTTGTATGTTTAGAATGTATGTGAAATGTACAATATTGACGTATTTATAGCACTTATTTTTATGTTTTAGTGCTATAACATTAAGTATTTACGAATCTCTAATGTCATAGATATAATAATGTATAATTTCCCTTTTATCGAGATAAATGTAAGATCCCTAAACCCCATCCCGAACCTAAACACCCATTTTACACAGAATGTTAAAAGAATAAAACAATGGTAGGAAAATTACAATTTTAGTAGAAAGATAACAATAAAACTATTTTTGAGCCACTAATCCTAAATCTACCCATAACCATTTTTTTTAAACTAATTACTGTTATAAATAAAAGAATAACAGACAAACATGCATAATCACAAAAGGGTTTTTATTAATTAATATATATATTAATTAATATCCATTAATATATATATATATTAATGGGGTACAGAGCAGAATTTAAGTTAATCCATCAAAATATGAATCCAGCTTCTCTCCGTGTAGGCGTGCACTCATTTCAAATGTCAATCCACTGAAACACCACTGAAACACGGCATGTTGCGAACCAATGAGCGTTCGATATCAGTGCCGTAAACCATGTTGTAACGCTTCTTGAGTACCAAATTTGAATCATAATGAGCTCAGGCTTTGCTGCTGAGAATGAAGATGAAGATCGTCGGATAAAGGGCTGAATTTGGATCTGTTCCGGGGTGGCACAGAAATCTTCATTAATTTAACATAAAAATGAGGTAGATCATGGAATGCTGAGTGAATTTGACCAATTTCTTTAAAATAAAAAAAAAAATATTCATCACCGGCATATTAATAAAGCCGCTCACACTATAGCTAAACTTCAACTTGTTCAGTCAGCTTGTTCTGATTCTCAAAACCCCAAATAGCTTGTAGTTCAACGATTATCATTGAATTTTAAGTATAGTCAATGAACTCTTCAACAATTCTTGTTTCTAAAACTACTAAAGTAAACACTAAATGTTTAACTTTCTATATTGTCAAAATAAATAATTGCAGCAGTAGTATCAAACCTAAATTAAACAAAAAATTAAAGGTAAAAAATGTGTTCTCTTTTGAATTTCCATTTGCAAGAATGTGAATAAGGGTGGAAATCAACAGCCAGAATGTAAAATTATTTATTTTATGCATTTAAATTATACATTTTTGTTTGTAGTTTATAAATTAATGCAAAATTTGCATCTTCTTGTACAAATGCACAGTGCTCACATTTATTTATGACTTACAAAATTACATATCAGCTTGTGACTTATTGTGACCTCACATTTTAGTCCAGAGACACGTGACACTTATATATAACAAATGCATACATGCAGGCACAGTTTTAACGCAGCTTTAATCGCCTTTTTGGTTATTTCAGACAGAACTGCGACGTTGCATGCTCATAGTTTATTTTACGTTTTAGTGAAGTGATATACAGCGCGCCGTATTTGCGCGTTATTGAAAAGTGCGTGCCTCGAGCACAGTATAAGAACTGACACGACAGTTTTACTGACACATAGCCTGGCAACATATCATCTGACCGCAGATACTGAATAAGGTAGGCTATATATAATGCTCGCCGTTCACTGTTGTTTTGGTGAAGCTTATTCGGCACCCGTATCCTTTCCGCATGCGCTTGACCTGCACCTGGAGCTGAGGCGAAATTGAGTGTTCGTCTGAAAAGTCTCCGTTTTTTGTGCTCTTAAAGAGACAGCTCTGCATTTAAATAAATGCTGTTCATGTACAGCATTTGTGAGCAGGGTGGCCACCATAGACATAAAAAATACATAGATGCCCTAATTGGCCGCTTTGGAACGTTGCTGCGATACGTCATCGCGTCCGCTATTTTGCTGAGGGCAAGACTGTGCTGTAAACAAATGCAAGTAAACTGGCGAGCTGCGGATTTTCTGGATAAAAGTGAAAATAACGTTTCCATTTATCAACCGGTTCCAGTGGTTTATGATGTACAAAGAGTTCCATCTTTAGTCACTTAAAACCTCGATAGTCTAATTAAAAAAAATAAAGCAGAAAAATATTTATTTTAATAAGGAATACTCAAAGCTCAGACTTATTCTTGGATAAGATTGTTGAGACGCCCATAATGAGATTATTTAAATTTTCACATTAAATGAAAAAAAACTAAAAATAATTAATAATGTAGTGATGATAAACCTACTCTTTGTAGATGAGTCGGGAAACTGAAGACTGATGGTTTAGCTCCATCCCTAATCCTGACAGACCTGTCCTGTCAAAGTCCTCCGGCTTGAAGTGCTCACTGCTCACTTGCGGAAAAACCTTTCCTTCTTATAGCTACTTCCCCCCCATCTCCTCAACGCTTTGTCTCTGGGAAACCTTCAATGTGTGAGGAAAGTAAGCTAGCCAACTCACTAACGTTACAGTAAGATTCACAAAATGGCAGTCACCTAACCGAAACAAGTGCTTGTCTTAAAATTCGGTTTTAAGAAAATAAAGATGCATTTATAAATTTCAGAAAATTTTCTTTTGACATACTGTAAATAGTCACCAAAACATTATGAGCTGTTTAGACCTCAACAACAATATTGCAGTACAGATTCAAAAATCATTACAAGAATCAAATGAGTACCAAAAAAGGATGCATATTTTTAAGGGATTTTAAATCATTGTGAGAAATTACAAAATGGATACAGTTAAGTGGTACCTGACTTAAATTGAAATTAAAAACTCTTCTTGAGAATTGTAGAATAATAAAGTTGACAATTTATAAATATGATCTTTTTTCATTTCTTTTATTTTTTAGAGCCATGGAATCACAGCCAATCGAAGTGGCAGCTCTAGGAAGACCTCTGTTTCCTGGAATGCTGTATGACAGCCGCAAGGATTCCTTCATTCCAGGTGCTGTACACTGTTATTTTTAATGTTTTTTGTTCCCTTTTTAATCCAACTGCTAATTTACAGTAGTGTCAGGATTAGAGACACATGATGTGAGGACAATAGCCTCGTGGACAGTGCTTCCTGCGACCTGAGTTCAAGTGCTTTGCCAATCCTGTTCCCCTCTCTCTCTGCCCTGTTGTTTCCTGACTCAGCTATACTGTCTAATAAAGGCAGAAAAAGGCCAAAATATAACTTTAAAAAAGGTTCACAATATGTGCAGCCAATATATTATTAGCTAATTAATTGGGGAAATGTCATTATTATCATCATTGTGCCAATAATGGAATTTCCATCGATATTTTCGATAATTAGATCAGGAGTATCTGCATGCACCAGAGAGTCTCTGACTGAACAAGTGTCATGAATCCATGACTTCTCTCCTTTTCAGGTGCTCTCAAGTTGTTTTGAGGCTTGTTTTAATTGTGATCACCTGTAATGACATGCAATTTTCAATATTCTGTTTGTGTTATGAATTAATTAGTAAAAACTCATGGGTGCGTCATATCTTCAAATAATCCTCAGTGACGTGAGGATTTCATTCACCCAAAAATGAAAATTCTATCATCATTTACTCACCCTAAAGGTGTTCCAAACCTGGCGATGTGTGAGATCCAATGCTCTCCCTTTCAAGTGAACTCATGCTGCGTCAAGAATGACGCTGTGGGAACGCTTCACGTGAGTGTCATGAAGCACATGTGAAATCAGTTCAATGGTGTGACGCGAGGTCAGGCGGGTGACGTCACGACTGGGACACTATAAATCACGCTCAAACAGTGCATTGCCAGCTTCCGTGTCTTCAGTAGAGGTATATGTGATCAAATCTGTCTTATAAAGTGTTCTTTTGTCTCTCTCTGTCTCTCTCTCTGTCTCTCTCTCTCTCTCTCTCTCTCTCTCTCTATATATATATATATATATATATATATATATATATATATATATATATATATATATGTTATGACAGTGACCAAGCAGCAGCAGTTTATACTGTGTGTTCCTCCCTGCCCTCATTATATAATACGGGAAACACTTTGCGGTTCCTTCCGCTCCGGTTGCGCTGGTGCTCTGAGGAGTTGGATGTAGAAAGCATTTGTAGTGATGTGTGTGACGTGTTTGAAACGTCACCATCATGAAAATGTAGGGCTAATGAGATATCGCTCCGCTGGTGTATATATATATAAGCCCGTTGGTTATGCTTCCTGGAGTGCGTCATGGTCGAAAGCCCGCCCCCTTTCTTTCCTTGCTTGGGATATTGAAGGTACGTATTTTTTTTCTTGCGGTCACACTTTGGTCATGTAGTGATATTAATTACTCTGTATCGTTTAAGTGTAACGTCGGTCCACCAAGGCAGTGTGTGCAGTGTGCTGCTTACCTCCAGGTACGTTTTAAGGCGGTGTATTTGCGGTGTTGTGGGAAATTCTGTTCGCGTTAACTGTAGTTATGCCTCCCAGTGCCGTGTGCCTTCAGGGTTCCCATCCGTGCAGCGTTGCAGTGTAACGGAGTACCAGCTGCTAATTTATTAATGAAAGAAGTATGAACTATATGACATTGGAACATGTGAGTTGCGTTGTGCGATTTATCGGGTGAGTAAATTGTTTACTACTTTTTTTGTGATAGTTATCGTATGTTTTACGTTATAATTAACATTTGTGTTTAGGTTCTTCATTGCTTGCGCTGCAGCTCTTCTTAACTCTCGCTCTTTGAGCCGCGCTGCTGCTTTAAGTTGCTACGTCTCCGCCCAAGGGCTAAGTGGGCTTGAAGTTGTATCATTTTTTTTGCTGTTTTTGTCCTTTTGTAGGCATTCAATTTGTTATTGCTGTTACAACCATCTTTATTTACTGGAATGACTACCGCTATGCGGTATTGAGTAGCATCGGTCATTTTTGAAATCTTTATGAGCCATGATCAGCTCTGAGTTTGTCACTCTTGTGTTGTGACAGCATACGTGTTTTTTTTTGCTTTAATTTGTATTTTGTATTTTTATTATTTATTTGTGCTTAGTTTGCCCTGATTTTGGTTTGTATTTCATTTTTGACTTTGTTGTTTCTCCTTATTTCCGTCTTTACATTGGTGTTTGTTTTCTAATGTGATTTTGTTGTATTTGTTTGTGTTTTGCTGGAGCTGAGTGTTTCCAGGAAGCTGGCTGGTGTTGGAGAGCACAGGTTCTATTTTATAAGGGGTTGTCAATTGCTGTGTTACTCATTTCTTTGGTCATTATTTGCAGTGAACTTTTTTTTTGAATGTGATTTTGAGTGGTGAGACTTTTGTGTACTGCGTGCACAATACCAGCCTTCTTTCATAGCGAAGCCTCAGCCCCCGCAACGATTAACCCTTTTTTTGGTTTTGTTTCGACCAAGTCTATTTAATGTTTTAAACTGAACTTTTAACTTCAATAAATTATTTGTTTCTTAAGTGGAATAGATCTGTGTGCTTTTCTTGATTCCTTTGGTTAGTTCCCCCTTATTTTAGGGTGGCGTAGTCACAACAAACGAGCCACTTGCTACACATTGATGGAGGGGATGATTCACCATCACATTCCTCTGCATATGAGGAGCTGGTGGAGGTTGAGATTAAATATCGACTGGCCAGCAGAGAGGCAGGATGTTCGTCTAAAGAGCAAACTGGACAAACGTTTTCTGCCCTCACAAGCGCAGCCTCTACGTTGGGGCCTTACGTTTTTAGAGTGCATAGTGCGCAGCTTTCACACTACGCTTCTATAATTGGCTCAAAAGAGCATGGTTATGGGTTGATGCCTAAGGTGGAGGAGACGCTTGCGAGCTATCTCTCTCCCCAGTCAGCATCGGCCCTAAAGGCCCTGACACTGCCCACCAAGCCAACAAGAACAACGTCATCGCTGGTGGGCAAGGCTCCTCACTGTGGGCGTGCTGCAAGCCTGCCTGGCAGATTTGCTAGGAGAACTAGATGAGGGCAGGGGAATTGGTCCTGAAGCCATCAGCAAGCTGCAGCGGGCCACAGATTCATCTCTCCGGGCCACTAAGGAGAAGGCCAGATCAATAGGCCAGCACGGCAGCGGAGAGGCATCTGTGGCTGAATCTTAGTGATATAAAGGAGAAAGAGAATAATTTCCTAATGGACGGCCAGCTTTTGCATCCTGGCCTCTTTGGCAACGAAGTAAAACTGTCATTGAGAGATTCCAGGAGGCAAGCAAACAAGCGGTGGTGTTCCAGAAACTTCTCCCCTGTCGTCCTCAGTTCTCCGGGGGTTCACAGCAGCCCCAAACATCAAAAGTCAGCTCTTTGTACCGTGCCACA
Organism: Opsariichthys bidens; assembly: GCA_037194245.1. Lineage (NCBI taxonomy): Eukaryota > Metazoa > Chordata > Actinopteri > Cypriniformes > Xenocyprididae > Opsariichthys > Opsariichthys bidens. The sequence continues at coordinate 3,148,085 of CM074286.1, read as the reverse complement.
CAAAAACAGAGCGTGGCTTTCTATTAAAAGGCTATGAGAGAGAAACTCAATCTTCCTCCAGGTGGCGCTCAGAGACTCAGAAAGACAAAACTCCTGTTGAGACTCATTCAAATGTCTTTATAGAAACACAATAGAAGTCTGTGGTGTGTCTCATTTACACTGAAGTCAATGAGTGTGTTTCTATATTCACTGAAATTAAGATGAGAAGAGAGAAAGAGTTTGCAGCTGTGAGAGTTAAAGAGAGATCATGTGAGTGTGTTTCTGTCTCTCATCTGTGTGTCTCAGTTGTTTCTCACAGGAACATGTTTAATCTCACACAGAGACACTGAACTACCAGGATAATAAACCCCAAATCCAGCATAGAGGGGTTCAGTGAATGTGCTGTTGAATGTGTGTAAGTGTGTGAGTGTGTGTGTGTCAGAGACGCTGTAGAAGGACAAAGTCCCGGCCGACCAGTCCAGAAACACTCCTACTCTATTAGAACATGAAAAGACAGATATATCTGTGATCTTATTATTGTGTCTGGCAATAAAACTGTCATTAAAACAGTTCAGACTCCAGGACTTTTCATTGTATCCAAACCTACATTCATCACTATTTCCTTTCCTGCTGATTTCTTTATATGTCACTGATATATCAGCCTTGTATCCGCTCCATTCAGTCTCCCAGTAACAGCGTCCAGTCAGACTCTCTCTGCACAGAACCTCAGGATTATACTCATCAAATCTCTCTGGATGATCAGGATACGGCTGCTTCACATCAACACATGCCACCTTTCTGTTCTCCTTTAACAAAGTAAGGTGAGTATTTGCTGTGTTTGGATCCAATGTGAGATAACAGGCATCTATACAAAAAAGGCAGTTTAGAGAAGAGAACAATATGCGACACAAACCAACAAATGACTGTGTGCATGTATGTGACCTACATTTTGGCAGTCCTGCTTTAATTACGAACTTTCCTCCCTTATCCACACTATAAACACACACACAAGATATACACTACTTATCTGGGAAATTCACTTAATAAACTTAAGAACTCATGTCATTGATCATTTAAAGTATCGTCTGTAAGAGTTTTCACACCACACACATGTATAAACCCACATGACAGGGTGATTGTTTGTGTTGAACATACTTGAGTTTGTCCAGTCTGTAGTTTGGGTCAGAGAGCAGCTTGACTAATGATTGTCCTGGGTGATTGTAGCTCAGATCCAGCTCTCTCAGGTGTGAGGGGTTTGATCTCAGAGCTGAAGCCAGAAAACAACAGCCTTCCTCTGTCACCATACAGCCAGATAATCTACACATACACACACACAAACAACAAACACTCAACATCACATCAAGATCTTAAACTAGATGGAACTAGATTAAATATTTTGACTGTTGCGATTCCACATCGGTTTAATGACCCGTAACTCTGCCTGGGTATCGGACAAGTGTTCACTGTTGGCCAGAGGAGAACTGGCCCCAGACTAAGCCTGGTTTCTCCCAAGGTTTTTTTCTCCATTTGTTGGAGTTTTGGTTCCTTGCCGCTGTTGCCTTTGGCTTGCTTAGGTTGGGGACACTTGCTTGATATTGAGCAGTGTTTTTGATATGCCTGCATTGGTGTCATTGTATGTGAACTGAGCTGAGCCGGACAATTACGTCACTGTTTTCTGCAGTGCTGCAATACCTAAATTAACTAGACTAATAACTACTGATATTTGCAATGGAATGAATCAATAATATATAGAATAAGCTGCACAATGACATCATTTTCTTATTAATGTAAAGCTGCTTTGCCACAATTTGCATTGTAAAAAGCACTATATAAATAAAGATGACTTGACTTGACATCACAGTTCTGTGACATTACAACTGATGAAATTCAAGACCCAAAAATGCAAACACTTTTGATGCATTAAATGGACTGAAAAACTAACTGACAAGAAATACATTATGTTATTAGCCATTATAACTAGGAGTCCAAGTTTAGCTTGTTAAACCTTTCAGATAGTAGTTGTGTATTCTGCCAAAGTATTTTGCATGAAAGATACAGTATATTGCTAATATTTCAGTATTAGTATTTCCTAATTTCCAAAGTGAACGTTTATCTGTTTTCCTTACCTCAGTGTGTTGAGTTGACAGTGTGAACTCTTCAGTCCACCAGAAAGCAGCTTCACTCCTGAATCCCGTAGATCATTGTTACTGAGGTCCAGCTCTCTCAGTGAAGAGTTTGATGATTGTAGAGATGAAGACAAACTTTCACAGCACTGATCAGTGAGATTACACATGGACAATCTAAACAGATCAGAGTACAAATACACATTAAAGAAAACATCTAAGATATTTAAAAGGTGACTTGGTATGGAAGTAGACCCTGTTAGGGGTTTCAGTGGAATTCACCATAAGAAGGTCCTGGATCTGGCTTTCCCTCAGAATAATTAAAATCCTTGCATCTTTTAAAAAGTTAAACAGAATCAATGTTTCAGTTTTGCTTTAAGAAATTCATTTTGGCTTGACGTTTCTTTATAATAAATGCCACTATAGCCCAATTTGTGTTTTATTTTTAGGTTGAATATAATATGATTCATAACTGCTTATTTTTCTGTTCTGAATACCGTTAAATTTAAAGGATTTGTTGTGGAGTGAGGGGAAAATAGCCTAGACTATAGTGTTAATAATGTATGTAAATGTTCCGTTTTATTTATCGATATTTAATTGTAACTGTTTGTTTTTAGAGTATCAATTAATGTTCCATGAGATTACTTCCTCTTCTAAATCGTGAATTTTTAGGGGCGTGATAATTAATTGACGATCGTTTTCAGCCACCACATTTATCAAAATAAAATGTGGTTTAGTCGTGGCCTAGTGGTGAGGGAGTTGGGCTTGTAATCAGAAGGTTGCTGGTTCGATTCTCACGCCAGCAGGAATTGAAGCTGGGGATTGTGAATGAACAGCACTCTCTGCACCTTTCATACTGTGACTAAAAGTGCCCTTGAGCAAGACACCTAACCCTTAATTGCTCCCCTTGTAAGTCGCTTTGGATAAAAGTGTCTGCTAAATGATGAAAAAATCACAGTGTTATCAACCGGCATTCACAGCATTTTGAAGTAACAAAGTGACCGAACGTCAATGATTTTTAGCAAGAGTTGGCAATTTGATTTCACACAATTTACAGCAACTGTTGGCAATAAAACTACGTCTGGACAGAACTTAATAATCACAAACTTCAGTGTGTTGAGTTGACAGTGTGAACTCTTCAGTCCACCAGAGAGCAGCTTCACTCCTGAATCCTGTAGATCATTGTTACTCAGGTCCAGCTCTCTCAGTGAGGATTTTGATGATTGTAGAAATGAAGACAAACTTTCACAGCACTGGACAGTGAGATTACAGCCAGTCAACCTAAATAGATCAAAGTACAACAATTATCCTTCCAAAACATGCAATTCCTGACTGTGTTCACTTTCTCATTAGTCCAGAGCCTTAACCTCATATTTTGACAGGTATTGCAGTATCAGACACTGATAGATCAATTTATTGTGTCTGAACCAAATTACCTTTTACTTAAAATCACTGACCTCAGTATATTGAGCTGACAGTGTGAACTCTTGAGTCCACGAGACAGCAGCTTCACTCCTGAATCCTGCAGGTCATTGTTACCCAGGTCCATCTCTCTCAGTGAGGTATTTGATGATTGTAGAGATGAAGACAAACTTTCACAGCACTGATCAGTAAGATTGCAGTGAGCAAGTCTATAACACCAGATGAAATATGGTTTTATAAGGAAAGTTAGAAGGTCAAATAAATGTACTGTCTTGTGAATTCACATGGCACTGATAGCAAATTAATTATATGATTTACATAATAGTTTACATTATGGAAATAACTCTGAATATTGACTGTCAATATTCCAATGGAGGCTTACAAGTAAATTACACATAGTTGCTTTATAACTTCATGTAAAATGAAGCATGGATGGTAGCCAGTAACACATGACAGAAAAATACAACAAAATTGTAACGAAGGAGACAGCGGGATGAGATCCAAATGCAGCTTTATTTAAGCAAAGGTATGGTCAGACCGGCAATGGTCAGATATCAGCAAACAGGTGTGGTAGAGAATGAGCAGAATCGTAGTCAGCAAACAGGCAGGAAATATTGGGACAGGCAGCAAGAATCAAACACCAGGAAACAGGCAGAATCCAAAACGGGGAAAACAAACACAGAAGATACATGCTTGGAATTGACAGGGTAACCAAAATCAATACTTTGCAGAGTATGGACGTGTGAGCAGTGCTTATATGGTGTGGGTGATAGCAATTGGTGACTGTGTGATGAGGTGCAGCTGGTGCGGTAATCAGTGACTGTGTGAGGGGCTTATGGGAAATGTAGTCTGTGTGACTGAATGCGAGTGTGACTGAGTGAGAGTCCAAGGTGAAGTGCCCTCTAGTGGTTGTCTCGGGCACTTCAGCTGAAAATTGTGACAATAATATCTTAAAATGAAATAATAGTAAATTGTGAAGTGAAGCTGATAGTTGACATTATTAAGACATCTTTATGAATGGTCAAAAAAAGGTCCATACCATGCTTGCCACAAATAAAAATATATCAATTTGACAATTCACAACTGTTTTCCTTTAACATCTTTTAACTAAACACAACAATACTTATGTATTGATAAAAGATGCCAAAGTTATGGGTGGTGTGGTGCAGTGATAAAGGCAAATCTATTATAACTAGCTGCAAAACTTTTATAAATTATAACTATTATATATAGTCATACTAATTGTTTTTGACTGATTATCATTTACAACTCTCTTTACAAAGCTCTTTTTGTAGCAATGGGGGTTGGTGTACCTAATAAAGTGGCCACTAAGAATATATAATCAAAGAATGAATACTCACAGAGCCTTTCTGCAGTTCACCACAGCTGGTATCAGTCTCCTTCTGCCCTCATCTGATGTGTTGTATTTCTTCAGATCAAACTCATCCAGCGGCTCCTCTGATATCTGAAGCATGTAGGAGATTGTTGAGCAGTGAGACGGAGAGAGTCGATTCACTGAGTGATTCTCTGATTTTACAAACTCCCAAATCTCTCTGTAAAGAGTCTGATCTTTCATTTCCAGCAGACAGAGGAACAGATTGATGCTTCCGTCAGCTGAGAGACTTTCAACACCCTTGATTGTGTCTTTAATATACTTTGTGGTGTTTCTGACGCTATAAGAGCTGTTCACTGTGTGTGTCAGTAGATCCTGTAAGAGCCTCTGATTGGACTCCAGTGTGATGCCCAACAGGAACCGCAGGAAAAGATCCAGATATCCATTTTCACTCTGTAAGGATTTATTAACTGCTGATTTGATTAGCTCATACAGAGAGTTTTCCCAAGTCTTCCACTTATATCCTTCATTTAGAAACAACCTCAGTGGTTTTGTATTCATGACAACATGGCAGTAAAACACAAAGAAAGCAGCTAGAAACTCCTGAAAGCTCAGATGAATGAAGCAGTAGACTTTCCTCTGATGAATCACAGATTCCTGCTTAAAGATCTCACTGCAAATCCCAGAATACACTGAGGCGTCAGTGACGTCTATGCCGCTCTCAATCAGGTCCTCCTCATAGAACATCACATTGCCCTTCATCAGCTGTTTGAAGGCTAGTTCAGCAAGTTTCACAACCACATCTCTGTTGGACTTCAGGAGTTTCTCTGGATCTCTCTCTTCATACTTCTGATTCCTCATGTTGATCTGAGTCAGCAGGAAGTGGATGTACATTTCAGTCAGAGTTTGAGGGATTTCTGCACTGTCACCTTGTTTCAGGAGGTTTTGAAGCACAGTGGCTGAGATCCAGCAGAAGACGGGTAAGTGACACATGATGTGGAGGCTTCTTGATCTTCTGATGTGAGAGATGATTCTGCTGGCTTGATGCTCATCACTGATTCTCTTCCTGAAATATTCCTCCTTCTGAGGCTCATTGAATCCCTGAATCTCTGTCACACGGTTGATGTATTTTGAGGGGATCTGATTGGCTGCTGCTGGTCTGGAGGTGATCCAGATGAGAGCAGAGGGAAGCAGCTCTCCTGTGATGAGGTTTGACATTAACACACCCACTGATGAAGACTCATTCACATCACAAACTGATGAAGACTCAATCACATCACAAACTGATGAAGACTCATTCACATCACAAACTGATGAAGACTCATTCACATCACAAACTTTCTCATCATCTGAAAACATCAGGGTGATTCTGCTTTCATCCAGACCATCAAAGATGAACACAACTTTACACTCCTCATAAATCTTTGAGTCCAGATCTTGAAGTTCAGGATGAAAGTCTAGCAGAAGTCTGTGAAGACTGTACTCGTGATCTTTAATCAAGTTCAGCTCTCGAAATGGAAGCACAAACATGAAATCTACATCCTGATTGGCTTTTCCCTCGCTCCAGTCCAGAATGAACTTCTGCACAGAGACGGTTTTCCCGATTCCAGCGATGCCTTTAGTAAGAACAGTCTTGATTCGGTCTTTCTCCTCACGTCCTGGTTGATGTAAGGGTTTAAAGGTGTCATTGCAGTAAATTGGAGTGTCTTGTGTTCTGGCTGTTTTCTCCATCTGTAAAACCTCATGTTCTTCATTCACTCCTTCACTCTCTCCCTCTATGATGTAGAGCTGTGTGTAGATCCTGTTCAGGAGGGTTTGAGTCCCTTCTAGTTTGATTCCCTCAAATAATCTCTCATACTTGTTCTTCATACTGCTTTTGTGTTGGAATTTGACTCTCTGCCTGTTGAAGGTCTGACATTTGAAGTCCTTGCAGGTCACTGATCTGATTACTTCATCTCTCATTACTCTGCAGAAATGGAATGAGACGACAACTGAAGAAATGCACAAAGCATTAAGATCCATAAAAGCATTTAAAAAAGCATCTTTTCAGCACACCAAACTCTAAGATCTAATATTTGATCTCACACTCAGACAGACAGGGTTTGAATGTAATGCCCACCAAATGTGGGTGAAAATCGACTGTATTGGGTAACGCATATCAACACGCAAGCCATTTTGGTTATGAGTCATAAATTATAATAGATCACTTTTTCCATTGTATTGCTATCAGAACCATTCCCCTAAAAGGAGCCTCATTAGAAAAACAAAGCGTAAACAAGGTCAAACACTGGCACGTCTTTAAAATTCGAACACTTATGGAACAGAAATGGGTTTTCTATGGCCGTACTCTCTCACCACTCACTGTCTGTCCGTTATTCCCAACTATGACTCCGGTTGTTTAAGGTCGTGCCATGCCACAGCGTCTTTCACATAGTTCTTCTTTAAAATACAGTGATTATGATTAATATATGAAGGTACTGACTTCACTGGAGATTGTGTATTGAGCAACTTTCAGTAAGAGGTTTGTTTTTGTGGCTTGAATAAATATGCTTCACGTGAAATGATGCTTCACCCTCTCTCTCGCTTTCCGTTTGGGATGTTTTTTCAAATACCTTAACTAAAACTCATTGACACCAATTCAAGTGAACTTTTGTCTGTATGGTGATTAGATTCACTGTTTTGGACTGCTGTCTTGAACATGTCCGAGGCATGGCGCAGCACTTCCCGTCTGTTGTGCTCCACTGCAGCCCTATAGGAGACAATTAAGAGGCCACTTTTTCCAATCCATTCCCATAAATGCTGCATGTCCAAGACTTTCAGGCACAAAGCAGACTTGTTTTCAGATTCAACAAATCTGTAGTGTGGAATATATTTATTATTCAGAATATAAATTAAGTATAATTTTGCCATTAGGCCTGCAGGGGAATCAAATACGCTCATGTAACCGGTCCTATTCGACCCACTCCGAGTGGGAATCGGATCCTGGGTCTTTAAGAACACTCACAATTCTTCAAATTCAAAATTCTTCAGTTCCTCTTGAAATGTCTCACTCAAGCAGTGAAATCACATTGTACTCACTCAGGGTCAGAGGTCACTGCTCCATCACTGAGTTTAGGAGGAGGGTCCATGGATGCGTCACTCTTCATCGACACACAGCTGGGTTCTGGAGATGCTGCTTTGTGTGTGTGATCTTCCTCCTCCTCCTCCCTCTTCTCATAGAGACTCATTTTATAGGTGGTACTATTGAAACACAGAATTCAAATGTACAACTTTTGAGATACAGAATGAAATATTTAATAAAATATTAATGTGGCTGTGAATTCTTCACTAACACATTTACAGAATACTAAAATTATTAACAGAAACTATCATTTACTGAGTGAAAGAACAAATGAAGATACTTTTGTCAGTTCAACTCACTGTTCAAAGGCTTGTTGCAAACAAAGGGTGGCGAACACTGTTGCTTATATCTGATCAGTAGATGGCGGTAATGCTCTTTCTAAGAATGCGAACCGTCATTAAACTAGAAGAAGAAGAAGAAATTAACCGTGATCTTGTGTCCAGCTTACGTTCTATCACTTATTCTCAGGTGGGTAAATGTGTTGATATTTCATGAAATGTAAAACAAGTTATCTTGGGCAACTTTTAACACTTATAAGAACATAAATTTCAATGAAATATGACTTTCTGTGCTATGATTGTATTTGCCTCTGTAGCACGCATGTGGCAGTTTGGCATGTGCGTGACACACAACTGGTTGTTTGTGTGAAGTGTGCTTGTCATTGTTTGTGTGAAATTAATCAAACTTCTTTCATTGCATTTTGATGGTCGAAATAACATCAGTGTGTGAATGTCAAATGAATGTCAAATGGAATTTTTTGACGTCAGTTTGATTTGCATTTTTGACCTGTTTTTTGACGTCAATGTTTGATGTCAATTTGAAGTCTTTTAAACATCAAGGTGCCTGCTGGGACTGCAGGGTTCCAAACTGCCAAAGTCACGTGATTTCATTAAACAAGGCTTCAGTACGTCATAACTGTTTTGAAACTGGCTCTGCTAAACAGACCAATAAGAGAATATTACTATTATCCTTTTTAATTATACTAATGTCTACAAGTGTAGAAACCAGACACTTGTTCAACGGTTCGCCGCTGGGGGGCGATCTCAGTGAAGCCACGTGGTTCACTGAACAACTGATTCGAGGTTTTGAAACTTCGTGACGCAGTGTTTCGAAATCGTCCATCACTAGCCAGGGCTGGGTAAGTTACTTTTAAAATGCATTTCAGTACAGATGACAAAATACATGCTTTAAATATTGATCTGTAAACGTATTTCGTTACATTACTCAAGTTTAGTAACTTAATCGAAATACTTTAGAATACTTTGGAATACTAATAAGTGTGGAACAAACACAAAAAATGAAACAAAGTAGCAATTGTGAGTTATAAAGTCATAATTATGAGATATTAACTGAAAATATTCAGAAAAGTAAAAAATATGAGATATAAACTGACAATATTGGGAAAAGTCAGAATTATGAGATATAAACTGACAATATCGGGCAAAGTCAGAATTATGAGATATAAACTCACAATATTGAGAAAAGTCTGAATTATGAGATATAAACTCACAATCTTGAGAAAAGTCAGAATTATGAGATATAAACTCACAATATTGAGAAAATTCAGAATTATGAGATATAAACTCACAATATTGAGAAAAGTCTGAATTATGAGATATAAACTCACAATATTGAGAAAATTCAGAATTATGAGATATAAACTCACAATATTGGGAAAATTCAGAATTATGAGATATAAACTGACAATATTGAGAAAAGTCTGAATTATGAGATATAAACTCACAATAATGAGAAAAGTCAGAATTATGAGATATAAACTCGCAATATTGAGAAAAGTCTGAATTATGAGATATAAACTCACAATATTGAGAAAAGTCTGAATTATGAGATATAAACTCACAATATTGAGAAAAGTCAGAATTATGAGATATAAACTGACAATATTGAGAAAAGTCAGAATTATGATATAAACTCACAATATTGAGAAAAGTCAGAATTATGAGATATAAACTCGCAATATTGAGAAAAGTCTGAATTATGATATAAACTGACAAAATTGAGAAAAGTCAGAATTATGATATAAACTCACAATATTGAGAAAAGTCTGAATTATGAGATATAAACTCGCAATATTGAGAAAAGTCAGAATTATGAGATATAAACTCGCAATATTGAGAAAAGTCAGAATTATGAGATATAAACTGACAATATTGAGAAAAGTCAGAATTATGAGATATAAACTCACAATATTGAGAAAAGTCTGAATTATGAGATATAAACTCACAATATTGAGAAAAGTCTGAATTATGAGATATAAACTGACAATATTGAGAAAAGTCAGAATTATGAGATATAAACTCACAATATTGAGAAAATTCAGAATTATGAGATATAAACTCACAATATTGAGAAAAGTCAGAATTATGAGATATAAACTCACATACTAAATTGACAATCGCAAGAAGAAAATGTCAGTATTGCAAGTTTATATCTCCCAATTCTGACTTTATAACTTGCGATTGTGAGTTTAAATCTCGCAATTCTGAGAAAAAGAAGTCAGAATTGTGAAATGCAAACTCACAATTGTGAGGGGAAAAAAACAAATTGTGAGAAAAAGTTGCAGTGACGAGTGAATAATAAAATGACTCACAAAACATGAAAACAGTCGTGGATCATCAGGTCATGACAGGACAGTTCAGTTGACCGTTGGGCAATTTCTTTATAAATTCAGTCATTTTGTCTTGTTCAGGACAGAACTAAATAAAAATAACAATTTTAACATGATCCTCTTAAAAGTATTAAAATGTTGATGAAACTTAACTCCACTTTTTCAGACGGTCAGAGTCAGAGAATCACCAATCGCTGTTTAAATGACATTAAAATTCAAAGTAATCACTTTGGTAATCTAAAACACTTTTCAGATGTAACTGTAATCTGATTACCACACATTTAAAATGTAACTGTAATGAAATACAGTCACTCAAATTTTGTATTTTAAATACGTAACTAAGTTACTTGTATTTCGTTACTCCCCAACCCTGTCACTAGCTCAAGCATGATTATGTCCCTTGGAATACTTTCTATTTCCGGTGAGATCACCTTTTCCACTTGCTTAAGCAAGTTTTTTAAAAGACTGTCGTGATTGAAGATCACTTTTTTCCATGATTGTGGCTATGGACTTTTTTTGTGATTTGCTGATGTTCTTGGCAGATCCTTCACAAGCGTATCAGCACAAACACCAAGTGTCAAGCATTTGGGCTTATTTTGCAGTCACATGAGCTTGCAGTCATTGAGTGGACCATGAACTCCTCGGTATACCAAAGTATTCTAGAGTCAAATGTGAGGCCATCTGTCTGACAGCTAAAGCTTGGCTGAAATTGGGTCATATAATAAGACAATGATCCAAGTACACCAACAAGATTATAACAGAATGGCTGAAAAAGGAATGTGCAAGGTATTGCACAAAGTTCAGACCCGAAATGCTGGATGGGACCTTAAGAGAGCTGTGCATAACTGACTGCAAATCTCAATGAACTGAAGCAACACTGTAAAGACTGGGCCAAAATTCCTCCACAACGATGTGAGAGACTGATAAAGTCATATCCTGTAGAAAATTATTACTTCAAGTTATTGCTGCTCAGGGCTGGTTTTACAAGCAGTTAAATCATATGTTTCTTTATTATGTCCTGATATGTAAAACCGTAGGAATTTTTCACATGACTGTACATACAGCCTTTGAATATTTAACTATCTGGAGTTATTTTCACACATTTTCATTGTTCTGTTTCTGTTGTATTTCTGTTTTAATTGAAAACGTCACTAAAACTGCTTAAAGCATCTGAAAATATAATGGCATTCCGGTAGTCAATTAAAATACATATTAACACATGCAAAATCAGACTAAACAATATATTAATATGAAACCAGTCATTTTTTCTATCCCATCAGCAATGAACAGAACATCATAAATCCATTGAATTAATCTCCAGACAGGTCAAAATTTTCAAACAAGTGAAAACGATTCACAATATTCACACACACATTTATCTCGTGATGTTATTTACTTTTTTTTTTCCTTTCATAAAGTGACTCTGAGCACTTTTATATTTTTACAAGCAGCACAGTTAAAATTTAGCTATAAGACAGGAGTATAACGTCAACGTTGGGCCATTTATAGCACACGCAAGACTGAGCAAAGAACAAATTAAACAATGATTAAAAAATACAATAAATAAACTTAAACACACCGCCAAACAACAAAATATCACTGTTTCTCAAAGCCAAATTGACAGATTCTATACAATCATAGATAATGTCCTAAAATACATACACATATCAAATATAATCAAATATATAATATCAAATCTAATAAAGAATACCTATATCTGATATTGACAATAATTTACACCAAAAATGAATTAAAATGACTTTAATATATATTGGAATGAATATTTGGTACCTGGTGTGTTGTGGGAAAAGTCCAGCCTGGTGACAAACAGGAAGTTGAACTGATTTTATGGGAAGTGAGAATGTACCAACTTCGATGTATTACAGGGGACATAGGAAAATAATACTAAGACAAATAATTTGCACCAAAATAAAAATACAGGAAAAAGGGATAACACATCCATAGCCGTGTAGGCTACACTACAGATTACAAAATACTTGCTTTAAAAAGTAATTTGTAACGTATTTCGTTACATTACTCAAGTTTAGTAACTTAATCGAAATACTTTAGAATAGTTTGGAATACTAATAAGTGTGAAACAAACACATAAAAGGCAATTGCGAGTTTTTATCTCACAATTCTTACTTTTTCCCTCAGAATTGTGTGATATAAAGTTGCAATTGGGAGTTATAAAGTCAGAATTATGAGATATAAACTCACAATATTGAGAAAAGTCAGAATTATGAGATATAAACTCACACACTAAATTCACAATTGCAAGGAAAAAAGTCAGTATTGCAAGTTTATATCTCCCAATTCTGACTTTATAACTTACAATTGTGAGTTTAAATCTCTAATTCTGAGAAAAAGAAGTCAGAATTGTGAAATGCAAACTCACAATTGGGGAAAAAAACAAATTGTGAGAAAAAGTTGCAGTGACCTTTTTTACAATTATAAAATGACTCACAAACAACTATCACAAAACATGAAAACAGTCGAAAACATGAAACTTAACTCCACTTTTTCAGACTGTCAGAGTCAGAGAATCACCAATCGCTGTTTAAATGACATTAAAATTCAAAGTAATCACTTTGGTAATCTAAAAGTTACTCAAATTTTGTATTTTAAATACGTAACTAAGTTACTTGTATTTCGTTACTCCCCAACCCTGCACACATTTCATTCACAACACACTGACCTAAAAAACACTAACAACAGGAAGCATTACATCATTGATGAACTTTTCTTTTTTAAAGTTTCAATGATTTTCCTCATAAATCAGTTCTTCATATCGAATACTGTAACACAATTTCACTTTATTGAAAGCATTTGGAACACAAATGAATCAGAAATTAATCAAAATTTAATTTTTTTATATGAATATAGTACTTGAAAATTATAAGCAAAAGGTGAAAAAAGAGGGAAAAAACTCCAGGGCTGCAATGATAATAAAAAAGAATATTTTACACATTACTGTAACAACATTTGTAGTTGTTCATTATAGTGAATTACAGTGATGGTTCTAGTCGACTCTCTCTCTTGCATTTGGCCACAAGTTCTCATCAACATCACATCTGATGTCGTCTCCTCCTGGAATGTCTAGTCCATCCCTGGCAGTCTTCAGGAGAAATGTCTCCAGTAAAGTCTTCTGGTCATGTGGATGGTGGTCATAAACCTTCCACCTGGGATGGGGTGGAATTTCAGCTAAAATTGCAATTAGCTTGTAATGATTATTTTTTTAATTTTTGGCAATAAAATTGAGAATATTTTAAAATAATTACTGCATAATTGCTTGGAATTTGACATCATTCTGTTTTGAATGCAGTGTGTTAGTATTAGAAAAATGTGCTGAAAATCCACAGTATTTTGCATGTTGTGAAGCACGAATGGGAAAAGAGTTCCTGAATTTTGAAGAGTGTGCTCACTGAATGCATTTTGTCTGAAAGCAATGAAAAATGGTTCACAGTTTGGTCTGCACATTGACTTCTGTTTCGCTCACTGTTTGAAGAGTTTTGAAAATGTGCTTTCAGTATTGAACAATGCTTGTAATTTATCTTTTTGATGGCAGATTGTAATCCAGAAATGGCAATCGACTGGAGATTCACCCGTACTCAAAAGACTTCGGACTGTGGAGTGGCTACAGAAATTGAAATCTACAGGTAATGCTAACACACACTAAATACGCCGTCACGCAACATTAACAATTTGAGAGCAAAGTATAACAGTAATAATAATTTGCATGGTTTGATGTGAGATGAGCTAAGAGATCATTAGACGTAATCACCATTGGCAGCACCAGTTATTGTAGACCTCATGCTTTTTTCTCTGAACAAAAGTGGCAGACGTCTAACTTACTTGTTCAAGTGACATTGTCCAGATATTCTTCTTTTGGTCATAGACTTCAGATGTACAGTATCCTCACCGTTGTGTTGACTGACAGCAAACATTAGATTCATCCGCGCTGAGGAGTCGCGCCGATGCACAACCCACGTAAAGATGACAGTTCCGCAAATAACCGCAATTGCAGGTTTCAAACAGAGATGGCGACAAAGAGGCAAAACTTACCGACTTCAGCTTTAACAGATCTTGGAACAGGATTTAGTTACTATAGAACACAGTCAAGTCACAGCAACATTAGAGCGGGCTAAAAAAAAACAGGTCTGTAGGAAATACTGAAATCGAAAAAGAGCCCAACAAGCCCGTCTAGAATTTAATCTTTTAGCCAAACAGTGTATTCAAGATTTCTGTGATTGGTCCAGACAGTTGGTTGAGTAGTGTGTAGAAACCTGTTCTTGAAACTGGACATTTGCCAAACACGTTCGAAGCACTTGACCAATCACAACACACTGCTCCAGCCGACCAATGGGCTTTTCATAGAGACAGGAACCAAACAGAGCGTTACTGACTGGGAAGAGAGGAGCTGCAGTGTCTAATATGTGGAAAATAACATTCAAAAATGAAAACCTGTTCTAGAAGGGGTAAAAAAAAAAAGGTTCCTTTAAAGAATCATTTCATCACTCAAAGCATCATATGACTAAATCTAGTGAATGACCCTCATGGACCACTGTTATGATACCTTTTTAGAGCTTTATAGACATGGTCTCCATGAACTTTCATTTCATCAGTCATTCAGACTTGAGGTTATTGGTTTAAGTCAATTCTTTAAACATCAGCGCCCCCTGCTGGATGATATTCAGTGTTGGAAGTGGTAGATCTTCTGTCTGTGAGCTGTAAATACGGTTACTAAAATATGATTGTTCATTTTTTTTTTTTATTTACCTACTTCTGCCTCTTTGTAAGAAACGTAAACCTCTCTTTTGTTTCTCTCAAAAAGCTTGACCAGAGGTGATTATAAAACACGCCATCACATTTCTGTTTTGATTCATCTGTCTTGTTTCATTTAAGATGTTCATTCCTCCAGCGAGCTGATTATGGCTGTTATTTTCATGTATTATTTCATGAGGTTTTCCTTTATTTTTCTGGATAATTAAACCCGACGGACTGAAGTGAATTTGTAGCATCAGCACATTAAACTCTTACATCAGCACAAACAGACAGCTTTAATGAATCGTCTCGTCATGAGGAGCTGCTGTATGAACCCAGAGCTACGATCTTGGACACATTCAGAATTTTTTTTCTTCTTTGCTGACCAGATTTGCTCATGTTTGCAGCGATTCGGTAAAGTCCGGTACTTATGCACTCATTTAACATTCAGAGCTGTCAGCACTGATGCATCCTGGGAGGTTTGCAGTTAATCCAAAGTATCCATCATGCATGCGGACAGTGATACCATGTCATTTGAGTGACAGCTGAGGAAAATGAGAGCTTATGAATGATCCAGCTGCCACTATTGTGTATAAATAGAGCTTGTTAAAAAGAAAAAAACATCATAATCATATGGGCTCATAATAAGGATGTCAGGTTCATATTTCTTCCAGCTGAGGTCTGAAATCCCAATGCAGACATAATCATCTGTGCGTCGTTTCTGGAGTGCGAAATAGATGACAGGGAAATGGAAGGATATTAGCTATTAAAATTTTAATAGTAAATGGCATTTTTCAAGTTACAACAGAAACGGCATCATTTTGAAAAATAAAAACTCTTCTCTTAAATAAACTATACACAACAAACTAAGCTTTCACTTTCTACAGATGTGCTGTCATTTCCAGATCGTATTTGTTGACAGCTTGATTCATTTTATACCATGAAAATAAAACAAGTAAAAGTTTCGTGCGCATTGTGTTTTGAGTATATGTTACCGTAAGTCTTATTATGTTACTGTATACTGAGCGAAATAGCATCCATGCGGTCTGTCCTGTCTGAACATAATCCATCATACATCTAGTGATTTTTTTTCATCGTTTAGTCAAGTTTGTAGAAGTACATTTTACAAGAAAATACTATTTCAGTTTTTTTCTATTTCAAAATTTCACTTTAATTCAAGGTGATACTGTTTTTAGTTTTTTCTTTATGAAGGATGTTGGTCGCTTGTGTTCATATTGTCCCTGTTCAAATTAAGAAATGACAATACAGTAAATCATATCTGCTTGTTGTTAAAAGTCTGTTAATGTTCTTAATTATTAGCGATTGATCGCCATGGCAACAGCTACAATCGGACTGGAGATGATCAAAGTGAGTTCACACTGAGAGAT
The DNA here is from genome assembly GCA_037194245.1 of Opsariichthys bidens. Classification (NCBI taxonomy): domain Eukaryota; kingdom Metazoa; phylum Chordata; class Actinopteri; order Cypriniformes; family Xenocyprididae; genus Opsariichthys; species Opsariichthys bidens. The sequence goes on along the minus strand of CM074286.1, from coordinate 3,131,326 downwards.
GGGAGATAACATGAAGCTTCAACTGACCCTTCGCTGGGAGTTTGATTGACAGGCGATCTGACCAATCATAACCCTGAATCCAGGATTTTGTCCGACAAAGCGGTCAGGGGAGTGAGTAGATTAACGTTGGTGAACTTGAACGTCTTTCCGCGCTTGAAACAACATTCCTTTTGATGTTCATTCATGTTTATTTGATGCTATAAATGAACTAGTATGAAGAGATGATCGCTTCACGACACATTAAAGACACGCTAGATGCTATTCGGTTCAAGTTCTCCAACATTAAACTACTAACTCCACTGACTGTTTTGTCGGACAAAATGGCGGATTCGGATGATTGGTCAGATCACCTGTCAATCAAACTGCAGGCAAAGAGTCAATTCTCTTTAATCTAATGTTAAGCAGTGTGAAAAAAGAATATAAATCAGACTGATCGTATGGGCATTTATCAAATAAGTAAATAAATGTACATGAAATATTGATTTGACTTGAGGTATAAAACAAGTGGATTAATTTTAAATTAAAACTAAAACCATAAAAATACACTGTCAATATTTGAGATTTGTTTGAAGTTCTAAAACCAGTAAACTAAGAATTGATAAAATAACATTTAGTAAAAAAATATTTTTTTAAAAATAAATAAAGTGAAAACAATATAAAAATAAAATCTAATTTAAACTTTTAATAAAATCCATTATACAATGCCTGAGACGACAATCTTGATCAATATGGTTTAGTTAGATTTTATTTAAGCAATATCACACATGCAGTCATGCTGATGTTATGATCATCACCACGACTGATGATAATGTGATTGTGATATTGCTTTATACAGCAGTTACTTGTTTCAGACTCAATTCTGGCTGGAACGGGACAACCTGTCAGTTAAACAATGGCAGACGGGTGGAAACCTGTATGGAAACAGTCATTATTATTTCATCAGTGGTGCCAGTGTCATTTTAATTTTTTAATAATGGTATTTAAATAATAGTTTAGTGTTTTTGTCATTATTATGTCGTTCCAAACCTGTACGAATTTCTTTCTTCTCTTGAATACGAAATAAGATATTTTAAAGGATGTTGGTAACCAGACAGTTGACGATTGACAACCAGCCAGACATTGCTGTAGTATTTTTTATACCTACTATAGAAGTCAATGGCTGCTGTCAACTTTTTGATTAACAACATTCTTTAAAATAAATTCTTTTGTGTTCAACACAGGTTTGGAACAACTAGAGGCTGCACTTTCGGTAGCACTTCATTTTACAGTCCTGCTCCCCATGTACATATCATTATAGCAATTACAATAACTGGGTAAGAATTAAGAACTAACTAACCTTAACCCACCCCTAAATCTAGCCTTGTCCTATGTAGTTACCTTATTAGAGCTGCAACTAACGATTATTTTTTCTGTCGACTAATCTAACGATTATTTTTTTTGATTAGTCGACTAATCTAACGACTATTTTTGTTAAGGTTTTATTTTATTAATCTAGTGATCTTTTATTAAGTAAGAAGTTAGAACTAATTTAGCTGTTCATTGAGGTGTAGAGACCATTATGTAACAATACGATTTGATTTTGATTAAAAATAAGCCGCTCATGTGTGCTCGTCCAGTGGGAGACATTTGAACTTTAAAATGAAGAGTGTCAAAGACTTTCTCTACAGTCTTAAAGGAACTTTGATAGTGTTAAAGCCCCTGAACAAACGTCTCCTGAACCGTGTGTTTTTCCTCTTGCGCTGTCTGTAATGCAGCGAGTCTTGCGATTGGTTGACAAGGGAGATGAGGCTGCTAAATTATGATTGGCTGGAATTCTCTCGCATTGAGTGACTCGGCACTTAGGTAGCGCAGGGCGGGAATCAGGAGCGCGGACAACTGAAACCTCGCACGTGTGAAAGCGATCGTCCGCGCACGTCCAAATAAACTTCTTTGAAATGCAAAACTGATTTTCGTTAGCTCGAAATATTTTCTTATTTGCAAGACGAAGATTTTATCCTCAACTCAGTTCACGAGCGCGAAATGCGCTTTTGCACGATCAAAATATGATCTTGCACGTGCAAAAATTTGGCAGAGATCCAATTCCACAGGTGGTGCGCCATTTCGGTCCTGCAAAGGGAACAAAGGAGCGTTTTATTCGGCCTCTGTTTAAAATATTCCCACACTTTTGATAATCGTGGTCTGGGTTTTTGTGACAGAATGGAACTTTCTCCGTTCCCAGGAGCAGAAGCCGCCGTTACGCCAGATCAATGTAAACAGTTTTTAAACGCGTCGTTGCAGCACTATACCTTATATTACCCAGTATTACCCAGTATTTTCTTAGGTAACACTGTAAGGTCACGTACTGTAAAATTAAGTGCAACCAAGTTTTTTTTTATTTTTGGGTCAACTAACCCTTTAATGAGTTAGTCATTGAATCATTCGCTTACAAAAGATTACTGCAGTTTTTTAGAAGTAATACTACAGTTTTTGTTACATATAGAAAAATGCAGTTTTTTGGACACAGTATTGCAGTATAACCTCAAATGTCTGTAGTTTTACTGGAGTACAACTATACTGCAATACATCTAAAGTTCTAGTAAAATAAAACTGCAGTTATACTGTTTTTATACTCCATGCAACTTTCAGTTGTACTTCATTTTACTGCAGCTGTACTTATACTACAGTTTTACTGCTGTTGAACTTCAATGTACTGCAGTTGTACTGTGATTCTACTTAAATATACTGCAGTTCTTTTTTGTAAGGGTTCAGTGAAACGATTCATTCAAAATGCCTGATTCATTCGTGGGACAAAGCAGAAGTGAGTGAGTCGTCAAGTCATTAGAACGATTGTTGTATAAAATCAATATCACATTTGCTAATGTGCTGATATTCGGGATAACAGCACTTTTGCTCATGTGATGTTGCTTATAAATGTTAAAAATAATTTTTTTTTCACCATATCTTGGTTTCTGTGAGCATTTTTTATTCATTTTAGTGGCACTCAAGCCCCCGTCATATTCCGACTCTGGTGTGTGCTTGCCGCTTGATGTCGGGGACGGGGCTCTTTTTCGAGCACAAGCGGAGGCTGTTGCGAGGCCTGTTTCAAGTGAAACGGGTAAAACATAGCACAGGCAGCTACTGTTCATCCCCCACGTGCACGTAGGGCAAGAGGTCTCCGGATGGTGACAAGAAAGGAAAAAAACTGAAACTGCATCTTCATTGTAAGACTTCTACGGATCCTTCTGTCCTTAGAAAGTAAAAGCATAAACGACTCCAACCACCACGATGTTTCCGATGGTGGCGATGATGGCTATCCACAGCCAGACGGCGTCGCTGGACACGCTCTGCTGCTCCTCCTGTTGTGCCGGCGCTGAGGCAGGGGGCGCTGCGTTCACACTGGCGGACGAGTTGAAGAGCGAGTGCTCTGTGCTGCAGTCGTCCATGGGAGACGCGTCCATGAAAGCGCCGCTCATCATTGGAAGCTGAAAGACAGAGAGTTCAACAATGTCACATGATTTTAAACTAGATTTTTAAACTATGTTGGGTGACTGCTAGAGTGTTGCTATGTGGTTGCTAAGGTGGTTGCTTGGGTAGCCTGGGTGGCTGCAAGTGCTGGGTTGTTTGGGCCAAATATGGACAAACCCAACAGGTTGTTTTCAATTGTTTAACTAAATGTTTTAAACCCAAAGGTTGGGTTAGCTTGAAAGAAGCCAGCGTTTTTTAGAGTGTAGTCTGGGTGGTTGCTATATGTTTGCTGGATGTTCTGAGTGGTTGTTAGGGTGTTTTGGGTGGTTGCTATGCAGTTGTTTGCTATGTTATTCATTCTGAATAATCGGTTATCGGTATTGATGGAGAAAATTAGTATCGGTGCATCTCTAGTTTGATCACATCATTAAAGTGAGTTATAAGGACGGTGATAATTGCTTTAGAAAACACTACAAATAATATAATTGGGTTTGTAGTTTAATGCAATGCATAGGATTTTTTCACCAGTTTTGAGGTTTGATCTCGAGATTCACCGATGTATCAGCCAATAATCAGTATCAGCCGATAAAAGCAATTATCTTCACTATCAGCTATTTTAAAAACAGCCAATGTTCAGGGCTAATTATATCCTGCTAATTATTTTTTTTTAGTTTTTGAGTGTAATTATTATATCTGAGAAGAAATACCAGTCAATATAACAGCTCTGTTCTTGATTTTAACCTCTTACATTATAGTAATATACCAAATGAAAGGAGTTCCTGTATAGTTTACGGCTGTAACGATCGTCAGCTGAAGTGCCCGGGACAACCTCTAGAGGGCACTTCTCTGTGGACTATACACCACACACTCACACTCTCATTCATTCACACGGACTACATTTCCCATAAGCCCCGTACCCAGTCACTGATTACCGCACCAGCTGCACCTCATCACCCAGTCACTAATTACCATCACCAGCTGTAACTCATCACCCACACCATATAAGCACTGCTCACGCATCCATTCGCTGCAAAGTCTTGATTAGGTTCCCTGTCAGTTCAGAGCATTATTTCCCGCGTCTTGTTTTCCTGGTTCTGTTTCCTGCTACGGTACATTTCTGAGCGTTGTTTTGTTCGCCTGGAAATCTCTGCTCGGTACTGTTCCGCCTGTCCTGACCTATGCCCGCCTCGCAATTACGAGTTTGCCTGACCTTTGATATTACTGTTCGATGCTGTTTGACCCTGGCCTGTTTCACCATCTACCCGTTAATAAAAGCCTGCAAATGGATCCCAACTCGTTTGACGATTCATTACAACAGCATTATTTTGGGAGAGATTTTTTTTTCTTTAAGAAAATCAAACTATCGGTAGATATTGTGAATAACTGGTTATCGTAGAGAAATTTGGTGTTGGTGCATATCTGAATATCACTAAACCTAAATGAGTAATAATAGTGACACTTGCCTTAGCAAACACCACAAATAACATTGGATTTCTAGTTCAATTTATGGATTTCATGTGAGGAATATCTTTATATTAGAGCTGCACGATTAATAATAAAAATCACAATCTCAATTCAAACATCCATCTTCATCTCCATTCATTACTGACAACGTTTGACAAAATCATACCGGGATATTCAAATCTGTGTTCGAGTTGAGAGCAGTTTTGAAGCACAAAGTAGCTATTTCTGTGTTATAAATATTCAAATGATCACAAAAGTACTGAGATAAAAGTTTAAAGTTAAGATATAAACACTGACGTCTACGATAGCGATCAAAATAGCGCAAAACCACCTTTTGAAGCTAACTTGGCGCTTCAAATAATGGTTGTAGCCTATGAATTACATCTTACGCCACTAGGCGGCGACAAGTGACTGTTAAATATGTATTTGTCATTGAATCATTCATTCAAAAGATTCGTTCAAACACACAGATTCATCCAGTAGCTAATGAAACAAGTTTATTAATGAGTCAACTCAATTACTTAGCAATTAACTTTTTGTCAGAAGCTCTAGTACGTGTTATTTTCAATAGTTGTTTGTTCAGAATCGTGTGAGACTCGTGATCTCTATTTGAAACCAAGCAATCGTGATTCTCATTTTATCCAGAATTTCGTGCCGCTCTAGTTTAACTTGTTAAATATCCTGACCGAATACTGCCTGAGGTGTTGAACCATCAAAGCACATCAACACGAAAACTGAATTAGAGCATCTCACGAATGTTGTTATTCTGTCAGACAGCATCTTCGTGTCTGTTTTGAATGGCACAGTTAAAGGAGAACGGTCTCATGACACCTGTTGCACAAGAAGAGCTTGTTTCCCCACGCATGGAGGGAATTGGGGCTTAATTAATGCACCATAAATATTTAGGAAGTGAGAGTGATTTATTGGTTGAGACATTCAAAGCCCAACAGCACAGGTTGCTGGAGCAATAAAAAGCCTTGTTCCATTTCTACTGTACACGAAGCCTCTGAGAATGTAAATGTGTGCCTTGAATGCAGCGTAAGTCGCTTTGGATAAAAGCGCCTGCCAAATGCATAAATGTAAATAATGATATATTTAAAGCATTTCCTTCTGGGCTAAAAAACTATTATCCACATTGTCACAGACACTATAACCACATGCTGTAGAGAGAGAAGGCAAGGAGTGCTCGCTGCAGAGCAAAATGGGTGGAGCCACAGGGTGGAGCTTAACCTGTTTAATGGGTGGAGATATAGGGTCCAACTCCACCCATCATGCCCACAGTAGGTCGAGAGAGGGGGAGCTGGATGTTCATGGCTCTGCAGTGGTTTGTCTCCTGCTGGTAGATAACTGTAACTACACCATGTGAATATTTAAATGCATTTTTGAAAACTAATATTCATTTTATAATGGGTGAATTTTTTTTAATGACGTAAACATTTGTCAATATTAAATGTAGCACCTTAAAACGACACAAAACAATAATTGGTTTCGTGAAGGAAGACAGAAGTAGATTTTTAATGAGAATGTACAAACTTTTAAAGACAGCCTTACTGTGAGCTACGAGGTTGTTAATCAATAGTAACTGCTTTTGTTAAGGCAGTCTATTTGCATTTGCTTATTTTTAAAATATTTGTGTTTAACAGAGGAATTCCTGGTGAAAAACTACATTACCCATAATGCATGTACAGGAAATTCCACCGATCAGAGGCAAGGAAAACACTCCAAAAGAGCTGTCTATATGTGCATGTTTTCCAATGAACAAAATCTAGTTTCTATAATCAACAAATGTTCGTTTTTCTATTTGTTATTTGCAATGCTTCATGGGATTGTAGTTCTTTCCCTCATTAAAGCTGTTGCAATCTTTCTTTTTGGCTGATTTTCAATTATTATTTTTTTTTGCTTCAAATCAAAGTTTGTAATGTTTATAATGACTCTCTTCGTAGCTGGTTGATTTGGTTCATGACTTAAAACAGCTTAAAAAAAATCCCTATGGGGGAAATGAGTGAAAAAGATACTTTCGGTAAAAGTATTTACTGAAAGTGTAAAAGGTAAAAAAAGAAAGCAATGCCCTCGATTACTGTGAAAGGTCAGACTTTAGCAGTGTCGTATTGATGAGTGAGACACTAACTCTACTCGTTTATTTCATGCTAATGATGAGGCACTTCTGTGTTTACACATTACAGTGGGCATGAACCGTTCACCTCACTGATCACAGTGCTGTACTTTATTGATTCTGCCAGACATCAATAAATGCATGAGTAAAACGGTTTGAGAGTGCTGGATAAACAAAAAACATTAGAGATTTCCTTGTGATGGACGGAAACTGGTGAGGTTAAAATGTGCATTCATTTCAAATACTTACTATCTATCTAACTATCCATCTATCCATCCATCCATTCATCCATCCATATTTAACCATTTATCTATCATCTATCCATACATCCATCTCTCCGTTTGCCTATCCATCCATCCATCCAAACACCCATCCATCCATATTTAACCATTTGTCTATCATCTTTCATCCATTCATCCCTCTATTTGTCCATCCATCCATCCATTCGTCCATACATCCATCCTTATCGAACCATTTATCTATCATATTTCATCCATTCATCCCTCTGTTTGTCCATCCATACATCCCTCCCTATTTAACCTTTTATCTATCATCTTTCATCCATTCATCCCTCTATTTGTCCATCCATCCATCCATCCATCCATTCGTCCATACATCCATCCTTATCGAACCATTTATCTATCATATTTCATCCATTCATCCCTCTGTTTGTCCATCCATACATCCCTCCCTATTTAACCTTTTATCTATCATCTTTCATCCATTCATCCCTCTATTTGTCCATCCATCCATCCTTCATCCCTATTTAACCATTTGTCTATTATCTTTCATCCATTCATCTCTCCGTTTGCCCATCCATCCATCCATCCCTATTTAACCATTTGTCTATTATCTTTCATCCATTCATCTCTCCGTTTGCCCATCCATCCATCCATCCCTATTTAACCATTTATCTATCATCTATCCATACATCCATCTCTCCGTTTGCCCATCCATCCATACAGCCATCCATCCCTATTTAACCATTTGTCTATTATCTTTCATCCATTCATACCTCTATTTGTCCATCCATCCATCCATCCATCCCTATTTAACCATTTATCTATCATCTATCCATACATCCATCTCTCCGTTTGCCCATCCATCCATCCATCCATACAGCCATCCATCCCTATTTAACCATTTGTCTATTATCTTTCATCCATTCATCCCTCTATTTGTCCGTCCATCGATCCCTATTTAACCATTAATCTCTCATCTTTCATCCATTCATCCCTCTATTTGTCCATCCATCCATCCATCCATCCCTATTTAACCTTTTATCTATCATCTTTCATCCATCCATCCCTATTTGTCTGTTTTTTTTTTAATTTAAATACATAACTATTATAACCATCCGTCTGACTATCCATCTATCATCCCCGTTGATCTGCGTATCTATTTAACCATCTAACCATCCGTCCATCCTTCCTCATCATGCATTATTAATAAAAACAACAATATTTTATTTATGCACAGTTGTAAGGAACAGTCTGAACTCATGGAGATGTGGAAAAATTCAACATTAAAACTTGTTCTTTATAAAACACACCCACTCAGTTGTATAATGTCATTTCAATATTTAAGCCTTTGAAGCTGGAATAGAAATGTAACTTACTCATGAAGGGACGGACGGCAGTGGAAAGAGCTTTAAACAAAAGCTTCATTACAGCCGTATGAAAAATGCATTTCTTTCAGAGACGCCGTCACTATTCTGCTCTTAATGTGAATTAAATCCACACACCATTCAGCTCTTCATCATGCTAATGAGCTTTTCTAATATAATTGACCTACTTCTGTACTGAATTACTCAAGTGGAAAATACAGAGGCCCCAAAAGTATTTGGGCACTGAAGTCACATTTAATGTCAGAATGTATTAGAAAAAATAGCAAAGAAATTGTTTAAGAGGCCACAATATGTTACATCATGCCACACATGACTTTACTCAAGTAAAATGTTAATATGAGTTTAAATCTCAAATATTCTCTGATGTGTTTTGACCAAGATGCTGCTGCGACTTTATAAAAGAGCTTTCCTTTCAGAAGAACATTAGCCTGTGGCGTAAAGATGTGTTTCCAGACGGACGGCCACGGATGTGCTCGAAAGCCCTGAGCAGGTGTCGTGTTCTCCTGCACGGGCTCTTAGCGAACGCACACGCTAAAAGTGATTCAAAGTGTCGTGCTCAGATATGACTGAGGGAGAAACAGTGCCATTTTAGGGCAGCAAAACCACGGAGCGTATAACGCTGCGGCTGTGTTTGGGTAGAATACTAGCACACTGCTTGAAGAGGATCTATTATACCCTTTTACAAAGTCTTGATTTTGTTTTCGGGCTCTACTAGAATAGGTCTTCATGCTTGAATGTTCTCCATTGTTCAGCTCCTCTCTTCTCAGTCTGTCAGTAACGCTCAGTTTAGTTCCAACGTGCTCTGATTGGTTGGTCAGAACAATGTGCTGTGATTGGTGCCGTGACCCGGGTGGTTTAGGGGGGTGAGTGTAACGGAGGCCAGCTAGTAGTTGCTAGAGGTTGCAGCCTTTAGCTAGTGAGGTTAAAATGTGCATACATTTCAAATACTATCTATCCATCCATTCATCCATCCAGCCATCCATCCATCCCTATTTAACCATTTATCTATCATCTTTCCATCATCCATCCATCCATCCGTCCATCTCTATATTTGTCCATCCATACAGCCATCCATCCCTATTTAAACATTTATCTATCATCTTTCATCCATTTATCCCTCTATTTGTCCATCCATCCATCCATCTCTCTATCTGTCCATCCACCCATCCATCCATCCATCTCTCTATTTGTCCATCCATACAGCCATCCTTTTATTTGTCCATTCATCCATCCATCCATCCCTATTTAACCATTATCTATTTAACCATTTATCAATCATCTTTCCATTATCCATCCATCTCTCTATTTGTCCATCCATCCATCCATCCATCTCTATATTTCTCCATCCATACAGCGATTCGTCCCTATTTAACCATCCATCCATCCATCCCTATTTAACCATTTATCTATCATTTATCTATCGGTTGAGCTTTCATCCATCATCCCTCTATTTGTCCATCCATCCACCCATCCACCCATCCATCCATCCATCCATCTCTCTATTTGTCCATCCATACAGCCATACTTTTATTTGTCCATCCATCCATCCATCCATCCATCCATCCATCCATCCCTATTTAACCATTATCTATTTAACCATTTATCTATCATCTTTCCATCATCCATCCATCCATCCGTCCATCTCTATATTTGTCCATCCATACAGCCATCCATCCCTATTTAAATATTTATCTATCATCTTTCATCCATTTATCCCTCTATTTGTCCATCCATCCATCCATCTCTCTATCTGTCCATCCATCCATCCATCCACCCATCCATCCATCCATCTCTCTATTTGTCCATCCCTATTTAACCATTTATCTATCATCTTTCATCCATCATCCCTATTTGTCTGTTTTTCTATTAAAATACATAACTATCATCTAATCATCCTTTGTTAGAGCATCCAACTCCCATGCCGGAAGACCGGGGTTCGAGGCCCGCCCAGAGCGGGTCGAGTAGGACCCGGGTAGAGGGGTTTCATTGGTGCCGTGACCCGGATGGGGGTGAGGTTTAGGGAGGTGAGTGTAACAGAGGCCAGCTAGTTGTTGTTGTGCGAGTAAACCTCACTCCTCTGACCTCAAGAGATGCTTTGGTGACAGACGCTAGAGGTTGCAGCCTTTAGCCTCCTTGTTGGAGCGTCCGACTCCCATGCCGGAAGACCTGGGTTTGAGGCCTGCTCAGAGCAGGTCGAGTAATGTCTGGGAAATGTTCTGCCCCTTTCTATAACCGCTAGTTTTGACACTCTATTAACTCAACCAGGCCCCGCCCCTTGATTCTGCATATTAATTATTTAAATGAGGAATATTGTGATGTGACCGCTTCCGGAAGAAAATGCAATACTTACAATGGAGGCATTTCAGGGAGTTCAGGAAAGAGGATAAAACTTTTAATTGTACAGTCTTTCTTTTGTATATTTTTCATCATCTGGGATTGAAAAGCCATTTTGTAACTATTATTATGGCAATTTCGTTTCCAGACGGTGTAGTTTTCAACCTCACTTGATCAACAGCAGGATCTCCACTGAGGCGTTCTGATGTTTGTGACAGGAAACTAGAGCGGAGAAGAGGAAGAGATGGAAACAGACCTCAAGCAACAGCATGACCGACTTCGACTAGAAGAAGAAACGAGGTTTGAGGGTAAAAGTGATATTTTCTTGAACACACATCAGCTCAGTCAGACGGAGGGCATGTGGCACATCTGTGAGACATCGGGAATATTTCTATAGGGAATAATATCAGTTTCAGAAGTTCATGCAGATGTCGTTTATCCTTTGAATATTGCAGAGATTAGTTCTGATGATCTTGCTTGTTTAATATGCTTATGTTTTCAGGAATTTTTATATCCCTTTAAAAAAGAATATTGAATGAGAAACAATTACAGGATGGTGAAAAGTGTCTCTATGGCAAGTCAAAGAAAATAAGTGACGTCTACAAAACTGAAAGTCTAAAGAGGAAAGATTAGGTGATTCCTGAACTAGACTGGCACATTCTCGACAAGACGAACCTGTGAAGCTCATAAATATGAATTTTCTATCCATTATTCATGTGTGTCAGGTGGGAAGATCTGCTGTGAATCAGATGTTGTGTCCTTCAGTTTGCCGCCGTGACTCAATAGAGCTTTCGCTGATTCAGTTAAGTCCACAATCGTATGAATCAGAGGGTAAGAGGATGATTGGAATAATAACTCCATTTCCTGCTGTCCTGATAATGACTCTGTTTGCTTCAGTTTGCCATTTCAGGCGTTAGTGCATCAGGTAATTTACCACTTGAGATCAATAGTAACATCTCAAAGCTCAGATTTGCTCCAAAAAGTTTCAATATGAGCTCAAATATTTGATCAGAGCTGCTTTCTAAATTCATTTTATAGCTCTATTCTCTTATTGTATGACAACTATAGACTCATTTATGTACATATTTTTTAAATAAAATTGTATTTAAATTTAAAAAGTTAAAATTAAGAACCTATTAAATTATTGTCATAAATCAGTCTTAAATTCATGAAATTATGGCATTGAATGTTGCATGCATTGCAAAAAAATGCTATTTCCGTTTTATTTTACATTACTAATACCTAAACATCTTTAAATCAAGATACATTTACTTGAGGTAAAAACGTAAAATAATGTCCTAAAAAATTGAACAACATTATGTGAGTTTAAGCTTAAAACAAGAACAGATATGTCAACGAGTTACAGAATGAAAGCTTCCCTTTTAATTAAACTGCTTTTTTGAGCAGATTTAACTTCGTTGAATGAACCTCATTAGGTGCGTTTACTTCGGTTTAAAAGTCCAATCCGATATGGAAGCTCCATATAAACACCTCAATTGGAATAAAAATGCCCAAACCCAATGGAATTGTAATTGGTTTGAGAGTGGAGGGAGAAACGTTTCTATAAACCGAACAAAATAAAAAGTCTGCCATGTAAACGCTTTAAACCGATTACTTTGTATCTGTGTCATCACGTCAAGAGGTCGGGGGTCGTCAGAATGCAAAATGACGTCTTCAAAATCAAACTGGAGTAAATCTGAAACGACACACACCCTGAATGAACTCAGTGTATCATTACTACGGACCTTAATCCACACGTTTCTGCTTTTCGGAGGAGGGAGGGGTGGTATTGAGATGCACAGCCACCAAAAAGGTCAGCTTCCTCACACCTTCCAGCAGTAATATGCTTCAAATTCACGCTGTTGCAACATTTTACATGAAAATAGCGTTCCATGTTGACGGGCAAACAAGACATAAGCTGATGTGCGCGTGTCACAAAGTCATTCCGATTGCATGTAAACACCATCTCGGATTAGATAACGTCAATCGGAATGACAAAAATTGTACATGTAAACGTGGCTATTGGTTACGCAGCACGTTTGAGCTTCCGGAGGAAGTCGCTCTTTGCGTCATTCAGGTTCGGTTGAGCTTCTGTGTCAATGAAAAAAGATAAAAATGAAATCTGTTCATCATAAAAAAGCATTTGCACTAAACTGCTGGATTCATATGGATTCATTTTACGATCTCTTTATGAACTTTTTGAAGCTTCAAAGTGGTCGCGGCAGGACGGATGGAATGCTCTCCGATTTCATCAAAAAGATCTTCATTTGTGTTCCGAAGATGAACGAAAGTATGACGTGTTCGGAATGACATGAAGGGGAGGAATTAATGACTGAATTTTTATCAATTTTCCAACCCTTTAATGACGGAACGGTATTCTAAAGTTTTACCGACAACGGATCAACTACGATCCTTTCCATCCCCATTGTGTTCCCTTCAATGTATTCCTTAAATTTTCTTTACTTAATCTTAAAATGGTCTTTAAAAAGTCCTAATGTTCCATAAACCTTTTATAGATCATTTTTTAGCAGAAACAAAAGACGAAGTCGACACTTGATTGAGACAACTGACATCTCCATTAAAAAAACCTCAGAGATGGTATTATATGCAGGGCTGGGCTATTACAAAATACATGCTTTAAAAAGTCATTTGTAACGTATTTCGTTACGTTACTCAAGTTTAGTAACGTAATCTAAATACTTTAGAATACTTTGGAATACTAATAAGTGTGGAACAAACACAAAAAAGGTCATTGCAAGTTTTTATCTCACAATTCTGACTTTTTCCCTCAAAATTGTGTGATATAAAGTTGCAATTGCGAGTTATAAAGTCAGAATTATGAGATATAAACTCGCAATATTGAGAAAAGTCAGAATTATGAGATATAAACTGACAATATTGAGAAAAGTCAGAATTATGAGATATAAACTCACACACTAAATTCACAACTGCAAGAAAAAAAGTCTGTATTGCAAGTTTATATCTCCCAATTCTGACTTTATAACTTGCAATTGTGAGTTTAAATCTCGCAATTCTGAGAAAAAGAAGTCAGAATTGTGAAATGCAAACACACAATTGTGAGGGAAAAAAACACAAATTGTGAGAAAAAGTGGCAGTGACGAGTGAATAATAAAATGACTCACAAAACATGAAAACAGTGGAAAACATGAAACTGAACTCGTCTTTTTCAGACGGTCAGAGTCAGAGAATCACCAATCGCTGTTTAAATGACATTAAAACTCAAAGTAATCACTTTGGTAATCTAAAACACTGTAATCTGATTACCACCCATTTAAAATGAAATACAGTTACTCAAATTTTGTATTTTAAACACGTAACTAAGTTACTTGTATTTCGTTACTCCACATTCCTGGTTATCTGGATGTTTTTTTTTTTCAATCTTTTTAAAAATGTATTTACCATGGTATTTGTTAATGTTGTCTTTATGATACAAACTTCAAGCCACAAAAAAAAAAAAAAAAGTATAAATGAGCCGGCTGTGCTTATGTAATGTACGTGGACATTCCTTTAGCTGCAAGTAGCTCTGAGTATATTGATCGTTTTGGTAACTTCATCACGAGCTCTTTCAAAGGGTTTCTTGTAGCTCCGAGGAAGGTCACGTCAGACGTTCTGGATCCACAAAAAGACACGAAGCTCCACGAGAGAAGCTCCACAGGGAGCAGAACGTGTTTCTAGCATCAGTTCACCCAACCCGTACAGCGCAGCCGCTGAAATACGATTCATAAATTACTAATGCAAGCAATTCCTGTTCTCATTGCGCTCCGTTATCATTTCTCAAGCACTGGATTCATGACCAGGTCATAAATAAACCTGTCAGCATGAAATGCATCAGTTTACATGACCCCCATTTTACTGTACACTGTACAGTGACCCCAAAGAGTATTAAAAAATGTATGAACGCCATTGCATTTACTCTAAAGAAAGATGTGCAGACACACTTTGGAATTGAAACATTTGACAAAAAGAAAGGATTTTGAAATTTTGAAATGCTACAAGAGATCATTTTGAATTTAGAGACATTTAGGAGTCACTGCATGAACTAAATGCACCTTCATATTATTATAGTTTATTAAAAAAAATACGATTTTTGGTATTGAAGTAAAGCTGCAATAAAATAAAATATTAATGTTAGATTAAAAACAAAATAAAAATTTGAAATGTTGCCATGGCAACTAATGAAATACGTTTAAGTTGAAGCAGTACGTAAGTAGAAATAAATTAAAATCAAAGCTAAAAATAAACTTTTACTAATATATGTAAAATTTAAGTTGAAGACATAAAATATTAACTGGAAATAAATAAAAATTAACCTATAAATAAATGAAATGAGATGAGGAAATAAATTAAAATTAAATTAAAGCTGAAATAAAAAAAAAAATTTAACTTAAATAAAATAAGTTTAAGTTGAAGCGATAAAATTACCAACTGGAAATAAATCAACTGAAACTTAAAACTGAAATAAAAATGTAATTTTTAATGTAACTAAGTAGCATTATTTTTTTTTTTAAAAATGACAATCGCGTCACAAATCGCTAAAATAATAATGAATCTGAAAATATAAAAATAAATCATTTAAAATTAGTAATACAAACTATATAAATAATACTAAAATAACACTGTAAAATGGTTTTACATTTAAACTGTCACTCAAATTTCCAAACAAAGAAATGGCAAGTAACGCACCGAATTAAGCAAGACATTTTGAAGTAATATTTTCTATTTTAAAATCATTTCTCCTGTGATGCTTTCTATACGCTTATATACCCTCCTGCTCTTATTTAGCCCTCCTTTCGTGCTGAATAAAGTGTAAAACAGTGATTGTATTGTGCATCTGTGTCAAGGCGCTCGCAGCAGTAAACAAGCGAAGAGGAAAGTGACACTGGAGGGTCACTGGTGCCACGCTGATGCCCGCCGGGGGCCGATCTGACACGTTTGCTCTAGAAGATTCATTCCTGCTGCGTGAAACGTGAGCCGTCGGCCCGCTGCGAGACATTCGCTGAGTGATGATGTTGGAAAGTTGTGATTATTCAGCACCTGCTGTCCGGTTGTGTTCGAGGCAGATGCTGAACTGCCTCACGGGAGTCACATTTACCGTGCCCATCTCAAAGAGCTTGTGAACAATAGCGTTTATCACAACAATGTTGGATTCACGAATCGCTTTTCTCCCAGTAGGTTAATGGAGCGTGGCATTTGCAATCGCTCTTGTGTTATCGTCACATTCAAAAAGTCATCGGAAGAAAAATAGGTGCGTTTATTTGACGTGCATTTCAACGACTAGATGATATACAATCAATCTTGTCTCGATAAAACACACTCCAAATGTCTGAAGCGTCTAAAAATGACATGTGACGTACCTGTGATGGATGTTGAAAAAAAATCACTTTTAAGTTCAAGTCCTTACTTAAATGGTGTTTGAAAAAGTGCTCAGTTTGAACTTCAACAGATTGTCCACATTTAAATGCATTGAGTTGCTGTAATGTGATTGGCTGATTAGATATTTACATTAATGAGCAGATGAACAGGTGTACCTAATAAAGCGGCCAGTCAGCGTAAACACCCACACACACAAGTCATTGGTTAAACTGCGCACATAAAGACATTAGGAAGTTGTCATAAGATCTGGAATCATCTCAGTGGATGATGAGGATCTTTGAGCTCTAAACTCACATGCTGCACCGTTTCAAAGTGAACAGGTGCATAGAAAGCTTGTATCTTTATAATGTCAAACATCTCATACCTGCGCAGCCATGAATGAAAGATCCATGATGATCTGGGTTCTTTAATTCCTGGATGAAGTGTTTCTTATGCTCTTCATGGGATTTTCACGGCAGGTTTCCTGACAGAGACTCCAGATGTCCACAGAGTTCATCCTTTCAGATCCATAGTTGAAGACAGAAATCATGAACGAGTCGACATGGAGAGAGCAGGACAGAAAGAGAAAACACCGATGTTGTGGCTGTGAGAGACTCTCTGTGTTCCTCTCATGCATTCCTCTCTCTCTCTCTCTCTCTCTCTCTCTCTCTCTCTCTCTCTCTCTCTCTCTCTTTCTACCTCTCTCTCTCTACCTCTCTCTCTCTACCTCTCTCTCTCTCTCTCTCTCTCTCTCTCTCTCTCTCTCTCTCTCTCTCTCTCTCTCTACCTCCACCTTTCATGTCATATCACGTCATGCGTGATCACAAATGGCTGAATGATTTTAGTTGTTGTTAAATGTGTCAAGAAAATGTCCCACTCATATTTCACTTCAGGACCAAAGGAAAAATAAAAAGTGTACTTTGAATAAGAAAATGTATGCCCTATATTTATGTCCTAAATTCTCATTACTGCAAAAAAAAAAAAAAAAAAAAAATGTAACAGTCATTTAAAAAAAAAAAAAATTATAATAATAATTCATTTGATTTATGCTATTTTGGTTTAATTTTTTTAAATTAATATATTCAAATGTTTTCTTCTTTAACGATTATTTCCTTTTTATTATTCATTTTTAATTTGAATAATAAAGAGACCAGACAAGTTGCAGTAATTATGAAAATAAAAAAAATGAGCATACGATAATACAATGCGATAAAAGTAATGTCACAACACAAAACTATCTTAAAGGGGCCCTATAATTCTCTTTTTACAAAATGTAACATCAGTCTCTGGTGTTCACAGAATGTGTCTGTGAAGTTTCAGCTCAGATCATTTATTAAAGCTTGTCAAATTTGCCTCTATTCGGATGTGAGCAAAAGCACACTGTTTTTGTGTGTGTCCCTTTAAATGCAAATGAGCTGCTGCTCCAGAAAAGGGCGGAGCTTTAACAGCTCAACAACAACAAAGCTGGAGAATCTCACGCAGACGGTGTTCATCCTTACATTGTTCAAACCGGAGTCGACACTGATGGAGAGACTCAAGTTCCAACTTTTAGGCGTTTCTGTCTTGATCAACTCATCAATAGCATGTGTCGTCATGTTCATCTTTTTTCCTTGAATTGACCCTCGTTTGTGAAGCAGTGACGGCATGGCAACCACCTCTTTAATGCTTTTCACTGTGAGATGATATATAAATTTTGAAATAATATCATGTGATTTTAGGGCGAAATGTTTTTGTTGATCCACACGTCTTGAATTTCAGTATTTTTGCAGTGTGTATTGTAAATCCACTTTAGTCATATTATAGGAGGTCTGGATCTCAGGGGAAACGTCTAGAAGATGTTGGAGAAAATATTGTGATATTGAAGAGATCTCATGTGTGTTTGGGGTTTGGTTCTCTTCGATCTGTTGTGTTTCCTCCTCATTCAGAGGCCAGACAGCAATCAATCGTATGATGTGGGATCCGAAGCCGGTTGATTCGGGAGCCGTACTGTAATCATCCTGGAACGGAGCATCTCGAGATGTCATCCTCAGTCACAGCTGATCATGTCTCGATCCGTCTCGCCGTTCAGTTCACTTCTGCAGCTCGGCTCGGCTCTCCGGGAATCTCCTGACTCAGAATAAAGTCGAGTTTTCTGCTTCTCCTGTGCGCTTCACGTTCACGGTTCACCGTCACATGATGACTAACGTGTTGAGCTGATTTCATGCGTCAGCGCTCCTGCTGTCATGTCCTCCTGTGACATTGTGCTTGAACTTCAGGTTAGTCTGACCAGTTTCTATTATTTCAGATTGTAGGGGAGACCAGGTACACAGCAAAAACCCCAGAGTTAAATCAACTCTGCTCAGATAACATTTGGTCCCTCTCTAAATAGTGTTAAAGTCACACTCTTCAGAGATTGAATGTCTTTTATCTTCAGTTGATTTCATCTAAGACTGTGGCTGAAGTCAGTTGTAGTTCTTGTGTTTCTCTTTTCTTCAGTGATTCTGCTTGTTAACAGCAGGTGTTCATCATTAATGTTCAATCATCGCTTAGTTTATTGCTTGATTATCTCATTCATTTTAACTCTGCTTCAGTGTTACTTTAACACTATTTAGAGAGGGACCAAATGTTATCTGAGCAGAGTTGATTTAACTCTGGGGTTTTTACTTGAGTAAAAGTTTTTGCTTCAGCATCTGTAACTCGCTAGAATGCTCAAATTTTTATACAAAGTACCCACATTTGTTTACTACAAAAGGCACCCCTTCAAACCTCTACAAGCCCTTATAAGCTGAAGTCAAATACATTCCAGGTTACAATCTACACTAGCGGGGTAAGTTGTGCCAATAAAAATAACCCCCCTTCTTTAAAACCTCTTCAGTTTTGTGTGCAGTCTACACATTCTGTAAGATTATTAAAAAGAAACCGTTATTGTTTGTATGTCGGGATCGTCGTAACACCTTTCAAGGACGTGTAGACATCCCACCCCAGTCAGCCAGTGTTTAGCTAGCCGTATTAGTTTGAAATTAGCAGGTTAAAAATGCATTGCGTTTTGCCTGAGAAACTACAATTTAATCCGATATGTTGTAGTTTATCTGCAAAAGTTTTAGTACTAAGCAAAATAAAGTTTTAGTAAAAAAAAAAAGGCATTATTACCTTAAAAAAAATCTTTTTTTCTTCATAAAATCTGCATGTACAGCCTTTTACAACCATTCATATTGGGAGGAAGGGGGTAAATAATGAAATGATCATAGGATTCTTATCCCTAATTGATGGAATTGGTCATGTTACTACTCATACCTGTTCTCCATTAAATCTTCAGCTTGATATAAATATCAACAACTTGTATGTTAATGTTATTATAAAGAAAAGATGCAACTTATTCCATATACATTCGCTGCCAGATGTATTGACACCTTTGGTAAACATGAACAAAGAAGACTGTGAAAATAAATCTGCATTTTATATATCCTTTTGATCTTTCGTTAAAAAAAAATCACAAAAATCTAACCTTTCAGCAAGGAAAGCAATTGAATGTAGAGGAAAATTATGAAATGAATGTTTTTCTCTAATACACATTGACCACAGTTATTGGAAATTCTTCTGAGTAAAATATCTCTAAAGTATATTCCCATTCATATTTACAATGTTTTTTAGCACACCAGAACAAGACATTTTCCAGCCATGATTTCACAGGAGTGATATGAGGAAACACGAAGGCAAAATTCCCTTAATCATCCATCACAATGAGTAAAACCATAGAGTACAGCTCTGATGTGTGGCAAAAGATTGTTGAGTTTCACAAAATAGAAAGTGGCTGTAAGAAAATAGCTGAGTCTTGCGGTCAGAAAAAACAAACATAAATCAAACATTGGGAGGCTTTCAAGAAAAAATCCTCTGCTCTCATCCGAAACCAAACTCCAAAGTTGTCAGACACGACTGGAACTTCAAACAGGACTTGGTTTTATAGTCAGATGAAACTAAAGAAAGAGAGCTTTTTTGGCAGCAAACCCTCAAGATGCATTTGCTGTAAACAAGGATAAAAAGTAGCCCATGCCCACGGTCAAATATACTGCTGGATCTTTAATGCTGCGGGCTTGTTTTTCTGCCGGACATCTTGTTCAGATGCATGGCTTCATGGATTCTAGCGAATACCAACAGATAAAAAAAAATCAAAACCTGACTATAGAATCTTAGAATGGGCCGAAGTTGGATCTTCTGATGAACAATGATCTAAAATCAACTCAAAAAAAAGATGGTTCTGCTATGGCCATCCCAGAGATTCTGGAGGAACTGATCTCCAAACTCATCAGACGTTACTGGTGAAGTCTTGGCAAAAACAGGTTGCAATGTAGACAATGTGTTTTGGAGAAAAACATGAGATTTTCCCACCATTTTGGATAGTTTTACTTCAATAAAAGGTATTTTTGAGATTTTCTTTTTTTAATAAAAGGTCTAAAAGGATAAACAATGCAGATTTATTTTCAGAAGCTTGTTTGTTCATGCTCAAGTTTGCGCTTTATAAAACGATTTAATCTCAAATCAATATTTTACGTCCATTATTTAATTTAATTATGTATTTATAGCTACGAATTAACATGGATTGCAGATGATTTGATTAAAAAAAATATCTTTTCATATCTGAGCTCAGATTGAGACACTGTTGAGCTCTTCCACTTTTTTTTTTCCCATTTGCTCTCCATTTATTCTCATTGCACTCCAGGAGAAGATCTATATCTTATTCAAGAAATATTTTTTCATGAGCTGTTTTAGCAGCAACAGATCTTCCTTATGAAATATTTAAAGTAATATTTCAGTTTATCACGAGAATTCTCAAGTCGTGACTTGGAAATGTTCAAGAGAAGACTCTGATATCGTGAGCACATGCTGAAATGTGTTTTCTCCCCTTTTCAATTGGATGTCCATCATTTGTGTTCGTTGTTCAGATCATTCATCATTATAGTGTGGCTCTAGTTTGGTTCTTCTTGCTGTCTTTGGGTTCGCTGTGTGCAGTCAGCCTTGACCCCACCGTTCACTTCCGATTTAGTGTTTGCAGCTCAAAGCCGCTACATAGTGCTGACTGCAACAAATAAGAGCATGTTTTCATGACATGTTACTGCTCCACATTCAGCTGGCCAAAGCCCTGATCCCTAGTGACAGGAATTATTTAATGGAGCGGATCTGACCAGTGCTCTTTCCAGATACGAGTCACCTTCACTTCAACCTGAATGTGTGGAAGCCGTTTCCCTGGGATCACATTTGTGTTTCAAACATAGTTGTTGGAACATTATTATGTCCAGTTCATGCATTTAAGAAAACGTTAAGTCGTTGGTCTTAATATTTTCTGTGAACATTGCAAACAAAATCAATAGTTTTAATCACGTCACATTCGACATCATAACGTCCCGAATGTCTCATCCCACCCGGTTAAGATAGGGGTGCGTTTCACTCATGAAATTGGTGGCGGTGACTTCAAAGTCACCGTGTTTCTCAGTTGATTTCCCAGAGGATGCCGAGTTCAATCTTATATGTGATTGGGAAAGAGAAAACAAACATATTCGACTACACATAAATGCAAACATATTGTTCATAAAACGCATTTACATTTATGCATTCGGCAGTTGCTTTTATCCAAAGTGACTTACAAAAAAAAAAAAGCAATTTGTTAAAGAGACAACATTATTTGTGATTCGTAAGTGTTGCACTCTTGGATTCTGGTCATTTTAAATGGCATTTAGCTAGAAAAAAAATGGATATTAATCAATCTATTTGAAAGACTAAATTGGAATGCTATTGGAATTATCATAAATAATAATAACAAAAACAATAAATAGTTTCCTTGTTTGAAATTGGACATGAACGGCCTCTCGAGTCGTATTTACCACTGGGAAGCTCGGGATAATTTATGAATTGAGAAGGTCATAAACTTTAAACATGGCGGAGGAGAGTACGATTGCTGCTGACTTTTCCAGCTACATCACCTTTTCTAGTCATTAAAGGTGCACTATGTAGTTTTTTCGTCCGCTAGATGTTGCCCAATCAAAATAAAGGCGTAGCTTGATGACGCCAAGTTTGAGCGAGGAATCTTGAAGGGAATTACAGTTAAAGGTGTAATAAAAATAAATATAGTTTTATGTTTATTGTAATGAAAGATGCACAAAAATACTGTTTTCAGTGTCTATGAAATATATTTTTTCCAAAACGTTTTACTCTCAAACTGTGAGAAAATCAAAGATATAAATCGAAATAAATTTTGTTCCAAATTTGAGCTTGATATCTCAAAAAAATCGAGCTTGTTTGGGCGCAAAAGTTTCCCCTAGATGAAATTTGTTTCCCAATACGGCCATTTTTGGCCACTAACAGCTGCAATTTAACAACATTAGATGTTACATAAAACCCTACCGTACTAGAGTTTAACACAGGTGAGCAACAGCATGTAGTAAAAATGTTATTTCAACTTTAAGTGCTCATGCTGCCTTAAAATGTTATGTTTAGTCAACTTAACCACCTGGTGCTCTTTGATCATTTTTGACCGAAAAATGTTACACTGTAAAAAATGACCGTGATTTTAACGGTAAAAGGCCGTAAAAATTATTCGGTGAAAAACGATTCATTGGTTTACAGAAAGTTTCCATACTGTACAGTGAATAACTGTAATATATCTAATTGAATGGTGCATTGAATGCAATTTTACAGTAAAATACCTGTTCGTATTAAAATTATAAATTACTGTACATATTACTGTACAAAATAACCCTAACCCTTTCAATGGAAATACATCAAATGGGACGTCACACAGGAAATAGGGGGAATTCACTGTAACTTATACAAAGACTTGTTATTTTTCACTTCCAAAAACTGTACTTTTAACGGTATTTTACTGTAAAATTGCATTCAATTAGATCTATAACAGTTATTCACTGTACAGTGTGGAAACTTTCTGTAAACCAATTAACCGTTTTTCACCGAATAATTTTTACGGTCTTTTACCGTTAAAATCACGGTCATTTTTTCACAGTGTAACATTTTTCGGTCAAAAATGATGAAAGAGCACCAGAGGGTTAAGTTGACTAAACATAACATTTTAAGGCAGCATGAGCACTTAAAGTTGAAATAACATGTTTGAGAAGCTGCTGTTGCTCATCTGTGTTAAACTCCAGTGTGTGATTCATCCGGCATCGATAGCGTTAAAGCCGATAAATGAATGATGCCTGAAACTGAACTTTATTGTATTGCACTGATTGTCTGATTGTGAGACTCCTGCAAAGACTCACGCAAACGCATTTCCACTCCACCTCCTCTTGTCGGCAATGTGAAATCCGGGACGGCTGTCTTGTAACGTCTTCATATTTAATGTGTTGAGCACCATGATGACAGGACTGCAGGCGTTCGTTCGCAGCCTCGCTGTGAAACTTCTGTTCTCAGTGCACTTTCAGTGTTTGCTGCACTGGTGCACTTCCTGGAAAAGACAAACTGTGCTCTGATGGTTTTCCCAAACACATTGTTTGCGCTAATTAGCAGAAACGTCAGCCAACCTGATCTTGACCTTAGCCAACCTGGGTTTAACCGCTCCTGGCATGTGCACTAGTTACTGCATCATGTTTCTGACCCGGAGCAACATAAATATTTAAGTGTTACATATTGATTTGATCTCTCTTATGGCATTCTAATGTCTGATTGAATCAGGGCTTGATTTATGCGCAAACTTTAGTTTAGTGTTCTCTAAAGGCCTGTCGGTGTTTATTTGGAGGTGTCATTGTGATAAGGTCATCTACTCGCCTCTCTCAGACAGGTTTGCTCAAGTAAACAACCAGCCTCGACGGGAACTCAAAGGTGGGCTAACAGGAAACCTTCTGGAACGTTCTGGCAATGTTAATTTTCATAACTGAAAGCGAACATTAGTCAAATGTATTTTGATTAGCCGGGATTGTGTTTTTGTAAATAATGCAATGCTGTAAAATCAAAATAATCTGTTTTAGGAGAAAAATCTCATACATTTGATACAAGGAGAGAAAGTTGATGCATTTATAAATCAGACATTGAATAATAAAAAATATTGTTATTCAAATATCAAATGTTCAGATATCAGTATTAATGCTTCACAAATGAATTTTTGCAGTGCTAAAAAATATGCAACACTTTAGTTTAGGGTACAATTCTCATTATTAACTAGTTGCATATTACTAGGATATTAGCTGTTTATAATAAAGCACATATTAATGCCTTATTCTGCCCAATCATATTCTATATCCCTTAACCCTACCTGAACTTAACAGCTACCTTTCTAACTATTAATAAGCAGTAATTAGGAGTTTAATGAAGCAAAAGTAATAGTTAATAGTGAGAATTGGACTCTAATCTAAAGTGCGACTGTGAAAATTACTCAGGAATCTAAATAAGATGTATTAGCATTACAATTACAGTATTTTTATAACCGTTAAACTGTAAGTAAACTGTACTTGAGAATTTCTAATTAAAGCCACTTAATTGTGGCACAGAATATAGCCTTCAAAACATGCTGCTATACGAGCAATTTCTGTGTGAAAATTGTTTCTTAGCTTTTTTTCAAGTAAATCTTATTTGGTGTACATGAAACATGGCTGAATCCTCAGAGCATTATATTCTCCTTTGAGTTAATCATGAATTATTGACTTGAAGACGGAAACCAGAGCTGTAAAAATGTGAATATGCACATTTAAATCTTTTGCGGTCGTGTGACAAATTGATGAATTGAAGTTATTGCATAAATGATCAATGGATTAGGGAAATAATAATTTATCTACACACTCTCCTCAGGACATCCTCAAGTTTTACACTTTGATAATGAATAAGATTGTCCCAGTTCGTTTTATCGGGTGGGCGAATGACGACGTGCTGCGTGGAAATGTTTTTTTATTTTTTTTTTTTATCTCTCAGCGGGGTGGAATAAAAATGAGTCAATGCATGTATTATTACAGAGAATTATGATTCTACACAGCTGAATTGAAACTGCTGTCTTGAGAGTGATAAAAAAAATGTGTACAAAGATTGTAACTTTCATTAAATTATTATTACTGTAAATAATAAAATATTTCCTTGCATTTTCACATTCAATATGTTCCATGCCATACCATACAAAATACAGGTCAATAACACTTGGTAAATGTTTTATTTCTCAGTCTAATAAGACAATCATATGACAGTGATTTAATTAATGATATATATATATATATATATATATATATATATATATATATATATATATATATATATTAGTCTCATAATAATGCATGTGATATTAAAGCACATTTTAAACACTTGCTGTGTATGAATAGAATTCTGGGTTGCAGTCTCTGCTTTGTCCACTAGATGTCAAGAGAACTTTATTTATCTGGGCAGGTGAATCAGAAGACGTTTATGAATTTGGTGTTTCGTTCCAGATGATGAGAAACAGATTTTATGTTTTCATTCCCATAATACATACAACTGTCAGATGGAGAGAATAAAATGATAGAACGTCAGATTGATATATGTAACAATAGCTGAAATGATAGACCTATTATATATTGTATTTTATTGCATATATTGTATCTACCAATCTGTTGTTCCATATACTGTTCCATATCATATATATGTATATAGATGTATAGATTGTTCCATAACAATATATTGGTAGATACAATATATGGAACAATATTCTGCACAATATCAATGATATGGAACAATAGATGAAACTATAGAGTGACATGGAACAATATACTGAATGATAGAAGGAACGCTAGAGTGATATGGAACGATAGACTGAATGATAGGCGGAACACTAGAGTAATATGGAACGATAGATGGAACACTAGAGTGATATGGAATCATAGGTGGAACACTAGAGTGATATGGAATCATAGGTGGAACACTAGAGTGATATGGAATCATAGGTGGAACACTAGAGTGATATGGAATCATAGGTGGAACACTAGAGTGATATGGAATCATAGGTGGAACACTAGAGTGATATGGAATCATAGGTGGAACACTAGAGTGATATGGAACGATAGACTGAATGATAGACAGAACACTAGAGTGATATGGAACGATAGACTGAATGATAGACAGAACACTAGAGTGATATGGAATGATAGATGGAACTATAGAGGTATATGGAACAATAGACTGAATGATAGACGGAACACTAGAGTGATATGGAACGATAGATGGAACTATAGAGTGATATGGAACGATAGACTGAATGATAGACGGAACTCTAGAGTGATATGGAACGATAGATGGAACTATAGAGTGATATGGAATGTTAGACTGAATTATAGATGGAACGCTAGAGTGATATGGAACGATAGATGGAACTATAGAGTGATATGGAATGATAGACTGAATTATAGATGGAACGCTAGAGTGATATGGAACGATAGATGGAACTATAGAGTGATATGGAATGTTAGACTGAATTATAGATGGAACTATAGAGTGATATGGAATGATAGACTGAATTATAGATGGAACGCTAGAGTGATATGGAACGATAGATGGAACTATAGAGTGATATGGAATGATAGACTGAATTATAGATGGAACGCTAGAGTCATATGGAATGATAGATGGAACACTAGAGTGATATGGAATCATAGGTGGAACACTAGAGTGATATGGAATCATAGGTGGAACACTAGAGTGATATGGAACGATAGACTGAATGATAGACAGAACACTAGAGTGATATGGAACGATAGACTGAATGATAGACAGAACACTAGAGTGATATGGAATGATAGATGGAACTATAGAGGTATATGGAACAATAGACTGAATGATAGACGGAACACTAGAGTGATATGGAACGATAGATGGAACTATAGAGTGATATGGAACGATAGACTGAATGATAGATGGAACGCTAGAGTGATATGGAACGATAGATGGAACTATAGAGTGATATGGAATGTTAGACTGAATTATAGATGGAACACTAGAGTGATATGGAACGATAGATGGAACTATAGAGTGATATGGAATGATAGACTGAATTATAGATGGAACGCTAGAGTGATATGGAACGATAGATGGAACTATAGAGTGATATGGAATGTTAGACTGAATTATAGATGGAACTATAGAGTGATATGGAATGATAGACTGAATTATAGATGGAACGCTAGAGTGATATGGAACGATAGATGGAACTATAGAGTGATATGGAATGTTAGACTGAATTATAGATGGAACTATAGAGTGATATGGAATGATAGACTGAATTATAGATGGAACGCTAGAGTGATATGGAACGATAGATGGAACTATAGAGTGATATGGAATGATAGACTGAATTATAGATGGAACGCTAGAGTAATATGGAATGATAGATGGAACACTAGAGTGATATGGAATAGAGTGATATGGAACGATAGACTGAATTATAGACGGAACTCTAGAGTGATATGGAATGATAGATGGAACTATAGAGTGATATGGAACAATAGACTGAATTATAGATGGAACGCTAGAGTAATATGGAATGATAGATGGAACTATAGAGTGATATGGAATGATAGACTGAATTATAGATGGAACGCTAGAGTCATATGGAATGATAGATGGAACTATAGAGTGATATGGAATGATAGACTGAATTATAGATGGAACGCTAGAGTGATATGGAACGATAGATGGAACTATAGAGTGATATGGAACGATATGGAACCACACTTGTGGTTCTCCATTATGTTAATAATAGCTCAGGATTTTATTTATGACTGACAATCTATCCATTGCAATAAATGTGTATTGCAAAGAGGGTAAAATATGTTAATGAATAATAATAATTATTCGGTTGTACGGTAAAGAATAATATTGCTTTAGCAGTAAATACGTAAGAATGACCTTTTGCTGCATCTATATCAGTATATTAAATGATATTGTCTGTGAGCCACAGCTGCCATGTTTTTACAAAACAATTAAACTACAAAACATTTCTGATGAAATGAATGTCTTTCCCTGCTCATATGCATGAAACTGGTTTAGTTTGAGTTATGGTTCGTGCTTCTGGAAGCTGAACATGTTGCATCAGTCTCGCTGTTGTCTGGAAATCTGAAATATTGATGAAGAGCAAACTAACAGGTGGAGTGGGTCCTGCGTCGGTCTGAAGCGCTCCAGTAGAGGGCTCACGTCCTCTTTCAACTGACCAAACATCGTTTACAGTCCAAATCAACAGTGTGTGTGAAATCTGAGCGTCTTCTGAAGACTGTGGAATCACAGTGGCACATCAAAGTAAGACGTTCACCGTCTTAAATCTGACTCATTGTACACACACAATCTGTTCAATAACGTCATGAACACGGCTGCCATTCTCGCCTCATCTCCTTTGGTCCCCGCTGACCTCATTACGATGCGGCTTACAGCCGGAGCCAGTGTCACTTTTATTTACGGCTTCATATAGAAAAATAACGTTGATTTTCCAGGTTGCGTGCAATCTGTGCACGCGTATCCATCGGAGCTTTAGGGTTTTGTTTCAAATGCATGGAATAAAGTGTGTGGTCTTATTCCAAATGCATGTTTGGTTGTTGAAGATCACAGAGAAAACAAATCAACATGCCACTAAAATGACAGAAAACTCCTACTTGATCTGCGCAGTTGTGAATTATAAAACATAATGACTTTCAGGAGGCTGGACTTATTAAAATGAATCCCTAGGTGCTTTTTTTGTGTCGAGGTTCGTCTTGCATGACACAAATTGGTTTTTGACAATTAAATGCAACATTAAATCAAAATATTATATACCACAGTACTGAATGATTGCATAATACTCCAATGGAATTACCATAGTACGATGAGCATAAACTCTATTAACACCGTGGTATTGTTGATACTTTTTTCGGTCTGTGAATGCAAAAAGGCTTTTGATAATTTTCCCTGATGTTAACATACACAAGCCATCATATCAGATTTTTTGAAAATATTAATCACTATGTTTATATTATGCATTTATTTTACGTTAATATTATGAAGCATGAGACAAAATCCCCTGAAAAGATGATGGCACATGCCGTGAAAATCTGATTTATTATTTTAAGTATTAAGAGATTTGAAATTAAAGTTGCATACCAATATCTAACTTTATCCACATACAAATAAATCAAAACATACTTTTCTGTAAAGCTGATTTGAAATATGTGTGTGTTGTAAAACGCAAATACATTTGAATAAAGACATTTAAATAGACTAAAACTGAAAGAACAATTTCCTGCATGTGCGTGAGTAAATATTAACACAAACTCTTCACACGACCGCTTTCACAGGCCTGCTCCGGAGCTCAAAGCGCACCTCTAATGCAGTCAAGGTCACTTATCTTGAGTTTAATGGATCTGAGAGCCATGCGTTCAGATGTGTGATCAGTAAAAGCGTCTCTGAAGCTTTCAGCAGCCTGTGTGCTCGATCCAAACATCTGCTGTCCAAACGCTTCGTGTGTTCAGCATCTGTGCATCATATTCAAAGTTGATTAACACAAGTGTAAGACGTTACGCATCACCTTACTGACTGCAATCCCACATTACTCAAAACAATGTCCGTATTGAGCATTGCATTTTGCGTTTTAGGGTTACAACTGGCAGAAAATTACCCTTTTTTTACACTTCTTTTCTTACAGTGCACCTAACTGAACAATAGGTACAAGCTAACAACATGCTGTATCCTAAACGAACGCTTATTATTGAACAGTTGGAAGTATCAGCTTCACATATGATGTGTGTACCGTGCACATCTCTCTTCAGGCTGATCATGTGCTGCTTGGCTGGATACTTAGATGTGCTTTTTTACTGTTTGAGACACTTCAAAAGTTGCTAAAAGTTCCAAATAAATTTTAAAAATAGCTAAATTTGGTGATGGGGAAGTCTGAAAGTTGCAACAAAATTGCTAAGTTGGCAACACTGCATATATTTCAGCAAAAATAAAGTGTTGTGTATTGGGTGTTGTTCATGTAGGCCTAGTAAATTATGAGGGCCCCCTGCTGGCGATATGTTGCATCTTCCTTTAATTTTGAGAGCGCACCCTTCTCACGCCAGGTATAGGGTAAGTTGATGTGTGTATGGAAACCCACAGTTTTCGAAGTTCAGAAAGGGGATGAACTAAAAAAGAAAAAAAAAAAACTTGGTAACACTTTATTTTACAGTGTCATTGTTACATATGTTACATGTATATACTATAGCAATAACTAGGAACTATGCATAATTACATGCAATTAACCTGAAAACCAAACCCTCATCCTAACCCTAACCCTATAGTAAGTACATGCAGTTAATTATTATTACTCAGTTATTAAATGTATTATTACACTGTAATACTGACACCTTAAAATAAAGTGTAACCAAAAACTTTTTTAGTACATCGTTGTCGTGCAAACGTACCCTAAATCACTCTTAGCGGTACTTGTTGTACACCGATCTGTGCAGCGCCATTTTAAGTCCAACAAGTCAAGTTCATCTGATTTGTTCAAAACGCGGGTTCAGAAATAAAAATGTTAATAATTTTAATGCATTATTAATTAGTCGAATTAACACGTTAAATCGACAGCCAAAACAAAAAAAAAACAGCATATGAGAACAGTTCCAGTCTTTGTTTTTTATTTGAGCGCAAATAAGCATTAGACCTAAACCTTCTGAGTCCGCTTACTATTACTGTCAGGGACTATTTTTTGCGGGGGAAGGATAGCAATTAATGATTTCACTTTATAAAAGTAACTTATTAATCCATACATTTTGCCTTAAATATATGCATTGTGTGGTAACCGTTTTAATGAAAGCCATAAGCCCAGTGAAGCCGTGGTTTACAGTGAATTTAGAAAAGTTAGGATTACTGCTGTCAGTGGTGTCAGACTCAATTCAAAGAGAAGACAAGTTTAGTTTTCAGACCCCAGTGGCAGATATTTGTTCTTGTTTTAAGCGTAAACTCACTTCATTTTTCAGAAAACAAGACTTAAAGGGTGAGTTCACCCCAAAAATGAAAATTCAGTCATTAATTCCTCTCCCTCATGTGGTTCTACACCCGTAAGATCTTCGTTCATCTTCAGAACACAATGAAGATATTTTTGATGAAATCCGATGGTTCCGTGAGTCTCTATTGACAGCAAGATAATGAACACTTTCAGTTACTAAAACATCTTTAAAACAGTTCATGTGAGTACAGCGGTTCAACCTTAATATTATAAAGCGACGAGAATACTTTTTGTGCAACTTTTCAACAATATCTAGTGATGGCCAATTTCAAAACACTGCTTCATGAAGATTTACGAATCTTTTGATTCGAATCAGTGGTTCGGAGCGCCAAAGTCACGTGATTTCAGTGAACGAGGCTTCGTTACGTCATCAGTGATTCGCAGTTTCAATAGTTCACGTGACTTTGGCTGTTTGATACACGAACCGAATCACTGATTCGAAACAAAAGATTCGTGAATCAGTGTTTTGAAATCGGCTATCACTAGATATCGTCGAAAAGTCGTTATTTTTTTATTTTTTTTTTGACCTACAAAAAGCATTCTCGTCGCTTTATAATATTAAGATTGAACCACTTAAGTCACATGACCTGTTTTAAATGTTTTAGGATCTTTCTGGACATTGAAAGTGTTCATTATCTTGCTGTCAATAGAGACTCACTGAAACAAAATTTCTTTATTTGTGTTCTGAAGATGAGCGAAGGTCTTACGGGTGTAGAACCACATGAGGGAGAGGAATTAATGACAAATTTTGGGA
This sequence comes from Opsariichthys bidens, assembly GCA_037194245.1. Taxonomy (NCBI): domain Eukaryota; kingdom Metazoa; phylum Chordata; class Actinopteri; order Cypriniformes; family Xenocyprididae; genus Opsariichthys; species Opsariichthys bidens. The sequence continues at coordinate 3,099,270 of CM074286.1, read as the reverse complement.
GAAGTCAAAGGTCATTTTACTTCTCAAGTATGTTTTTATGCTTGTACTGGAAAACAAAATAAAAATAACCAGGGTAGGGGAGTAACGAAATACAAGTCACTTAGTTACGTATTTAAAATACAAATTTGAGTGACTGTATTTCATTTTAAATGGGTGGTAATCAGATTACAGTTCCATCTGAAAAGTGTTTTAGATTACCAAAGTGATTACTTTGAGTTTTAATGTCATTTAAACAGCGTTTGGTGATTCTCTGACTCTGACCGTCTGAAAAAGAGGAGTTAAGTTTCATCAACATTTTAATACTTTTAAGAGGATCATAAAAATATTGAGAGTTTATATCTCATAATTCTGACTTTTCTCAATATTGTGAGTTTTTATCTCATAATTCTGACTTTATAACTCGCAATTGCAACTTTATATCACGCAATTCTGAGGGCAAAAGTCAGAATTGTGAGATAAAAACTTGCAATGACCTTTTTTGTGTTTGTTCCACACTTATTAGTATTCCAAAGTATTCTAAAGTATTTAGATTAAGTTACTAAACTCGAGTAATGTAACGAAATACGTTACAAATAACTTTTTAAAGCAAAATACATTTTAAAAGTAATCTACCCAGCCCTGAAAATAACAAATCATTTTTTGTGGTGTTACTCCTTTAAGTCTGCTGTAACAGTGACCCATGTCATTTGTTTTCTCGACATTTCTTTCAATAGGAGCCGATCAATGTCAGGGGTCGGAATGACAAGGATAACCACAAGCGATACAGAAACAAACAGTGGACAGAAGGAAAACATGATGGGACTCAGACTGGAAGAGGGTCAGTGCTTTTATTTTTGTCATCTTAGAAAACACAATGCGGGACGTGTGATACAGTAGATTTTCAGCTGTTCGTTCCAATATTTGTATGTTTGTGGTAAGCAGCAGGTCGTTGCGTCAGCTGTAGCATGCAGTTTGACAGTAAATCTGCCACAAAAACATGATGAAAATCAGCATTTTTCTCTTTTATGGCTTGGTGTGAGAAATATTCCACAGGTGTATTGCCACAAAAACTGCTCTCTAGATATTGTTCAATATATGACTAATGTTTATTTTTTTAGCATTTGGTGCATGGTGAATATTACTTTTCCACCCAGATTACATCATTTTGTTTATAAATGTACACTGCTGTTTAGAGGCGGTAAGATTATTTACTGTTTTTGTAAAGAAGTCTCTTCTGCTCACTTTATTTGATCAATAATTTTCAGCATCATTACTCCAGTCTTCAGTGTCACATGATCCTTCAGAAATCATTCTGATATGATGATTTGCTGCTCATGAAACATTTATGATTAATATCAATGTTGAAAACCGTTTCATACTTCTGTGGAAACAGTTACAGACTTTTTTTCATGATTCCTTGATGAAACAGAAAGAAAGTTCAAAAGAATAGCATTTATTTGATACCAAATCTTTTGTAACACTATAAATGTCTTTTTAAAACATCCTTGCAAAATCATACTGTGCCCAAAATTTTGAATATATATATATATACAGGGCTGGGTAAGTTACTTTTAAAATGTATTTCACTACAGATTCCAAAATGCATGCTTTAAAAAGTCATTTGTAACGTATTTCGTTACATTACTCAAGTTTAGTAACTTAATCTAAATACTTTGGAATACTTTGGAATACTAATAAGAGTGGAACAAACACAAAAAAGAAAATTGCAAGTTTTTATCTCACAATTCTGACTTTTTCCCTCAGAATTGAGTGATATAAAGTTGCAATTGTGAGTTATAAAGTCAGAATTATGAGATATAAACTCACAATATTGAGAAAAGTCAGAATTATGAGATAGAAACTCACAATATTGAGAAAAGTCAGAATTATGAGATATAAACTCGCAATATTGAGAAAAGTCAGAATTATGAGATAGAAACTCACAATATTGAGAAAAGTCAGAATTATGAGATATAAACTCACAATATTGAGAAAAGTCAGAATTATGAGAAATAAACTCACAATATTGAGAAAAGTCAGAATTATGAGATATAAACTCACAATATTGAGAAAAGTCAGAATTATGAGATAGAAACTCACAATATTGAGAAAAGTCAGAATTATGAGATATAAACTCGCAATATTGAGAAAAGTCAGAATTATGAGATAGAAACTCACAATATTGAGAAAAGTCAGAATTATGAGATATAAACTCACAATATTGAGAAAAGTCAGAATTATGAGATATAAACTCGCAATATTGAGAAAAGTCAGAATTATGAGATATAAACTCACAATATTGAGAAAAGTCAGAATTATGAGATAAAAGTCAGAATTATGAGATATAAACTCACAATATATGAGATATAAACTCACAATATTGAGAAAAGTCAGACAATATTGAGAAAAGTCAGAATTATGAGATATAAACTCACAATATTGAGAAAAGTCAGAATTATGAGATATAAACTCACAATATTGAGAAAAGTCAGAATTATGAGATATAAACTCACAATATTGAGAAAAGTCAGAATTATGAGATATAAACTCACAATATTGAGAAAAGTCAGAATTATGAGATATAAACTCACATACTAAATTCACAATTGCAAGAAAAAAAGTCAGTATTGCAAGTTTATATCTCCCAATTCTGTTTAAATCTCGCGATTCTGAGAAAAAGTGAAATTGTGAAATTCAAACTCACAATTGTGAGGGAAAAAAACAAATTGTGAGAAAAAGTCACAGTGACGAGTGAATAATAAAATGACTCACAAAACATGAAAACAGTCGTGGATCATCAGGTCATGACAGGACAGTTCAGTTTTTTTTTAATAAATTCAGTCATTTTGTCTTGTTCAGGACAGAACTAAATAAAAATAACAACATTTTTAAGATCCTCTTAAAAGTATTAAAATGTTGAAGAAACTAAAAAGTATTTTGTATATTGCAGAACTGACTGCATCAGCACATGCATCACATAATTACACAATACAATTAGCCCAAAAACGTAGTTTTTACTGTACTCTCAATCTAACTTCCAATCTTCTTCCAAAAACCTAAAAATACAACACACCTTATTATTCATATTTCTTTGATCCTCTTTCGCCTTTTTTTCTTTAGGTTTATGTTGGATTTGGGATTGGTCATGGGTGTCAGCGTCTCTCTGGTTTAGATCAGGAACGCTCGAATAAGTTTTGAGAGGAACAGGGAAGATGAAATGTGTGCAGAGCCCATGAAATTTATGTAAGACATTCGGCTCACCACCAAACCATTTCACTCCCTTAACTCGGCCAGGGCGATTCAATGGACAACCTGTAATGTCCTTCTGATGAAAATCAGAAGCTCCATCATCTCACTGGTGTGACATGACCGGCCCTGAGCCAGACGTGAAAAGATGAGATGCTTTTCAATATAGTACAAAAGATTTCCAATACAACTCCAAGAGACGAGCAGCATTGGGCCCAGAATATCTCCGAGACCCAGAAGCACAAGCTACGTTTCATTTTCTTAATCGCTTCTTGCTTATGTTTGTGCTGGCGTTGATAGTGTTTAGCTAAAATGAACAAAGACTTTGTTCAAATACTTGGATGACCTGGAGTCAATTACGTTTTGCAAATGAGACTGGCACAAGTCAGCAGTGAGAGTTATACAGAATACAAGATCAGCTCACTATTAGTGTCTGCATTGAGAGTCTTTGCAATAATTTCCCTTCCTACTCTAGCTTTTGGTACTAAGCAATGTATGAAACTTGTATTGTGAGCACTTCCTGTGTTATTTGCCTATTCATGAAGAATCGCTTGTTTGTTTTCCTCACTTGTAAGTCGCTTTGGATAAAAGCGTCTGCTAAATGACTAAATGTAAATGTAATGCGTTTTTTTTTAGATCTCAGTCTCAAATTTTGTCATTTAAATAATGTGTTTTATCTGTTTTATCACACCGCTTCTCATGTGTTTGGAAAAGCATCAGTGCATTTGAGAAGAGGAAAGATCGACTCAAAAACTTCGGCACTTCAAAAAAATCAATTTAACTAACTAAGTGTTATAACTGCGTTCACACTTGTCATGTTTGGTTCGATTAAAACGAACCCCGGTTCATATGTGAACGCTGCCATCCGAACCCTGGTACGGACCGAGACCGCTAAAAAGATGGGTCTCGGTCCGCTTCCAAACGAACTCTGGTGCGGTTCGATTGATATACGAACTCAACACGGACCAAAGACGTGTAAACGAACCAAAAACAGGACGTGATGTCACAAGATGCGACGCTACGAGTCACTGATTTGACGACGCGGAAAGATCGGCGTATCCAAAATGAGTCGAGGGCAAACGTGGAGCAACGAGGAGGTGAAGTTTCTGTTTCTGCGCACAACGGAGGAAATCCTGGAGCTGTTTTGAACATTTTATGAGCTCTTCATGAGTTCTCAGTTGGTAAAAATAAAGCATATGCACACGTATAAAATGATGGCGTTTAATCCAGAACACAGCGTTGTTTTGAATGTTCGGTAAGCGAGCTCCGTCGCCAAATATACGCCATAAAAGCCGACCAATCAGGTCGGGACCGTATTCCTATGCCTTTGGTTCGGTAACTTGAGGTTCGCTGTTAACTGCCAGTGTGAACGCTAAGCGGACCAGGACTATATGTTTTGTTTTTGCTTTTTGGTCCGGACCAAATGAACCAACCGAACTACAAGTGTGAATTAGAACGGTTTCTAATTCAATGGCTCCCGATCGGGACTAAAATCATCACAAATGCGAATACAAATGTTATTAAAAAAGCTTTGTTCGCACTCATATATGTTTTGTTTGAAAGCGACAGTTTTTCCAGCACAAACAACAATGAACAAAGTAGTAAAATTTGATTCCTAAACGACTCTTATGAATCAGTTCTTTTTAATGAGTCAGTCAAAAAAGATTCATGAAACACGCTCGTAATTTAGCGGTTTCAGTCAGTAAATTGTTCAAAGCCCTCAAAGTCATTTTTCCTTTCAACTACTTTCTATTGAGTTGTCTTACGTGACCAGTGTAGTCTGGTGAACCGGTTCTTTTTAGCGAATCAAAAACGCAAGGCACGGCTGAAGTAGTCAGATTCTAAGACGAATCATTCTAATACGTCGCTTCTTTTAAAGTGCCCATATTTTGCTTTTTCGAATTGCTTACACTTTATTTTAAGGTGTCAGTATTACAGTGTAATTATACATTTATTACTGAGTAATAACAATTAACTACATGTACTTACTATAGGGTTAGGATGAGGGTTTGGTTTAGGGTTAATTGCATGTAATTATGCATAGAAATTATTTGTCAGCAATCCCAGTCTCACTTCCTGTTACCTATGTAACAATAAAACAAATTTGCATAATGCTAGCCTGTGGTCCTCATTGGCTGCTTTTGAACAACATCTAATTTGACAGCTACTCGGTTATAGCTGAGACTGGAAGAGTTTGTTTCATGTTGTAAATTCTGCTAATTCTGCCGCACTTCCAAATGATGAGACTGATATGGTAACATCGTTACTGTTCGTATTACTGTGTATCAAGTGCAGACACTCAGATATGGTAATAGGCATTTCATTTACGACGTAAGCGTAAGCGGTTGACCAATCACGACAGACTGGGCCGTCTGACCAATCAGAGCAGAGGAGGCTCTCGGAAAGGAGGTGTTTAGAGAGAATGAATCTTCGAATGAACCATTTTCAGACTCTAGATGATCAGATGATGTTCCAATCGTTCCAACTGTTCCAAGTGTTTTTTGGAACGGAAATCAATCAGAGCTGTGTTCCCCACAAGCATCGCAAACCTAAATAGATCAGAAAACACCGGCACAAATTGAAGACAGTGAACAGTTATAGCCTAATATTTGTCTTAAATAGCTATATTGTGTTTCTAACCTATCCTAACTTACTGAGAAAAAGCTCTTTGTTGTAGGCCTACGTGTTTTATATGCAAGATGTGCGTAAGTCTTGCGCAAACAGTTTTTAATGCAGTTGTTTGTTCACTACAATAATCAGTTGTTTGAGAAAGCCTCTGTAGAATGGGGACTTTGAAGCTTTTATGTTTGTTTAGCATCTGGACGCTCTTTATCCAGGTAAAACAAAGCCTAAAAACGCTCTTGGGCTCATTTGAATTTCTGCAGCTGTGAATCTTCAAACGACATTGTTTACTCGCTCGACTGCATCATTTCACATATTGAGAGACGTTTAGCTGTTTTTAGATCTCTCGCCTCTGTCTTTCTCTGAAAATGTCAATTCCAGCCCGCCTTAAATCCAGAAATCCCCTAATTATTTACAGACATGTACAATGTAAATCACACAAAGAGGTGTAATTTGGTTTCAACAGATTTGTTGGGGTCCGTTCTTCATATTAGATTTTAGTTTTGACAGTCACATGACTTGAATAATTTCATCGTGCTGTGTTAAAACTCATCCCATCATCGAGTGCTTGAGCCCAAACAGGGCAACAAGGCTAAACTTCATAGGGCAAGATGTAATACAAGTCTGGTGTTCCCAGAATGTGTCTATTTCAGATCAAAATCCCCCACAGATCATTTATTATCGCTTGTCAAATTTGCCTCTATTTGAATGTGAGCAAAAACACGCCATTTTTGTGTGCGTCCCTTTAAATGCAAATGAGCTGCTGCTCCAGAAGAGGGCGGAGCTTTAACAGCTCAACAACAACAACAAAGCTGGAGAATCTCACGCAGACGGTGTTCATCCTTACATTGTTCAAACCGGAGGGATGGAAGAGACTCGGGAAGAAGTTCCAACTTTTAGACGTTTCTGAACGGTTAGTGGATAAATTGATGTGGAGTTGATCAACTCGTCTCTAGCATGTGTCGTCACGTTCGTCTTTTTTCCTTGAATCGGTCCGGCGTAAAATGACGGCATCAACAACACTCGACTACAACAACTCTTCCTCTTCTCTAAAGCAGCCCGACATGGCCCCGCCCCCTTTGATGAGTGTTCTCGGGGGCGTGGTTTATGTAAATTTTTGGGTTAGTGATATCACTAACCCAGGAAGAAGCTCGTTGTAGTCCCTACCAGCCGTTTGTCAAAGTCCATAAAAATTTCTGCAAAAGAAAATATCTCCTTCGCATTGAACTTTGAGCGTCGTAACTTTGCAGATGTTGTTTCTGCTCAAACAGCAACATTACACACTAACTAAAGTTAAATAAGTGAAATCATAATCAAGGACCCCTTTAAGACATTGCACTGTAAGCTACTTGTTGCTAGGCGACCCTGCATAACGACTATCCCATAATTGCACAAAATGCATTATTACGGTAAGCTAGAGCTGATTCAAAACAGGCGTAAAACTGAATTGCAAAAGAGGAAAGTGTCCTGATGGTGTTTCACTTCATGAAGAAATGAGAAAAGAACTTTTTTTTTTAATAATTTTATCAATCTTTACTAAATCAGCAGTAGCAATATTACATGTTCAAATACATAAAATAGTTTTAGACAAGATCACCCCTGCACAAAGGAGTATTACTGTAATGCTGAACCAGTTTGTCCCCATAGATATTAACATACATATACGTGAAAGTAAAGTCAACTAAAAGCCAGTATTAACAAAGAAATGTGCTGATGATGGAAAAAAAAACACATCTGATGATCAGCCATAAGACCTTCAACTACATTCTCTATTATAAACTTTACTTTGACTTTTCAAAACAGAAGCTTAAAGTAAAGATAGGAAGACGCCATTACTGTAAAGGCCCGTTAACACCAAGAACAATAACTATATTAGTTCAATATAAGCGTGCTGCAGTTTTGTCGCCTGCCACTTTAAATGCTCAAACTCTTAAAGCAAGGAGGATTCTGATTGGCTGCCGATGTTTTTATCGTTCATCAGCTGGGAAAAAAAAATCAATCTCAATCTCTGAGGACTCAATATTTTTATATTCGGAATGATATATCTTTATGGTGTGAACGGGCCTTCACACAGTAAAATCCCCAGAGTTAAATCAACTCTGCTCAGATAACATTTGGTCCCTCTCTAAATAGAGTTAAATTAACACTGAACTAGTGTTAAAGTCACACTCTTCAGAGATTGAATGTCTTTTAACTTCAGTTGATTTCATCTAAGACTGTGGCTGAAGTTCTTGTGTTTCTCTTTTCTTCAGTGATTCTGCTTGTTAACAGCAGGTGTTCATCATTAATGTCCAATCATCACTTAATTAATTGCTTAATTATCTCATTAACTTTAACTCTGCTTCAGTGTTACTTTAACACTATTTAGAGAGGGACCAAATGTTATCTGAGCAGAGTTGATTTAACTCTGGGGTTTTTACTGTGCAGACTTCAAGATTCTTCATAATAATAATAATATTTCTTATACAGTAAGATTATTTAAACAGAGAGGCTAGAGAGTTTCTTGCAGAAATACAGGCACTTTATGCACTGACAACTACATTTCATATAGTTATTATCTTATTATCAGAAATACACTTTGCTGACATAATGTACATTCATTCATTCTGCAAATATCCTTGCTACTGTTGTGCTTTTATTAACGTTAGTACAGTCGCATGTTGCTATTAGGATGGAATATAGAAACTACAAATTTTGCATGAGATAAATTAAACGATTTCCTTTCATTTCTGGCATTTTATGCACCAATAAGCAACTAAATATTGTGTCTGAAATGTGTTGCAGGTATGAATGTGACTGTGTCGATCATTATTAAGGCAACACTGTCTGTATGTGTACTGAATGTACTATATCCAACAGTCTGTTAGGGTTTACAGTAGAAGCGAAATCCGGCCGAGGAAAATTGAGATGTGAATAAAAATGTGTTGTCCAAGTCGACGGTTTTATTTGCGATAATATCACATGGAAACATGCCAAATTGTGTGGACATACTTTTTGGCCAGGCTGTCATACGAAGAAATCATAAACCAATGAAATATTAATAACTGATTTTTTTTAGTGTTGTGTCCTTCCCTCATATTTTCCTCACATTTTGACTAGCTAGGGAACTGACTAGGGTCATTAAAAACAATGTTTTGCCCAGTACTGTAGTCAAATTTCTCGAAAACGATGGGAATTGGTAATATAAAAATGCAAAAATGCACATACATAAGAAACAGCTTCACGGAAAATTACGTTTCAATATAACACCCCACGTGACCTGAAACCCACACAAAGCAATACTGAACAAGAACGAAGATCTGCAAATAAGCATTGGACAAAACATAAATATTTCAAAACTGGTTCAAACTAGCCTGATGACACGTTTTACAGCTAATATACAGAGTTTCAGTGCTATAAATGACTATGTTTTTCCTCAAGGGTGTATTAAAATGCCTTCGTGGCAGCATGGATGACAAAGTTTCATTAGCTATTTATTGTAAACAGCAACATTTTAAATACAGTAAGAGTAAACCTGAAACGTAGAATACCGACGTTTGACTCTCGTAGAATCAGCCGTGTGAGAAATCTCACTATCAAAAGCAGCTAATCTGAATGAGAACGTCCTACGGACTGAGCCATGCATAGAAACGGTCCTGTTTCGCTGGATCGGCCTGCCGGAAATGGCCGGGAATATGGAAATAGCGTGCATATTTACAGGTTATGACGTTCCGGATGGTATCGTCTGTGTTTGAAGGGAATCTGTTCTCCATGTTTCCCTCTGGACATGCGAGTCAACTCCACCGCAGCGGTGTCTATGCGAGCGCACGCTTCCAGGCTTCCAGGGTTTTTCCCGTGCCAGAGTCTCGCCGCCAATCATCGCTCTGAAGTTCAGAGTTCCGGAGTCTCGAGGGAAAGTGACTGTATGTTCTTACAGTGTTGTGTAGATATACACGAAGATGATGACAACTAGGTTGAGGATAGTCCCAATGATTCCCAGCATGGCCAGAATGGATTCTTCCTTGCTTTCCTTGTCTTGAATTCCCTTTTCCTCATCACTTAGAGCAGTGTTTACCATTTTCCTTGGAGAAGTCTGCAGTTTTCCTCTCACACCAATCTGGGAAAACACACAAACCAACTTTCAGTCGACATTGAGACAGTGAAAATCCTCATCGAGGCTTTAACGAACTCATTTGAGATGTTAGCAGGGGTGATTTGTAAACTGCATTTGTAGAAAATACTTTGTCGAATTTGTAAATAAAAGAAAGATTATTGCAGTAAGCACTTCAAAAATGTAATTTCAAAATGAAAATTATTTGTAACGATTTTGTTAAATCGATAAATCACGATATTGTGATTACCATATTTATATAATTCAGTATTTATATGAAGCTTTAATGCATTTCAAAGAATACCATGGTACGTGTTCAGAGAACCATGGTAATACTGTGGTACCATGTCCAAAAAACAAAACAAAAAAACAATATGGTATTTTTTTGGGGTTTTAAATTGGATTTTTTTTTTTGTTATGGAACATAATTATATTTATACCTATATATCAGGTGTAAATAGGGTATAAATTATATTTAATATTAATTTTATAATTTTTATTTGAAATTAAAAAAATATATTAACTTATTATTACAAAAATGTTTTTATTAAACATGATCATTTTTAACATTAATATTATTTAAATAATGTATCATAAAATACTTTATATATTTAAAATAATCAAATTATTAATCAAATATATTTTGTTGTGCATATAAACGTAATGGGCAGTGCAGCATTTCTCGGCTCAGTTGCACTGGTTCTCCTCAAGCTTTTACAGAGTAATGATTTATTAAGGGGCATGAAAGAGATTTTTCATCAAAAATATATTCATTTCTATCGTCCCTTGAATAAAACATAATCAGCCGTTGAAAAATGTGCTTGAGCTCAGGAAAAAGATGTTGTTTGCACTTGTATTTAGCACTTGCTTGCAAATAATTAATGGATAAATGTTACAAATATTACAAGTACAGTGAGCTAGTTTTGTACTTTAATTTGCTCAAGTTGTGTGCAGTCTGGAGGCAAACAAAAAAGAATGTAAAACGGCACGTTTGGTTCTGTGGTCCTTCATTTGTCTAATAATACAGTGGACTATACATGCAAAAATAAATACTGAGTGCGTTTAGGATTGTTTCACCATCTATATGAGCATTTTTAACACGTATTCAATATTTTCATGAGGGATTTCTGGATCTGGGACATGACTAAAATGTAGGGCTTTCAATTTAACACATTCATTTAATTAATTAGTTATGGAAAAATAACGTGTTGAAATAATTTAACGCACCCTCTCCGGCCCAGACCTATGTAGTTCATCTTACAATTCATAAAGTTGATTGATGAAGCTGGGGAAAACCTCACTGCATAATGAAGCCTATAGAATGCAGTTAGAATGACCCTAAAATTCAAGATATTGAGGCAAAAATGCATTTGGTTTTCAAATATATATATATATATATATATATAAAATATTACCTATAAAGCCAGAGCAGAGCTGTCGTGCATCTTCGAGTAACAGACAGTGGTGATTCGTTTCTGAATGAATCTGCGTTTTGAGTGAATCAGTCGGGTGAATCAATGATTCAATGGCCCCCTCATAAAGTGAACCAATTACTTTATGTCTGAATGAATCAACCGTTTGAATGAATCAAATGAAGAAATGACTCACTACTTAGTTACCTAGATCATCACTTCATAAAAAAAAAAATATTTTGGTATTTTAGTTTGTCCATTTCAAATTTTGAGTATTTACATTTACTCACCCTGATTTATTTTTTTTTGTGTGTGTGTCTATTTGTGTCACGGTACGTGTCCAAGGAGGCTGGAGACAGGAATAAAGTATAATAAAGTCTTTAATTTAGATGCAGGGGATTACAAGGACCAGGAAACATAAGAACGTACACACAAACGAGATCGGACCAAGACTGAGGGAAACACAGGGAATATATACACAATGAACACAATGGGAGAGACAGGGTAATTAAAAAGACACAGCTGAATATGATTTGACAAAATGAGTGGCGGGAACAGAACCAAAACACGAAGCACATGTGGAACAATGAAAACAAACAGTCCAGAACAGGTATATATCTATTTATGTTTTAATTTGATTTCTATCTGTGTCTTAATTTGTGATTTATTAGATTAATTAATCAGCTCATTGTATAATTAATTAGATTAAAGTTTACATGGCTTGACAGCCCTCATAAAATGATTAAAACTTCTATAGTTTGGCTAAACCCAGTCAAAAATACACGGCGAAGGCATGTCCAATGTGACCTTCTCATAACAAATATCAAGAAAGAGCAAAAAATACAAATAAATGAAGTTTAAATTTGTTATTTGTAATAAAAAGCAACCCCTGGGAGATGAAAGATATTGAAGGAACAGACATTTCTCTTGTCTAATAAATCCAGCGCCAACAGCTTTCCAGAAGTCTGATGGCAGATTGACACGCTATACTCCGGGATGATGTGATTTTGGGATCCCTTGAGACTCGTTCACGGTCCAGATTCATGATGAATGCAGTCATTCATGTGCTTTGGCATTCAGTCGGTCCACAAGGGCTGGACAACAATGTGCCAGTCCTTTTGTCATGAATATTGGAAAGTGAAAGACACAATAGATGCCCTATAGTCAAAACATCCTGTTGGAATTGCAGTTTAATCCGGAAAGTTCTTTCCTAGAATTTCCAGTATCCTGATGACGTAAATTTGTGGGCCACCCCAGAATTTAACATCACACCGGTTCTCTCGACAAAAACCCAATAGGATTTGTCCATGTGCTTTTGGATTATCGTAAAAAAATAAGATGTGATCAACAAAAGTTTGTGATAATTACACGTTTTGTCCATCGAGATCAATAACCTTTATGGATTAAGCCTAAATGTTATCGTCAGAAGCAAGAGGAAAACAAACTACACAACGTTCAGACAAGTCTTTCAGTTTTCCCTGAAAGTTAAGAACTTTAATGTCGCCGACAGCCTCTGTAGTCCCATTTAGCCACTTGTTAACAACTTGTTGCCTTTTGCAAGATATAACAGCTTTTAAAAAATCATGAGTGGGATAATACTGATGTATTTTAAATTGCAGAATAAAATATGAAAGTATCTTGAGGTTGTGTTCACCACAGACCTCAGCCATCTAGCTAAAATCCCACTAAAAACCCATTGACTTTGGGACAGTGGAACCGGAAGGGCTAAAACGCAACTAGTTTCCGGGTTTTTGGCCTATAAAAATGCTGTGTTATCTCTAAAAGAGCCTTTTATTGGAAACGTTTCACAAATGAAAGGAAATCTGATTCATTTTCGAATAAATTGTCTGTTATCAAGAGTGACGTTGAAAGAAATAAGATCCCGAGTCTCTGAATGGTCTTTCAAATTTTCTTTAAATAATAAAGGATGCATTAAATTGGTCAAAATTGACAGCAAAGGCATTTATAAAGTTACAAAAGAATCGTTCTATTCATCAAAGAATACGTTCAACATTGATAACAATCAGAAATGCTTCTTGAGCAGCAAATCAGAAGAGAAGTTCAACTTTGATCGCAGGAATAAATTACATTTTAAAGTATATTATTATAGAAAACAGCTATTTTAGATTGTAATAATATTTCACAGTTTTTACTGCATTTTTGATCAAACAAATGCAGCCCTGGTGAGCAGAAAAGCACTTTCAAAAACATTGAATAATCTTTACTGTGACGAGCAGGGCTGGAACGGTGCGAGGCCGGTGACGCGAGTGATAATGAGCGTCACCTGCGCGCTACACCGGTCTCGTGTCCCTCACGGAGGAGCAAAGTTCGCCGGTTCCTGCCTCCTCCTTCCCGTACATAAGAACTGTATTACACTTACCAACCCCAAATATTTAAATGATAGTGAATACAGTATACACATATATAATATACATTTCCAAAACTATACACAAGCAGTACGTAAACAGATATACACACATACTTTTAGATATCAGTATATACAAAGATAAGGTCTAGTTTTTAATGAAAGAGCGCTGCATTACTTAAGTGCTATCGTCAACAAATGAATCTTTTTCTTTCAGTGTCTGTCTGTGATCTGGTCATAGTGTCATAAACAGGGCTTTCCTCAAACCCAACCCTCGTTTTGTACTCTAGATGTGCTCTCATGCATGAAGGCAACTGCTCCTCGCTGATAGAAGACATGTTTCGGGAAGGTTTCGAGTGTCAGACGTGCCAAAATATGAGGCTGGAAACAGCTTCACTACAGAGAGCAGCTGTGCTGAGCTCAGAAACAAAGTGGAGATCGTCCAAAACCACTTTACCAACTGGCCAGCTGGGACAACACCACAATGAGCTGGCCACGCGATGTGACATCAGTCCAGGAACATTGGTCATGAGGTTCTCTGGAAAGATCCTTTAATAAAAACGTCCAAATAATGCCCAGCACACTTTGAGTGTGAATGCAAATGCCCTTTGTTGTAGGGTTGCCAATTCAAATGGTGGACAGATGTTGCAAAAAGCTCAAAAACCATGCGATTATGCTTTTAGAAAATCAAAAGTGCGTTTTACGCCGTAAACCGCAAATGACGCTGTCAGCGAAATGAACGTTCCTGTGAGGTGTTTCGCAACAAAGAGCCAATCGTAAAAGTTCTCAAAGCTCTTTAAATATTCATGTGCGCTTGACATCACAAAAACGTTCACAAAGTAAGGGTTTCGTTTCAACGTCTGAGAGAAATGCTTCTGTGTGTCTTAGATTTTGAATTTTGTATAAGTCCTCGTGCAGTTTTCTTTCCCCATACGACATTCTACATTCATTTCTACATGCTATTAATGATCAATATTTTTTACCTGTTTTTTTTTTTTTTTACTTTAGTCAAAAAGTGAAATTTAAGACTAGACTAGTATGTAAATGGCATCAGAGCAAATGCTCTAATGGATAGTTCGACCAAAGCTGAGAATTATGTAATCATTTACTCACCATCATGTCATTCCACACCTTTTACTTTCATTGCATGGATAAAAGGGGAAAAAAAAAAACAGAATTTTTATAGTGTTTCACAGAAGAAAACAGGTCACACACACTTTAACCCTAACGCTTAAAATAATTAATGGGTTTGAGCATTTTTACAAACTTAAACTAAACAAAGTAGGTCAGTCAAGTTAACTTTTATGAATATTTAGCACTTTCTTTTTCTTTTGAGTTCACAGAACTGATATATTTTAAGTCAACCGAACTAAGTTTTATGAACTCATTTCTTTTAAGTTAAATGAACTTAAGTTGAACTGAAACTGGGCCGGGATTTCTGTTTTCCAGCATGCTTTGCCCATGGCACTCGAAAGGAAGAGTGAATGCTAAAATCAAGATTAAGTAGCGATTGTTGTTTTGTTATGCTAATTTAGAAGAGTTTCTCTTAATGTGTGATTTTGTAGGTGATAGTTTCATGGTTTGATAGTTCAATTCTTTATATTGCTGTGGTCATGCAGCAAGTGCTATGCCGCTATTGCTAACATGTTAGCTAGTTAGCATTTTTTGTGTTAGCTAGTTATAGCTTGCTAAGTTTTAAGATTTTGATCGTTGAGATTACATGATAATTTTAAGTTAAATGTATTAATTTATTATTGTAAAATGTATTACTTTAATTAATTTAATCAGATATTTCGATTTAAGAACAATGAAAATGTTTGAGTACAAAATAAAAAAAAAACGTTTGTCGTAACCGATTGTCTTAATTTTTTGCCGGTGTGGATGGTGAGGAAATGATTTTCACTTTTGCATGAACTGTCCCTTTCATATCACTTTTGCAATATTAATATTAACTCGTGTTTTACTAAATCAATGCCAAAACTGTACGCACAAAATCCCATAGACAATTTTTTTTGCTGGAATCTTTGCTGGAAAAACCAGAGCAGATTTACTAATAGACAATTAGGCTATTGAAACAGGTTGCACGCTTGTTATTGTCCAGTCAGCGTTATTAAACGCATAAACATGCAAATTTCAGGTACTCTGAATGAACTTGCATTTCTCCCGTTCCTTGCCGTTAGTAAATATTACATTTTCTGCCCGAGAAGCAGCATAACCAGACTTGACGCAACTAAGTTGCAAGAGCCGCCCGACAGAAGACAAATTGAAAGAGTTTGCAGCCTGACTGCCTTTGCATGACAAAAATATGTGAACGCTATTAAAACGAACAGGCCTTTTAATGCAATGATGGCAAAATCCAGCCCTGAATCTCCGAAGACGACCGAAAACTAGATGTCATTTGTCAGTTAGTTGATGCTTGAATGGAAGCGAATCCCTGCATCCATGTTCAATATGCAGCTTAAAGTCTTTCCAGCACATAATGCGCAAGGATTCGAACCCAACGCACATGGATGTGATGTTTGCCACATATTAAGCGCAACCCCATATATAAATACGCAGATGTTGACCATGTCATTCCTGAATACACCTAAGACCCTCTCTGGACAAATGAATGGCCGAATCTTTTCCCACTCGAGTTATTTCAGGCATATGAAAGGTTCGAAGACGTTAACCTGCTCTGACAGTGTTGCTGTAGGCATTGATTTAAAACGGAGTACAAACAAACAGCCCCCAATACAAACACACACACACACACACTCCTGAGCAAATACATGTCAGATGAAAACTGTCCTCAAGCTTTGTTCGATATCCGCCCGTGAGGCATCTCGATTCCGATCTAAAGCCCACAATGCTGACAAAAGCACCAGGAATTTCTCCCAACACACATTTGGTCTCAACTGCGCACTTTCTGAACGCCGTTTACGAGAATAAATAAGAATAAACATGATCTATCGTAATCAGTGCAGTCACACCTAATTAAACGTAAGCCTTACATTTTGACGTATAATCAAATTCGGTTCATTTTAATTATGTTAAAGTGACTTAAAATGAAGTTGAGCTAAAGTGATGAAAAAAACATGTTGCCATGACTTATTGATCAGATATTTACAGTGCAATAATGATCATGAGCCTGGACTGTCGTGCATTGCACAAAAATTCATCGGAAGTTCCAGTAACTTTGTCATTTGAGGGAATAAACTTTTGGAATATCAATATTTTCTTCATTCTAATGCCAGATGAATCATCTTACCTTGCACAGCATCAGGAGGAACATAGCATCGGACATGCTGAGCGGGACTGTCTTTCCGAGGCATGCAGACGTCCCCGGCAGCTCAGAGAGAAGTCGTATCCCCTCATTCTTTAGCTCGGAGGGAGATCCCGAATCACGGAGAGTGGCTGAGCTTTCTCGTGTTGCTTCTGACGGCGCTGCAGTGCTTTCCTGCCCAGTTTCATTTCACTTCTTCCCGAGTTGAGCCGTCATGAGCTCCTCGTGCAAAACGCTCTCTCTCCTCCGCTCAAGCGCGCTCGCTATTCCGCTCGCGAGCGTGAGGGCGCTTTAATCACGTGCAAAGTTTTTATCTCCGTCTTTTTAACTAGCCAAGCTCAGTGAGCTCTTTTCTTCCCCGTCGTGGACCCAAGGACAAATTCTCGATCTTAAGGCATTAAATTTCATGGGGTAAAAAGGGTGTTTTGTCGACGTATGAAGCAGAGCTCTCAAAAAAAAAGTCACTTTCAAGCAGCTCTCTGTTGGTCAGCTCTGCGAATCCACGTGAGATTTCCGTAAAATTCACAGAACAACGGTAAATGTGACCGCACCTTTAAACTTCAGCTTTGTTCAGGTGTTCAAAGAGTTGCTGGCCTCAATCTGCGTCTCCGTGGCTGAAACGGCGATAAAAACTGGGACATTAAGTGCCTTAGAGTGCAATAGCAGGAAAAAGTGAGAGAGGATTCCAGCTTTTGAGACGCGGCGCCTTGAGCGTCTGGCGTGAGTGTTATTAGAGAGACGAGTGCGCTTGTGTTTGGTGGGAGTCGTACCGCCCAACACTGATGCTCCAGAGGCAGAAGGCTTCCCCTGATTCCCTCCAACTCGCATATCAATGCAGCGCAGGTTGCCTGGCAACCGTCTCAGGACCGCCACACAACGCCTGACGACGAGAAGCGTTTATGACAGCGGACTTTATGAGGGGGAGGGTCTGAATCTCTTTGCTTTTACTACTCCCACAGTCTGCTGCGAGCTGTCAACACCGCCTGCTGTTACCAGAGGCGCGCATGGGGGAGAGATTGAGATTGAGATTTTATTATTCACTCGTCACTGCAACTTTTTTCCTCAATTTGTTTTTTACCCTCACAATTGTGAGTTTGCATTTCACAATTCTGACTTCTTTTTCTCAGAATTGTGAGATTTAAACTCACAATTGCAAGTTATAAAGTCAGAATTGGGAGATATAAACTTGCAATACTGACTTTTTTCTTGCAATTGTGAATTTAGTGAGTTTATATCTCATAATTCTGACTTTTCTCAATATTTTCAGTTTATTTTTCATAATTCTGACTTTTCTCAATATTCGAGTTTATATCTCATAATTCTGACTTTATAACTCACAATTGCAACTTTATATCACACAATTCTGAGAAAAAAAGTCAGAATTGTGAGATAAAAACTTGCAATGACCTTTTTTGTGTTTGTTCCACACTTATTAGTATTCCAAACTATTCTAAAGTATTAAGATTAAGTTACTAAACTTGAGTAATGTGACGAAATACGTTACAAATTACTTTTTAAAGCATGTATTCTGTAATCTGTTGTGAAATACATTTTAAAAACAAACCAAACATGTCAGTCTCTGAGTAACATGTAATTTAAGCCATAAAATAAACTTCATTCCGTAAAAAAAATAAGTACAGTGAACGGCACTAAAAGCATTTCGAACCCCGCCCGAGGGCAGAGATGTTCATAAAACAGGCCGGGAAAAGCGTAGATTATGAGAACTGCATGTCATATTAGCAAGAAAAAAATATAACCCAGCACAGTTTCACAGTTTACATTTGAAATGGGTGGTAATCAGATTACAGTGTTTTAGATTACCAAAGTGATTACTTTGAGTTTTAATGTCATTTAAACAGCGATTGGTGATTCTCTGACTCTGACAGGCTTCTGCTCCGTAACGTTAATACAAATGAGATCCAGTCCAGGCTTACTGACCCCTGATGTGATCAGCTTTATGCTTTACACAAATTACACATCCAACATGTTTAAATGGACACCAATTCATTATGTGCATGAGATGTTAATGGAAAAGTTGGTTTCAGCTTGCCTCTATATTGTCCATGCAGTGGCCTGGAATAGACAGCAATAAAAATGGAAATGCAAAGGAAACATTTGCCCGACTAAAATCACTAGCAAGCATAATTTTATTGCTTACTCTCCGTCCTCTCCTGTCTGAGATGAACTTACTTGGAAAGGCCACTTTCACCGGTACATGTACAACAATTAATCAGACATTTCACGCCCATCTAGAGCGCTGTTGAACAAACCCGCTTCATTTTGCGGTCTTTATCACGCAGGTCAGCTGAATGCCATGCATTCCACATGCCAAATCCCACGATTCTCCAGCGTTTCCATCTGCAGCTCAGAGCCGTGGGACTCACCTGCCCGTGCCGGCGTTGACCCACACAGCAGAACGAAGTTTGCATGTGTTTGCAGAATAAAGACAACAGGACCTTGAAAGGGCCCAGAGCAATGCGATTAGTCCTTTCATCCTAAGTTTTTCGGACCAAGTTGAAAAGGACATGAAGCATCAGCTCCGGAGAAGAGGAGGGGGAACTCGTGTTTTTCCACGTACAGCACAATTTTCACTCGGTCAAAGATAAAAACACTGACCGTGCTGCAAAACTGTAAAAAGCTACGGTAGACGTTCCAGACGCTTTTAGCCAGGAGATCCGATACAGTTCTCTAATGCAGTGATTCTCAACTGGTTTCGCTCCATATTTCACATCAGTGGTCGACACAACGTTTTTTATTTTTAATCATGAAGTTGAATTGTTTTCATGCTTTCAGCAGCCAATATTTCCCCCAAAGCACGGCAAGCTGTTTTGACTTTTATTCATTCTCAGGATGTGAACTTGTTACAATTACATTTTCACTAGTTAAAATGTTAATTCTTGATATCAGGAATTAGATTTCCACTAGTAACAATGGCAATTCTTGATATCAACAACTCAATTTCCACTAGTATAAACTATAATTGTTGTTATCAAGAATTGTATTTTTACTAGTGAAATCTCGCCATAGGCTGCCATTCAAATTCAATTGTTGATATCAAGAATTCATTTCTTACTAGTTGAAATTCCAGTTTCACATATCAGGATTCAATTCTTACTAGTAAAAATCAAATTTCTGATATCAACAATTACATAGTGCAAATATCTATTCTTGATATCAACAATTGAATTGTTACTAGTAAAAATGTTCATTTCTGATATCATGAATGTGGTTGTTACTAGTAAGAAAGCCGTTTTAGATATCAGAAATGAATATTTTTACTAGTAGCAATTCAATTGTTGATATCAAGAATAGACTTTTGCACTAGTAACAATGAAATTGTTGATATCAGAAATTTGAATTTTTACTACTAAGAATTGAATCCTGATATGTGAAACTGGAATTTCAACTAGTAAGAAATGAATTCTTGATATCAACAATTGAATTTGAATGGCAGCCTATGGCGAGATTTCACCAGTAAAAATACAATTACAGATATCAACAGTTTTACTAAGTGGGAATTGAATTGTTGATATCAAGCATGAACTTTGTTACTAGTGGAAATATAATTCTTGATATCAAAAATTGCTATTGTTACTAGTGGAAATCACATTCATGATATCAGAAATGAACATTTTTACTAGTAGCAATTCAATTGTTGATAACAAGAATAGACATTTGGACTACTAACAATGTAATTGTTGATATCAGAAATTTGATTTTTACTAGTAAGAATTGAATCCTGATATGTGAAACTGGAATTTCAACTAGTAAGAAATGAATTCTTGATATCAACAATTGAATTTGAATGGCAGCCTATGGCGAGATTTCACCAGTAAAAATACAATTACAGATATCAACAGTTTTACTAAGTGGGAATTGAATTGTTGATATCAAGCATGAACTTTGTTACTAGTGGAAATATAATTCTTGATATCAAAAATTGCTATTGTTACTAGTGGAAATCACATTCATGATATCAGAAATGAACATTTTTACTAGTAGCAATTCAATTGTTGATAACAAGAATAGACATTTGGACTACTAACAATGTAATTGTTGATATCAGAAATTTGATTTTTACTAGTAAGAATTGAATCCTGATATGTGAAACTGGAATTTCAACTAGTAAGAAATGAATTCTTGATATCAACAATTGAATTTGAATGGCAGCCTATGGCGAGATTTCACCAGTAAAAATACAATTACAGATATCAACAGTTTTACTAAGTGGGAATTGAATTGTTGATATCAAGCATGAACTTTGTTACTAGTGGAAATATAATTCTTGATATCAAAAATTGCTATTGTTACTAGTGGAAATCACATTAATGATATCAGAAATGAACATTTTTACTAGTAGCAATTCAATTGTTGATATCAAGAATAGACATTTGGACTACTAACAATGTAATTGTTGATATCAGAAATTTGATTTTTACTAGTAAGAATTGAATCCTGATATGTGAAACTGGAATTTCAACTAGTAAGAAATGAATTCTTGATATCAACAATTGAATTTGAATGGCAGCCTATGGCGAGATTTCACTAGTAAAAATACAATTCTTGATAACAACAATTATAGTTTTTACTAAGTGGGAATTGAATTGTTGATATCAAGAACTGCCATTGTTACTGGTGGAAATCTAATTCCTGATATCAAGAATGAACATTTTAACTAGTGAAAATGTAATTGTTGAAATCACAAGTTCACATCCTGAGAATGAATAAAACTCAAAATGGTTTGCCATACTAGATTTCATCCTTACCTGCAAATGAGCTCAAATTTAATGTAGTCTGGATCTACCGTTGTAGTTTTCTTTATGGTTTTTGGGGATGGTTAAATGTCATAAATGATCAAAATAGCAAAGACTTTGATTGGCCCATGACCTTTGACAACAACAATAACAGCAAAATATAGAAGCATTTGGAAAAGAAATGGAAGAATTTTAAAATATAAGTGTCTAAATTATTATATGATTAGATGCAAATGTTATTTTACTATTATTTATATACTCTTTTATTAATATTTTGAATTAGCTTTTATTTTTATATTTTCAGCTTGAATTTTGTTATTAGCTTTTTGTCATTTTTTATTAATTTTTGTACTTTTTAAATATTATATTACTATTTACTATTTATTTATAGTTTTAATTATTTACTTCCAGTTAGTAATTTTATTGCTGCAACTTATTTCAAACATTTTCAAACTTATTTCTCTCTCTCTCTCTCTCTCTCTCTGTCTCTCTCTCTCTCTTTATTTCATGTCACATACAAAAATGCTGGGTTAAAAACAACCCAAGTTGGGCTGAAAATGGACAAACCCAGTTTTATTGTTTTATTTAATCCAACTATTGTTTAAAAACACTATATGTCAGGCTTAAAATGAACCAAAAATTAAAAATCAGACACATAATTACTAGATGCAACAATAATAATGAAAAGGTGAACATTTTTTATAAGCAATTTACAAATTGTTCATTTATTTAGCATATTAATGCTTGTTAATTTCCAATTTTGGGTTCATTTTAAGCAAGCAATACAGTCATTTTTAAACAATAGTTGAGGTAAATAAAACTACCCAGCAGGTTGGGTCAAACATTTAACATTTTTTGCCCAACTAAGGTTGTTTTTAACCCAGTATTTTTTTTTTTTTAGTGTACCTAAAGGTCAGTATACTGATATGATCGGAATATATACCGAGATATTCAGACGAAACGTCTCTCGTTGAAGACCTGAAGTCTTTTTTTCTTCATAAGTTATGAATCCATAGTTCTGAGACTCGAGTCCAGTCAATTCATCTCCTCCAGTAAGAAGTTTGCAGTGTTTTCAAGACAAAGATTCATGAGCATTCATTAAGAAGAACGACCTTCACGTTGCAAATAAAATATTCTTCAAGCTGAGCTTCAGCCACAGGAATATTATTGACAAAACCAGGAGCGAAGCAACAGACGTGAGACTTTTTTCACGCTGGGATTTGTTTATTTGATGAATAATGTCTTTTCTCCGTGGGTTCTGGTGCGTTGGCTGTTCCCTTCACAGACGTCGGTCATCGGTGTCATTTATCCTCATTAGAGCTGAACATGACACGGCCATATGTGCGTCCCTGAGCTGAGGAGGGTCCTGCTGGTACCGGCCTCGGCTGTCGAAGATGGAAAGTGATGCATTCGAGTGATTTACACTGAGCTTTCATGGGACGTTCGGCATGTGTTCACAGACTGACGGGAACCCAGTTTTCACATTGATAACTGAAATAAAGCTGCAATCAGTGCTAGTGTCAGTGAGACACTGTTATAGTGTTCAACTAGTTTTTATTTTTAGTGATTTTTCTTTTCATTTTTAATAGTTTTTCTATTATAAATGTCTATGTATATTAATTTTATTTTAGTTTTACTTATTTTTAGTACATCAACTAAGTTTATTTTTATTTTTTTTATAATTTGTTATTTTAGTTTTATGTCAAGTAGCAAAAAATGTCTTTTTATGGTTTTAGTTTCAGTTTTAGTTATCATAACCCAGATGTTAGATAAAAACCGAAAATAAAATTACTAAAACTGAAATAAAAATGAAGCTAAAAAGCAATATTTACTGTAAACTAATAAAACCGTCAAAAGCATTTAAAAAAATGACTAGAATTATTGAAAATATACTAAATAATAAACCCTAATTCTAAATATTAATATATAACATATTTAATTTTATCTAATTAGTGTTAACCTTACTGTAAAGTGTTTATAATATATTAAGTACCATTCAATAATATTATATGATTTAATAATGTGATTTATTTAACATTATTGTATAATGCTTTTACTTAACATTAAGAAGTAAATGTTTTTAAAAAATTAACTAACTATTATTGTCAATATTTGTTTGTTTATGTATTTTATAATATTCAACATATTTTACTAGAAAATATTTGTAATTATTAATATTGTTATTGTATAAAAATAAGTATGTAAATAATACTAAAATTGCACTGATACCTTTGTAAAGAAGTATTTTGGGTTATTTGCCCATAGATTTCAGTCATATTTCAGTTTGCAAACAATAATAATTAAATAAAATATAAAATAAAACAAAGGATTTAGAAGCATAAATTTGCAGCTTATATTTAAGCATAAATTAAGCATGAATTTTATAGTATTTTATCTGTCCATAATCAGGACTTGGCTTGAAAGTTGCTGCTTAATGAAACAAAAATGCAGATTTACTTGGAAGTTGCTGTACATTTTAATCCATTTGTTGCAACGAATTTCTCCAGGGGGCGTTCGCTCTTAATGTATCACATCTTCAGGAAAACACTTTGATATCTTCACACTAATTCCAAGTACATGTTTTAGCTGCTTCTATCACACTATGATTAGATACTTTGAGAATAACTTTAAATGTTCATGTTGCAGTTTTAAAGGCATTGTACGTTCAATACCGTTGTAACCATCGCCAGCTGAAATGCCCGCTAGTTCCCCTAGAGGGCACTTCAGCAAGGACTACACTCAAAAAAATATTTCTGTCTAAACATAAGGGTAGTCGTGGCCTAGTGGTGAGGGGCTTGTAACCTGAAGGTTGCTGGTTCGATTCCCACTCCGGCAGGAATTGAAAGTGGGGATTGTGAATGAACAGCACTCTCTCCACCTTCCATACCACGACTAAAGTGTCCTTGAGCAAGACACCTAACCCCTAATTGCTCCCTTTGTACGTCGCTTTGGATAAAAGCGTCTGCTAAATGATGAAAAATGAAAAAAATGTAATTTAATCACATAGCAATTTTCCGTCCATTTGGATTACATAGTTTAAACATAAACAAACTTATAAACGTAATGTGATTCATATTTCTCAGTTATATGTAAATGAAATAGATAAGATTTATGTAATAGTTCACAGAAAAATGCCCAGGTTAAAGTACCGTTGAAGCAGTGTCAGAGTTAGTGAGATCATTAAGTGATGATTGAGCATTAATGATGAACACCTGCTGTTAACAAGCAGAATCACTGAAGGACAGAGAAACACAAGAACTACAAATGAAATCAACTGAAGATAAAAGACATTTAATCTCTCACTATTCATATGCTCAACTATTACATCAATCTTACCTATTTCATTGACATATGACTGACAAATATGAAAAACATTAAGTTTATTAGTTTGTTTATGTTAAAACTATGTCATCCAAATGGATGGAAAACTGCTATGTAATTAAATTACATAAAACTTATGTTTAGACAGAAATATTTTTTTTGAGTGTATGCACCACACGCTCACTCTCAAACCCGGACTACATTTCCCAGAATCCTCTGTCACTGATCACTGCTCCAGCTGATTCTCATTATCCCACCATATTTAAGTCCAGCGCACACACACTTAGTTGCTAGGTCTTGTTAATCCCAGTGTTACTTTTCCAAGCGTTCATTCCCGTCTTGTTTACCTGTTTGCTGATCCTGCCTGTATCATCGTTTTTGTTGTTTTCCTGCCTGCCTTTTGATCTTTTCCCTGGAATATTACTACAAGCCTGCCTGTTCCCTGCCTTTACTGTTTGCTGTGTCATTGACCTTTGCCTGTTTGACTGCGTTTTTGAATAAAGCTCGCAACTGGATCTCATCCTGTTGTCCCATCATTACAACCGTAGACTTGTTTTCAGTGGAAATCGACAGAATGCCATAAAAGTTGCAGATAACCCAACATATTCATGTATCTCCTGTTTTCCTTACATTTCTCCAGTGGGATGTTATGCATCAGTTGTGTGTGGGTGGGTGTGTGTGTTGGTAGTTGGCCCTCAGGAAAGTCTCTGTCCCTGTTCTGTATCTGCAAGCGTGTGTTGCTTCAGAGCGAGAGCTGTTTGATAAGAACATCAAAAACAACAGCTAACAGTCATAAATGGAAAAACATCTTACAAATGAGGCCAGGTTCGCTTGCATAAGCAGGACGTTAAAGGGATAGTTCACCCCAAAACTCTAAATTCAGTTCCAAAACTGTGTGACTTGCTCCTTTCCATGCAGTTACACTGGATGTGTGGCGACGCTTTGACATGAGGGTGAGTAAATAACATCAGAATTGACATGTTTGGGTGGACTGTTCCTTTAAATGTTTTCTCTGAGTCCATGTGCGCAGCAGGTCTTCGTCTGGAGAAAGCCTTAAAGTTTGAGATGCGTGAACGCTGGATTCTCCACAGACCGTCTCTCGCTGCTTTTCACATCCTGAAACATCAAACGGCTGTCAGACTCGGAACATGAAAGTGTGTTTGCTGCTGGGAAGCTTTCAGTCTCCTGAAAACAATCCAGACATGGAAGAATCGGTCACATATCATACATTAAACACACTATGAGTCTAGTACAAGAGAAAGCCAGATGAATTCGCCATCACGCTGCCGCTCTCACTACTCTACGGAAACACATTAGAGTTTAACATGTTTACTAATTATTAATAATTATTTATTAAGCTTTCAAACAATGAAAACTTGCATTTTTATTAACTTTAGGAAAGAAAAATATATTGCTAATATTGCACTTTACCTTACTGTAAAGTGTTTATAATATAATAAGTACCATTCAATAATATTATATGATTTAATAAAGTGATTTATTTAATATTATTGTATAATGCTTTTACTTAACATTAAGAAGTAAATGTTATTATTGTCAATATTTGTTTGTTTTTATGTTCATGTATTTTATAATATTCAACTTATTTTACTAGAAAATATTTGTAATTATTAATAATATGAATACTGTTTGTATAGGATAGTAAAATGTTGATCACTCCATTTATTGGGTTCATTATTGGGTTTATGCACTGAAATAATGTATTTTAATGAGACATCTTTTGCTCTCAGTAAATATATTATCACATTTAACATTAATAATCAATAATCATTTCTCAATATGAAGCCCTTGAATATGTAAGAAATGGTTGCATGTACATCGGTGACAACCAAAATATTGTGCAACGATCTGTCAGTTTGAGCGGATATTACCATAAAACATGAATCTGTCTTGCTGCGGGATTAGTGCGACACAAACCCAGATACATGTGAAGATTCTGGGTATTAAGAATGATATGAGAAATCCCAGACTTGCCGACTGGGCCGCTGTAAATTCGGGATAATTCTGAGGCTTTGACAATGGTACTTATCCAGGCGAGATAAGGCCGGCCTCTCTCAAGCTCTGAGATTAGAGGAAGCGATTTTGGCAGCGGTTCAATCCGCTCCCCTGATCTCCAGTACGTCAATACCTCAGTAGGTGGAGTATCGAGTTTCACAGCTGAGAACAAGTTCAGCCGGAGGAAACCTGGAGATGTTGGAGACCAAGATTCAAACACTGGGAGTTTGGAGTGTCAAGCGCTTTGGCAGAATCCTGGACGTGCTGCCTTGTGAGATTCATTTTATTATTTGCAATATGTTTTTAGAGGTAGCTTGCTTTTAATCCACACCTAAAAAAAAGTTGTTCATTATGGAAGCAAGTTTCCGCCGCTGAAAAAAAATAAAAATAAAAAGAAGATTATTGCGACTTTTTATGTCACAATTCTGACTTTTTTTTCACAGAATTGTGAGATGTAAAGTCGCAATTGCGTGAAAAAAAAGTCAGAATTGTGAGAAAAAGTTGCAATTCTGAGTTATAAAGTTAGAATTCTGACTTTTTTATATCTCGCAATTCTGACTTTAAAAACTCGCAATTGTGAGTTTATATCATGCAATTCTGTGGAAAAAGTCACAATTCTGACTTTATTTCTCACAATTCTGACTTTATTTCTCACAATTCTGACTTTATTTCTCACAATTCTGACTTTATTTCTCGCAATTCTGACTTTATTTCTCACAATTCTGACTTTATTTCTCACAATTCTGACTTTATTTCTCACAATTCTGACTTTATATCTCACAATTCTGACTTTATTTCTCGCAATTCTGACTTTATTTCTCACAATTCTGACTTTATTTCTCATAATTCTGACTTTATTTCTCGCAATTCTGACTTTATATCTCACAATTCTGACTTTATTTCTCACAATTCTGACTTTATTTCTCGCAATTCTGACTTTATTTCTCACAATTCTGACTTTATTTCTCACAATTCTGACTTTATTTCTCACAATTCTGACTTTATTTCTCACAATTCTGACTTTAATTCTCACAATTCTGACTTTATTTCTCACAATTCTGACTTTATATCTCACAATTCTGACTTTATTTCTCGCAATTCTGACTTTATTTCTCGCAATTCTGACTTTATTTCTCACAATTCTGACTTTATATCTCACAATTCTGACTTTATTTCTCACAATTCTGACTTTATTTCTCGCAATTCTGACTTTATTACTCGCAATTCTGACTTTATTTCTCACAATTCTGACTTTATTTCTCACAATTCTGACTTTATTTCTCACAATTCTGACTTTATATCTCACAATTCTGACTTTATTTCTCGCAATTCTGACTTTATATCTCGCAATTCTGACTTTATTTCTCGCAATTCTGACTTTATTTCTCGCAATTCTGACTTTATTTCTCACAATTCTGACTTTATTTCTCACAATTCTGACTTTATTTCTCACAATTCTGACTTTATTTCTCACAATTCTGACTTTATTTCTCACAATTCTGACTTTATTTCTCACAATTCTGACTTTATTTCTCACAATTCTGACTTTATTTCTCACAATTCTGACTTTATTTCTCACAATTCTGACTTTATATCTCACAATTCTGACTTTATTTCTCACAATTCTGACTTTATTTCTCACAATTCTGACTTTATTTCTCACAATTCTGACTTTATTTCTCACAATTCTGACTTTATTTCTCACAATTCTGACTTTATATCTCGCAATTCTGACTTTATATCTCGCAATTCTGACTTTATTTCTCGCAATTCTGACTTTATTTCTC
Source organism: Opsariichthys bidens (assembly GCA_037194245.1). NCBI lineage: Eukaryota > Metazoa > Chordata > Actinopteri > Cypriniformes > Xenocyprididae > Opsariichthys > Opsariichthys bidens. Next base: position 3,070,413 of record CM074286.1, on the reverse strand, counting down.
GCAATTCTGACTTTATTTCTCGCAATTCTGACTTTATTTCTCACAATTCTGACTTTATTTCTCACAATTCTGACTTTATTTCTCACAATTCTGACTTTATTTCTCACAATTCTGACTCTATTTCTCACAATTCTGACTTTATTTCTCACAATTCTGACTTTAAAAACTCACAATTCTGACTTTAAAAACTCGCTATTGTGAGTTTATATCATGCAATTCTGAGAAAAAAAAGTCGGAATTGTGAGATAAAAAGTCACAATAATCTTTTTTTTTCAGTTGTGGAAATGAGCTTCCATAGATTATGGCAATTAATTCAGAATTAACATTATTTCTTTTCACGAGTTCACACTTACCAATAATCAGATAGGGAATTAGTATGCATATTTGGCGTGCTGTCCGAGGAGAGGGCTCCGAGCTCGGTATTTGGCCCGAGCCCAGAGTACTCCCCCGTATCTGGTTTAGGAAGTAACCAGGCAAGTGTGAGGAGACGGGGTGGTGGAGGGATGCTGAACTGTCCAAAAGCATAGGTGAGTCAATCCCGAGCCCAGAGTACTCCTCCCGAGCCCAGAGTACTCCCCCCAAAAAGCTGCAGCCGGCGAGGGACAGGAGCCAGAAAGTTGCTAATCCCCCAAAATTTGCAGAGTGTGAAGCTGAAAGTGTCGTAATCGTAGGGAGGGGTTAGTCACTTGATTGGGAGGGCTTCTTGCGACGTCAGAGTTTGGCTTTGGCTTCAGGGAGTTGAGCCTCGCTGGTAGTTAGCTGTGGAAAGTTGCATATAAATGAGCTCCTGCGGGAGCTGAGGAGTAATACCACTGCTGTGGGAGTGGAGAAATTCCCCAGACAATATTGGTGCAATGGTGTAGAAATTGCCAGAAAAAAATGGAGCTCCGGCGGGAGAACCGCGCTATTGATGATGATGACAATAGTGATGATGATGATGATGATGACGGTAATAGTGATGATGGTGATGATGACAATAGTGGTGATGATGATGACGACGACAATAGTGGTGATGATGATGACGACGACAATAGTGATGATGATGATGACAATAGTGATGATGGCAATAGTGATGGTGATGATGATGATGACGACGATAGTGATGATGATAGAGATGATGATGATGACGACAATAGTGATGATGATGATGATGATAAGGATGATGATGATGATGACGACAATAGTGATGATGATAGTGATGACAATAGTGATGATGATGGTGATGACGACAATAGTGATGATGATGATGATGATGATACATCACCGTTGGCGTCGGCAGATGAGGATGAAGATGAAGGATGATGATTATGATAATGATGATGATGATGATGATGATGATGATGATATCCAAGGATGGGTATCTTTGAATTAAGATTCCAGTTCTGCTCATTAATTCCATTTCTTGAGCTCCTGCGGGAGCATGAGGGAACGTCACTGCTGCGGCAGTGGAGACTTTAAAGCCGCTGAGCTCCTGCGGGAGCGTGAGAGAACATCACTGCTGCGGCAGTGGAACTTTAAAGCCGCTGAGCTCCTGCGGGAGCATGAGAGAACATCGCTGCTGCGGCAGTGGAGACTTTAAAGCCGCTGAGCTCCTGCGGGAGCATGAGAGAACGTCACTGCTGCGGCAGTGGAGACTTTAAAGCCGCTGAGCTCCTGCGGGAGCGTGAGAGAACGTCACTGCTGCGGCAGTGGAGACTTTAAAGCCGCTGAGCTCCTGCGGGAGCGTGAGAGAACATTACTGCTGCGGCAGTGGAACTTTAAAGCCGCTGAGCTCCTGCGGGAGCATGAGAGAACATCACTGCTGCGGCAGTGGAGACTTTAAAGCTGCTGAGCTCCTGCGGGAGCGTGAGAGAACGTCACTGCTGCGGCAGTGGAGACTTTAAAGCCGCTGAGCTCCTGCGGGAGCGTGAGAGAACATCACTGCTGCGGCAGTGGAACTTTAAAGCCGCTGAGCTCCTGCGGGAGCGTGAGAGAACGTCACTGCTGCGGCAGTGGAGACTTTAAAGCCGCTGAGCTCCTGCGGGAGCGTGAGAGAACATCACTGCTGCGGCAGTGGAGACTTTAAAGCCGCTGAGCTCCTGCGGGAGCGTGAGAGAACATCACTGCTGCGGCAGTGGAGACTTTAAAGCCGCTGAGCTCCTGCGGGAGCGTGAGAGAACATCACTGCTGCGGCAGTGGAGACTTTAAAGCCGCTGAGCTCCTGCGGGAGCGTGAGAGAACATCACTGCTGCGGCAGTGGAGACTTTAAAGGCGCTGAGCTCCTGCGGGAGCATGAGAGAACGTCACTGCTGCGGCAGTGGAGACTTTAAAGCCGCTGAGCTCCTGCGGGAGCATTAGAGAACATCACCGTTGGCGTCGGCAGATGAGGATGAAGATGAAGGATGATGATTATGATAATGATGACCATGGTGGAGACAATGGTGTGATGGTGATGGATGATGATGATGACAATGATGACGATGATGATGATATCCAAGGATGAGTTTCTTTGAGTTATGATTCCAGTTCTGCTCGTTAATTCCATTTCTTGAGCTCCGGCGGGAGCATAAGAGAACATCACCGTTGGGTTCGGCAGATGAGGATGAAGGATGATGATTATGATAATGATGACCGTGGTGGAGACAATGGTGTGATGGTGAAAATGGTGACTGTTGATGATCGAGATTTGATGGTGTTAAGGAGTTTCAGCTGATGAGAGTTCGTTGGGCTTCTTTGATGTGATTGCGATTTGATCGGATGTAGCTTCTTGAAAGCCTCTGATGACCAGCGACCAAGTGCTTGGATCTGCTGCTGGGAAAGCCCTTTTTGGGCGGCTGTGGTTGCTGCACCAATGCGAAAAGAATGGCTGGAAAAGTGCTCTGCTGGGATGCCAGCAATATGGATTTGAGGTGTTTTTGGAACCAGAAACGAGTGACGGGGTGCTTAGAAACGTCTGTGAAAAGTGGGTCGGATGGCAGTTAAGCCTATGAGCTTCTGAAATGGATATAAGCTAGGAGGGTTTGGTATGGTTGGATTGAAGATGGGAGATTAAAAATATAGATAAAATGGCCTTTCCTTGTTTGGTCAGTCTTGCTTTTCTTTATGAAGTATGAGAAGGTTTCGTTATCGAGAATGACGTGATGGTGAGAAGGGAAAAGTCTGGAAAAGACCGGCTGTAGGTGGAGTGAAAGGACTTAAAACTCCTCCATGCAGTTAGGTAAGATTGTAGTGTCCTCAGGGATACGGCTTGGAGAATAATGTTGAGAGAAGCATCAAGGAGTGATTTGATTGGATGGTCTATAGGGAATATCAGCTCTGAAAAGTGAGGTACTGGAGTTGGAAATGGGTCCGCTTCTGGTGCCAGCTGCTTGGAGGATCTGCGCTCGGATGCTGCTGGTGACAGGGGGTGGTTCCAGGGTTGTTGCGTTCGCTGGGATAGGCATTAGCTTAGCAGAAAACAAGGTGAAAGGAGATATTATTTGGAGGAAAGCCATAGTAGGAAAAGAGGCCGGGGCCTAACTCACATGCGGAGGCAACCTCACGCTTGTGTCGACCCCTGGCGCCTGGGGAGAAAAGAGAGGCGGTGGAAACAAGGGTTATGAGGAAGAAAGTGGACGTCTGGGCCTGCGCTGCTAGCGGAGGCAGCCTCGCGCTGGAAATAGACAGAGGAGCGGCAGGCCACGGACAGGGGAGAGAATTAGAAAAAGTGACAGGAAAAGACTGGGGAGGCATACTTACCGTGAAAGGATAGCCTACGCTTTTGGGGGAAAGCCATAGCCGGAAAAGAGGCCGGGGCCTAACTCACATGCGGAGGCAACCTCACGCTTGTGTCGACCCCTGGCGCCTGGGGAGAAAAGAGAGGCGGTGGAAACAAGGGTTATGAGGAAGAAAGTGGACGTCTGGGCCTGCGCTGCTAGCGGAGGCAGCCTCGCGCTGGAAATAGACAGAGGAGCGGCAGGCCACGGACAGGGGAGAGAATTAGAAAAAGTGACAGGAAAAGACTGGGGAGGCATACTTACCGTGAAAGGATAGCCCACGCTGGTAGGGGCTATTATAGGAACTCTGGAAGCAGTGTTAGGAAAAACTGCGGTTTGTAGCTCGGCGGAGCTAGGAGAGGATTTGGGGCCGGGCGGCGGCAGAGTCTGGGGTGCAAATCAAAGACTCGGGGGGAGATATGAGATGAAAAGGCGGCCTTGCAGGATTAAATGCGTTAATCATGAAGTTTAAGTGGTCAAGCAAAGACAGTAGTTCACATTTGTAGGAAAATTAGACTGTCTAGGAAAGCAGACCAGACCAGAAAAATCTTTTCGATTTCCCTTGTGCACACTCTGTAGGTGAACAATCCAAGTTAATGCCCTGAATTCACTGGACTTGGCTGGACCCATGGTTTTAACCAAGGCAAATGATGAGAAGCCTAAAACATGCTGCGCATATTCGCCTCTGACGCAGTTTGATCCTGTTGTCATTAGTTGATATTGGATGATCGTCGAACAGCAGAGTACAGTCTGATTTGTGATCGTTTGCTCCTTATCTGGGCTGGTTTGTGTGGCACATACACATTAATCAAGTTCAAAAGAGACTTACGGTAAAGTTGAAAGCTTGAATAAAATGTGCGCATAAATTTATTCAATCGTGTTCAACAATCACTGAAGGATCACAACACAGTTACTTAAAGAAACACTTCCTACTGTATTCAGTAAGAACAAACGTTTTTATGAATTTGTCCTACCAGTCTGTGCAGCGTCTCTTTCCCAATGATGAAGCTGTGGGTTTAGATCATTTAACAGAAAAACATATGCGCTATATGACTTCGGTCATAATTAATTTGTTGAATAAATCGCAGGACAGTGTTGATTCTGTGTAGGCGATTTAACTGCGCGTGACTTGCGAGCCACAGCGCGTTTGTTAGAACAGCAAATCATTTGTAGAAATAGTATAAAACGCGAATTTCCTTGATCAAACGGAATATTCAGATACCATAACTGTGCCCGTTATTTAGCGTCTGAACGCGACGCGATCAGGGGCAGAAAACCAGAAGTATTTGAGCTGTGCCGTTACTGTTTTGAGCCGGCGGAGAGAGAGACTCGGCTTGCTGCGGCGGCCTGACGCTGGAGAAAAGCACGTTCAATCGCGGGAAGAGGGCGGTATTGCCCCAGACGCGAGTTTGGTGCTCGACGGGCCTTATTGTCCGTTTCTCTATGGCAGGAATGATTGAATATGCCGAAGCGGAGAAATACGGAGAAGGAGATCGCGGATGTTTCGCCCGTGGTGGCGCGTGTAGATCTCGTTGTGCTGGGACTTGTTTGTTTGGGCTGATGCCTGCGAGAAAGTTGGTTCTAGGTAGGAGATAATCGCGCATGGGCCAGAGAATTGTGGCAACGATTTCTCGAGGATGAAATATTTTCGACGGACGGGAAGATCTCGATTTCGGGCATGTTGGGTGGGCCAAATGCTGAACTGTCCAAAAGCATAGGTGAGTCAACTGCATCGATATATATATAGGTTTCTGCTCATGCTGATTAGGCAGACATGTTGATTGCTGATTAATGACAGCTGGCTGGAGTGATGTGATGATTAGCTAGATCATTTGAACGTGTTCCTCCCGAACTTTGTTAATAAAACATCATTTTTTTTTTATCTAGGATACATGTGTATCATTTTAGAACGTTCTTCTTTAAACTGCCATTGGAAGTCTAACTTCACATTTTCTTCTACTATGAAAATGCATATTTCTTGCTCTTAGCAGATACTGTTTTCATTTCATCAGGCTCTTAATGATTTATAAAATCTTTTTGGTAAATAAGAAAAAAATATCTTGCCTGCCCATCTTGCCTGCTTGAAGACACCAGTTCATTTTCAAACTGAAAACCTTCAGGACTTTCTGGTCCGGCTTTCTCAAGCCAACTTCAAACCTTATTCATCTAGTTTAGCCTACTGTACATGAGACAACGTGTAACAATGCATATGGTGCCTAAAACTAACTAACTTTTTGCCACAACTGCCAATGGACAATGACTTAAGAAGATTTATTGGCCATGAAAGATACCAAAATTTTAGAGACCAGTAAAAATGCACAATTCTCTCTTCCAATTTTGATACCACAGCTAAAACTACTAAACTAAAATAACTTTAAAATATCGCAAAAGAGAAATAAACAGTCAGTAATAATCAAATACAGTAGAACAAAGATACAAATCAAACGAACAGTGCTTTTTAGGTATGTTTTTCAATCCTCTTCAATAGAGGATTTCAGCATGTTGCTCTACGGTTGTGTGGTGTTTGCTAACTCCACAAGTAAAAAGAGAGTACTGTGGATTGCGCATTTGATGAGAAATGTATGACTTCACATTGAGACCTCTGACTTTTAATGACACATTTCGGTGATGTTTAAAAGCCGAGCACAATTTGAGACCTTTTTTGGCACATTACCGTTTCAGCAAAATCGGCTCTCCATTGGCTCTATCTCATAGCTGGAGGAGAAACGATCAAGACATTAAAGAGATCTCATTTGTGATTTGTCTTTCCTGCAGGAAACTTTAACTCACCAAAACGATTGTTTCGGAGCAAAATGAGCCACTTCTTTGTCAGACGGCTGCATTTTATCCTGCCGCATCATTCAGAAGTTTTTATCGAGCATAATTTACTGCATATTGAGTGAAAGACATGCTGAAATCTACTAGCCGGACGATTTCTTTGCGTTTCTCCAGGGAAATCGCTTTTCTGGATCCTTTTGCAGAGCTGCTGAGCACATTAAATGTAAATCTTTACGCTTTGTACGTCATCTTCTGAAGTCTTTAAATGCGCCCGTGAATGAGACGTGTAATTACGTCCTGGAGAATATGCTGCTGATTACTTCACTGTCCTCCACTTTGTCAGCACGGCCCATTTAATTACAGGTCTGACAGAATGGATGTCCCAGCACTAAAGTTTCACCCGTTTTGCTCGCATAAGTATCCGTCTGGAATTGTAACGGGATGAATTCTGTCCATGCGGCGAGAGAAATGGCCATTCAGCCGTGGCTCAATAAAGAATGCCAGTGTAAAACGTGTCAGTTTTTGAGATGATAAACATGTTTAATTCCGGCGTGCTTGACAAGATGCGGAGAATATGCATGAGTGAGTATGCATTATTAAAGGTGCTGTGCTGCTGGTTTCTCTGTGTTAATCTAGCAGGCGTTCCCTTGTGCTGACTGTGCGTGTAGCAGAAGTAAAGCGCTGTGATTCGGGTCTTATATCAGAATCGCGTGCAGCGCTTGCATATTTCATAGCCGTAAGTTGAGACCTCCGCTTTGATGCCATGCTCTGGCCTGCAGCGTAAATGACCGGCGCATGTCCTGAGATTTCGGAAGTCTCCTGCTTCTCAGATGTTTGTCTTGATTTCCTTAAGGAGAAACATCTGAGATAATCCCTGCAGCAACTGAGCTGGCAAAGTTGGACGAATCAAAAGGTTTTAGTATGATCCTTTTACCTGTTTCTTCTAGGCAATAATCGTGATGCATACATTTAGTCCATGTTGATTATAAAGGGAGAATAAACAGAGAGCAAGATTCACATAACTTTAACACAAGACAATGAACAGAGGCGAACTTTGGGCTTAAATACACAGACGATGATGAACATAACCAGGAACAATTTGAAACCGTGACAACCAATGAAAAGGGCCGCATTTGCGCTGCAGGTCTTGATACCCAATTCCAAATTTGTATACATCTTCTTTTAAAAGTGGCCCATATCAGCATTTACGCAATACACTTGGTGAAGTACACTAAGGTAGACCTGGGACTGACCAGGAAAAGCTTTGGCCGAAAAGGACGTCCATCAGAGGACACTGATTTTATAATTTTTGTAATGTGAACTTCATTTCCCAGTGTCCTTTGCCTGTGCTCATGAGTGTTGTGATTAAGTTCAGCTGTGTCTTGTTAGCTTGTTAATGTTTCCCTATATAAGCCCTTGTTTTTTCTGTTATTTTCTGGTATTTTCTTACGTAGGATGTTGTGGTGTTGTCAGTTCTGCTCCCTGGTTATCTGGATTTTTTTGTTTATTTGATATTATTCTATTAAATTATTTCTACGCTTGGTAGTGATGGGAGAAACTAATGTTTTTCAAAGCTTCGAATTAGTTAAATCAATTGCTTCGCAAAAAGATTCACTGTTTCGAAGCGTTCGAAACGCAATACGCTGGTGACGCCTACTGGTTGGAACAGGGTAAATGCAACAAAAACTCAAGTCAAACATGCAACAGCTTTTACAAACCCATTGCAAATGTTTTATTGAATATATAATTTATCAGATGCAACTAACTAATCATCTATTATCAATTTTAAGGGCTTGTTTTGTTTGTTCTATGGATGGGTCCATTAAACAGAGACTGTTAGCTACTATTATTAATTTTAACTATACAAAGACCTCATTAAAATATCTTCAAATGTATAAAACTCATCAGAGATCAGACACTTTGACACTTGATAATCAGATAATAGACATAGACACTTGTTCAATCATTCGCAGCTGGGGGCGATCTCAATGAATCCGCTTCTTCTTTGGGTTCACAGAGATCACCCCCCCCCATTAACATTTTGAAATGTTTCAAAACAGTTATGACGTAACGAAGCCTCGTTTACTGAAATCATGTGACTTTGGCTGTTTGAAATGCTCTGAACCACTGATTCGAAACAAAAGATTCCTAAATGTTTCGAAGCTTCATGAAGCAGTGTTTCGAAAGCGCCCATCACTCGGACTTGGATCCCGCCTACTCTCACCTCTGAAAGCTCAACATAACAGATAAATAGAGAGATTTTGTTACTCTATTAATATTGTGTGCGATTTTGGGAGACTGCCGCAAAAACTCACTGGCCCGAGCGTTCCCTCCAAACAATGTTTTGGTTGGGACTTGGAACCATTCTGTGAGGGAAGTTGTCCCACTGGACCGTGAGCTTGAACTGCGAGATTTCATTTTCCAAATTATGCAGATAACTCTAACGCCAGAGCATTCTTCAGCCAACATGGCAGCCATGCCAGAGCCTCTTCTCGACATGACCGCCATGCCAGAGACTTCAGCCAATATGGCCACCACATCTGAGTCTGCAGCCCCTGAATCTGTTCCAGAGTCCGCTCCAGCCCCAGATTTAAGCCCAAAGATTACAATGATGGTGACCATCTTGTGTGTGTGGTTAGAACACCCCCCCAATACTCCTCCCAAGAAAATGGGGGCGGGGCTACCTGTCCATGGCCACGGAGAGTGGCCAAGAGTCGCGCACTCTCCCAGACATGGCCATAGAGGCCGTCCCGGAGCTGCCAGCGGTCATCCGTGAGTTTCCTGTCAGTCCTGACACAACCACGGAAGTCACCCTGCCTGTTTTGTCTCGGCTAAGGAGGCCACTGTTAAAGACTACTTGCTTTGCCACTGACATTATTCCTGAATGTCCTGCCAGCCCTGTTATGGACACGGAGGCTATATCTGAACTGTCTGCCTGTTTTGACATGGCTCGTGAGGACAAGCCTTATCTCTCTGTTCTCTGTGTTCCAGTTCTTCCTGATCTACCCTGGTGGTCTTCTGCTCTGGCTTGGTGGTTCTCAGCTACACCTTAGTGGACTTTGGCACTGCCTGCTCTGCCGTGGTGATCATTTACAATTAGATTTACATTTATTCATTTGGCAGACGCTTTTATCCAAAGCGACTTACAAGGGGAGCAATTAGGGGTTACGTGCCTCGCTCAAGGGCACTTTAGTCATGGTATCGAAGGTGGAGAGAGTGCTGTTCATTCACAATCCCCACCTTAAATTCCTGCCACAACTACGACTGATCATCAGCTATGCCTTGGTAGTCTCCAGCTCCACTGTGGTGGTCACCAGCCCTGTCTGTCCTGTTGTGGTCATCTGGTCCACCATGCCGGTCTTTCGCTCTGGTGGCTCCCGACAGCTCCACCCTGACCACCTGCTCCACCCTGGCTCCTCGATTCTCAACATAAAAGAAGTAAAAACAGCACAATTTGCAATGGATGTAGACAAAATGATAATACAAGCTTATGCTTTCCTGTCCATCTGTTAAGGTCAGCAAAACATTGGGTTGAGCATTCGGCCTCCATTGTGCCATTGAAAAGAGTCATGTGATCACGGATGGTGTCTACCTGAGTTGGCGTCATTCGCCACTGTCGCTTTTTCAATGACATACGGCACACATTCACGGGGGGAATATCCGACCAGTCCGCTTGCACGGCAGATGCAAATGCAAATATTCGAGTCATATCAGATATATTTCCACATGTACATAAGGCCTGAGAATATATTTTTTCCTGCTTACATGTTCGTAGGTCGTATCCAATCTGTGCCACATGGGAGAAAACAAAAAAACGGGATTGGGTAACCAAGTATTGTAAATGTGGCTAAGACAGTGAAACTGAACATATGTGACAATTTTCCAGCTACAGGACAGTTTGAGTCAAAAATGCTAATGTGATTTACATGAAACTACATAAAAACCCATGTTAGACCATTAAAATCCCCCAAAAGTTGTCCTAACTAGTCAACAAAATCATTCCCGTAAGCCTCTTATTTACCCAAGAACCTCCAAACCAGAGTCATATCTATAGATTTGAACCACTAATATAGAATGATTCTATTCTCCAGACGTGCACTGGAAAAACTATAAAAAGCAGATGATATTTCGATTGCACACAGCAGAGGTGAAACAGCTCGGTCTGTGTGCTCATGTGTGTGTTCAGTGTTCTAATGACGTCCTGTGACAGTAGATGCTAATGAGATGGAGTTCTGAATTTCTCGCACTAACTGCATTTCAGATTAGCGCTCGCTACCTAAACAAACTTCAGTTTAAGCTTTAGAGTTCTTATCAATTATTAAAACCTGCATCAGCAATAACCTTTATTAATATTCACAGCAAAATCCGGAAGAATTTAGTATGCTTTTTAATGCCGCATTATTTGGCCACTATAAATCATTCATGACATCTGGTGACTCTTTTCAAATGAACATGTTCTGCATTGGACCACTAAAAATGAGTCATAATTAACGATTTAAGTTAGATGACATGAAGTTGTATGTAATGAAATGACGTGCCGGTGGTCTAATGACGAATAATCTCAATAATGACTAAACAATGTCCATTTTGTCTGGGATGTTCATGAAACTTCTCAACCAGGGTGAAGAATCGGAACAATCTTCATTTACCATGTTTGATTAGAAGCTTCTCCAAAAGTTGAAAGTGTCTCTTGGCAAGTTGAAATTCAGTGCACGTCGCTCCTCTTTTCCATAATAGCGAGCCTTTGAGACTCTTGAAGCTCGCTGCTCTATCTGCAAAACTGGTTTCATCAGCACATTTTAAAGAATTCATTAAGGTCCTTGGGTCACATTGACTGTCATATCCCTCCTTTTTATAATTTTCTGGAATCCCATTAAAATGTTTATCTATTTTCATCCTCAGCCTATCTGAGGTTAATGGATATTTGCAGTTACAGACCTGAAATCGACCTTTTGCTTCATGCTTTGTCCGTCTTTGTCACAGTTTTGCATTTGTTCACATCAAAAAGCTATTAAAACATGTGAATCTACTTGCTTTCATATTTGAGTCATGCACTCAACAGTGCTCTCGTAAATTAAGTGCACCGTTGCAATATCTGCAATTTGCAGCCTTTCCAAAGGAATCTGAAGTCTCTCTCCAAATTGAAATGTGACAGACACCTGTCTGAGTTACTTCAGATGTCCCTTATTGAAGGTCTGTCTAATGAAGAGGTGGCTATTAGCGCATCCCCACCGAGAATCCATGAGATTGGTGTCGAAACTGAGCCAAACAAATGGCAGACGGGCGCATCAGTCAATAACACTAAGCCAATTAAAATCACTCTTCATTTGGGCTGTGATCTCTATTGATCTGCCTTTCAATTCTCATCCATCAGACCTCTGGATTCCCCCAGAAGCTTCTGCGATTCCATCTTAAACCGCTCATAAGCACGCACGCAGTTTAGACGCTGTGTTTATGTCCCAAGGTTGTTTTGAGCTTAGGAAAACAGAAGCACGGTGTTGTCTAAGAGTCATTCCAGTTCATTGGCCTTCATTGCTCCAATTTGCCTCGACATTCTCTTGCAAAATCATGTAACAGAGTTGTAAGAAGTGTGTTTTGAATCTATCTATCTATCTATCTATCTATCTATCTATCTATCTATCTATCTATCTATCTATCTATCTATCTATCTATCCATCCATCCATCCATCCATCCATCATCTATCCATACATCCATCCATCTCTCTATTTGTCCATCCATCCATCCATCCATCCATCCATCCCTATTTAACCATTTATCTATCATCCATCTCTATTTAACCATTTATCTGTCCATCCATCCATCCATCCATCCATCCATTTGTCCATCCATCCATCCATTTGTCCATCCATCCATCCCTCTATTTGTCCATCCATCATCCATTTGTCCATCCATCCATCCATCCATCCATCCATCCATCCATCCATCCCTATTTAACCATTTATCTATCCATCCATCATCCATTTGTCCATCCATCCATCCATTTGTCCATCCATCCCTCTATTTGTCCATCCATCATCCATTTGTCCATCCATCCATCCATCCATCCATCCCTATTTAACCATTTATCTATCCATCCATCATCCATCCCTATTTAACCATTTATCTATCCATCCATCATCCATTTGTCCATCCATCCATCCCTCTATTTGTCCATCCATCCATCCATCCATCCATCCATCCATCCATCCATCCATCTATCCATCCATCCATCCCTATTTAACCATTTATCTATCCATCCATCCATTTGTCCATCCATCCATCCCTCTATTTGTCCATCCATCCATCCATCCATCCATTTGTCCATCCATCCATCCCTCTATTTGTCCATCCATCCATCTGTCCCTATTTAACCATTTATCTATCCATCCATCATCCATTTGTCCATCCATCCATTCCATCCATCCATCCATCCATCCCTATTTAACCATTTATCCATCCATCCATCCATCCATCATCTATCCATACATCCATCCATCCCTCTTTTTGTCCATCCATCCATCCATCCATCCATCCATCCATCCATCCCCATTTAACCATTTATCTATCCATCCATCATCCATTTGTCCATCCATCCATCCCTCTATTTGTCCATCCATCCATCCATCCCTATTTAACCATTTATCTATCCATCCATCATCCATTTGTCCATCCATCCATTCCATCCATCCATCCATCCATCCATCCATCCTTATTTAACCATTTATCTATCAATCCATCTATCCATCCATCCATCTAGTTTGATTTAAAAGAGAAACTATTATGCCCTTTACAAAGTCTTTTAGACTTTAACAGATTTTCATGCTTGAATGTTCAAAAACACCTTATTTTTTACATTGTTGCAGCACCTCTCTTCTCAGTCTGTCAGTAAAGCTCTGTTTAGGTGTCTGTTTATGAGGTGGCTAATTCATGCCACCTCACTTGTACAAATTCATACAACTCGTCTAAGCCCCAATTAATGATTTTAGGGGCGGGGTTATAGGGGTAGGTCATTCATACGAATTCATATAAATTTGGCAGCTCGTAATTACGTACGATTTAGCAAAAAACGTACAAATTTCGTAAGAGTGAGGTTGTGCAAGTTCATTCGAATTAGCCACCTCGTACGAATTGCCGTGAGATCAAGTTGGATATAGAGAATAACTCCCTGGTTTGGAACTTTGCAGAGCTTTTTCACGCTCAAACAGCAACATTACACACTTAAGAAAGATGAACGTGAAATATCATGATAGGACCCCTTTAAGTAAACAAATTTGTTGCTGCGTTTGATGTCCAATGTTAAATCTGGATGCAGTATATGCAACTAAAGACGTGTGAAAGGAAGCTTGTGTAGCTCTGGAGGCGTTTATGTTCACATGCTTATTTACATGTTTCAGCTTACGGTTTAACATTCATACACTGGCATCTCTAGGAAGATTTATCAGATATATGGAAAGATTATTGGTGGGTGAATTATGAGTCACTGTCGAGGGAAATTATTCGGATGTTGTCTTTAGAGGGTTTGCGAAAGCATGCCAGCGTCATGATTTACAGCACTGCAGCCCTTCCTCTCTTTTTGCTTACAGTTTTTAATACTCCACACCTAAACGTTAATAATCATTTTTTTGCCAACTCCAAGGTCTCAGACTGTCAGTATCTTTCCCTTCAGGCGCAAAAGCAAGTTTCTGCTTCAGCAAGTTTGATAATAATCTGACCTCATCTGGTTTGGTTAGCCGAGAGTTCACAGCTGCAGTGGGCAGGTAATGAATTCTGTTCCATTTTAAAATTCTACAGATATCACTTACGTGGACCTTGTGAACCGCCTCCATCTGTTCCCATTAAAGGTTGCTAAACTATCAGACCCAGTGAGTTTTCTTTCTGAAGTTATAGAATTAATTTTCATCATGTTGCGTCTTGATCTCTTGTTCTATGCAAAGTAGAAAAGTACGTCCAGATGTGGGAGGTTACCAAGTGGAATGGCAGTTGTGCATGTGCATAATCATTAGTTCTTGTGTGCGAAGGCTATATTTAAAAAAAAAAAATGCTGGGTTAAAAACAACCCAAGTTGGGTTGAAAATGGATAAACCGAGCGATTGGGTTGTTTCAAACCGAGTGGTTGGGTTAAATGTTTGCGCAATGTGCTGGGCAGTTAAATTTAGCACGAAATTTGGTAAATATTATTATATGTCTAGATTAAAATGAACCCGGAATAGGATGGACAAGGCAACAATAATAATCAAAAAGTGAACATTTTTAAATTAAATGTTCATTTATTAAACATACTAATGAATGTTAGTTTATTAATCCAACATATTTTGGGTTTATTTTAAGCAAGCAATACGGTAATTTTTAAACAATAGTTGAGTTAAATAAAACTACCCAACATTTAAACAACCCAATTACTGGGTTTGTTTATTTGTAACCCAACTTTGGGTGTTTTTAACCCAGCATTTGTTGGAGTGTAGCATCTCTTGTGCTCATATGCACTTAGAGCAAGTGATTGGGGCAAACCCCTAAGTAGTTAAATTTACTTTTGAAAACACCACTCATGTTTTCTTTAGTAAATATAAAGCTGTTATTCGGGGATGTCATTCTAGAGAAACTGTGTGTAAATTCATTTTGTGTTTTTGTGTGTTATTTAAATGAACGCAGCCCTTCTTTACGGGACATGTTGACAGTAATGGTTAATAAAAGGTTCCCATGCGTTATGAAGTGGCGAACTTACCAAAAATCATAACGAAGACTCACTGATTTCTGAAAGCTTTATTTGTTAACAGTTTTTATGCACAAACAAGCTGTTTTCTAAATCGCATCCTACTGTATGTATGCAAGTTTGCAATATGTAATCAGAATAGGTACTGCATTGAATACTGTATTTCACAATGCAATAAGACCATCTGTTTCCAGTGTGAATTTTCGATATTAAGGTGTTTCTCACAAAATTGGATAAAAAATTAAAAATGATATTCTTTTTACTCTTAAAATGATAACTGGATTAACTGTTTGCTTATAGAAACATGCAGTAGTAGTAGTAAACAAATGATTATTTAATAGAAAATGCTTTATTCACAAACGATCTACATTTGTGTAGGCATTTGTGACCTAATCGTGAGAGAGCTGGACTTGTAGCCCAAAGGCTGTGGCTCCATGGGGCCTTTCTAAGTGAAACAATGGGGTTTTGTAAGAAAAATATACATATTTATAACTTTATATACTAGATTCACTGGCTTCCGTACACGAGTCGAGTTTTGGCGGAGCTTTGACCTGACGCATGACGTATTAACGAATGCAGAAGCGCAGAGGATAATGTAATGAAGGGCGAGTCAGTGGAGTGAGATCCAATAGCAGATTTTAATAGAAAACAGAATGGTCGTAACAGACAGGGTCAAACGTGGCAAATAGGAATATCGGAGGTAAGCAGGTTCGTGGTCAGTAAACAGGCGAGGGCTCGGTTATAGGTGGCAGGCAAACAACAGTACAGTAATCCAAAGCGGTCAAACAGGGTATGCAGCGAACAATCAATGACCGGAACAGACAGGCAGAAAACAGGACCAGAAAAAACAAGACATGGGAAATAACGCTCAGAACTGACAGGGAACCTAATCAAGACTTTGTGGTTAGTTTTGTGTGAGAATGGTGCTTATATGTGGTGTGGGTGATGAGGTGCAGCTGGTGCGGTAATCGGTGACTGGGCACGGGGCTTATGGGAAATGTAGTTCATGTGAATAAGTGAGTGAGGGTGAGAGTGGGTGAAAGTCTAGGATGAAGTGCCCTCCTGTGGTGGTCATGGGCACTTGTTGCGAATTAGAAGTCTAAAATGAGAATTTTTAAAGAGAAATGTCAGAGGAGCTTGAGTTTGTTCTTCAGCCCTGTTTGTTTGAACTGTAAGAGGCGTCTACTACATCGTACGTCATACGTCAGAACTCAACTCTGGAGACAGACGTTACCGGAAGTTATGTGTGACAAGCAGGGCGAGGTGAGAGCCGTGAGGGATCTTACTTTCGTATTGTTGTTTGTTTATTGTATGGTTATTAAAGTACGTTGAATGTTCGCCGGTTCCCGGTTCTCCTTCTTCCCTTATAAACGAACTTCGTTACACTATGATTCTAGTTTATAAAGTTATAACTATAGGTGGCTTTGCTTCAGAAGGCCTTTATTAACCCCGATATGGGTTACTTTTATGATGGATGGATGCACTTTTTTGGGCTTCAAAATCTCGACCCCTATTCACTAAAGCTTGGAAGAGCCAGACTATTTTTTTAACATATCTCGGATTGTGTTTGTCTGAAAGAAGACAGTCATATACACCTAGGATGGCTTGAGCGTGAGTAAATCATTTTTGGGCGAACTATCCCTTTAACAATGCAATCCAATGCACATGACTTTCTTCACTCATTATCCGCCAAAGCTCAGCTACTTAACATGGCACAAAATCATCTTCATCCATTTCTTCTTGACCACTGAAGCATAACCTGAAATCAATTACTGTAACACACACATTCCGAATGACTAGCAAAACAGGTGCGAATTGGCATAATTGTTTGACATTGTCCTTTTCCTAGCGCTCTCGGTATAGAAGCGAGCTGAAAATAAGTGGTGGAGTGGTGGAATAATGTGCTTGCGGATGTCCGCTTCATTGTGCGAAACTTGCTAATGAATAAGAATGAAGCTGTAGCGCCGTTGTGAAGGAGAGACAGCGTGACACAAACGTGCCAGATTTGGCGACGCTGTTACTGGCGCGCCGCCTAGAGAGAGCCACGGCACAGAAGAGCTGGCAGAGCCCGTGTTCTCTTGTCATGACAGTCGGATCGGCCCCAGCCAGCACATTGTTAGAGGGGTGATTAATTATGGTGCTGATGAAACGTGATGGAGGTGGAGATGTCAGCGAGATGACAGCGCTCGTCAACAGCATGCGGCAGGGGGGACACATCACACGGCGACATCTGGACGGATCCTCAGCCTCCACACCAGCGCTGTCTCCGCGAAGCCCTTAATGTCCCGGACAGCGTCTATTTATGTATGTAATGCTGGAGCAGCCGGTCAATGTCAAGGTGACGTGTGCAAAGCTGCTTCATTTACACTACAATCATGATAAGAGCGGCCCTTTTCTCTTTTTTCTCATTATTTGACCTAGAGAACATCACTAGATTATTTATGTGTGTCACAATGAAAACAAAACTGTGGTCAGAAAGTTTTCTTTCATTGAAATGAGTGCAGCAAATACACATAAGATTGATCAAATGTGACAGTATACATTTATAATATAACAAAAGATTTCTATTTCGCTGTTGTCGTGAACTTTCTACTCAAAGAATCATGATGAAATGTAGCACGATTTTCACAGAAATATGAAGCGGCACAACTGTTTCCAACATTGATAATAATCAGAAATGAGCAGCAAATCATCATGATTTCTGAAGGATCATGTGACACTGAAGACTGGAGAAATGATGCTGAAAATTCAGCTTCGATCACAGGAATAAATACGTTCACATTGAAAACAATCATTTTAAATTATAATAATTTTTCACAATATTACTGTATTTTTAACAAGTAAATGCAGCCTTTTAATGTTTATAACATTAACAAATTACATACATGTGGGACTTTCTTTCTTCTGTGAAACACAAAAGAAGATATTTTGAAAAATGTATGTTTTATGTCCATATGAAAGTATATAATTGCGATCTTCAAAACTTCCTTTGTGCTCTACAGAAGAATAAAAGTCATACAGGTTTGGAGTGACATGAGAGTGAATAAATAATGACAGAAATTTCATTTTTGGGTGAACTGTCCTTTTAACTAAGCGTTACTTTTTAAGTTTTACATATGAGTAAATAAACTCCTTTTTGATCCTGACCTCAATTTCCTAATGTCTGCAGATCTTTTAACCCAAGCATGAGCATCATGAGGGGATAATTGAATATTTTCCTTTAAGAAAAACACAGAAAACTCAGTAAATTTCCCAGATGAATTGCTCTATTTATGAACTAAATGAAATGGATGTTGGAAAGCCCAAAGCTGCAGAGAGCAGTCCGGCGTGCGTTTGTGAATCTCACGTTTAAACCTTTGTTTGCCATGCCGACGGGATCTATTTCTGGCTCATGTGTCGAAGGTGAAGAGAAACACAAACCTGCATTTTATTTCCCATCTTTAGCCTTGGATCATCTATTTTCTTTATGCATTCCCTTGTGAAAAAGAAGTACTTATTATAGAAATAATGTGCTTTAAAAGAATACTTAAAGGGTTAGTTCACCCAAAAACTCTCCCTCATGTTGCTCAACACCCGTAAGACCTTTGTTCATCTTCAGAACACAAATTTAGATATTTTTGATGAAATCCGAGAGGTTTCTGGCCTTCGATAGACACAACGACCACTTTCAAGTCCCAGAAAAGTAGTGAAATAAATCGTTAAAAAAGTCCCCGGGACTACAGTGGTTCAACCGTAATGTTACGAAGCGACGGGAATACTTTTTAAAAACTTCTTTAATCTTTAAATCATAATTTTTAGGGTAAAATGATTTACGTTCTCAACGGGCAACAGGTTTTGTGAGATTAAGGTGACTTATATTTATATTTCTGGCCGTGAGTTGAACTCTGTGTCAAACAGCAGGTGAACATATGGACTGGCGTTGTGCTGCGTGGCTCTTGGTCGAGCCATTAATTAAGATATAAGCATTTCTGTCAGACCGCGAGTGTCTGATTTTATGCGTGCTGCTGCATTATTTCGGGTGCAGTCGCATCATGATCGTGGGCCGCCGTGGACAGTCTGCTAAATCTATAGTGACACTGTGTGTTAATTTTAGCTGCTGTGTTTGTCTAGAGGATCTTTTCAGTGAAACCTGTGACATTGATTTGGTCTTTTTGGAGTTTGAGTGAAAAACCTTCCGGTGTTGCATCAGAAAAGAGCAGACAGCTGCCCACAAAACACAACTGATCCCAGATCACACCAGCGGTTGCATGAACCGCTGAGACAATAGTCTTACAAATCCATTTTTTTTTCATTAGGACACAGACGTAACATAATGCACGTTAATGTAACTGACTCTTAGATGATGAACACAAACTAGCCCTGCTTTACTTTATCGAGGACTTCTAAAGTCATGTACGTTCGACTGTTATGTGACCTTGATTGTGATTGGTCAGTGGCATTATTCAGTAGTCAGACTGGGAAAAATTATTTACTTTGAAACATTTTATACTCAGAAATTGCAGTAAAACTAGAAATTTCATGAAAGAAACGGCAAGAAACATTGACAAAACACTTCATCTGCTACAGTAACCACACCCCAATCTCTCCACCTGCTACAGTAGCCCCGCCCCAAACACTTCATCTGCTACAGTGGCCACACCCCAATCTCTCCACCTGCTACAGTAGCCCCACCCCAAACACTTCATCTGCTACAGTAACAACACCCCAATCTCTCCACCTGCTACAGTAGCCCGCCCCAAACACTTCATCTGCTACAGTGGCCACACCCCAAACTCTCCATCTGCTACAGTAGCCCCACCCCAAACATTTCATCTGCTACAGTAACCACACCCCAATCTCTCAACCTGCTACAGTAGCCCCACCCCAAACACTTCATCTGCTACAGTAACCACACCCCAATCTCTCCACCTGCTACAGTAGCCCCACCCCAAACACTTCATCTGCTACAGTGGCCACACCCCAATCTCTCCACCTGCTACAGTAGCCCCACCCAAACACTTCATCTGCTACAGTAACCACACCCCAATCTCTCAACCTGCTACAGTAGCCCCACCCAAACACTTCATCTGCTACAGTAACCACACCCCAATCTCTCCACCTGCTACAGTAGCCCCACCCCAAACACTTCATCTGCTACAGTAACAACACCCAATCTCTCCACCTGCTACAGTAGCCCCGCCCCAAACATTTCATCTGCTACAGTAACCACACCCCAATCTCTCAACCTGCTACAGTAGCCCCACCCCAAACACTTCATCTGCTACAGTAGCCCCACCCCAAACATGCCATCTGCTACAGTAACCACACCCCAAACTCTCCATCTGCTACAGTAGCCCCACCCCAAACATTTCATCTGCTACAGTAACCACACCCCAATCTCTCAACCTGCTACAGTAGCCCCACCCCAAACACTTCATCTGCTACAGTAACCACACCCCAATCTCTCCACCTGCTACAGTAGCCCCACCCCAAACACTTCATCTGCTACAGTAACAACACCCCAATCTCTCCACCTGCTACAGTAGCCCCGCCCCAAACATTTCATCTGCTACAGTAACCACACCCCAATCTCTCAACCTGCTACAGTAGCCCCACCCCAAACACTTCATCTGCTACAGTAGCCCCACCCCAAACATGCCATCTGCTACAGTAACCACACCCCAAACTCTCCATCTGCTACAGTAGCCCCACCCCAAACATTTCATCTGCTACAGTAACCACACCCCAATCTCTCAACCTGCTACAGTAGCCCCACCCCAAACACTTCATCTGCTACAGTAACCACACCCAATCTCTCCACCTGCTACAGTAGCCCCACCCCAAACACTTCATCTGCTACAGTAACCACACCCCAATCTCTCAACCTGCTACAGTAGCCCCACCCCAAACACTTCATCTGCTACAGTAACCACACCCCAATCTCTCCACCTGCTACAGTAGCCCCACCCCAAACACTTCATCTGCTACAGTGGCCACACCCCAATCTCTCCACCTGCTACAGTAGCCCCACCCAAACACTTCATCTGCTACAGTAACCACACCCCAATCTCTCCACCTGCTACAGTAGCCCCACCCCAAACACTTCATCTGCTACAGTGGCCACACCCCAAACTCTCCATCTGCTACAGTAGCCCCGCCCCAAACACTTCATCTGCTACAGTAGCCCCACCCCAAACATGCCATCTGCTACAGTAACCACACCCCAAACTCTCCATCTGCTACAGTAGCCCCGCCCCAAACACTTCATCTGCTACAGTAGCCACACCCCAATCTCTCCATCTGCTACAGTAGCCCCACCCCAAACTCTCCTCCATTTATAGTAGCTACACCCAAACTGCTACAGTAGCCACAAATTACAAAATTGAGCATGAAATTTTGTATTTTCTTGTAAAACTTTTTTTCTTGTAAAACACTTTTTGTATTAGAATGTTTGAAAAATCATTTTTCATGCATATATGTATGACTCTAAATTGCAAAATAAATTGTTGTCTCAGGCCAGTTATTTCTCGTATGCTCTCTTTCTTGTCACATTATAATACAAAGTTCTCTCATGAAACTCTAGATGGCACAGGCTGATAGGTCCTTAAGGCAATCTACTTGCAAACACATCATTCTCTGTTGATTGGTTTCCGCTGTATCAGTAGCCCATGAGCTCACTTCTCAACCTTCAAATACTTGGTCAGCATTTGCTGTCGCATTTGCAGCACGCTTTCAGAAACCTTCCCACTTCCCCAGCTCCACCTATATAGATGTGCTATGGGTAATTCATGTTGTACAGCAGCAGCAGCGATAACAGCACCAAAAGTGTCCTTAAATCAGTATTCGTTCTGTCCGGCCTCATCAATCCCACTTGTTTCTGACATTTCTGTAGCTCAAACAACAAACGCCAAGGTTCGAATCCCAGGGAAAGTTTACAATGCTCATCCTAATTTTTTAAAATTCTAGAACATCCTGTATTGCTCACATATATGTTACATTATTACATGTTGACATTTTGTAAGCCTCATTCCCTTTAAACATCAAAAGTTATACGATCTATTGCTCAAAAGTTATAAAGGTAAATCATCTAAATCCTAATTTCACCATCATGGGTAAGAAACAAATCTGTTCAACATCAACAACGCACATTGCCGCTGGTGTGTTTGGCCCGTAACTGCTGTTTGCAGTTATGTTTAATAGTTATAATTGGATATGACTCTCATTAGAGCGTTTATGATGGGTAGAGAGCGAAATAACTAAAGGCATCTGCTCCGACCTGATCCGGGATGTGACAGCGGGATATGAACAGATGTTATAAGCTGATTGAAGCCCAATTGATGAATGCGTAACAGAGCATTACATCACCGTGTGCGTGTGTGTGTGTGTGTGTGTGTGTTAATGTAGGCAATCGCTGATTCGTCACCTCTCACATTCTGTCCAGTAAACAGTGTTTCCCCTGATGTGTCCATGTCAGAAGGTCACAAACGCTGAACGCCACAGTTTATAGTGCACTCTCTGCAAATTATAAATCAATATGTGCTTTCTCGACTGATAAATATAGACCTGTGCAGTTGTGTCAAAAAATGTCAGGTGCATTAATAAAACTAATTGACCATAAATATTAATAACATGAAACTATATTTAGGGGCACCTATTGTATCTGGAAGTGTTCATCATCATCATCATCATCATCTTCTTCTTCTTCTTCTTCTGCTCCTCTTGAGTCTATGGCAGCCCATAGAACCATATGGTAAAAAGTTGTGAAATTTGGCACACAGATAGAGAACAGTCTGAACGTCTTCAACCCAATCTCTCTAGCGCCACCAACTGTACAAATTTGCACTCAAGAAAATACTTTCTACTTCAAAATGTCACGTTTTATTCGATCTTTCTTTGAAATGATTTGTGAAATTTACAAGCAGTTTCTGAGTGAAAATTGTTTCAAAGTAAATCCTACAGCACATGTTTTTTTTTCAGCGTTGAGTTAGAATTATTCATCAGCATCGTGAATGTTAACCTGTAATCCTAGCAGTCGATTATCATGTACTGTGATGGCGTCAAACGGCCTTTCGTAAGGAAACAAGACGCTTGAAAAATATGGAGTGTGTATATGGCTTCTTCTCTTCAGGGCTGTTCAAAACATCAAAGTACTTCCAGAGGACAGAGACGCATCTCATATGGAAAACAGTGTTTCATTTGCATTACAAAGTGTCTCAGGAGAATCATATTTGTTCATTTTAACATGCACAGTTTGCAATTTTGACCACTTAAAAGTCCTTTTTAGAATAATTTCTATATCACCTAGCAACCACTTGGAACACTCTTGGATTCTCTTGACCAGAAGACCAGCAAAATTGAAACTTTGAATCAAATGTGATACATAAGATGATCAATTTACATAAACCGGTTAACACTGCAATAAATAAATAAATTCTGTGAAATTTACGGAAAATAACTGGTAGCTGTGGTTTGCATAAATTTACCATTTATATATATATATATATATAAACAGTAGCAACATTTTAGGTTGCACAGATTTAATGCAAATTTACAGTAAAAAAAAAAAGTATTTCATTAACTGATTTAATATACCAACCTATACTACTAACTGTTTTGTACCTTTGTAATACACTGACAACCACCAATAACAGGCGGTAATAAAAATGTCACATGGTAACACACGACTTTAAAAAGTGCAATTAACATTAATTTTACAACATTAGATGTTTAAACCCCTAATGTACATAACTGGTTAGGTAAGCAGGGAATTAATTTTCACTGTAAATTGTACAATAATTGTTCTTTTTCACTTCCAATAACTGTAAAACCAATCATAACCTCGAATCCGCCATCTAATCTGACAGAGCAGATTTTGTGCTTTCGGCGCTTGAAACAACATTCCTTCTGACGTTCATTCATGTTTATTTGATGCTATAAATGAACTAGTATGAAGAGATGATCGCTTCACGACACATTAAAGACACACTAGACGCTATTTATTGATTAAACCTCTTTAAAAGATTACAATATTTTAAATATGAAACTGTTTCATACATTGTCAGTGTCTTCTTTGCTCCGCGATGCATTTTTCACTCCGTGAGAACATGATGTGTGGCGTGAGAGAGCAATGCTTACAGTAACTAAAGGGGGCGGGGCTTTGCGAAGGATCAATTAACGAGTTTTTATTGTCGCATTTTTACAGTCTTTTACTGTTAAATCACAATGTTTTTCACAGGGCATGATTATAAAAACATCTCATTACTCGAAATAAAATATTACACAATTAAACATTTTATTTCAGCTAGATTCCAAGGCAACGTTTCGTTTAGTTTCATTTGTAATTTAGTACGAGATAAACATTTAGTTCAAATTGAAAACTTCAAAACTTGAACTGAAATGAAAATGAAAACGTAAAATATAAAAATCAAAATGGAACATTTATTTATGGAACATATAAAGTCCTTAATCTGAACATCTGTAAATAATATTGGAGTAATGGTGGAGAACTTTAAGCCTTCTCTTTCATCAGCTGGTTCCAGAGTAACTGACCGCACGGATTGTTTTGCTGGCCGTCTGCTGAGCAGGGTCTTCAGGTCGGCCTGTAAAACACCACATGATGAGCAGTAGCTGCTGTTTTTGTGGTTTCAGTTCAAAATCAATGTTCATTAATCATGTCAGAAAGCCGCTGGCTGCAGTTGTGAGCACAGGATCGCTGACCAGAACGCCACACCGTCTGACCCAGCACAGCGTTTGTGCACCACAGCACATCAAAACACACGGCCTGATTCCACATACACTGATACTGTTGATTTCCTTCTGTTCGCCAGGATTTACTTTAGATTAGACACACAGAATAAATCCAGAAGCTTTGCCAAGAATCAGCCAAAATGACAAAACATTTGTGGTTAGAAAATATTTGCACACATCCTGATTATTGCTTTCATTACACAGATAAGTCAACATTGAATCAAAACGGACTCTTTTTACTTTCTTTCTTGAATTTGACTTCATGGTAACGCTTTACAATAAGGTTTCAGTGGTCAACATTTCTTAATTCATTAACTTTACAGCATTCATTAACCGTAATTAATGCTACTTAATAACATTTTACATATTCATATTCACAGTGCATCTTCAAAATGTACTAAATGTTGAGATTAACCTTGAATAAGACTAATAAATGCTGTAGAAGTTTATATTTTTTAATTAATTAAACATTATATATTTTTATAGACTGTACAAAAAGCATGGTTTCAGCACAAATAAACTTAAAACGCTGTATTGTACAGAAATTGTAGCACAGGATCATTTGCATCCATTTTAAATGGTGTTATGGTTAATTTTTTTTTTTTTTTACATGTAATACGTTAAATGTTTACCTGCAAAATAAAAAAAATAAAAAAAAGTGCATTAAGTAGTTTCTGCGACACTAGTGGCACCGAGCAGAATTACAAAAATAAAACATATTTTCAAACAGCCTTAAAAATGTCCCTTTCGTGCCTCCCCGACTCAAACGGGTGCTTGTGAAGACACGTCTCAACATGTAAAACTCTAGTTTCAATAAAAGGTTGTTATGTGTCATAAGCAATTGAGTACACGTGATCGTATAGCTAATAATAAACCCATCCAGCGTTTCTGCATCGGGCGCATTTGTTGACTTGAAGCGCCAACTTTGTTTGAGTCTGTTTAAACTGGACACATCAAAGTATACATTATAAAATAGTTCATTTGTCTTTCTGAACGGGTGCATGACGTTGTATTGATGTGTCCATTGTAGCGGATTGCATTGTTAGATTTGAACAATACAGTCTATCCAACTGATGCAGTAGCCCCACCCTAAACTCTCCAACTGCTACTGTAGCCCCACCCCAAACGCTCCAACTGATACTGTAGCCCCACCCCAAACGCTCCAACTGCTACATTAGCCACGCCCCAAACTCTCCACTTGCTGCATTAGCCACGCCTCAATCTCTCCACCTACTACATTAGCCACGACCAATCTCTCCGCCTGCCACAGTAGCCATGCCCCAAACTCTCCATCTGCTACAGTAGCCACGCCCCCAAACTCTCTGCCTGCTACAGTAACCACGCCCCCAAACTCTCCATCTGCTACAGTAACCACACCCCACTCTCTCCACCTGCTACAGTAGCCCCGCCCCAAACACTTCGTCTGCTACAGTAGCCCCGCCCCAAACACTTCATCTGCTCCAGTAACCACGCCCCAAACTCTCCATTTGCTATAGTAACCCCACCCCACTCTCTCCACCTGCTACAGTAGCCCCGCCCCAAACACTTCGTCTGCTACAGTAACCCCACCCCACTCCCTCCACCTGCTACAGTAGCCCTGCCGCAAACACTTCATCTGCTACAGTGGCCACACCCCACTTTCTTCACCTGCTACAGTAACCCCACCCCACTCTCTCCACCTGCTACAGTAGCCCCGCCCCAAACACTTCGTCTGCTACAGTAACCCCACCCCACTCTCTCCACCCGCTACAGTAGCCCTGCCCCAAACACTTCATCTGCTACAGTAGCCACGCCCCAAACTCTCCACTTGCTGCATTAGCCACGCCTCAATCTCTCCACCTACTACATTAGCCACGACCAATCTCTCCGCCTGCCACAGTAGCCATGCCCCAAACTCTCCATCTGCTACAGTAGCCACGCCCCCAAACTCTCTGCCTGCTACAGTAACCACGCCCCCAAACTCTCCATCTGCTACAGTAACCACGCCCCAAACTCTCTGCCTGCTACAGTAGCCACGCCCCAAACTCTCCATCTGCTATAGTAACCACACCCCAAACACTTCATCTGCTACAGTAACCACACCCCACTCTCTCCACCTGCTACAATAGCCACGCCCCAAACACTTCGTCTGCTACAGTAGCCCCGCCCCAAACACTTCGTCTGCTACAGTAGCCCCGCCCCAAACACTTCATCTGCTCCAGTAACCACGCCCCAAACTCTCCATTTGCTATAGTAACCCCACCCCACTCTCTCCACCTGCTACAGTAGCCCCGCCCCAAACACTTCGTCTGCTACAGTAACCCCACCCCACTCCCTCCACCTGCTACAGTAGCCCTGCCGCAAACACTTCATCTGCTACAGTAACCCCACCCCACTCCCTCCACCTGCTACAGTAGCCCTGCCCCAAACACTTCGTCTGCTACAGTAACCCCACCCCACTCCCTCCACCTGCTACAGTAGCCCTGCCGCAAACACTTCATCTGCTACAGTGGCCACACCCCACTTTCTCCACCTGCTACAGTAACCCCACCCCACTCTCTCCACCTGCTACAGTAGCCCCGCCCCAAACACTTCGTCTGCTACAGTAACCCCACCCCACTCTCTCCACCCGCTACAGTAGCCCTGCCCCAAACACTTCATCTGCTACAGTAGCCACGCCCCAAACACTTCATCTGCTACAGTAGCCACGCCCCAATCTCTCCGCGTGCTATAGTAGCCACACCCCAACTCTCCTATATTTACAGTAGCTACACCCAAACTCTCCAACTGCTACAGTGGCCACGCCCCAAATTCTTCATCTGCTACAGTAGCAACCCCCCAAAACTATTCATCTGCTACAGTAGCCACACCCCAAACTCTCCTACATTTACAGTAGCTACACCCAAACTCTCCAACTGCTACAGTGGCCACGCCCCAAACTCTTCATCTGCTACAGTAGCCACACCCCAAACTCTCCAACTGCTACAGTGGCCACGCCCCAAACTCTTCATCTGCTACAGTAGCTACACCCAAACTCTCCAACTGCTACAGTAGCCACGCCCCAAACTCTCTGCTTACTACAGTAGCCACGCCCCACTCTCTCGCTATTGGTTGAGTTGAAAGAGATTGACAGATCTGAGCGGAAGGTGTCTCAGAGGCTCAATGTTTACATTTTGGGGGAGATAAACCCATGAATGGCATACTAATAGTAGTCAATGAAAAATAAACTGGGCTAAAAGAATGTATTTTAACCTATAAAACCTTACATAGTCACTGTCACCAAAACGTTTGTCTGTACAACCCTTTAAATGGATTATGTAAAAGGTCATTGTTTTATTTCTCGGTAAGATGAGCATTAACAGCTTCAGCTCCGCTTGGCTGCCATATCCAGAGCGTTTAACAGCGTAATGCTAATTGAGGTTGGCGTGACACTGTAAAAAACGTAAATGTGCTAAATTGAGAGTCACATGGAGGGCAAAGTCATAACTGTTCACCTTTACACCGGAGTAACTCTCACAAACATTAAACTCCAATCGCACACATAATAGCATACTAACGCACTACTATTTCTGCAGTGTGTACTATGCATGTATACTTTTGCGTGAGAATTTTTTTAATGCACAGAATTCCTATATGATTGGCTGAAGATTGTATGTGATATATCCCACAATGCAATTCTTTTTTTCATTTATCTGGGCAATTTTATATAATTACTATGCAACATAAAAGCAAAATAATTTTATTTTAAGGATTGCATTAAACTAGCAATATGATTCAGTGACGTCAGTATAGCAAATACTGTTTGAAAAGTTACTTTTTGCATATTGCACACTGTTTCATATACTGTTTTTTAAAATTAGTATGCAATATTCAGTGTATACTGTGCAGTATTCAAGTATCTTCACCACATTTAAAGCACACAGATGCAAACCCACCACGCAGAATCTAATATGCTGACAGCCAAAAAACACAAAAAAAAGGCTGAGGTGAGCACACTATATTATATCTAATAACGTCAATATTACATGTCAGGCTTGAAAAAAATGATTTGTAATAAATCAATGAGGATAAAAATAATAAGTGTGCTCTGCTCCTTCAAATTACGGCTGCCTGGATTTTGTCATGTTCACCATTTTTCGGTGTCATTAAAGCCCGAGTGGAGAGCAGTTAAAAAGCTCTTTGCATTTATTTTGACACAAAGGCAGATGGTGTTGCCGGCTCCAGAACAAAGCTGACTTTATTGGAAATTGCTTTATAAAAAGGTGA
Organism: Opsariichthys bidens; assembly: GCA_037194245.1. NCBI lineage: Eukaryota > Metazoa > Chordata > Actinopteri > Cypriniformes > Xenocyprididae > Opsariichthys > Opsariichthys bidens. The sequence goes on along the minus strand of CM074286.1, from coordinate 3,041,219 downwards.
CATGTATTGCAGAACCGCAGCAAAAATGCAAAGAGGAAACAACCTTGACGTGATGAAAGACCTGAAGAGAAAAAAGCAAAAGTAGTTGAAAACATAAGATATAGAAAATAGCATCACTTAATTTACATAGACATGATAACTCTTGACAAGGTGGTTATAGTTACACTGGCAGTCAAAAGTGTGGAATAATTAAGATTTTTGTTCTGAAGGATCATGTGACACTGAAGACTGGAGTAACGATGCTGAAAATTCACAGGAATAAATGACACTTTATAATATATTCACAAAAGTCATTTTGAATTGTTGTAATATTTCACAATATTGCTGTTTTTACTGTATTTTTGATCAAATGAATGCAGCCATTCTGTATTTTTAAAAAAATACAAACTATAAATTAATTAAAATAAAATGTAAAAGTAAATGTAACAAAATTACTAAAACTTTAGCCAAAATAGTAAAGAAAACAAAATATAAAAATGAAAAAATAATTGAAAATATTTCTAAACACTAAAACAAGAAAGTAAAGGTCATTGGGATAAACTTTTATGCTAATTTAACAAAGCTTTGTCTGGAAGTTTGAAAGTTTTATAAGCTTCCTGTCATGTTGTTTGATCATGTTGTTAGCATGTGTCTGGCATTATTTTTCATTTCGCTAGCATGTTTGTAACATGTTTTTGTACATTGCTAGTATGATTTAGCATGCTGAAAGAATTTTAACATGTTGTTAATATGTTACTAGCATGTCTTTCCAAATTGCTAAGTTGGAGAGTTTGGGGCGTGGCTACTGTGGCAGTTGGAGAGTTAGGGGCGTGGCTACTATAGCAGTTGGAGAGTTTGGGGCGTGGCTACTGTGGCAGTTGGAGAGTTAGGGGCGTGGCTACTATAGCAGTTGGAGAGTTTGGGGCGTGGCTAGTGTGGCAGTTGGAGAGTTAGGGGCGTGGCTACTATAGCAGTTGGAGAGTTTGGGGCGTGGCTACTGTGGCAGTTGGAGGGTTAGGGGCGTGGCTACTATAGCAGTTGGAGAGTTTGGGGTGTGGCTACTGTAGCAGTTGGAGAGTTTGGGGCGTGGCTACTGTAGCAGTTGGAGAGTGGCTACTGTAGCAGTTGGAGAGTTTGGGGCGTGGCTACTGTAGCAGTTGGAGAGTTTTGGGGCGTGGCTACTGCATCAGTTGGAGAGCTTGGGCGTGGCTACTGCAGCAGTTGGAGAGTTTGGGCGTGGCTACTGTAGCAGTTGGAGAGTTTGGGGCGTGGCTACTGTAGCAGTTGGAGAGTTTGGGGCGTGGCTACTGCATCAGTTGGAGAGCTTGGGGCGTGGCTACTGCATCAGTTGAAGAGTTAGGGGCGTGGCTACTGCATCAGTTGGAGAGTTTGGGGCGTGGCTACTGCAGCAGTTGGAGAGTTTGGGGCGTGGCTACTGTAGCAGTTGGAGAGTTTGGGGCGTGGCTACTGCAGCAGTTGGCGGGTTTGGGGCGTGACTACTGTAGCAGTTGGAGAGTTTGGGGTGTGGCTACTGCATCAGTTGGAGAGTTTGGGCCGTGGCTACTGTAGCAGTTGGAGAGTTTGGGGTGTGGCTACTGCAGCAGTTGGAGTTTGGGCCGTGGCTACTGCAGCAGTTGGAGAGTTTGGGGCGTGGCTACTGCAGCAGTTGGCGGGTTTGGGGCGTGACTACTGTAGCAGTTGGAGAGTTTGGGGTGTGGCTACTGCATCAGTTGGAGAGTTTGGGCCGTGGCTACTGTAGCAGTTGGAGAGTTTGGGGTGTGGCTACTGCAGCAGTTGGAGTTTGGGCCGTGGCTACTGTAGCAGTTGGAGAGTTTGGGGTGTGGCTACTGTAGCAGTTGGAGAGTTTGGGGCGTGGCTACTGCATCATTTGGAGAGCTTGGGGCGTGGCTACTGCATCAGTTGGAGAGTTTGGGGCGTGGCTACTGCATCAGTTGGAGAGTTTGGGGCGTGGCTACTGCAGCAGTTGGAGAGTTTGGGGCGTGGCTACTGCAGCAGTTGGAGAGTTTGGGGCGTGGCTACTGCATCAGTTGGAGAGTTTGGGGCGTGGCTACTGCATCAGTTGGAGAGTTTGGGGCGTGGCTACTTGGGGCACATATCCATTGTCATGTTTTATTGGCTGATATGTTAGTGATTTCACACTGATGCATGCGGCATCATGCAAAAATTAAACAGCAGAGTACTTCAAGGTCAAATACTTTGAATACTTTGAATGCTTTGGATAAATGCATGAACTCAAATTCAACTTTACAAGTACTCTAGCATAGTTTTGGTCTCAATGCTAATGTGCATGGGCTAATGCCACAATATTCCAGTTTTGATTTAACGGAGTCTTTAAATACTTTGATTAAAGTGATATTAAGTCGGACAGCCCTAGTGGCGACCTGCTGCTTTCATCAAATCCGGCCTCCAGCTAATATGGTCAGACTCATCTTTAATCAATCGAATCCAGTCCTAGGCTATGAAAGTTATGCTGATTTCAACATTATAGGCAATTACTGTATGCCTGTGAAATATGGCATCTAATGGTAGGCTTTTTAAAGAAATCTGGTCGTGTTCAACAAGTGTGTGTGTCTCTGTGTGTGTGTGTGTGTGTGTGTGAGTGTGTGTGTGTGATTTCTGAGAGGTCAGCGGCGCTGGGAAATAAGAGAAATGTAAAAACGACCCTCCACGGGAAAACATTATTACTCTGTTTCAATTAAAGAGCAAGTCCTCGAACACCCATTATTTCAGACCTCCAGGAACAGAATAATGATGAAGAAATTAAAGCGCAATATTAATGACTCCAGAACAAGGAAATGCGAACGAGCTCTTGTTATTGCTCAAGTGACACTCTGCCTCATGGCAAGAGTGGCGCTTTCGTTTCTGCTGCATGTATTTGTTTGACCAGGTCCTCTGGCAAGAAAGTCTCAGTGAGGTTTTTGAGATTGTATATTACATATTTTGGTTGGTAGAGAGGTTTGCCTGCTGGTGACACTGTTGCTGTACCATTCATCTTAATAGCAGTTACATAAGGATGTGCTGGTTTTAAGGCTGAATGGAGAAGAATGGAGTAGTTACAGCCTCTACCAGCAGGGACTGCTGAAGAAAACCGCCAAACCCCAGATTAGAGACATTATGATTAAACAATCTAGAATCCCTAGACGTCTTTGTGACGAGCAGGGCGGGCGAGAGCCGTGAGGGAACGGCGCGAGGCCGGTGACGCGAGAGTTAACGAGCTTCAGGTGCTCGGCGCACCGGTCTCGAATCCCCACGGAGGAGCTCCGGAAGCATAAAGGAGGAGCGACGACAGTGAAGGACGAGAGAGGACCAGGCCTGGGATTTTATGTTGTGTTTTATTTGGTTTGTGTGGGCGGCAGTCGCCGTGAGGAACTGCCGCCCTTATACTTTTTGGTTTCATTGTTTGTTTATTTGATTATTAAATATGTTGAACGTTCGCCGGTTCCCGCCTCCTTCTTCCCGGGTTTCGGCACCAGTGTAACAAAGTTCATAAATACGGGAAGAAGGAGGCGGGAACCGGCGAACGTTCAACATATTTAATAATCAAATAAACAAACAATGAAACCAAAAAGTATAAGGGCGGCAGTTCCTCACGGCGACTGCCGCCCACACAAACCAAATAAAACACAACATAAAATCCCAGGCCTGGTCCTCTCTCGTCCTTCACTGTCGTCGCTCCTCCTTTATGCTTCCGGAGCTCCTCCGTGGGGATTCGAGACCGGTGCGCCGAGCACCTGAAGCTCGTTAACTCTCGCGTCACCGGCCTCGCGCCGTTCCCTCACGGCTCTCGCCCGCCCTGCTCGTCACAGTCTTATTGGCAGTTCATCCTGTAAAGCATTATAGCATTTAATGTCTGTGCTGCTTTTGGATTATATACATGTTTGTATATGCTATATATATATATATATATATATATATATATATATATATATATATATATATATATATAGATATTTTTTTTTTATTTTTTTTTTTTTATATAGCATATACATATACATATATATTATATATATAATTATATTATTATTATTGATTTATATATGTATATTTATTATTTATTTATTTATTTAAGTATATAATTTATAAAAGCATATATTAATATATAATAAATTAAACCCAACAATATATGTTAAATTAAAACATATTTGTATATGTATATATATATATATATATATATATATATATATAGTTGATAAAATATATTAATTATATGTTTATTTATGAATATTTACATACATTTATAAAAGCATATATATTCATATAATAAATAAATTAATCACAATATGTTAAATTAAAACCATTTTTATCAATTTTTTTATATATATATATATATATATATATATATATATATATATATAATGATTAATTATTGATTATATAAATAATGTTATTTATTAAATTAAATAATTAAACAATAATATTTACATTATTTATAGTTTATAAATAAAATTATTAATTTATCATAGTGCATATATTTATATATATAATTTATTATATGTCTGTCACGGTGACAGCCTGATTCACTACATGTCCCAGCATCCTTCACTCCACTCACCTGCACGTCACCTGTAATTAACCCTCATCACCAGCAGTCACTGCACCTGATCCCCATCACCAGTCACCTCTACTTAAGCTCACTCCTCAGTCACAACGGGGACTGGTTTCGTCTATGCAGTGACATTACAGACTGCCCGTCAGCCTGTCTGGTACATGTAATCATCATCTGTGTGTCTCCATCATCACTACGATCACCTGCAACATGGAAAACCATGGAACATCATCGACCTTCAACAGCTAAGTCACCATGTTATCTAAGACTGTTGAACTTACCTGTATCCACCAGCTCTTCTGTTTACCTGTTGCCTGCGAATAAACTGTTATTGATATACTTACCATGTCGTCATCTGTGTCTGACAATATCACTTATCATACACATGTATATGTGTATAATAATAGTAATAGTAATAAAATTGTGAGACAGGCAGGTGTAATATTCCAGAGGAAATCACTTACCAGTGAGTCAGTTTGGTATGTTTACTCTTCAAATCATAAGACACTGATATGACTTTGATTCTCTACTTTATATATTTATATCAGTTTCAGAAGAACTCCACTGAGGTCTGCACTGGACAATCACATTTATTACTGAGGTCAAAGTGCATCTGTTTTGGCTTCTTTTTTTCTTTTCTTTTTACACATGTCTGTGTGAGTGATTTTTATAGTCTCTAACAATTCCAAAGGTTTCACATATTCTGAAGAAACTATGAATGTTATTTATTAACGATTTTTGACGACAACAATCTAGAAACATGACGGTGTTTTCCTCAGAGAACGCAGCTGACAGACGTAATGTTTTCAGAACTTTATCTAATGAGATTCTCTCAGTTATAAACAAACATTCTTCCTGTAACATTGATAGAACGTTTGTTTAATGTTATCTGGTCTTTAATGTTCTCAATGTTATTTATACATTGTTCATAGAACATTTTTTAAATGTTACTATTTGTTTAAAAAAAAAATAATGACATTCATGTAATGTCTGAATAATGATAAAATGGAATGTTATTATGTATAATTTATCATACACATATGTATATATACACAGGGTTGGGGAGTAACGAAACAGTTAGCAACTTAAAATACAAATTTAGAGTAACTGTATTTCATTTGAAATGGGTGGTAATCAGATTACAGTTCCATCTGAAAAGTGTTTTAGATTACCAAAGTGATTACTTTGAATTTTAATGTCATTTTAATAGCGATTGGTGATTCTCTGACCATCTGAAAAAGCAGAGTTCAGTTTCATGTTTTCGACTGTTTTGAGTCATTTTATAATTGTAAAAAAGGTCACTGCAACTTTTTCTCACAAATTCGTTTTTTTACCCTCACAATTGTGAGTTTGCATTTCACAGTTCTGACTTTTTATCACAATTAAGAGATTTAAACTCACAATTGCAAGTTATACAGTCAGAATTGGGAGATGTAAACGTGCAATACTGACTTTTTTTTTCTTGCAATTGTGAATTTAGTATGTGAGTTTATATCTCATAATTCTGACTTTTCTCAATATTGTGATTTATATCTCATAATTCTGACTTTTCTCAATATTGTGATTTATATCTCATAATTCTGACTTTTCTCAATATTGTGAGTTTATATCTCATAATTCTGACTTTTCTCAATATTGTCAGTTTATATCTCATAATTCTGACTTTTCTCAATATTGCGAGTTTATATCTCATAATTCTGACTTTTCTCAATATTGCGAGTTTATATCTCATAATTCTGACTTTTCTCAATATTGTGATTTATATCTCATAATTCTGACTTTTCTCAATATTGTGAGTTTATATCTCATAATTCTGACTTTTCTCAATATTGTCAGTTTATATCTCATAATTCTGACTTTTCTCAATATTGTCAGTTTATATCTCATAATTCTGACTTTTCTCATATTGTCAGTTTATATCTCATAATTCTGACTTTTCTCAATATTGTGAGTTTATATCTCATAATTCTGACTTTTCTCAATATTGTGAGTTTATATATCTCATAGTTCTGACTTTTCTCAATATTGTCAGTTTATATCTCATAATTCTGACTTTTCTCAATATTGTCAGTTTATATCTCATAATTCTGACTTTTCTCAATATTGTGAGTTTATATCTCATAATTCTGACTTTTCTCAATATTGTCAGTTTATATCTCATAATTCTGACTTTTCTCAATATTGTCAGTTTATATCTCATAATTCTGACTTTTCTCAATATTGTGAGTTTATATCTCATAATTCTGACTTTTCTCAATATTGTGAGTTTATATCTCATAATTCTGACTTTATAACTCACAATTGCAACTTTATATCACACAATTCTGAGGGGAAAAAGTCAGAATTGTGAGATAAAAACTTGCAATGACCCTTTTTGTGTTTGTTCCACTTATTAGTATTCTAAAGTATTTAGATTAAGTTACTAAACTTGAGTAATGTAACGAAATATGTTACAAATGACTTTTTAAAGCATGCATTTTGTAATCTGTAGGGAAATGCATTTTAAAAGTAACCCACCCAGCCATATATATATAGCACATATTTATACTGGTTTGAGAAAGAGCTGTGAATAAAGGTTTCATTCACACTGGAAAAAACATTTTACTTTCATTCTGTTGAGCACGTGACCAATAAATGATTAAAAGCTGTTAAAGAGAAGTCATATTGACACACACATGACAGCACCACACACCCGAGGGTCAGGGCAGGAATGACTTATTCTCACATAGACGAAGATGAGATGAAGCGATGTTCAGACATTAACGACTTGTAAAGAAGAATGTTTGTCATTCTCACCGTGTAAAAGGTTAATGTCCAATAAAACACATAATGAAAGACCTTCAGCATTTAGACCTCAAACTGCTGTTATGCAACGTGACATTAACTATATCGTTAAATGAAAATGAATTCGTCTCAGGAAAGGTTGATGGGTTGTTAATTTATCATCGGATGATGACATTTCCAGCGGTTTTTTTCGGTTTATTCGGTCAATTGAAACTGATCGATATATGTGATTTATCGCATTTATGGTTAAATTGCAATTTTCACTATTTAAATGTAAATAAGAGCTCCAAATTTGTAGGCTATATTTTCTGGTGAACATGCAAATTAGTGTGTGTGTGTGTTGTCATTTTCCACTAAATTAACTCTCGTGTACAAACCCCACTAAGTGTCTAAATGTGACAGGTGTCTCCAGACATACTGTGAACTCCATGAGGATCTTCAGACTGACACAGTGTGTTAGTTCACATGAGCGCTCTCACACATGTGAGTTTTATTAATAAAGTCATGACAAGAGCAGCTCACTGGATGCCTGATGACATACGGGCTAATTGCGCCGCAACTCAGCGGAAATGTCACCCGTATCCTGGTGGGGGCCAGTCAGGCTCTCGACTAATAAATGTCACCTGATTTAACACTCCTGAACCCACGGTATAATATCAGCGAGGTGTGCGTGGGAAATAATAAATAGCAAATCTATTAGTATCTTCCTATTGTGATGGCGCTGCTCTGAAAACGAGCTCACGAAGGTCTGTTTAATTGGATTTATTGAGATTAGCTTGAAGCACGTCTGATATGATTAGTTTTATTCATTTTCACTTTAGAAAAATGAGTCTTTTGTGGCTCGCAATCATTTAATGACAAAATATTTCCTGAAAGATGCATTTTTCACTTTGCGAAAGTATTTGGTGACTTATTCGTTTACCACTTTCCACATTTACATATGATTTAATGTCAGTGCAATAAATTACAAAATCTCAAAGAAATGCTCCAACAGCTTGTAACATTTGACATAAAACTATTAAATGATTTGATATATATATATATCCACAGTCACTTTGGAAAAAAGTGTCTGCTAAATGATTAAATGTAAAAAATAAATAAATGTCCTAACCGCAATATAATAAACAAGAGTGAAAGCAAGAAGTTTATCCATGTTCTAGTTCAAGTCAGAGGATGATAACTCTTCCACTTTGAGTTTTACGAAAGACAGGTTTTCTAAGACAAATTTACCAGGGACGTCAGGTCACGTTGACAGTATGCACATAATTACTCTATCATTTGCCTGATATGATGAAAACTGACACATTAATGTTTCAGTGTTTTTGTCATTTGCAATTAGGATTTACATAGGAATTATCTGACGAATAACATAAATGATATTCAAATCACTGCAATTTGCCAATGGTGAGTAGTATGCATATCTAGATATTACGGTAAGTGTTTTTTTTAAACATATTTTATCATAAAACAGTTGGCTAGTTCCTGTATTCATTCATATAGTAGCAGATGGAAAACTTCTCGGTTACGTAGCCTCGTTCCTACGGTAACCCTCGTTCCCTGAAGGAGGGAACGGAGATGTATGTCAGAACTGAACCGACGAATTGGGATATCGCACGAGAACCCTATCATCTAAACGAGGTTCACTACCTGATCTGTAAAGGGAGTGGTAGGAACGATTCGTCAACTGAAAAAGCGTGCAGGTCACCTACCCTTTTGATGGAGGCCAATGCAGTCAGGTGAACTGTTTTAAGAGACAGTATTTTTAACTCCGCTGACTGCAAAGGCTCTAAGGGAGGTCCCCGGAGAGCTGTCAAGTACCAGGAACAAGTCCCAAGATTGTATAGAGGGTGGGCGAGGTGGATTCAGTCTCCTCGCCCCCCTCGGCAACCTGACGATCAGGGCGTACCCCCCCCAGTGACTTACCTTCAACTGCCTCGTGATGTGCGGCAATAGCGGCAACATACACTTTGAGGGTGCAGGGTGCGGATGCGGGTGCCAGAGGGTGCCCCGTCTCTGAGTCAGAAGGTCCTTCCTCAGAGCTCTGAAAACCAGATCCGGTTGGGCCAATACGGCGCAACTAGCAGAACCTCCCTGACTTTGCACAATGTCTGTGCTAGAAGGCTCACTAGGGGAAACGCATACTTGTGAAGGCCCCGGGGCCAGCACTGTGCCAGCGCATCCGTGCCGAGGGAGCCCTCAGACAGGGAATAAAACAACTGGTAATGGGTCGTGTCCAGGCAGCCTCGACCAGCACACTGCCCTCTGCTGGTAAAATAAGAGGGGGCTGAGTGTGGCCAGGCGTAGTGTGACACACCGCCAGACGCGCCCTCTTGTGACCCAGAGGATGAGGTAACCAGCGGCGGAACAGAAAGAAACCCGGAACCAAGGATTCTCCATCCGGCCCTCCTCCGGGGTTGGTGGCAGCTCGCAGCCCTTCGACCAGCTGTTGGTCAAGACCGCCCTGGGGCATGTCACAAAGCGCTTTGGCCTGATGGACCTGAAGAAGCGCCATGGCATACAGGGCAGATGCAGCCTTGTCCATTAGATTGGATTAGAACTTACAGGCCCGAAACGGGAGGTGCGGGTTTCCCCGCCAATTGGCAGCCGTCGGACACAGCTGCATCACAACAGCACACTCAACTGGGGGATCCCCACGTATCCCTTAGCTGCACCGCCATCCAGGTCGGTGAAAGCGGAGGAGGGACCTGACCGGTTTCGGACAGAAAAAGGTTTCTTCCACAATCTAGTCACCTCCTCATGCACCTCCGGAAAGAAAAGACCGGGGCGGAGGGCTGAGAACCAGCTGCCCCGAGCAACCAATTGTCAAACAGGGAGGGTTCGGGACATGTTGGAGGATTCCAGGCGAGCCCGACACTCCCGGCGGCCCAGGAAAGCATGGCTGTCAACTCTGGACCAGGCTCGGAATACGGCACTCTCCCAGAAGGAGGCAGCACATCCGAGTCTTCATCCCCAGAGGACTCAAACTCACCTTCCGATGCCGCAATCGACATCTGTTCATCAGCCGGCACATCCGAAAGAGACTGCTGGTCGCTCATGAGAGGAACCAGTGCGCGCTTCCGGCATCACCACGGAGGGGATGCGGTGTGTGTGAGGGACCAGGGGCCCATGGAGACTGGCTCAGCGGGGAAGCCCTGACCTTGATCCTCAGATCTCCCGGTCTGCCCGCAGAAGTAGCGATCCTCTGGGAACCGCTGGATCGGGGGATAGGGACAGGGGCCTGGCCTTGAGAACCAAGGTAAGCAAGCAGCGATCTCAACACCGCGATAGTCATGTTCTCACAATGAGAACATGAATTATCCACAAAAGCTGCCTCAGCGTGCTGAAAGCCCAAAAACGTGATGCAGCGATTGTGCCCGTCAGCTGGTGACAGGGAACGATCGCATCCAGCAGTGCATGATTGGAATGACATCTTTAAAAAGACGCACTTTATGCTCGTGAGGGAAATTGAAGCTCTTTTGATTACTGAGCCGAAGCACACAGGGAATCACTGTGGCTCAATCCGGCTCAAATTGCAACCCTTCTAATTTTATACTGCTCTCTGGGTTGCTGTGAAAACAGCAGTTTATAATGGCCGTTGAATCGCGGGACTGCTGTAGCATCTTAACGCCAGTACAGGATTCCTTTCTTGGCTCAATAAAGAACAACCTCGATTCTGCAGGGAACTGAACAGCTCCGAAGCGAAACACAAAGTGTGAGCACCCTCCGCTTCCGCATTTATACCCGCTTGCGGGGGCGGGGCGCGGGATGCAAAGCTCGCACGCCAACGTGCATTGGCTTGTTTAGTTTACCCTTGAAGATGATAGGCTTCTTGTGCAATATCCCAATTCGTCGATTCAGTTCTGACGTAGGGAACTGTACATAAGCTGCTGTGAGAATGGGACAGTTTGAGTCACTCCTTTTAATTAAATTCAGTTGTCAATCCCAAACACTGACTGTCTGACTGTAGCCAATGGAAAAAGATTATTCATGAATATGTGCATGAATATTTTGGCACTTACCTGGAAACAGTACAGCATTGACAGTATCACTGGTTTCACTCACTCCCACTTTATCCACTGTCCTGTAGCGGATCAAGTACTGCTTTCCAGATTTCAATCCAGTCAGAGTAAAGTCTTCATCTGTTGTGTTTATGAAACGCCACGGTTCCTTCCCCTCAGCTACAGAATCTGATTGTACCTCCTTGTACTCTACTCTGTACTACACTGTTTCTCTACTTGAAGACTTCTGCAGTTTCAGGGACACACTTTGGACATACTTTTCTTTCAGTTTCCCTTTTTCATACACATAGATAGAGGAGCCTGGATTGGAGGGATCAGAGTCAGTAGAAATAATGAAGCAGATTCTCTTTTCATCTTTATGGTCCTCTGAAGAATCTCTGAAGACAGATAAGTTCTCTCTCATCTTGCTTATTAAATCAGGATCATTGAACCATTTTCTGACAGATGCCGTAGAAAGCACATTTTTGTTTCCATCCAACTCTTTAAACTTGTCAGATTCCAGGAACTCATTCAGGATATAAAGATATGAGTCTTCATATTTCAGAGACGTGAAGGTCAAGCTTGCCACAGCATCAATGTCAGGATCAAGGAGGATGGTGTTGAGATCATCAGGATCTTCAATTCTGATCTGCTCCAGCTTCCTGGTGTGAGTCCTCAAGAGGTTAAGTTCAGACTTTGCATCTCGTAACCACTGGTTAAGCTTTTCAGCATGAAAAGGGGACCTGTAGTGGATCTGCAAGATGTTTGCCAGTTTCTCCTCCTCTTCTTCTCCTCCTCGAATAGCAGGCAAGACCCTGGCCACTGCTTTCTGGAGCACTGTCCTGTAAATGCTAAATGAGTTCTGAAATGAGTTCAGCCTCTCTTCAATGTCCCTGAAAACTTTTACCTCTCATCTTCTGGACAGGTCGTTCCATGTCCTCTCTACCTCTCCCAGAGCCTCCATTATATCTGCAGTGGTGGAAACCAGACGTGTGTTGATTTCTCTCACAAAATGAGCGGCTTTGTCGTCCAATAAGTGAAGAGGATAGAGCCAGACTTTTATTGGAACTGCATTCTCTGGATTCTCCTTCAGCAGACTGGGAAGGTGCTTGTACACATTCAGGGCCTCCATGTATGTGGTGGGGTTCTGGTCAAGATGAAAGTCACCATGAAATGTGCAGTTGATTTTCTCAGCAGTTTTCTTTTCACCATCTGTCATTTCTACAGATCCTTCTCCCTCAATAGAAAATGTAGGAATCTTCTTGACCATGACATTCAGTTTTCCCTCAATCTCCTGATTGCTTTCATCCTTTGAAGACATCTGATCAAACACCATGACAGCCTGAGCTCCGTACAGGACAGCCGTGACCACATGAGTTGCAGTTTTCTGTTCAAACACCTGAGGGTAGGTGAACTTGCCCAGCTGGGTCATAGTAAGCTGTTCGAATCTGGAGGTATCACCATAATACATTGTAACTCGGGACTGATTGTGTGAAGATTTGGTGTTTCACAGGTATTTGGCAGATCCTCCAACCTCCACCAGCCCCCCCAGAAAGCTGGCCTTCAGGGAAGCATTTATATTCATGAGACTGGATTTACTAGAGAGAGAGTCAGAGCCACTGAACTTCAAGTCTGTCATGAGCTGCAGACGAACGTCCAAATCTTCTCTCAGTGATTTCTTATCCCAGAGAGTTACACCTGAAATGAGAAGAGGCTTTAACAGTTGTGAACGAAAGTGATGTAGAGTTGAAGTAAATGTGCATGACTTATATCTGTTTTAAACTGATTTAATAGTTACAGTTTAACAGTAATAGGGTTGGGGACAGTGCTGGCCCTTGTATGTTTATGGTGACTGTGGTAAGATCATGAAAATGGGTGCTATCAGAGTAAAAACTGTCACATCATCAAAACAATATGCAGTATGGCGACTTGCCAAGACACACATGGAGAACAGCCCCCAGGTATGATTGAGAATGCTTCATAATGTGTTAAATGTGATACACTAAAAGTGTACCAAACTTCTCTTTGAAGAGGTGGTCTCGGTACGCTTTCAAACGAACTCTGTAGCGGTTCGACAAGCAATTCGACCCAACGAACCAAACGATATCATAATTCATAACACAACATGTGTTTTATAGAAAGCAGTAGTGTCTGATTCTGTGAGTGAGCACATTCGTTGCCGCAGTTGAAAACCAAAGAATGTCTCTTCATCTTAAACGTTGTGTAATTGCGTGTCTTCGTGCTGTCTCGAAGCCTTAATTCCGGCTCTACTTGCATTATAACATTCATATATGAGATCCAGAGAGAGCCTGAATTTGCCAAAGTAGCATTAATACGAATATAGTACATGGCCTAATTTAACATCGGGAATGACGGCTACATTCATATAGTGATTGAGTGTGTCTCGACCGTTACAAATAAAGCCAGAGTAAGCTCATGGAGCGAATTCGAGTGACGCGGAAAAAACTGACCAATAAGAGGACAGTTCTACTCTCATGTGACTAGCACACTTTGAAATGTTGAACTGCGAAAGTGAAATGAACCAAGAAGAATTTAATAAGAAATCATATTTTTTACTGAAATGTGACAGTGCCCCAAACTATTATTCGATCAATTTAAGCATTTGAATTTCCATTTTAATTTTGGTAGAAAAAACTACCATAGCAACCAGTTTGAAAAAATATATATGTATCACATCACTCTGAGGATTATTTGAAGTTAAGACACGACGTACAGTGTTGTTAGTCAGGTTAAAGGGATTGCTCAGAAAAAGAGAGGAAAAGGGTCAGCACAGTTGCACCATATTCGGAGCACTGCTCAAAAGGCTATTGCTCTGGCATCATGCGCCTCTAATCCTGCCACTTAAGTACTGTAAGTATTTAGCAATTGGGTTAAAAAGGGAACAAAATTAATAATGAAAGTAGACCTGGAATGAAGGAATCCTTGCGACAGTCATACAGCATTCCAGGAAACAGAGGTCTTCCTAGGGCTGCCACTTCGATTGGCTGTGATTCCATGGCTCTAAAAAATAAAAGAAGTTAAAAATAAAAGAAATATCTATAAATTGTCACCTTTATTGTTCTAAAAATCTCAAGGCAAGTTTATAATTTAAATTGAAGTCAGATAACAGGTAAGCAGGTACACATAAAATGTTGAACTTTTATGAATTTACTTTCTTTCTTTGTTTTAAAGATTAATTTGACTATTCATTTTATTAGTTCTCACAATGATTTAAAATCCACGTGATCTAATTCAGTTTTTAAAAATATCCAAGGTAACACTCTAGAATAGCCTACTGTTCCTTCTGCCACATTTCTAAATATAATATTGAACAGTTCGGGACGACATCCACTGTTCAATAAATTGTTGTGAATTGCTTTTTCTTTTTTGGTTTAGCATTTAAATAATTTCTGTGCATTTTATTTCTATGCGAATTGGCTCTGAGTCTACGAGCCGCATGAGTCTGAGTCTGCAGCCATTTGCTAAAATCATTTAAGTCCATTTTTTTCCTCATTAATGTACACACAGCACCCCATATTGGCAGAAAAACACAGAATTCTTGACATTTTTGCAGATTAATTCAAAAAGAAAAACTGAAATATCACATGGTCCTAAGTATTCAGAGCCTTTGCTCAGTATTTAGTAGAAGCGCCTTTTGATCGAATGAGTCTTTTTGGGAAAGATGCAACAAGTTTTTCACACTTGGATTTTGGGATCCTCTGCCATTCCTCCTTGCAGATCCTCTCCAGTTCAATCAGGTTGGATGGTAAACGTTGGTGGAAAGCTATTTTTAGGTCTCTCCAGAGATACTCAATTGGGTTTAAGTCAGGGCTCTGGCTGGGCCATTCAAAAACAGTCATGGAGTTGTTGTGAAGCCACTCCTTTGTTATTGTAGCTGTGTGCTTAGGGTCATCGTCTTGTTGGAAGGTAAACCTTCAGCCCAGTCTGAGGTCCTGAGCACTCTGGAGAAGGTTTTCATCCAGGATATCCCTGTACTTGGCCGCATTCATCTTTCCCTCGATTGCAACCAGTCTTCCTGTCCCTGCAGCTGAAAAACAGCTCCACAGCATGATGCTGCCATCACCATGCTTCACTGTTGTGTCTGTTTTGGACAGGTGAGCAGTGCCTGGTTTTCTCCACACATACCGC
The DNA here is from genome assembly GCA_037194245.1 of Opsariichthys bidens. NCBI lineage: Eukaryota > Metazoa > Chordata > Actinopteri > Cypriniformes > Xenocyprididae > Opsariichthys > Opsariichthys bidens. The sequence continues at coordinate 3,025,742 of CM074286.1, read as the reverse complement.
TTAGATTCAAGGACAAAAAGTTCTTTCTTGGTCTCATCAGACCAGAGAATCTTATTTCTCACCATCTTGGGGTCCTTCAGGTGTTTTTTTAGCAAACTCCATGCGGGCTTTCATGTGTTTTGCACTGAGGAGAGGCTTCCGTCTGGTCGCTCTGCCATAAAGCCCTGACTGGTGGAGGGCTGCAGTGATGGTTGGTTTCTACAACTTTCTCCCAACTGCATCTCTGGAGCTCAGCCACAGTGATCTTTGGGTTCTTCTTTACCTCTCTCACCAAGGCTCTTCTCCCCCGATAGCTCAGTTTGGCCGGATGGCCAGCTCTAGAAAGGGTTCTGGTAGTCCCAAACGTCTTCCATTTAAGGATTATCGAGGCCACTGTGCTCTTAGGAACCTTAAGTGCAGCAGAATTTGTTTTGTAACCTTGGCCAGATCTGTGCCTTGCCACAATTCTGTCTCTGAGCTCTTCAGGCAGTTCCTTTGACCTCATGATTCTCATTTGCTCTGACATGCACTGTGAGCTGTAATGTCTCAATAACAGGTGGTGGCTTTCCTAATCAAGTCCAATCAGTATAATCAAACACAGCTGGACTTAAATGAAGGTGTAGAACCATCTCAAGGATAATCAGAAGAAATGGACAGCACCTGAGTTAAATATGTGAGTGTCACAGCAAAGGCTCTGAATACTTAGGACCATGTGATATTTCAGTTTTTCTTTTTTAATAAATCAGCAAAAATGTCAACAATTCTGTGTTTTTCTGTCAATATGGGGTGCTGTCTGTACATTGAGGGAAAAAAAATGAACTTAAGTGATTTTAGAAATGGCCGCAATATAACAAAGAGTGAAAAATTTAAGGGAGTCTGAATACTTTCCGTACCCACTATATAGACAAGATCCGACCAGGCACAGAACAGAACGGAGATTATATAAGGGAACTAATGAGGGAGAACTTAACCATCCGCACCTGTTTCTGTTCTCCTTGATTACCTTGATTAACAAGATACACACAATGGGGGCAAATGGACATAGCAAGACATGACAGAACTAAATGTAAACATAACAACAGTCCATGGGTGTGAAAATTATTAAGGTCTAAACAGTTCATAATCAGTTTACATGTTGATAGAGTCTTGATTCAATTAGAGTTTCTGTGTGTCTTCAGTATGTAAAGAGATGTTGTCTTCTGAAGTTGTCTGTTTCTGTAGTTATATTTATACTCGCAATATTTATGTAACATTTAACTGTCGGTAAACAACATTCTACAGAAATTCAACAGAATTATGTTAATGCACACTCTCATGAAATACTGTACACCTGAGCCAACTATTTCAAAACATTTTGCACTCGGGCAAGAGCAGATCTAGAAGATTATTTATTTAATTATTTAGGGTTGTGAAGGGGTGGCATGAGGTCTGTGAGGGGTGGCAACACCAAAGAAAGATCTAAAATAGATTTAAAAATAAATACCACAATTTCAATATCCATCAAGATAAGATACTCTATAGAAAAAAACATGAAAAAAAAACAAAATTTTTTAATCTTGTATTCTCGTGATGGCGATGATTATTTTGTCGTCATCTCGAGATAATAAAAGTTGTTTTCTTATGTAATATTCTAGAGAAAATCACTTACCAGTCAGTCAGTTTGATATGTTTCCTCTTCAAATGGTAAGACACTAATAACAATATAAAAAGGATGAGATGATAGTCATTAGTTTCAGAGGAACTCCAGTGAGGTCTGCACTAGTCAATAGCATTTATTACTGAGGTCAAAGTGCATCTGTTTTGGTCTCTTTTATCCCTTTACACACATATGTGTCTGTGTGAGTGATTTTATTGTCTCTTTAATCACAGCAACAATCATACTGTTACGTAACGTATTGTCAGCGAAGCACAAAGACGACGGTGTAATGAAAGCAAAGTCCTTTTAATGAAGATCCAGGTATGTAGTACGCATAACACGTCTTGATACAAACGAGAACGGACTGAGGGAGAACACAGGGAATATACCTGTGGCAAACAATGGGAGAAACAAGGTAATAAACAAGACACAGTTGAACTAAATGAACTCATAATGACGGTGAAGGTTGTAAGCTCCGCCTGTCGGCCCAACGAAGGAAACCAACAGCCCGGGTGAAGGGAATGTGCGTGTAAGTCTTTTCAGCGCCCGCGTTAAGTTCACATTAGTTTTTATGATTTTAGATTAAGTTTTACTTTAGCTTCTCGCTCGATCTGACTCCAATTGTAAACGATCTCTATTGGGTAATGTTCCTGATATAACATTAATAGCTGATCGCGCAATTAAATGTGAATTAATTTAGATCTTTGATTTTTTTGATTTCTCTTAATTTCAATTGTCCTTTCATTCGGGTGTTCTCGTCACTTATGGACTGTGTCCAGCTGTGACACATCCAACGACACAAGATGGCCAGTTTAGAATCAAAACAGAGGAATTATAGCGTTTACTAAAAACACAATTATGTAATCGCCAACCTGCTTATTCTCATAAAAGCGCCATTCGATTTAGTCACAATACTATAACATGTTAAGTCATAATAGTCAGAAATCTGAAACCTTAATATTGTGCTTCCCGGCTCCATATACTACGATTTCAGTATGACTTATCCTGACAACTAATCATTGCGGAAACGAGAGGACCTCATAAAATCTACCGGTAACAAATGATCTCAGACAAATTCAAAATAAATCAAGATGTAACAATTTATTTATCAGGTAAAAATGTTTCAATGCCAATTACATAATTACACAATTCAAATATAATAAATGCATAACATCAGTTACTCAACAGATTTCTCTAAGAGTATTTAAAAGTTATGCATACACACAGAGATGGTGGATGAAAGTCTTAAAGACATTCACCATCTCTATGTGGGGATTCTCTTACAGAATGTCCCGTCTTGCTGCTTTGTCTTTTCCCTTAAATACCCAGACCAGAACAGAACAGTTGTAAATATTTATTGCCCCCACACCTGGCTTTGGGGGAGAGGAGGTGGTTTGCTTGAAGACAACAGAATTCTCCTAAGTTTTCAAACTTTCTCATAATATTAGTGACTGCTGTGAAACTGAGACCATTTTACCAATCGCACTGAGACATTTAAAATGATACCAAACATGAAATTGGAAAATAATAGATTCACAAGATACATCATACATAGTACATATGCATCCTTGGAGAACTTCAGTGATTTGGATCAGGGGGGAGAAGGGAGAGGGGAGAGAGGGGGGGCTGGTCATATAGCTGAGGGAGGACAATTAGGGCAAGGCGTTGTCCTATTCCTTTGAAGTCTTCTTTCCAGATGAGTTTTATTGCTTTATTGCAGGATGCCTGATTTCAGCTTTATCTTAGCAGGAAAATCAAACCTTACAAGGTAAACACAGAACGTGTGACCAAAAACAAGACCGGTAAACGGATAAACACACAGAACCCTGACACATACCAATGGTTTCACATATTCTGAAGAAAATATGAGTGTTGTTTGTCCGTGACAAACCGTTGTTTTATTGTTTTCTCGAGATCGCATCTTAAGTTTCTCGTCATCTCGAGATAAGAAAAGTTGTTTTCTTCAGATTGCGACTTAAATTTCTCTTCATCTCTAGATAAGAGAAGTTTTTTTCTCGAGATCGCGATTTAATTTTCTCGTCATCTTGAGATAAGAAAAGTTTTTTTCTCGAGATCGCGATTTAATTTTCTCGTCATCTTGAGATAAGAAAAGTTTTTTTCTCGAGATCGTGATTTAATTTTCTCGTCATCTAGAGATAAGAAAAGTTTTTTTCTCGAGATCGCGATAATTTTCTCGTCATCTAGAGATAAGAAAAGTTGTTTTCTCGAGATCGTGATTTAATTTTCTCGTCAAAGCGAGATAAGAAAAGTTGTTTTCTCGAGATCACGATTAAATTTTCTCGTCATCTCTACATTAGAAAAGTTGTTTTCTCAAGATCGTGACTTCATTTTCTCGATATCTGCCCACTCGTTCACCATCTCCCAAACACTGATCACCTGCACATGCACCAAACACCCTATTTAAACTCTCTGTTCCATCACTTTATTGTCTGGTCTCGTCTTGAAAAGACACAACAGACTCACCTTAGTTTACCTACCTGATACTTACCTGCCATCCCGTCCTGTGCCCGTCTTCTTGCCCTTCTGATCCCTCAGTCGTTTGGAGCTCATCTGTTACCTGCATCACCTGCAATCATATCCGCAAGTCACTACTCAGCAGCTAAGTTACTCACCCTGCATCTCTTCATTCTTCTGTTGTGTTGTGAAATCTGAAATAAACTGTGTGACATATCACTTACCATCAAGACAAATTAAAATCATATTGCCTAAAGTTAATAATAATTAATTTCTTGTCCTTAATAATCAATATAATCCAGGAGAAACTGTATTATGAACTGCACCAGTGCTAAACTGCTCAATGCAGATTATAGGCTAATTAACAACACAAACTATTAATGTATGAATCAAATTCACAAAGACAGTCAACATTTTCTTTCCCATGCATCATTTTATTATATTAATGTATGTGGTTACAGTCAAATCATATTAAACAGTGAAGTCGCTCCAGAACTCTGTCCTGTCCTGCCGGCACTCGAGACGGTGACATGAGCTCCACTGACGATCTTCACTCCTATTGGCTGTTGCTCTATAGAATTGCTGCGTATTTGCATAAAGTTCAACTTTTCTGAACTCCTGTTGCTTAACAACAACATTTGGTTGCAATGTATAACCTAACCCTCTTATGAATGCATATTATATTCATATGACCATGAAGATGTTTTTTTTTTGTTTTTTTGCATTTCTCTTTCTACCTCAATTTTCTTTGGCTTCTGTCCTGGACACACACTGATACACACTGTTAATATATAATCAGTTACTTTTCACATAAAAAATAAAATTTGTGAGCAACAACTTGTAACTAAAATAAAAGATCATGAAATACACACAGAAAATAAAATTGTGTCAGAGCAAATCAAGTTAAACTCATTGTTGGAATTCTACAAGTAAGATATTTTTGACTTTCACAAAGTACAAAATGATAAAGAACAGAATACGAATATGGACATAAATGACGGAATAAGATATCAATACATTTTTCTGCCAGAATATCCTCAAATACAATCACTATTTATTGACTGACTCATTAATTTGGTACTTTTAACTTGTCTAAAAAATATATATATATATTTTAATTGTCTGATTGACACACCAGTGATTAATTCAAATCTGATACTTCAATCATAACATGTGATGTAAATGACTGCTGTTTAGATGTCACTTTTTTAGATGTTCACATATTTGGAGACTGTTAGAAACAGATCGCTGGAGGCTAAATAAAGCAGAGACCCAGAGCATCAATGTGACTCCCGCTTCTCCCCGTAATGCCGTAAAACTGTCCAGACTTCACATCAACACTCACAGGCTCACCCAGGTTATTATCACACTTAACAGAAAATGTCTCTCTTTTACCATTGTTTCTGACAACCACAAGTTCCAAACCCCCAAACAAGTTATTATCACTTTTTGGCCACAGTGTTGCACCAACAAATTTATCTTTTGTGTCCAGAACTAGTGTTTGTGCTTCAGATCCTACTGAATAACCAACTTTCACATTCTGGAAATTACTTAAAATCACCTCGATTGTGTGCAGGCTCATCTAAAAGACAGAAATAGATTTAATGTGAATCAAGTAATTAAATGAAAACAATGTGATTCAAGTACCAGGAATATAAGACAAAATAGAATGAAAACCATCTTCACCTTGCTGTAAGTGATGATGATCTTCTCTGATCTTCCCTGAATGCGGCCGGATAAGCACTTAAAGAAGAATGGATCACCTCCTTTCCCACCCACAGTCTCATCTTGTGCAGGAATTGAGAGTAAAAAAAAAAACGGTTACAAATGACTACATTCACACAGCAGCAGAATATGGTGGTCAGTACGTGTCTCTGTGTTGCATGTTTTCATGTAGGGGTCCAGTAACTCACAGAAACATAGATATAAGCTGTTTGTCGTCAGAAAGTTTTGGATCCAGTCATTCATAATTTTTGCTGAACTCTACACTTGGGTATGAATGTAAAAAGCATTTAAAGACACTGTCCCAGACCCGGTGCCAGGATTAAAGCATCAATTTTCACAAACCACCATTTATTTTAGCAGAAAAGCAAGCATACTGACTCTTAAATACACGTTCAAGGTGGAAACATAAAACTTTGGCCAGAATTTTAAAATCTACACTGAAAAGTGATACTGGTCTATAACTACAGGAGGTGGGATCTTTATCCTTTTTAAAGAGTAAGGAAATAGAGGCCTCACATAAATTAGGAGAATGTTGACCAGCTTTCAAAGAGTCATTATAAAGCTTTGCTAAAGTAGGAGAATTAAGACATTGGTGGTGTTTGAGGAGATTCCCCCTTCTTTATGTAAAGCACTTTGAGTACCCAGAAAAGCGCTATATAAATGTAATGAATTAATATTATTATTTACTTCAGTCACTATGGTTAGAGGTGATGTTCATGGCTAATGTGAAGACAGAAAAGTGGCTTGACATCAGTTATTCAGGGGCAGACTGCGACTAAAAAGGCATTTCTAGCACAGCCGGCCGGGCCCATCCACACCTGGGCAACAATCTTACTTACCACTATCTTACCACTAAGAGTTCCTATTTCTAAGTCTAAAGTCCTAAGTTTTTCTTTTCTTACTTCTAAAACCAAAAAAAAAAAAAATACTAGGACTAAGGAGAAGAGAGAAGGTTTGAGCTGAGAGAAAGGGAAACATATGATATGGAACATACTAACAACTACTACTAACACAGTGACAGTGCTGATGGGGGGAGGGAGGAGTCTGTCGGCAGAGATATAGTAGATATAGGAATATGTATCATGTTGCCATATTTAAAAATTAGGTTTTAAAAAAACATGCACACTCTCACTAACTAATTTGTTTTGTTCAGCTCTGCTAATTCTCTGTTCTACATGTCTCTGGAGCGCGTCGAAAAAATCCATCCATCTAATCAGTTCGAGAGAGAATATATATAGTCACTCTATCAACAACAAAACATTTTCAACCCTCCTGTTTCCTCACTGGTGGTGGGTTGGAGGTGGGTGATTGTTTTAAATAAAATAAAATCTCAGAGCCGAGCCCTCGTTTCCCCCCTCACACCAAGTACTCTTATTATATATTATTATATCATAAGTGTGACCTCGTGAAAAAACAACTGCCACAGGTAACACGGTTTATTATTATTTATTTATTTGTTATTCATTATTTTATTTTTTTTTTTTATTTATAAAAAAAAAAAATATGTATTTTATTTATGGAGAAAAGTTCACCAAGGCAGGCTTGCTGCTGTTGCTGCCTCATAGTGTTCAGTGTCTTCAGGTATTAGGAGGATTTTGGGATTCGTTTTTTTAGTGACTTAGAGTCCTCCTCGACTACTAATGTTTCACAGATTTAGGAGCTGGTTTTAATGTTAAAATGCTTTGTGAAATACTCTTAGAGCAACAATTTAACAAATTCAACAAATCCTAAAATTAGGACTGACACGGCCATTATTTTTAAGAGTTTCACCTAAATCGACAAGTTAGGAGCTACTTTTAGCCTTAAGATGTTTTGTGAATACGACCCCTGGTCCATAACAAGCCACGCAATAACACACCGGCTCATTCCTGAGCATTCCATTGATCATTGTGAGTGTGTCTCTACAGGGTGTTTCCCTTCGTACATCCTGAGGTGCCGGGATAAGTTCTAGCCATCACGTGATTTCTACAGAGGATACACGTGTGGATGACACTGTCCTAACCACAATATAAAGCACACAAGAGTGAAAGCAACCATGTTTTTGTTCAAGTCAGAGGATGATAACTCTCCCATTTTAAGTGGACAGATGCAGGGGCGGAGTGGCCATCGGGAGCACCGGGAAGTTTCCCGGTGGCTTGATGGTCATTCTGGCCTGCCGGCTGCCGCTGTGCTGTCGATCAGACTGACGTGCAATAGGCTGGTATGCAGCTGCGAATTAATTGACGCACTAATGAATCTACGAATCAGGCGATCGCGGAGTAAAAACGACACCACCACATGACCCAACATCAGCGAAGCACTGCCTAATTGGCTATATCCAGAGACAGGCTTTATCTTGGAAAATAGTGCAAAAAATGGAGCGTAAATGCAAAGGAGGAGCAGAGAGGGAACGCATAAAAAGGAGAAAAGCCCTGGCCACAAAATCCCAGCCATGTTCGCCGGTAAGGGAACAGGTCAGTCAGAATAACATTTACATAATATTTACTAGGGGTGGAGAAAAAATCGATCCGTTCGGTTCTCCACGCACTCGGACGGTCCGCTGTTCAACTTAAATCTGACAAAGCATCTGTAATATGGTTTACTATAAATAACACGTAAAACAATCAGGGTTCAGTTAATATATGTTTCTGTTGATGGATGAACATTCTGGGTTCCTGTACCAGAATGTTACTGTAAGTTTTTTTTTTTTACATTTTATTATAAAACAATTGGCTAGTCCCTGTATTCATTCCTATAGAAAACTGTACATAAACAGCTGTGAGAATGGGACAGTTTGAGAGTCAAGTCACCTTTACTTATATAGCGCTTTTTACAATGCAAATTGTGGCAAAGCAGCTTTGCATTTATAATTAGCAAATAATTTTGGGCTGCACAGCAGCTCCCAAAGAAAATGGTGTCATTGTGCAGCTTATTCTATATATTATTGATTCATTCCGTTGCAAAGATCAATAGTTATTAGTCTAGTTAATTTATGTATATCAGCCCTGGAGAAAACAGTGACGTAATCGTCCGGCTCAGAGTGTGTACCTAAAATACACCAACACATAGACTTCCCAACACGTGGAAATAACTCTCTGGACTTTGTTTACACCACTCAGAGAGGAGCTTACAAAGCCCTTCCCCTCCCCCACCTTGGTGCTTTAGACCACATCACTGTTATGCTAATGCTAGCATACAGACCAGTCGTAAAAGTCACCAAACCAGTCCAGAAACAAATCCAAGTTTGGCCTGAAGGGTCATCAGAGGCACTTCAAGACTGTTTTGACACCATTGACTGGGACATGTTTAAACAGGCTGTAACATACCACAACAACACAGACCTCCAGGAGTACTCAGAGACTGTTACTTCCTATATCACCAAGTGTATTGAGGGTATAACAGTCACAAAGATCACCACCGTCAGGCCCAACCAAAAGCCATGGCTGACAGGAGAAGTCTACAGACTTCTCAAGATGCGCAATGCTGCCTTCAGAGCTGGAGATGAGATGAGCCTGAGGACAGCTAGGGCCAACTTGTCACGTGGCATCAGGAAGGCTAAGAGGCAGTACTCCAGGAGGATAGCCCATCATTTCAGTGGCAGCAGAGACACCAGGAGCCTGTGGCAGGGGATTCAGACCCTCACGGACTACAAACCCCCTGCACGGACCTGTGACAGCACCACCCCCCTGCTAAATGAGCTGAACACATTCTTCACTCGCTTTGAGGCACACAACAGCACCACTGCACAGAAGACTCCACCTCCGACCGACAACCAGGTGTTGACACTGTCCACGGACAATGTGAGAAGATCCCTCAGCAGGGTCAACGCACGCAAAGCCCCATGTCCTGACAACATTCCTGGACGTGTATTAAGAGACTGTGCAGCGGAACTCACTGATGTCTTCACAGACACCTTCAACATCTCACTGAGTCAAGCTCTTGTCCCCACATGCTTCAAAGCAACCAACATTATTCCAGTCCTGAAGAAATCATCTCCATCCTGCCTCAATGACTACCGCCCAGTGCCACTTACTCCCATCCTTATGAAGTGCTTTGAGCGGCTAGTCAAGCACCACATTAAGTCTGCCCGGCAGAGTTACGGGTCATTAAACCGATTTGGAATCGCAACAGTCAAAATATTTAATCTAGTTCCATCTAGTTTAAGATCTTTTTGATCACACCGGTATGGGACGGTTTGTTGGGATATGTGCCACTTGCCGATGAGTCGGTAAGGTCTTAACAAAGGATGAGCTAGTTAACACAGTCTCCGCCGACACCACAGGACCACATTGCTGCCGCACACAGGCACAGGTTCCCTGTCCGACCCGGACACGGCCCAGATCCAGCCAATCACATTAATTGGTAAACCTCGGGATAAGCAGAGAGACAAAAAATTAGCATAGACGCCATTCTTCTTCTGATGTACCGAGTACATCTGGTGTTATAGGAAGTGTTCCCGGTTCCGGCTGACCTGATCTATGCAGCCTAACAATCCTTTAACGGATATGAAGACAAAAGTTTATAGTGCGTCATGTGTATGCCAGGTTAAATAGATGCGTTTTTAGTCTAGATTTAAACTGACAGAGTGTGTCTGCTTCCCGAACAATGCTAGGAAGATTGTTCCAGAGTTTAGGTGCCAAATAGGAAAAGGATCTACCGCCTGCGGTTGATTTTGATATTCTAGGTATTAACAACTGGCCAGAATTCTGAGATCATAATAGAAACGAAGGACTATAATGCATTAAGAGCTCTCTCAGGTACTGGGGAGCTAAGCCATTTAGTGCTTTGTAAGTAATTAGCAAGTTTTTAAAATCTATACGATGTTTAATAGGGAGCCAGTGCAGTTTTGACAGAACCGGGCTAATATGGTCATACTTCCTGGTTCTAGTAAGGACGTTTTGGACCAGCTGTAGTTTGTTTATCAAGCGAGCAGGGCAAATACACCCAGTAGAGCAGTACAATGATCTAGTCTCAAGGTCATAAACGCTTGAACTAGCTATTCCGCATTTGTCATTGAGAGCATATGTCGTAGTTTAGATATTTTTTTAAGATGGAAGAATGCGGTTTTACATATGCTAGAAATGTGGCTTTCAAATGAAAGATTGGTATCAAACAGGTGAGTCACTCCTGTTATTAAATTCAGTTGTCAAACCCAAACACTGACGGTGTGAATGTAGCCAATGAGAAAAGGTTATTCATGAATATGTGCATGAATATGACGGTGCTTACCTGGAGACGGTACTGCATTGACAGTATCACTGGCTTCACTCACTCCCACTTTATCCACTGTCCTGTAACAGATCAAGTACTGCTTTCCAGATTTCAATCCAGTCAGAGTAAAGTCTTCATCAGTTGTGTCTTTGACAAGCCACGGTTCCTTCTCAGCTACCTCCTTGTACTCTACTCTGTACTTCACTGTTACTCCAGTTGGAGACTTCTTCAGTTTCAGGGACACACTTTGCTCCTGGATATTCTTCACTATCGGTGGGGGCGGCTTTGACACGGGCTGGAACTGTTTGTCTGTCAGATACCCTTTTTCGTACAAATAAATAGAGGAGCCTGGATTGGAGTGATCAGAGACAGCAGAAATAATGAAGCGGATTCTCTTTTCATCTTTATTGGCTTCTGAAAAACCTCTGAAGACAGATAAGTTCTCTCTCATCTTGCTTATTAAATCAGGATCATTGAACCATTTTCCGACAGATGCCTTGGAAAGCACATTTTTGTTTCCATCCAACCGTTTAAACTCATCAGATTTCAGGAACTCATTCAGAGTTGAAAGATACGGGTCTTCATACTTCAGAGATGTGAAGGTCAAGCTTACCACAGCATCAATATCAGGATCAAGGATGATGGTGTTCAGATCATCAGAGTCTACAATTCTGATCTTCTCCAGCTTCGTGGTGTGAGTCCTCAAGAGGTTAATTTCAGACTTTGCATCTCGTAACCACTGGTTAAGCTTGTCGGCATTAAAAGGGGAGCTAGAGTGGATCTCCAAAATGTCTGTCAGTTTCTCCTCCTCTCCTCCTCCTCGAATAGCAGGCAAGACCCTGGCCACTGCTTTCTGGAACACTGTCTTGTAAATGCTAAGTGAGTTCTGAAATGAGTTCAGCCTCTCTTCAATGTCACTGAAGACTTTTACCTCTGTTGTTTTGGACAGGTCGTTCCATGTCCACTCTACCTCTCCCATAGCCTCCATTATATCTGCAGTGTTGGAAACCAGACGTGTGCTGATTTCTCTCACTAACTGAGCGGCTTTGTCGTCCAATAACTGAAGAGGATAGAGCCAGACTTTTGTTGGAACTGCATTCTCTGGTTTCTCCTTCAGCAGATTGGGAAGGTGCTTGTACACATTCAGTGCCTCCATGTATGTGGTGGGGTTTTCCTCAAGATGAAAGTCACCATGAAATGTGCAGTCGATTTTCTCAGCGGTTTTCTTTTCTTCATCTGTCATTTCTACAGATCCTTCTCCCTCAATAGAAAATCCAGGAATCTTCTTGACCATGACATTCAGTTTTCCCTCAATCTCCTGATTGTTTTCATCCTCTGAAGACATCCGATCAAACACCATGAAGGCCTGAGCTCCGTACAGGACAGCCGTGACCACATGAGTTGCAGTTTTCTGGTCAAACACCTCAGGGTAGGTGATCTTGCCCAGCTGGGTCATAGTGAGCTGTTCAAATCTGGAGGTTTCACTATAATACATTGTAACTCGGGACTGATTGTGTGAAGATTTGGTGTTTCGCAGGTATTTGGCAGATCCTCCAACCTCCACCAGTCCCCCCAGAAAGCTGGCCTTCAGGGAAGCACTTATATCCATGAGACTGGACTTACTAGAGAGAGATTCAGAGCTACTGAACTTCAAGTCTGTCATCATCTGCGGACGACTGTCCAAATCTTCTCTCAATGATATCTTGTCCCACAGAGTAACACCTGAAATGAGAAGAGGCTTTAACAGTAGTGAACGAAAGTGATTTAGAGTTGAAGTAAATGTGCATATCTTATATCTCTAATACAGTTTTAAACTGATTTAATAGTAATAGTGTTGGGGACAGTGCTGATCCATGTGTGTTTATGGGACTTGCATAGCGAGATCATGAAAATGGGTGCCATCAGAGTAAAAATTTACAAAATGCAGTATGGTGACTGGCCAAGACACACATGGAGAACAGCTCCCAGGAATGGTAAAAATGCTTCATAAAGGGTTAAATGTGGTACACTAAAAGTGTACCAAACTTCTCCTTGAAGAGGTGGTCTCGGTACGCTTTTAAACGAACTTTGGAGCGGTTCGCTTGAGATGTGAAAGCAATCCGACCCAACGAACCAAACGATATCATAATTCATAACACGAAATGTGTTATATAAAAAGCAGTAGTGTCTTACTCTTTGGTTTTCAAATGTGGTAACTGTGGCTCACTCATAGAATGTGTGTTCGTGCTGTCTCAACGAAGCCTTAATTCCAGCTCTACCTGCATTATAACATTCATATATGGCATCTAGAGAGAGTGCGTTTGAATTTGCTGCAGTAGCATTAATATGAATATAGTGCATAGCCTTATTTAACAGCGGGAATGACGGCTACATTTGTATAATGGTTGAATGTGTATCGACCATTACAAATAAAGCCACAGTAAGCTCATGTAGGAATTGATGAGGATGAAACTCTGACCAATAAGAGCACAGTTATCATATGACTTGCATGAACACATTTCAGCACAATTTGAAATGTTTCCCTGTAAAAGCGAAACGAACCAAGAAGAATTTAATAAGAAATCACATTTTTACTGAAGTGCGGCAGTTACCCAAACAGCACACAAGAAAGTCTCCTCTTCTGCCTCCGCCCACACGCCACTTGATTGACATGCTTCATTTGAATTTGATCATTTGAGCATTTGAGCATTTGATTTGACATTTGAGCATTGAATTTTCATTTTAATTTTAATCAGTCTGAATGAAGTAAGTTTAATTAATTCGATTTTACAATGTGAATAACTTTGTCATTACAAGTGTGTTAGCATGACCTCACTTCACTGAAACATTAATTATACATTATTCACATTAATTAGGAGCCTGTATATACAGTAATTGTTCTTAGTAGCTCTTTGGGTGTATGGAGAAAAATAGTATTTACTGATTAGTTAATTGTGATCTACCTTATTTAGTGCTATTACTTAAAAATGCATTAATCAGTGTTTCTTATTAGGTAATAGTAATGACTAGAATGTTAATATTGTGTTACTCTTTTGATGGAACAGTTTTCTGAAGTGTTACCAGGTTTCCAGCACCTTTAGTGTATATATATATATATATATTGTAACGTTGTGGGTTTGCAGGAACAGGCTTGATGACAGAAGTCACTTTTAAATGCTTTAATGACTTAAACAGGAAAACTGTCAGGAAACACCATCAATGAAACTTTAACAACGGACCAGGACTGGACTGACACAGAGGGAATATATACACAGAAACACAAGAGCATAACGAGAGGGGTACAGGTGACAGACATGATTACGGACGAGACACAGCTGACTTAAACTAACTAATGATGAGACTGGCACATGGGAAATCAAAACAAAGATCACATGACAAATGACAGGACAGGGGAAGAAAGAAACAGAATACATAGAGAGCAGATCATGACATGTATATATATATGTCACATCACTCTGAGGATTATTTGAAGATAAGATACAACATACAGTGTTGTTAGTCAGGTTAAAGGGATTGTTCAGAAAAAGAGAGGAAAAGGGTCAGCACAGTTGCACTATATTCGGAGCACTGCTCACAAGGCATCATGCGCCTCTAATCCTGCAACTTAAGTTCTGTAATTTAGCAATTGGGTTAAAAAGGGAACAAAAACTATTAAAAATAAAAGTATACAGCACCTGGAATGAAGGAATCCTTGCGGCAGTCATACAGCATTCCAGGAAACAGAGGTCTTCCTAGAGCTGCCACTTCGATTGGCTGTGATTTCATGGCTCTAAAAAGTAAAAGAAATGAAAAAAGATATTTACAAATGGCTACCTTTATTATTCTAAAATTCTTAAGGTAAGTTTTTAATTTCAATTTAAGTCAGGTAACAGGTTAGCAGGTACACATAAAATGTTGAACTTTTATTAATTTACTTTCTTTTTCTTTTTTTTAAAGAAACCATTTAACTGTATTCATTTTATTATTTCTCACAAAGATTTAAAATCCATGCGATTTAATTCAGTTTTTAAAAATATCCAAGGTAACAGCCTACAGTTCCTTCTGCCACATTTCTCAATATAATATTGAAAAGTTCGGTACGACATCCATGGTTTAATACATTGTTGTGAATTGCGTTTTTTCGATTTAGCATTTTTTAATTTCCGTGCATTTTAGTTCTGTCCAAATTGGCTCTGAGTCTACATGAGTAAATATCTGTAATGAATTCGGTCTGTTGTCGTCTGTCCACTAGATGTTGCCCTCTCACTCCATGGACTCGGTCACACGAACTACATTTCCCACAAGCCCCTCACCCAGTCACTCATCACCCCAGCCAGCTGTAGCACATTACCTAAATCTGATTACACTCGCATCCCATCACACTACTCTCACTTGCATTCACTGCGAAGTATTGTTAATCCTAGCATTGCAATTCCAAGCGTCCAATCCCTGTCTTGTTTGCCTGTTTCCTGATCCTGCCTGTTCCTTTGCTTTTTGATGTTTATCTGCCTGCCTTTTGACCTTTTGCCTTGATACTCACTACGAGCCTGCCTGTTCCCTGCTACTTCTGTTTGCGGTTGAGTTGACCATTGCCGGTCTGACTACGTTTATAAATAAAGCTGCTTTTGGATTTCAACCCGCTGACTCATCATTACAATATCAATCGCTATGCAATAAACTTAGAGAGTTTAGCTACACTTTCAATGCTGGTTTAAGATTTCACATTTTAGCATCCAAATACTTAGTAGTTCCTTTAGAAGGATGTAGGAGCACTTGATTCATTTACTATCCAAAACTGAACACAAACCTCAAAAGCTTGGAATGACTTTGGTCATTACATTTTTCATGCTTTTCACTTACTAGAATACTGATACAAACAATTAGTAAGTCCTTCTGAAGGATTTGGTAATACTTGCGCCATTAGTATTACCATGATCTTCACTTTAGAATGAATTGTACATTATGCATTATTCAGATGAACTATTAACTTGTATATAGAGGTTGTTAGTAGTCCTCTGGGAGGTATGAAAATAGTTATTGATTAGCTAATCGTGAATTATCGTATTCAACTAAGCATTATTACTTATTAATTCATTAATCAGAGTTTCTTGTTAGTTAACAGAATATTAATAGTGCATTACTCAATTGTTCCATTGTAGTTATTCGTTAATGACTGAACCGTTTTCTAAAGTGTTACCAAATCCAATAAAGACACTAAAAGAAGTAAATCTTTCCTTAAACGAGTGGTTAACTAAACAAGATAGACACAACGAGGCCAAACGGGCAGAGCAAGACATGACAGAACTAAATGTAAACATAACAACAGTCCATGGGTGTGATAATTGTTGTTAAAGTCTAAACAGTTCATAATCGATTGACATGGTGATAGAGTCTCGACTCACCAGGAGTTTCTGTGTGTCTTCAGTATGTAAAGTGATGTTGTCTTCTGAAGCCCAATGGGTTGCTCTAGTGATATTTATACTCCCATTATTTATGTAATGCTCAACTGGGAGGAAACATTTTACAGAAATTCAATATAATTATATACACCTGGACCAACTATTTCAAAACATTTCACACTCGGGCAGGGGCGGATCATGAGGTCTATGAGGGGTAGCAAGAACAAAGAAAGATCTAAAATAGATTTAAAAATAAATACCACAATTTCAATATCCAACAAGTCAAGATACCCTACATAAAACAGATTAAAAAAAAAAAAAAGTATTTTGTCGTCATCTCGAGATAACAAAACTTATTTTCTAATGAAATGCTCCAGAGAAAATCACTTACAAGTGAGTCATTTTGGCTTAATCTTCAAAATGATAAGACACTAATAATAATATAATAAGGAGGAGATAATAGTTGTATTAGTTTCAAAAGAACTCTAATGAGGTCTGCACTAGTCAATAGCATTTATTACTGAGCTCAAAGTGCATCTGTTTTAGGTTTAACAAGACTAAACTAAATGAACTCATAATGACGGTGAAGTTAAACAACGAACCATGTGATCAAAAACAAGACAGATTAACAAACAGAACCCTGACACATACCAAGGGTTTCACATACAGGGAGTGCAGAATTATTAGGCAAGTTGTATTTTTGAGGATTAATTTTATTATTGAACAACAACCATGTTCTCAATGAACACAAAAAACTCATTAATATCAAAGCGAATATTTTTGGAAGTTTTAGTTTTTAGTTTTTAGTTTTTAGTTTTAGCTATTTTAGGGGGATATCTGTGTGTGCAGGTGACTATTACTGTGCATAATTATTAGGCACCTTAACAAAAAACAAATTTATACCCATTTCAATTATTTATTTTTACCAGTGAAACCAATATAACATCTCAACATTCACAAATATACATTTCTGACATTCAAAAACCTAACAAAAACAAATCAGTGACCAATATAGCCACCTTTCTTTGCAAGGACACTCAAAAGCCTGCCATCCATGGATTCTGTCAGTGTTTTGATCTGTTCACCATCAACATCAGCAACCACAGCCTCCCAGACACTGTTCAGAGAGGTGTACTGTTTTCCCTCCTTGTAAATCGCACATTTGATGATGAACCACAGGTTCTCAATGGGGTTCAGATCAGGTGAACAAGGAGGCCATATCATTAGATTTTCTTCTTTTATACCCTTTCTTGCCAGCCACGCTGTGGAGTACTTGGACGCGTGTGATGGAGCATTGTCCTGCATGAAAATCATGTTTTTCTTGAAGGATGTAGACTTCTTCCTGTACCACTGCTTGAAGAAGGTGTCTTCCAGAAACTGGCAGTAGGACTGGGAGTTGAGCTTGACTCCATCCTCAACCCGAAAAGGCCCCACAAGCTCATCTTTGATGATACCAGCCCAAACCAGTACTCCACCTCCACCTTGCTGGCATCTGAGTCGGACTGGAGCTCTCTGCCCTTTACCAATCCAGCCACGGGCCCATCCATCTGGCCCATCAAGACTCACTCTCATTTCATCAGTCCATAAAACCTTAGAAAAATCAGTCTTGAGATATTTCTTGGCCCAGTCTTGACGTTTCAGCTTGTGTGTCTTGTTCAGTGGTGGTCGACTTTCTGCCTTTCTTACCTTGGCCATGTCTCTGAGTATTGCACACCTTGTGCTTTTGGGCACTCCAGTGATGTTGCAGCTCTGAAATATGGCCAAACTGGTGGCAAGTGGCATCTTGGCAGCTGCACGCTTGACTTTTCTCAGTTCACGGGCAGTTATTTTGCGCCTTGGTTTTTCCACACGCTTCTTGCGACCCTGTTGACTATTTTGAATGAAACGCTTGATTGTTCGATGATCACGCTTCAGAAGCTTGGCTATTTTAAGACTTCTGCATCCCTCTGCAATATATCTCACTATTTTGACTTTTTTGAGCCTGTCAAGTCCTTCTTTTGACCCATTTTTCCAAAGGAAAGGAAGTTGCCTAATAATTATGCACACCTGATATAGGGTGTTGATGTCATTAGGCCACACCCCTTCTCATTACAGAGATGCACATCACCTAATATGCTTAATTGGTAGTAGGCTTTCCAGCCTATACAGCTTGGAGTAAGACAACATGCATAATGAGGATGATGTGGTCAAAATACTCATTTGCCTAATAATTCTGCACTCCCTGTATTCTGAAGTTTTGTTTGTCCGTGCAGAACTTAATAAGCGATTTTACAGGAATATTTTGTTCTTTTGTCCTAGGTATTTGATTATTTTGCTGTTTATAATATTACTGCAATTGCTGTCATGTTTAATGGTGATGTGCAGCACTCTCCGTGGACAGTAGGGGAGACGCTGTGCTGATTGTGTGGTTAACGGTGAGTCGTGAAGAAGATTCCATTACAAGAGCGACTCCATGATTGGAAACACCACAATTGACCCTTCGCAAACAGTTTGATTGACAGGCGATCCAACCAATGGTAACGCCCAGGGAGTAGCCTATAGTAGATTAACGTTGGTTAACTTGAAATATTGTGTGTACTCACGTCTTTCGGCGGTTGAAACAACATTCCTTCTGATGTTCATTCATGTTTATTTGATGCTATAAATGAACTAGTATGAAGAGATGATCGCTTCATGAGCCGCTTGAAGCATCTGTCACGACACATTAAGGAGCCACTATACGTATTTAGTGTTTAAACTGCTTTAGAAAAATTACAGTATTTTAAATATCAAAATGTTTCATTCGTTGTCAGTGTCCTCTTTGCTCTGCAATGTATTTTTCACTGTGGGAGAACATGATGTGTGGCGTGAGAGAGCATGACTTGTCGGGCATTGCAACAGGGGGCGAGGTTTGCGAAGGGTCAATTGTGTCTCTCTTTGTTTATTCAAACAGGTGGGTGAAATTAATCACCAAGGACTTAAAACATTAAAAAAATATATGTTTATAACATGTGTATGTTGTTTTACGAGGGTAACATACACTGTAATGAATTGCTGTAAAAATTACAGCATTATTTTACAGCTGCTGGCTTTAATAATACAGCATATTGCTGTAAACTCCAATGCATTCTGGGGTCACATGTTGGTTTGACTCAAATTTACAGAATATTGCTGTAAATTGACCTTTCATAATTTAAAAAAAATACAGTTATTTACTGTAATCAGAGAATACAGGGAAATTCTGTAAATTAAATTACAGTACTGCTGTAAAGTTTACAGTAACTGGCTGGCAACCCTGCTGCCAGTATTATACTGTAAAATTTACAGTAATTTTTTAAAAGTGTACAGGCCAGGCTCCAACACACTGTAAACCCAAAGTACTGTAAAGTTTATTGCGTTTATAGTTTTATTATTGTGTTTATAGCATTAAGAGCAATTAAAGGGGTGTGTAGAGTTATCATTATATAAAGATATGTGTTGTATAGGGTATGTAGCTATATATATATATATATATATATAATTGTTGAATATTCTACACTTGATGTTTGGGTTTTATATTATGTTTTAATGATTTTCTGAAGTACATTCAGTTTATATTGTTTCTATATAGGAAAATGGCTCGCTCAACTATTTTGTTATGCAGAGGTTGATTTGCTCATACATGAGAGACTGTAATACATTGTGAGGTAAAAGAAAGATGCATTGAGTTATATAAGAGACAAATATAGAAATACCTATTGAGTATAAGAAAACTCTTAGAGGAATTAAGTAACATGTTTATTGGTGTTTGGTTTGTATGAGTCACATATACGTGGCATAAGACTTATAATTATATATAGATAATTATAGAATCTTTGAACTTTTGTAATAAAGATTACAAGAGCGACTCCATGAGTGGAAACAACACAATTGTGTCTCTCTTTGTTTATTCAAACAGTGACATACTGCAGCACCGCCAGTCGGATCGACGGTGGTCGTGCTACCGATTTTGAACGGGAAAACACTCGCATTTTCTTCAGAGAACCATCTAAGAGGGGATGTTCTCAGATGTTCTCAGAACCTCTCTCAAAGTTATGAACAAACGTTCTTCCAGTAACATTAAAAGAACGTTCGTTCAATGTTTTGCATTGAAACGTTGGCACAAAAACTTGACCTACACATTGTTCATGGAATGTTTTTTTCATGGAACATTTTGTAAATATTGTTTCAGAACACTCAGAGAACATTCAAAAGTAACATTCACGTAATGTCTGAATAATGACAAAACGGAATGTTTCCTTAACTTTCGCATAACCAAGAAATCTGCAATCTGCTAAATGACTAAATGCAAAACATTTTTTTAAAAACTGGACGTTTTGAACTTTCAGGGAACATTCACAATTAATGTTTTCATATTTTTAGCAAAAACATTCTTAGAACATATTTTTGTTAGCTGAGAATGTCAAATTCATGTAATGCAAAGTTTAGAAATTTGAAGAAACGTGAAGAAAATCCCACCAATCAGAGCCGTGGCGAGCAAAAAGAGGCTGTTTAGCTCCGCCCACCCGCATGATGTTATCCAGTTCGTCTCCCCACAGTCTTAAAATACTTAAATACTTACTTAATACTTATATGAATATTTAACAATAACCTTAAAATATATTGTTTCTGTATATATATATATATATCATTTAGCAGATATTTGCATTTTGGATTTTTTTTAATAACATTAAAAAAATTAAAAATAAATCTATTTTACACCGAAAATGTTATTTTTAATATTAAAAATAAATAATCTATACTTAAGCAAACACTGGTTTTGTTTAGAATTCATTTGTGTCACACATGTTGAACAAAAAAATATTATAATAATAACAGTAGCATAATAATTTTATTATTTGCAGGCAGTGGAAATACAGAAGAACGGGGTGATGCAGGTGAGATCAGTAGTCTTTGGTTTCTTGGTGACTCGGTGTCTTCGGGTGTGTATATTGTGGTTTCTGTTCTGCAGATGAAGACGACAGCGAAGACGCTTGGACATGGGTGAGGATCACAGGAACGGGACAGGCTGACAGGAAGGACACAGGCAAGTATGACGAGGTGAGTCTGTAAAGTCTCTGTAGTGACAAGACCAGACCACGAAGTGCAGGAGCAGAGAGCTTAAATAATGAGTGCTGATGATGCTGTGCAAGTGCGGTGACTGCTGATGATGAGGAGTAATTACTGATGACGTGCAGGTGCATGGAGTGAAGGATGCTGGGAATTGTAGTGAACCGGACTGTGACCGTGACATTTTCCTTTACACACACACACACACACATATATATATATATATATATATATATATATATATATATATATATATATATATATATATATATATGTTGAGGAGCATCAAAGTGTCAGCAGATATTAAGCAGACAGTCTAATACTCTAAATACTGCTATATATAATGACTTTAATATATATAATGTATTTAATATCTGCTGACACTTTGATGCTCCTCAACAGACCTTCTACTGACTTTAAGTAATGATTGGATGCGCTGCCGACATATAATGCTAAAATCTAATAATGATGAGTCTGTAGAGTTCAGTTCCACTCCTGAGGCTTTTCGAGAGCTGAGAACAAGCAGGCGTTGATTTCAACCCTCCTCTCTAAAGAGAAGATACGAGACGGGAACACAGCACTGAATAATTCACACGGACCAGTGAGCCCATTCCGATCTGGATTATGAGTGAAACTCAATAATAAATGGTCAAAGATGATGCAAGACGCAGACGGGAAAAGAGCTCACATTGACCATGAGTCTGTTTACAAAGAACAACTTGGACTGAATTATGAATTTCATTTAGGAAATAAATGAATGTCAAATGCCATTGAAATAATCTGCTAACTTATTATTTCATAAAAAAAACTATAGTGAAATACAAATGTCATGTTTTGTGGATCATGTTCGTGCATTGCAGAAATATTGCATCTTGTGTTCTCCCTGATATTAATCACCAATCTCTACTCAGTACCAAAATAAAGTAAAAAAGTGAGTGAGTTTGATATGTTTCCTCTTCACATGATAAGACACCAGGGTTGTGGAGTAACGAAATACGAGTAACTTAGTTACGCATTTAAAATACAAAATTTGAGTGACTGTGTTTCATTTGAAATGGGTGGTAATCAGATTACAGTTCCATCTGAAAAGTGTTTTAGATTACAAAAGTGATTACTTTGAGTTTTAATGTCATTTAAACAGCGATTGGTGATTCTCTGACTCTGACCGTCTGAAAAAGAGGAGTTAAGTTTCATCAACATTTTAATACTTTTAAGAGGATCATAAAAATGTTGTTATTTTTATTTAGTTCTGTCCTGAACAAGACAAAATGACTGAATTTATTTTAAAAAATTGCCCAAATTTCAACTGAACTGTCCTGTCATGACCTGATGATCCACGACTGTTTTCATGTTCACAATTGCAAGTTATAAAGTCAGAATTAGGAGATTGCTTGCAATACTGACTTTTTTTCTTGCGATTGTGAATTTATTATGTGAGTTTATATCTCATAATTCTGACTTTTCTCAATATTGTGAGTTTATATCTCATAATTCTGACTTTTCTCAATATTGCGAGTTTATATCTCATAATTCTGACTTTTCTCAATATTGTGAGTTTATATCTCATAATTCTGACTTTTCTCTATATTGTGAGTTTATATCTCATAATTCTGACTTTTCTCTATATTGTGAGTTTATATCTCATAATTCTGACTTTTCTCAATATTGTGAGTTTATATCTCATAATTCTGACTTTTCTCAATATTGCGAGTTTATATCTCATAATTCTGACTTTTCTCAATATTGTGAGTTTATATCTCATAATTCTGACTTTTCTCTATATTGTGAGTTTATATCTCATAATTCTGACTTTTCTCTATATTGTGAGTTTATATCTCATAATTCTGACTTTTCTCAATATTGTGAGTTTATATCTCATAATTCTGACTTTTCTCTATATTGTGAGTTTATATCTCATAATTCTGACTTTTCTCTATATTGTGAGTTTATATCTCATAATTCTGACTTTTCTCAATATTGTGAGTTTATATCTCATAATTCTGACTTTTCTCTATATTGTGAGTTTATATCTCATAATTCTGACTTTTCTCTATATTGTGAGTTTATATCTCATAATTCTGACTTTTCTCTATATTGTGAGTTTATATCTCATAATTCTGACTTTTCTCAATATTGCGAGTTTATATCTCATAATTCTGACTTTTCTCTATATTGTGAGTTTATATCTCATAATTCTGACTTTTCTCTATATTGCGAGTTTATATCTCATAATTCTGACTTTTCTCTATATTGTGAGTTTATATCTCATAATTCTGACTTTTCTCTATATTGTGAGTTTATATCTCATAATTCTGACTTTTCTCTATATTGCGAGTTTATATCTCATAATTCTGACTTTTCTCTATATTGTGAGTTTATATCTCATAATTCTGACTTTTCTCTATATTGTGAGTTTATATCTCATAATTCTGACTTTTCTCTATATTGTGAGTTTATATCTCATAATTCTGACTTTTCTCTATATTGTGAGTTTATATCTCATAATTCTGACTTTTCTCAATATTGTCAGTTTATATCTCATAATTCTGACTTTTCTCAATATTGCGAGTTTATATCTCATAATTCTGACTTTTCTCTATATTGTGAGTTTATATCTCATAATTCTGACTTTTCTCTATATTGCGAGTTTATATCTCATAATTCTGACTTTTCTCAATATTGTGAGTTTATATCTCATAATTCTGACTTTTCTCTATATTGTGAGTTTATATCTCATAATTCTGACTTTTCTCTATATTGTGAGTTTATATCTCATAATTCTGACTTTTCTCAATATTGTGAGTTTATATCTCATAATTCTGACTTTTCTCAATATTGCGAGTTTATATCTCATAATTCTGACTTTTCTCTATATTGTGAGTTTATATCTCATAATTCTGACTTTTCTCTATATTGTGAGTTTATATCTCATAATTCTGACTTTTCTCTATATTGTGAGTTTATATCTCATAATTCTGACTTTTCTCTATATTGTGAGTTTATATCTCATAATTCTGACTTTTCTCAATATTGTTGTCACATAGCCCTGTTCAAGTTTTCCACGTGTTCACTGTTTTGGTTTTGTTCCCGCCCCTCTGTCATCATTGTCGTCAGCTGTTGTCAATCAGTCATTCCCTGCACCTGTTCCCAGTCGTTTGTAACTATATTTAGTCCCTGTGTTTTCTTCACTGTTTGTCGGTTCTCGATTATGTTTATGTCTGTGTACCTGATCACGGCATTTGTATTAAAACCTGTTTATTGTTCCTTCTACGTTTGATGTTCTTCCGTCTGCCTCTTACCGTCTACACGGCCAGTGTGACAATTGTGAGTTTATATCTCATAATTCTGACTTTTCTCAATATTGTGAGTTTATATCTCATAATTCTGACTTTTCTCAATATTGTGAGTTTATATCTCATAATTCTGACTTTTCTTCTGCAATGACCTTTTTTGTGTTTGTTCCACACTTATTAGTATTCCAAAGTATTCTAAAGTATTTAGATTAAGTTACTAAACTTGAGAAATGTAACAAAATACGTTACAAATGACCTTTTAAAGCATGTATCTTGTTATCTATAGTGAAATACATTTTAAAAGTAACCCACCCAGCCCTGTAAGACACTGATACTAAAATCCAAAGGAGGAGATCAAACTCTGCACTGATGAATAGCATCTATTAATGAGATCAAAGTGAATCTGTTTTCTCTTCACACACACACAACAACAATCATACCAAGATTTTCACACATTCTGAAGAAAATATGTGTTGTTTGTCCATGCAGAACGTATTTAGCGATTTTAAACAACTCAAAAAATGCATAATAAAGGAAAAAAATAAGTAATAGAAGAACAAAATTGCTATTAATATCCATATTATCATATTATTATATTAATAATTATTCAAATATTGACTATGTTATTGTTCTTGATTGGAAGATCAATTATTCAGGCATTCTTGACTTGTTCAATGGGCTCTTTTATAACTTTGTGCACAGCGCCACCTGCTGACCACTTTCTATTAAACCACTAAATGTCATTTTTATTTAAGTGTAGGCATCATTGAAACACTATATACTAGTTCTTATTCGTATTGAATGTTTTTCTTTCTATATTTTCCATTTTATGTTGAGTCGTTTTTATTTTTTTTTAATATGCCTATATATTTTTTTAAGTTTTCATGCAGTTATTTCAGTACATCACGTTAAACTAAAAGAAAATGACATGCGGAAAAAAATAATTAATTTTTTTTAAAACATTTTATTACAGTTAATGTTTATTTTACTTCAAAATATTTAAAGTAAAATACTTTTATGGATTTAGTTGGTAACTATAATAACTAATAAAATATGGTAAACATTACAGAGTTGTTCATCTGTTAGGGTTCAAAATGACTTATTGGTTGTTTTATTGTCATGACCATAATCATAAAGATCTGAAAGTTTCACGGTGTAATGACACACAAGGCTTTTTGATCACTTATGCTGCCAAAATCATAATTGTGTAAAGTTCACGTGCCTTTTCCTCTTTTATCAATTTATGACCCTGGTCTGCAGTTTCAGATTCTTTGAAACCTCTTCTTTCCATTGAAATTCCACCTGTGTTTCCGAGGAACATCTTCCTTTTCCGCTGTATTTCGCTTTTAGTTATTATAAGGTCATTGCATGAGGTTCAGAAGTCTATGATGACGAGGCGTCATGTGAAGAGGTGTTTCAGCATGCCACTGTGCTGCTCTTTGATCTCTATATTCTCCATTCAAATATTGACCCGAGAGTCATAAAGTTTCATCACACCTGGATGAGGGGCGGAGTCAGATGTTAAAAGGGTTCCTCTGAGCCTCTCTGCAAGCTTTTTCCATCGAAAAAGACTGAATAATCTACCAAATACAACAAGAGAGAGAGAAGGTATGATTTGGTCATGTTATCATTTCGGTTTTGCATGGTAAAATGCATGAATTAAAAAAATTATTGTTTCTTAAGTTCATGTTTAAAGTTAGATAGTAATTGTTTGCATTGTTAATTTCATTTGCTTTGTGCTTTTCACAAAGCAAAGTATTTTCAGCAGATCTGATCCACAATGCCAGCGCCTGGTGTGTGTTTAAACATCTTGTCGGAGCGTAATGTCAAAGATGGACAGGGATCTCCTGACAATCCGGAAAGGTTCCTGGATCAGGACTTCCACCGACTCAAGCAGTTCTGCCTGAAGGAAAGACTGAGGTTTATTGACAACTTGTTCCCTCCAGAGCTGAAATCTCTCGGTCTGGACTCTCTGACTCACGAAGACCTCCAGAGAGTGGTGTGGAGACGACCACATGTACGTATGTCTACATGATAGCCAGTTTGTACCCTAAAAGTGAGTGTGTGATCTGCTGTCCAGTGTGAAATAAATCATCTGTTTCCTTCAGGAACTGGTGCCGAACCCTGTTTACATTGTTCAAGGAACTTCGAGGTTTGACATCATCCAGGGTGTGTTAGGTAGGTCTGCTGAGCTGCACATCATTAACACAAAATAAACTTTGAAATTGATGAGGTGCATGTGTAGATTTGGTGAGTCTCGAACTAAATACTCTCTTGCATGTGTCATGATGTGTCCACAGTTAGACACTTACAAGATAAAGCAGCAATAAATCAGTCAAACAGGTGACAAGTGAATAAAAACAGAAAATCGAAATTAGACACATTTTAAAAAGAATCAAGGAACTAAATGAGTCAATGAATAACTGAACAATTCAGTGTGTGTGTGTGTGTGTGTGTGGGTATTCCCTACGTTATGGGGACCAAATGTCCCCACAAGTATAGTAATACTAGTAATTTTGATCTTGTGGGGACATTTTTTTGGTCCCCATGAGGAAACAAGCTTATAATTCATACAGAATTATCTTTTTTGAAAATCTAAAATAGCAGAACATTTTGTGTGATGGGTAGGTTTTAGGGTAGGGGTAGTGAAGGGGGACAGAATGTACATTTTTTACAGTATAAAAACCATTACGCCTATGGAATGTCCCCATAAACCATGAAAACACATTGTGTGTGTGTGTGTGTGTGTGTAGGTAACTGCTGGTTTCTGGCATCGGTTGGAGCTCTTACATCTCAAAAACGAATTATGAAGCAGGTTATCCATGATGAACAAAATTTCTCTGATTATGCAGGAATATTTCACTTTAAGGTAAACATTGAAACCATTTTTTTGTGTGTGTGAAATATAGAAACTTTAAGAGTTTTGTATGTTTAAAACCTAACCTCTCATCTTTTGGTTTCAGTTCTGGAGATTTGGATCATGGGTGGATGTGGTTATTGATGACAAACTTCCAACTATTGACGGCCAACTCATTTTTGTCCAGTCTAAAACGCCGAATGAATTCTGGCCTGCTTTGTTAGAGAAAGCTTATGCTAAGTACGTTTCAGTTTAATAACAGACTCGTCCTAAAACTGTGGACCACAACAGTCTGGTTCTACAAGAAAAAATTATTCAACATTTCTACAATTATTTTGCATATACACCGATCAGGCATAACATGATGACACTGTTAGTGCTGGGATATATTAGGCAGCATTTTGTCCTCAAAGCTGATGTTAGAAGCAGGAAAAATGGGTAAGCGTACAGATTTGAGGAAGTTTGACAATTGCGATGCTAGACGACTGGATCAGAGCATCTCCAAAACTGCAGCTCCAAGCAGCTCTTGGCAAAAGAGGAACCAACACAATATTAGGAAGATGGTCATAATGTTATGCCTGATAATATAAGAACTTTTTTTTTGGAAATGCCTATGAAGAAAACGAATGGGAAAAATACTTATCTTTTCCAGAGTGTGCGGCTCGTATGCAGATATGGACTCAGGAAACATATCAGAAGCTCTCATGGACTTCACCGGTTTACCACACATGACCATTAAACTGAGTGAAGCATCAGACAAGCTGTGGGACACCATGAGACGAGCCAGCCAATCGGAATCCCTGATGGGATGTGGCACTCCTGGAGGGGTAAAGATTCAGCCTTAGATTCAGAGCATAAAGAGTTAGCGTACATAATGCAGTGGTTTTCAACTAGTGGTCAGCACAACCCATGTCCATCCTCGCTGCAAGGGAACTTGTATTTAATGTAGTCTCTGCCGTGTTTTTGCTTACTTGACAGGGTGTGTGAGTA
This sequence comes from Opsariichthys bidens, assembly GCA_037194245.1. Classification (NCBI taxonomy): domain Eukaryota; kingdom Metazoa; phylum Chordata; class Actinopteri; order Cypriniformes; family Xenocyprididae; genus Opsariichthys; species Opsariichthys bidens. The sequence continues at coordinate 2,997,152 of CM074286.1, read as the reverse complement.
GTAAGTGTGCATGTGTAACCCCTCTATCCGGGTCCTACTCGCTAGAGCTTCTCTTGATGTCAGAGGAGTAAGGTTTACTTGCACAGCAACTACTAGACCCCTAAACCTCACTTCCATCCGGGTCACGGCACCAATGCAACCCCTCTACCCGTGTCCTACTCGCTAGAGCTTCTCTTGATGTTAGAGGAGTAAGGTTTGCTCGCACAGCAACTACTAGACCCCTAAACCTCACTTCCACCCGGGTCACGGCACCAATGCAACCCCTCTATCCGTGTCCTACTCAGCCCACTCTGCGCAGGCTAGGCAGCGTCTCATCACCATTGAAAATATTATTTTTGTCTTGCCATTTTATAATGAACTCGGTGTCGGCTTGTTTTCTGTCAGTTCTTTTTCATGAATTGGAACGTCTGCGTCATTGATTGAATTGCGTAAAGGACACACTTGATACATCCTTCAAAACAGGATGAATGAAGGACGCTAAACGAAGGCTGCCTTCCAAGGATCCTTCAAACTGTGACGGCCTTGGTTGGTGCTTGATAACATCTCAGCTGAGATATGCAGCCTTATTAGGACTGTGCCTTCCAATTGAGAAGCAGCCCCAGTGAGTTTGAGTTCACGAGTTTACACTCACAAATAAGGTAGATAGAAAAAATAATACACTATCATGGTGAGAGGGCTTGGTCCGAACCCAGAGTACCACCAACTGAACTTCACATTCAATAACCAGAAACACAATGCATTTAATTCGTAATTTACTTGCCTTTACCGATTGATGAATTTACACCAGTTTGATTGGTTGCACATCGTCAACCACAAGATTTTTCTCCTTCCATTTAAAAGTGGTTTAGCCTGTTTTTTTTTTTTTTTGCTATTCCAACTATTAAATAGGCGTATGCATTTAGCATAGTTTTTATGTGTTCAGAACAGACCTACCTGTAAAGAAGCAATCATACTATATACCAGGGGTGTCCAATCCTGCTCCTGGAGAGCCACTGTCCTGCAGAGTTTAGCTCCAACTTACCACAAAACACCTGCCTGGAAGTTTCATGTAAGCCTGAAAAACTTGATTAGTTGGTTCAGGTGTGTTTAACTGGGGTTGGAGCTAAACTCTGCAGGACAGTGGCTTTCCAGGAGCAGGATTGGACACCCCTGCTATATAGCATGTACAATTTATAGGCCAATAATACTCATAAAATCACTTTGTTCCTTATAGAAAGTAGGCCAACATCAAAATAATGTGTTACCCAATGGCCTTGTGGAAATGCATGCGTACACGGTCACAGGAGTTGCAGAGGTGAGGACTTCTTTTCTAAGACTTGTAATTTCAAATTGTTTAGTGTCAGTAAGTTGATAAATGCAGTATAAGGTTTTTCCTGTGATCTTATGAGATGTTCTCTCACAGGTTGCATGTAGAGGTCGTCCAGTGAAGCTGGTGAGGATCTTTAACCCTTGGGGTCATGGAGAGTGGAACAGGGACTGGAGCGACAGGTCTGAATCCTTCTTGACCCGCATTTCTATATAGTTCCTCTGAATCTCTGCATAAATTAGGCGACTAATATCTTGTTAATTTGACTTTTTAGATCCCCTTTGTGGGAATTTGTGCGTCCAGAGGACCAAAAACACAACGTTGTGCTCGACAATGGAGAATTCTGGTGAGCTGAACTGCAGTATACAAAGGGCCAAAATTGTCTTTATTATCAATAGTTTATATCTCTTAATTTTTTGCTTTTTATGTATGTACTTACATAGTTGCACATTATTTTACAGCCAGTTTTCTGTCTCTGCAGGATGTCAGTGGAGGATTTCTGCAGGAATTTTTCAGAATTGGATATTTGTTGTTCGGATGTTAACTTTCTTGCTGGATCTCATTCTTCATCCTGGAAAACTGAAGTGCACAAAGGCCAGTGGGTGACTGGAACAACAGCTGGAGGTTGTTCAAATGACTTAGGTAAACTCATTAGGGGTTCAAGAGCGTAGAGCTGAAACCCTACTGTAATTGTTAGATTTTCCACGGATCAGCATTCTCGCCTAAAACTGATTGGGTGGACAAAACCATAAGTTGTAGAGACTTGAAACTTTGAGAGCTGGTAGTACTCACACCACCTACTCCAAGGCTCCCACTGACTGGCCTGATGGGGGCGCTACTGTGGTGAAAAGTATAAAATCGACCATAACTCCTAAACCGTTAAGCATACTGTAGGCCAGGGGTGGCCAACGTCAGTCCTGGAGAGCCACAATCCTGCAAATTTTTGCTCCAACCCTAATCAAACACACCTGAACAAGCTAATTAACTAATCTTAAGGGTTACTAGAAAGCTACAGGAAGGTGAGTTTTTATCAGGGTTGGAGCTAAACTCTGCAGGATTGTGGCTCTCCAGGACCGACGTTGGCCACCCCTGCTGTAGGCTATATCGTTGGAATCCATTGCTTAAGATGGACAAAATACATGCCTCAGATTCAAAATATTTGGGTATTTTGGATTTTTGGAAAAAAAAAACCTACTTTTGTAAACAAGTTCTAGGTATTCGACCAGAGTTTAAGAAAAAGTTAGGGTCCTGCCAAGGCTGAGCCACTTTTACTAAAATGGCTATAGCTCATGAAAGGAATGAGATATTTTCACCAAACTTGGAACACGTGTGTATAGGCTAAATCTTTGGTCACTTTAAAGAAATTGCGGCAATTGGCCACTTGTTGGTGCTATAACATAAAAAAAACTTATAAAAATATCTATAACTAAGCAATTCTAAGTCTGATTACCTGAAAAATTGGCTTGCAAAGTCTTTGTCTAAAGTGCCAATACTGCCTTTGAGCACATTTGCATATCTCGAAAGATGTGTCTGGTGGCGGCCAATGAAGTTTGAGCAGCTATCTGACAACGTTAACGGAGGCCTGTGAGAAGTTTGAAAGAATTCGGTCCCTAGGTGGTGTCAAAACTCAGAACTTCACAAAACTGGGTGAGCACATGTGAAATATGACAAGCATGCAGATTTTTATGGAGGTCGGACAATAGGTGGCACTATAACACCTTTAAAAACATATATTTCCTTAGTTAATTGCCGGTATTGGCTGTGCAAATGGTCATTTCCATATCTTATCATCCATATCTTGGTGGTTACGGGCTTGTTGAATAAATCATAATACTTTTTTACGCATGTGCTTAAAGGCCTTATATTTGCTCCAACCAGTTCCAAAACTCCTGCCTGTAATTTTCTGGTATTATTCCTAGTTAGACCTTGATAAGCTGGTTCAGGTATGTTTAATCAGGAGTTTGGACACCCTTGCCTTAAAGCAATTGAATTGCTGTTTGCAGCTATTCTATTCTATTATACTTACTGCTATTATTACTGATACTATTTAAGCATTTTATTAACGGCAATTGCACTTACTGAATATTAAATTGTGTTTATATTACAGCTTTGTCTTTGTTGAAATATCTTGTTGAAATAGCTTAGCCATGAGAACAAGTTCAGAAGTGTGTCCTTTTTTTGCATTTATAGAGAGATTTTCAAAAAATCCGCAGTTTCGTGTGACTCTTACGGAGAGTGTTGAAGACCCTAGAGATGAAAAAGCTCCAAATCTCCTGGTGTCTCTCATTCAGAAATCTCACAAGAGAAACAGACACTTGGCAACCAATTTCCATATTGGCTTTAAAATTTATAAGGTTTGTAAAAAAGCATTTTAAGAACTTGTATTTTGCAAAATACCTTCTTCTCTTGAATACAATATTGAGGATTTGAACATTAATATTTGTTGTCTGTAACTCTTGCAGGTGCCAGCTCATGTACGTATCCAACATGTTCCTGATACATTTGGTTGAATTTTGAGTTTGTTTTGTACATAATAATGAATGTTCTTGCTTATTCTCCAGTTAAAGGACCGGAGGGAAAAATTCCCTGCCTCTTTCTTCAAAACCAATCCTGTTGGAAAAACCAAAGCCTTCATCAATGCTCGGGAAATCATGGAGCTTTTCAGATTCAAAGCCGGCGACTACCTCATCGTTCCTTCAACTTACCAGCCAAACGAAGCTTCATCCTTCCTTCTGACAGTCTATTCAAAGACAGAAGCCGTCATTGAGTAAGTGTGAACTGAACATCAGAGCTGAAGTGATGGGCCGGTCCAGTTCTCAAACAAACATGATGATGAGATTTTGATTTTGTGTTTTCAGAGACTCTTCTGGATACGGCCTGACAAGAATGAAGGTATATCAAGGCCTGGGCTGTTTTTTTTGTTGTTACATGTTGCACATAAATGTGAATCTGAAAGTATATATACATTTTCTCAATTTCTCTCAGATGATTCCCAGGGATAATGATGATTCCTTCCAGCTCTTTCAACAATATGCAGATAAGGTACAACAGTTCTGGATTATGAGGGAATGTGAATGATTACAATCCGATAATATCTGATAATTGTCTGTTTCTGTAAGTACGGAGAGGTGGACGCCGAGCAGCTTCAGAAACTTCTGAACGACAATCTTTATGCAGGTGATGTTCATATTTATATTAGCTCATATTTTAAAGCACATACTCCAGTTTTGTTTCCATTCATCTGTGAGATCTGGAGTATGTTTTTTTTTTTTTTTTGTCTGATCTCTCAGGACATTCACAGAAAACGTCAGGATTCAGCTTGGATTTGTGTAAGAGCATGGTGGCGCTGATGGATGTATCCTCTACTATTAAGGATCAGGGGGAGAAAAGTTTTGTGCGTGTCGTTTGATCTGTAAATTCTAGAACAAAAAGTTGTTTCATGATGCTCTTTAACACAACAATACAGCTCAGTGTCACTGGAAGGCTCAGTGAGTTTGAATGCCTCCGTTTGTGGAAGCGAGCCGTTTTTCTAAAGGTAAAGCTTCAAATTTCTCCATTTTTTTCTCATTAAATATTAAATCAACTTGGTTGCAATTGCTCTGTTCTCTGGTCTGTTTCTTAGGATATTTTCTATGACAAGGATGTTTCTCAAACTGGAAGTTTGTCCCTGAATGAACTCCAAAATGCTCTCAAGTTTACAGGTAACTTTTATTTTCTTTGAGTTAAGACTGACTTCAACTGTTCATGTTCTCAACTGATCGTCAATAATGTATTCATGTATTCAGCTAACCATCAGAATGAATCTGCTCATGTTTATTCAGGGTTTATATTGAGTGACAGTATGCTGAATCTCATGGCTCTCCGATACGGTGACTCCAGTGGTGAAATTACACTGGAAAACTTTGTTGTCCTCGTCGTACGCATGGACTGCATGGCCAGTGAGTCTGAAACTGTTGCTTAATGGGTTGTACTAGACCATCAGTACAGATCTCTTACTGTTTAAAAAATGCACTTGAGATATCACGTCTCAGATAAATAAGTTAGCATTTAACTTCATCAATCATTTGTGATGCATGTTTCATAAAGATAATGCAATGAAAGCGTAACACACGCACCTAACCTCTGATATTGTTGTTAATCGCTGTCACTCGCTGTATTAAAACTCACCAGAAACGTTCAAGAGACTCACTGCTGGCGGCCCACACATGATGCTGAGAGAAAATGAAGTAATGTTTTTATTACAGATCTTTCATTCATCAGAATTCATCGTAAGATTGATCAAATCATAATGCATAACTCTGTTCTTGTAGTGGATGCATCTCACCCTGTACTCGTGAGGCAGATGAGACTGAGAACATGGACGCTGGACAGACTTCTGAGACTCATACAGCTATACATAAAACTAAGACTTAAATTCTGTAACTTTATTTGGTAACACTTTATTATACAGTGTAGTTGTTACATATGTTGCAGTTACTATAGTAATAGCTATAAATTATGTATAATGGACTAGTTGCACATGGCCACCATGTTGGATTTCCAATCAATGAGTGTATGCATAGATACTTCCTGGAGAAAGCCAAAAAAACGATCCTTTATAGTTGTTTGTAGAATCTGTTACAACACTTAAAATAATACTTTATATATATATAATGATATTAGCCAATGGCATTTAAAAGCATGCATGGTTTAGATCAGTAATTCTTAAAGTGTGGTGCGCCATCGCCCACTAGTGGTCCGTGAAAAGCTAGCGATGGCATGCAAAAAGTACCCCTGTCCAATGACACTGTCCAGCGACTAGGGGTGGCACGGTACATGAAAAAACACCCGAACCGTTCGGTTCGCTTGTCTCGGCGTCGCACGGTTCGACGCATGCGCAATGTAGATCCGTGTTCAGACAGTTTCGCGCGAACATGCATATAGACAGTAAAAGTGGAAAACTTCACATATTGCGTCTTTTGCGCGCGCATATTCATGATTTACTATGTAGCCGCGCGGCAAGCGCACTCAAAATGGAAGCAGCGCTTTCCACGCTTTTTTAGGCGCGATATGTGAACGGCCCCTAATGAAGGCTGCCCGGAGTTCAAAACATTTGGCATTTCATGTTACTTACGATGACAACGGAAATAAAACAGTAGATAGAACTGCGACTGTGTGCAAGCATTGTGCAAAATGCATTCAATATGCTAATGAAACACTTCTAATATGACTGTCATTTGAGAAGACGTCACACCAATGTGTCGATAAGCACAAACAGGAGAGAGCCGGTTAGGAAACAACTTCTACTCTCCGCAGCAAACTCTCAGTGATAACTAAAGCATCGGGGATGTTTATGTAATTACATTTTATTATATATTTATGTTTAAAGTATTTTGACTTGTTTAAAAGACAGAGCTTTAAGGGTTCCTCTCTTTGTCTTTTAAAATATTTTTTTTTTTTGTAAGAGCTACACTGAAGTTACTTAATTTCAATCTTTGTGTGCTAAAAAGGCACAAGTTCCTGTAGAGATAACAATACACATGCTCTTTTTATGCCAAACAAATGAAAAGCATGTCATCATCAATGTCTTCTCTCTTGCTGTATCAAAATCTCACCCAGCTTTTACTCAGAGATGGTCCCAATAATGTGCTTAAAGTCAAGTCAAATTCAGTTAGAGCATGATTACATCACAAAAATGTTAATACTGAATCCTAAATTGTGGATAATTAAGCTAATAAGCGATATATCCTATGCTGAAGGAAATTTCTGGAGTGTTAAAGATTAAAAGAAAAAATAACAACAAGAACCGTACAGAACCGAAAACCGTGGGTTTTGTGAACCGTGCCACCCCTACCAGCGACCTATAACTTCAATGTTCGAAAATATCCAAGACCAGCTGATCACATGATTACACCAGAGTCCCTTCTTTTCTCTTCAGCTGGACGAGTACGCAGACGTTGGTAACAAGGCAAATCTTCTGTGTTTTGTGAGATACATCCATTTTCACATGCGCAGGTTGCTGTTCATATTAAGCTGCAGCTCATTTCACATTTACTTTTTCAAATGAAATACAATTCATATAATAATTTCTGATCATATCATTGCATTTGTGTTTGAATAATTAGTTTTTGACTTGAAACAGTTGCATATTAAACTTAAATTTTGTTTATCCTGCCTATTTTGTTGCTTTTGGGGGGCGTGTTGGAGTGGGATTCTGCTAGGTGGTCCTCAGAAAAAAAAATTGGAAGATAAAGTGGTCCTTGGGCTGAAAAAGTTTGAGAAACACTGGTTTAGATTAATGAAGGAACTCATGGGTCATATGCATATAAAATGACAATCCATACAATTAGAATTGTTTACATAAAATGCCTTGTGAACATTCACGTTTGCCCTGCAATAGGCTAAAATTTATTTTCTATTTTCTCAATTCATAGATATGATCACTACATATTTTACACATTTTCTTTGCATTTTAAAATAAAAACAAGGGCTGTATATTGCGGTTTAATTTACTGTGGTTAATTTACATTTTTTAACTGTAGTTAACACAAACAGTTTAATATAGGTAGGGCTAAGTTTGTTTTTGCTGCTTATAGACCAGACATGCTCTTTCTCATCTCACTTGAATTAAATAAATACAGTAATTAATAGAAACGCACAGGGCAAATGCAAACATTTAAATGACATTGGCTACTAAATTATACAGCGATAATAATGTTATCAAATTAAGTAACTAAAGCATACACTGAGTCTGTCATATTCCCATGTTTATTAGTATCTCTGATGAGGATTGATAGCAATAGCAAACATTAGATCATCATGAGGATCACCGCTGAGCCTGAACTTCAACAGGAGAAAGATCTCGTATCTCCACGTATCTCGTTGAATTAACACACAGAGCTACACAATAATATAAGAAGGATGTTTTCTTTAGTCTCTGATAGTATTCATTATATCTAGCCAAGTTTCATATTTAAGTTTCTCCTGCACCAAATGCAAGACCGGAAGGGCACGAGCGGAAGAAACCATGCGCTCACTCGCATCGCCACAGTTGTGCATCTGGTCCTTTACATGCAATTAACCCTAAACTAAACCAAACTCTGATCCTAAACCTAAAGTACATGTAGTTACTTAATATTACTAAGTACTTAAATGTATAATTACAGTATAATAAAGACTTTCCATTCTTGATACATGTTGCTTAATTAACTGTAATTTATTTGATTGCACATTTATTGATGGATGCATTTTTATTAAATCTAGAATTAATTGTGTGCAGAGTTGAGAGTGTAAAGCCGGCATGAAACGGAAGTTGTGATACTCTTCAATATTATGATGACCTACTGTATATCCGAGTGGCTTCAGTTGGGCGGCAAGAGGGACAGGAGGGGATTCCAGATTATGTCCACAATGATGTGCACAGATAAATCATTTATAATAAATAACTTTCATTCAGATGACGCTAATCTAGTTCGGCTAGATTTTTTACTTGAATCGCAACTTTTACAAGATGAATAAACCATGCATTGTTTGAAAACTTGTGATCTGTGTGCCATGGTTCAATAAAAGCCTTGGCTAATGACATACCTTGACATTAGACCTGAGAGCCATAAAGTTGCACAACACCTGGAAGAGCAGGCGGAGTCAGACTTTAAAAGGCTTCTCCTCAGTTTTCCTCCTGCTCTTTGCTTAGGGAAGGACAGAATAATCTTCCAGTCACAGTAAGAGACAAAAGGTATGTTTTCAATCATGTCATGCTGTCATCATTTCAGTTTTTAAATGGAATGTACATAAACTGACACGCAAATGAATTTGTTTTAGTTCAGTCATGAATTTTTTCCCCCATATTTCATTAACTCTGACTTATCTAATCGAATGAAGAGTAAATCCTAAGTAAACAGGACTATAAATGTTCTTCTTACTGTTCAGCAGATCTGATCCACAATGCCAGCGCCTGGTGTGTGTTTAAACATCTTGTCGGAGCGTAATGTCAAAGATGGACAGGGATCTCCTGACAATCCGGAAAGGTTCCTGGATCAGGACTTCCACCGACTCAAGCAGTTCTGCCTGAAGGAAAGACTGAGGTTTATTGACAACTTGTTCCCTCCAGAGCTGAAATCAATCGGTTTTGGTCCTCTGAAGCGTGAAGACCTCTGGAGAGTGGTGTGGAGACGACCACATGTACGTGAGCACGTGATAATAGCAGAAATAAACCTGCGGATCATGATTGTTTTACAGAAATGTAAATGCTAATGCAAATTCGGAAGGTTGTTGCTGAGCAGTGCGATGTCAAGTTAAAGTCGACTATCCACAAAATCAGAGTCGTGCATGCTTTAATATTTACTGTAGTTTATTCTATGACACTTTCAGAAGAGCTTGATAAAGTCTGCTGTTGTTACTTGACAGAGATTTGTGTGTGATCTGCTGTCCAGTGTGAAATAAATCATCTGTTTCCTTCAGGAACTGGTGCCGAACCCTGTTTACATTGTTCAAGGAACTTCGAGGTTTGATTTCATCCAGGGTAGATTAGGTAGGTCTGCTGTGCTGCACATCATGTACATATTGTGCATTAAAAGCTACAAGTTTGGAGTGTCATACACTATTATGTGCCATTTCATTATATTAAATGCATCATGGCACATCCTTGAAGCTAAACACAAAAATAAATCATAAACACATCAATGCTGAAGTAAAACTAACTATCATTTCGAGATGGTGAAACGTTCAAAGGTCGCAGGTCTCCAACAGTTAATAGATAAAGTGGCAGTGCAATAGAGCAATAAATCAGTCAAACAGGTGTGTACGATATACATTAGATGATATATATTTTGTAGCTTCTTTATTTTACTGTATTTGCACTTACAGTGTACGTCCCTAAGAAAGTACTGGGTAATATAAAGGAACTACATGGGTTAAGGTTAGGTTTAGGATTAGTACTTAATTACTACCCAGTTATTGCAATTGCTATGAGTACATTGTATGTCCGTGTAGAACAGGACTGTAAGATAAAGTGCTATGCTGTTATTAGGTTAAATGAAAAAGATGGAGTAGAGATAGAGATAAAAACGAAAAGAAATGAAAACAGAATGTGCAGCTTTTTCCACTTTATGGAGTTTTAGTGTTGTTGATAGAAGGTGTGTGTGTGTGTGTCTATTCCCTACGTTACGGGGACCAAATGTCCTCACAAGTATAGTAATACTAGTAAATTTTGATCTTGTGGGGACATTTTTTTGGTCCCCATGAGGAAACAAGCTTATAATTCATACAGAATTATCCTTTTTGAAAATCTAAAATAGCTAAATACACATTTTGTGTGATGGGTCGGTTTAGGGGTAGAGGTAGTGTAGGGGACAGAATGTACAGTTTGTACAGTATAAAAACCATTACGCCTATGGAATGTCCCCATAAACCATGAAAACACAATGTGTGTGTGTGTGTGTGTGTAGGTAACTGCTGGTTTCTGGCATCGGTTGGAGCTCTTACATCTCAAAAACGAATTATGAAGCAGGTTATCCAGGATGAGCAAAATTTCTCTGTGGAATATGCAGGAATATTTCACTTTAAGGTAAACGTTGCAACCATTTTTGCCTGAACAATTCCTTTAAGAATTGAAGCTTCTATAAATATTTGATAATAGCTAACCTCTCATCTTTTGTTTTCAGTTCTGGAGATTTGGATCATGGGTGGATGTGGTTATTGATGACAAACTTCCAACTATTGACGGCCAACTCGTCTTCGTTCAGTCTAAAACACCGAATGAATTCTGGCCTGCTTTGTTAGAGAAAGCTTATGCTAAGTATGTTTCAGTTTAATAAGACTGTTTTATATTCTGGGAACGGTGTCCTGATCATTATCTTTTCCAGAGTGTGCGGCTCTTATGCGGATATGGATGCAGGAAACATATCAGAAGCTCTCATGGACTTCACTGGTGGACCACACATGACCATTAAACTGAGTGAAGCATCAGACAAGCTGTGGGACACCATGAGACGAGCCAGCCAATCAGAATCCCTGATGGGATGTGGCACTCCTGGAGGGGTAAAGATTCAGCCTTTAATATTATCCTATTTAATAGCTTTTGATGTCCAGCATTGAGGACAGACCTGCAACAAACAATACAGTCATGATCATATGAAGTCCTAAAATCACTTTGTGCCTTTTAGCAAGAAGGTCTGCTGCAAAATAATGTGTTACCCAATGGCCTTGTGGAAATGCATGCGTATACAGTCACGGGAGTTGCAGAGGTGAGGACTTCTTATCTAAGACTTGTAATTTCAAATTGTTTAGTGTCAGTAAGTTGATAAATGCAGTGTGAGTTTTTTTCCTGTTATCTTATGAGATGTTCTCTCACAGGTTGCATGTAAAGGTCGTCCAGTGAAGCTGGTGAGGATCTTTAACCCTTGGGGTCATGGAGAGTGGAACAGGGACTGGAGCGACAGGTCTGAATCCTTCTTGACCCGCATTTCTATATAGTTCCTCTGAATCTCTACATCAATTAGGCGACTAATATCTTGTTAATTGGACTTTTTAGATCCCCTTTGTGGGAATTTGTGCGTCCAGAGGACCAAAAATACAAAGTTGTGCTCAACAATGGAGAATTCTGGTGAGCAGAGCTATGTACAGTATATAAACAGCCAAATGTTTGTCTCTAAAATGTTTTTATTTCTTAACTGTATGGCTTTTATTTCAGTATATTCCACAACCATAGTTTCATGTCACTATTTTCTGTCTCTGCAGGATGTCAATGGAGGACTTCTGCAAGAACTTTTCAGATTTGGATATTTGTTGTTTGGACTTGAATGTTCTTGCTGGATCTCATTCTTCATCCTGGAAAATTGAAGTGCACAAAGGCCAGTGGGTGACTGGAACAACAGCTGGAGGTTGTTCAAATGACTTAGGTAAAATAACTCCTATTTTTATAACTACAACAATTTTTTTATGTCTACTTCTACTATCTTTTTAAGCATAATGATGCAAATCATGTCAGAATGTAGGGCCAATGTAGGACCAGGACTGAGAATGAATTTGTGAAGAGCTTTGTTGAAATGTTGATTTTGATTGGTGGACGACAGTGTTTGACGAAAAAAAAATGTCATTGGTCAGCAAATTGGTCGGCATTTGCTAAAGCAGTTGCAGTGGGCTTTCAGAAACCCTCCACCTTCCCCAGCTCCACCTGTATAGATTCATATAATTCATATATGCTGTATTGTACAGCAGCAGCATGTCTTACTTGCTCACAGCAGCATGTTGTGTATGTATTGGCAGTAGCAAGTCCTCTACTTGCTCACATCAGCAGTAATAACCAATAGCAGCAACAATAACAGCAGAAGCAACAGCAATAATAAGCAGCAGCAACAATAACAGCAGCAGCAGCAATAACAAACAGCAGACGCAAAAATAGCAGCAGCAGCAATAACTGATAGCAGAAACAAAAGCAGCAGCACAAATTACCAACAGCAGACTCAATAACCAACAGTGGCAGCAGCAATAAACAAACAGCAGCAGCACCAGCAATAACCAACAGCAGCAGCAGCAGCAATAAACCAACAGCAGCAGCAATAAACCAACAGCAGCAGCAATAAACAAACAGCAGCAGCAATAAACAAACAGTAGCAGCAGCAATAAACAAACAGCAGCAGCAACAGCAATAACCAACAGCAGCAGCAATAAACCAACAGCAGCAACAATAAACCAACAGCAGCAGCAGCAATAAACCAAAAGCAGCAGCAGCAGCAATAAACAAACAGCAACAGCAATAACCAACAGCAGCAGCAATAAACCAACAGCAGCAGCAATAAACCAACAGCAGCAGCAATAACCAACAGCAGCAGCACCAGCAATAACCAACAGCAGCAGCAATAAACCAACAGCAGTGCAGCAATAAACCAAAAGCAGCAGCAGCAGCAATAAACAAACAGCAACAGCAATAACCAACAGCAGCAGCAATAAACCAACAGCAGCAACAATAAACCAACAGCAGCAGCAGCAATAAACCAAAAGCAGCAGCAGCAGCAATAAACAAACAGCAACAGCAATAACCAACAGCAGCAGCAATAAACCAACAGCAGCAGCAATAAACCAACAGCAGCAGCAATAAACCAACAGCAGCAGCAATATACCAACAGCAGCAGCACCAGCAATAACCAACAGCAGCAGCAATAAACAAACAGTAGCAGCAACAGCAATAACCAATAGCAGCAGCAACAGCAATAATCAACAGCAGCAGCAACAGCAATAACCAACAGCAGCAGCAATAAACCAACAGCAGCAACAATAAACCAACAGCAGCAGCAACAGCAATAACCAACAGCAGCAGCAATAAACCAACAGCAGCAGCAATAAACCAACAGCAGCAGCAATAAACCAACAGCAGCAGCAATACACCAACAGCAGCAGCAGCAGCAATAAACCAACAGCAGCAGCAATAAACCAACAGCAGCAGCAGCAGCAATAAACAAACAGCAGCAGCAATAAACAAACAGCAGCAGCACCAGCAATAACCAACAGCATCAGCAACAGCAATAAACCAACAGCAGCAGCAGCAGCTATAAACCAACAGCAGCAGCAATAAACCAACAACAGCAGCAGCAATAAACAAACAGCAGCAGCAGCAATAAACAAACAGCAGCAGCAATAAACAAACAGCAGCAGCAATAAACAAACAGCAGCTGCAGCAGCAGCAATAAACAAACAGCAGCAGCAGCAGCAATAAACAAGCAGCAGCAATAAACAAATAGCAGCAGCAGCAGCAATAAACAAGCAGCAGCAGCAGCAATAAACAAACAGCAGCAGCAGCAGCAGCAATAACAGCAGCAGCAGCAGCAATAAACAAACAGCAGCAGCAGCAGCAATAACAGCAGCAGCAATAAACAAACAGCAGCAGCAGCAGCAATAACAGCAGCAGCAATAAACAAACAGCAGCAGCAGCAGCAATAAACAAACAGCAGCTGCAGCAGCAGCAATAAACAAACAGCAGCAGCAGCAGCAATAAACAAACAGCAGCAGCAGCAATAAACAAGCAGCAGCAGCAGCAATAAACAAACAGCAGCAGCAGCAGCAATAAACAAACAGCAGTAGCAGCAGCAATAAACAAGCAGCAGCAGCAGCAGCAATAAACAAGCAGCAGCAGCAGCAATAAACAAACAGCAGCAGCAGCAATAAACAAACAGCAGCAGCAGCAGCAATAAACAAGCAGCAGCAGCAGCAATAAACAAACAGCAGCAGCAGCAGCAGCAATAAACAAGCAGCAGCAGCAATAAACAAACAGCAGCAGCAGCAGCAGCAATAAACAAGCAGCAGCAGCAGCAATAAACAAACAGCAGCAGCAGCAATAAACAAACAGCAGCAGCAGCAATAAACAAGCAGCAGCAGCAATAAACAAACAGCAGCAGCAGCAGCAATAAACAAGCAGCAGCAGCAATAAACAAACAGCAGCAGCAGCAGCAATAAACAAGCAGCAGCAGCAGCAATAAACAAACAGCAGCAGCAGCAGCAATAAACAAACAGCAGCAGCAGCAGCAATAAACAAGCAGCAGCAGCAGCAATAAACAAACAGCAGCAGCAGCAGCAATAAACAAGCAGCAGCAGCAGCAATAAACAAACAGCAGCAGCAGCAGCAATAAACAAGCAGCAGCAGCAGCAATAAACAAACAGCAGCAGCAGCAGCAATAAACAAACAGCAGCAGCAGCAGCAATAAACAAACAGCAGTAGCAGCAGCAGCAATAACAGCAGCAGCAATAAACAAACAGCAGCAGCAACAGCAATAAACAAACAGCAGCAGCAGCAATAAACAAGCAGCAGCAGCAGCAGCAATAAACAAGCAGCAGCAGCAATAAACAAACAGCAGCAGCAGCAGCAATAACAGCAGCAGCAGCAGCAATAAACAAACAGCAGCAGCAGCAGCAGCAATAAACAAACAGCAGCAGCAGCAGCAATAAACTAACAGCAGCAGCAGCAGCAGCAATAAACAAGCAGCAGCAGCAGCAGCAGCAATAAACAAACAGCAGCAGCAGCAATAACAGCAGCAGCAGCAGCAGCAATAAACAAACAGCAGCAGCAGCAGCAATAACAGCAGCAGCAGCAATAAACAAACAGCAGCAGCAGCAGCAATAAACAAACAGCAGCAGCAGCAGCAATAAACAAACAGCAGCAGCAGCAGCAATAAACAAACAGCAGCAGCAGCAGCAATAACAGCAGCAGCAGCAATAAACAAACAGCAGCAGCAGCAGCAATGAACAAGCAGCAGCAGCAGCAGCAATAAACAAGCAGCAGCAGCAGCAGCAGCAATAAACAAACAGCAGTAGCAGCAGCAATAACAGCAGCAGCAGCAGCAATAAACAAACAGCAGCAGCAGCAGCAGCAATAAACAAACAGCAGCAGCAGCAGCAGCAATAAACAAACAGCAGCAGCAGCAGCAGCAATAAACAAACAGCAGCAGCAGCAGCAGCAATAAACAAACAGCAGCAGCAGCAGCAGCAATAAACAAACAGCAGCAGCAGCAGCAATAAACAAGCAGCAGCAGCAATAAACAAACAGCAGCAGCAGCAATAACAGCAGCAGCAGCAGCAGCAATAACAGCAGCAGCAGCAGCAGCAGCAGCAATAACAGCAGCAGCAGCAGCAATAAACAAACAGCAGCCGCAGCAGCAGTGGCAGCAATAAACAAACAGCAGCAGCAGCAGCAATAAACAAACAGCAGCAGCAGCAATAAACAAACAGCAGCAGCAGCAGCAATAAACAAACAGCAGCAGCAGCAGCAATAAACAAACAGCAGCAGCAGCAGCAGCAGCAATAACAGCAGCAACAATAAACAAACAGCAGCAGCAGCAATAAACAAACAGCAGCAGCAGCAGCAATAAACAAACAGCAGCAACAGCAGCAATAACAGCAGCAGCAGCAGCAGCAGCAATAAACAAACAGCAGCAGCAGCAGCAATAAACAAGCAGCAGCAGCAGCAGCAGCAATAAACAAGCAGCAGCAGCAGCAGCAATAAACAAGCAGCAGCAGCAGCAGCAGCAATAAACAAACAGCAGTAGCAGCAGCAATAACAGCAGCAGCAGCAGCAGCAATAAACAAACAGCAGCAGCAGCAGCAATAAACAAACAGCAGCAGCAGCAGCAGCAATAAACAAGCAGCAGCAGCAGCAGCAATAAACAAGCAGCAGCAGCAGCAGCAATAAACAAGCAGCAGCAGCAATAAACAAACAGCAGTAGCAGCAGCAATAACAGCAGCAGCAGCAGCAGCAGCAATAAACAAACAGCAGCAGCAGCAGCAGCAATAAACAAATAGCAGCAGCAGCAGCAATAAACAAGCAGCAGCAGCAGCAACAATAAACAAGCAGCAGCAGCAGCAGCAATAAACAAACAGCAGCAGCAGCAGCAATAACAGCAGCACCAGCAATAACCAACAGCAGCAGCAGCAGCAATAACCAACAGCAGCAGCAATAAACCAACAGCAGCAGCAATAAACAAACAGCAGCAGCAATAAACAAACAGTAGCAGCAGCAATAAACAAACAGCAGCAGCAACAGCAATAACCAACAGCAGCAGCAATAAACCAACAGCAGCAACAATAAACCAACAGCAGCAGCAGCAATAAACCAAAAGCAGCAGCAGCAGCAATAAACAAACAGCAACAGCAATAACCAACAGCAGCAGCAATAAACCAACAGCAGCAGCAATAAACCAACAGCAGCAGCAATAACCAACAGCAGCAGCACCAGCAATAACCAACAGCAGCAGCAATAAACCAACAGCAGCAGCAGCAATAAACCAAAAGCAGCAGCAGCAGCAATAAACAAACAGCAACAGCAATAACCAACAGCAGCAGCAATAAACCAACAGCAGCAACAATAAACCAACAGCAGCAGCAGCAATAAACCAAAAGCAGCAGCAGCAGCAATAAACAAACAGCAACAGCAATAACCAACAGCAGCAGCAATAAACCAACAGCAGCAGCAATAAACCAACAGCAGCAGCAATAAACCAACAGCAGCAGCAATAAACCAACAGCAGCAGCAATATACCAACAGCAGCAGCACCAGCAATAACCAACAGCAGCAGCAATAAACAAACAGTAGCAGCAACAGCAATAACCAATAGCAGCAGCAACAGCAATAATCAACAGCAGCAGCAACAGCAATAACCAACAGCAGCAGCAATAAACCAACAGCAGCAACAATAAACCAACAGCAGCAGCAACAGCAATAACCAACAGCAGCAGCAATAAACCAACAGCAGCAACAATAAACCAACAGCAGCAGCAATAAACCAACAGCAGCAGCAATAAACCAACAGCAGCAGCAATACACCAACAGCAGCAGCAGCAGCAATAAACCAACAGCAGCAGCAATAAACCAACAGCAGCAGCAATAAACAAACAGCAGCAGCAATAAACAAACAGCAGCAGCACCAGCAATAACCAACAGCATCAGCAACAGCAATAAACCAACAGCAGCAGCAGCAGCAGCTATAAACCAACAGCAGCAGCAATAAACCAACAACAGCAGCAGCAATAAACAAACAGCAGCAGCAGCAATAAACAAACAGCAGCAGCAATAAACAAACAGCAGCAGCAATAAACAAACAGCAGCTGCAGCAGCAGCAATAAACAAACAGCAGCAGCAGCAGCAATAAACAAATAGCAGCAGCAGCAGCAATAAACAAGCAGCAGCAGCAGCAATAAACAAACAGCAGCAGCAGCAGCAGCAGCAATAACAGCAGCAGCAGCAGCAATAAACAAACAGCAGCAGCAGCAGCAATAACAGCAGCAGCAATAAACAAACAGCAGCAGCAGCAGCAATAAACAAACAGCAGCTGCAGCAGCAGCAATAAACAAACAGCAGCAGCAGCAGCAATAAACAAACAGCAGCAGCAGCAGCAATAAACAAGCAGCAGCAGCAGCAATAAACAAACAGCAGCAGCAGCAGCAATAAACAAACAGCAGTAGCAGCAGCAATAAACAAGCAGCAGCAGCAGCAGCAATAAACAAGCAGCAGCAGCAGCAGCAGCAATAAACAAGCAGCAGCAGCAGCAGCAATAAACAAGCAGCAGCAGCAGCAATAAACAAACAGCAGCAGCAGCAGCAATAAACAAGCAGCAGCAGCAGCAATAAACAAACAGCAGCAGCAGCAGCAGCAATAAACAAGCAGCAGCAGCAGCAATAAACAAACAGCAGCAGCAGCAGCAATAAACAAGCAGCAGCAGCAGCAATAAACAAACAGCAGCAGCAGCAGCAGCAATAAACAAGCAGCAGCAGCAATAAACAAACAGCAGCAATAAACAAGCAGCAGCAGCAGCAATAAACAAACAGCACTAGCAGCAGCAATAAACAAACAGCAGCAGCAGCAATAAACAAACAGCAGCAGCAATAAACAAACAGCAGCAGCAGCAGCAATAAACAAGCAGCAGCAGCAATAAACAAACAGCAGCAGCAGCAGCAGCAATAAACAAACAGCAGCAGCAATAAACAAGCAGCAGCAGCAGCAATAAACAAACAGCAGCAGCAGCAGCAATAAACAAACAGCAGCAGCAGCAGCAATAAACAAGCAGCAGCAGCAGCAATAAACAAACAGCAGCAGCAGCAGCAATAAACAAGCAGCAGCAGCAGCAATAAACAAAGAGCAGCAGCAGCAGCAATAAACAAGCAGCAGCAGCAGCAATAAACAAACAGCAGCAGCAGCAGCAATAAACAAACAGCAGCAGCAACAGCAATAAACAAACAGCAGCAGCAGCAGCAATAACAGCAGCAGCAATAAACAAACAGCAGCAGCAACAGCAATAAACAAACAGCAGCAGCAGCAATAAACAAGCAGCAGCAGCAGCAGCAATAAACAAGCAGCAGCAGCAGCAGCAGCAATAACAGCAGCAGCAATAAACAAACAGCAGCAGCAACAGCAATAAACAAACAGCAGCAGCAGCAATAAACAAAGAGCAGCAGCAGCAGCAATAACAGCAGCAGCAGCAGCAATAAACAAACAGCAGCAGCAGCAGCAGCAATAAACAAACAGCAGCAGCAGCAGCAATAAACTAACAGCAGCAGCAATAAACAAGCAGCAGCAGCAGCAATAAACAAACAGCAGCAGCAGCAATAACAGCAGCAGCAGCAGCAGCAATAAACAAACAGCAGCAGCAGCAGCAATAACAGCAGCAGCAGCAATAAACAAACAGCAGCAGCAGCAGCAATAACAGCAGCACCAGCAATAACCAACAGCAGCAGCAGCAGCAATAACCAACAGCAGCAGCAATAAACCAACAGCAGCAGCAATAAACAAACAGCAGCAGCAATAAACAAACAGTAGCAGCAGCAATAAACAAACAGCAGCAGCAACAGCAATAACCAACAGCAGCAGCAATAAACCAACAGCAGCAACAATAAACCAACAGCAGCAGCAGCAATAAACCAAAAGCAGCAGCAGCAGCAATAAACAAACAGCAACAGCAATAACCAACAGCAGCAGCAATAAACCAACAGCAGCAGCAATAAACCAACAGCAGCAGCAATAACCAACAGCAGCAGCACCAGCAATAACCAACAGCAGCAGCAATAAACAAACAGCAGCAGCAGCAGCAGCAATAACAGCAGCAGCAGCAGCAATAAACAAACAGCAGCAGCAGCAGCAATAACAGCAGCAGCAATAAACAAACAGCAGCAGCAGCAGCAATAAACAAATAGCAGCTGCAGCAGCAGCAATAAACAAACAGCAGCAGCAGCAGCAATAAACAAACAGCAGCAGCAGCAGCAATAAACAAGCAGCAGCAGCAGCAATAAACAAACAGCAGCAGCAGCAGCAATAAACAAACAGCAGTAGCAGCAGCAATAAACAAGCAGCAGCAGCAGCAGCAATAAACAAGCAGCAGCAGCAGCAGCAGCAATAAACAAGCAGCAGCAGCAGCAGCAATAAACAAGCAGCAGCAGCAGCAATAAACAAACAGCAGCAGCAGCAGCAATAAACAAGCAGCAGCAGCAGCAATAAACAAACAGCAGCAGCAGCAGCAATAAACAAGCAGCAGCAGCAGCAATAAACAAACAGCAGCAGCAGCAGCAATAAACAAGCAGCAGCAGCAGCAATAAACAAACAGCAGCAGCAGCAGCAGCAATAAACAAGCAGCAGCAGCAATAAACAAACAGCAGCAATAAACAAGCAGCAGCAGCAGCAATAAACAAACAGCAGCAGCAGCAGCAATAAACAAACAGCAGCAGCAGCAATAAACAAACAGCAGCAGCAATAAACAAACAGCAGCAGCAGCAGCAATAAACAAGCAGCAGCAGCAATAAACAAACAGCAGCAGCAGCAGCAATAAACAAACAGCAGCAGCAATAAACAAGCAGCAGCAGCAGCAATAAACAAACAGCAGCAGCAGCAGCAATAAACAAACAGCAGCAGCAGCAGCAATAAACAAGCAGCAGCAGCAGCAATAAACAAACAGCAGCAGCAGCAGCAATAAACAAGCAGCAGCAGCAGCAATAAACAAAGAGCAGCAGCAGCAGCAATAAACAAGCAGCAGCAGCAGCAATAAACAAACAGCAGCAGCAGCAGCAATAAACAAACAGCAGCAGCAACAGCAATAAACAAACAGCAGCAGCAGCAGCAGCAATAACAGCAGCAGCAATAAACAAACAGCAGCAGCAACAGCAATAAACAAACAGCAGCAGCAGCAATAAACAAGCAGCAGCAGCAGCAGCAATAAACAAGCAGCAGCAGCAGCAGCAGCAATAACAGCAGCAGCAATAAACAAACAGCAGCAGCAACAGCAATAAACAAACAGCAGCAGCAGCAATAAACAAAGAGCAGCAGCAGCAGCAATAACAGCAGCAGCAGCAGCAATAAACAAACAGCAGCAGCAGCAGCAGCAATAAACAAACAGCAGCAGCAGCAGCAATAAACTAACAGCAGCAGCAATAAACAAGCAGCAGCAGCAGCAATAAACAAACAGCAGCAGCAGCAATAACAGCAGCAGCAGCAGCAGCAATAAACAAACAGCAGCAGCAGCAGCAATAACAGCAGCAGCAGCAATAAACAAACAGCAGCAGCAGCAGCAATAAACAAATAGCAGCAGCAGCAGCAATAAACAAACAGCAGCAGCAGCAATAAACAAACAGCAGCAGCAGCAGCAATAACAGCAGCAGCAGCAATAAACAAACAGCAGCAGCAGCAGCAATAAACAAGCAGCAGCAGCAGCAGCAATAAACAAGCAGCAGCAGCAGCAGCAGCAATAAACAAACAGCAGTAGCAGCAGCAATAACAGCAGCAGCAGCAGCAATAAACAAACAGCAGCAGCAGCAGCAGCAATAAACAAACAGCAGCAGCAGCAGCAGCAATAAACAAACAGCAGCAGCAGCAGCAGCAATAAACAAACAGCAGCAGCAGCAGCAATAAACAAGCAGCAGCAGCAATAAACAAACAGCAGCAGCAGCAATAACAGCAGCAGCAGCAGCAGCAATAACAGCAGCAGCAGCAGCAGCAGCAATAACAGCAGCAGCAGCAGCAATAAACAAACAGCAGCAGCAGCAGCAGTGGCAGCAATAAACAAACAGCAGCAGCAGCAGCAATAAACAAACAGCAGCAGCAGCAGCAATAAACAAACAGCAGCAGCAGCAGCAATAAACAAACAGCAGCAGCAGCAGCAATAAACAAACAGCAGCAGCAGCAGCAGCAGCAATAACAGCAGCAACAATAAACAAACAGCAGCAGCAGCAATAAACAAACAGCAGCAGCAGCAGCAATAAACAAACAGCAGCAACAGCAGCAATAACAGCAGCAGCAGCAGCAGCAATAAACAAACAGCAGCAGCAGCAGCAATAAACAAGCAGCAGCAGCAGCAGCAGCAATAAACAAGCAGCAGCAGCAGCAGCAATAAACAAACAGCAGTAGCAGCAGCAATAACAGCAGCAGCAGCAGCAGCAATAAACAAACAGCAGCAGCAGCAGCAATAAACAAACAGCAGCAGCAGCAGCAGCAATAAACAAGCAGCAGCAGCAGCAGCAATAAACAAGCAGCAGCAGCAGCAATAACAGCAGCAGCAGCAGCAGCAATAAACAAGCAGCAGCAGCAGCAGCAATAAACAAGCAGCAGCAGCAGCAGCAATAAACAAGCAGCAGCAGCAGCAGCAATAAACAAGCAGCAGCAGCAGCAGCAATAAACAAGCAGCAGCAGCAGCAGCAGCAATAAACAAACAGCAGTAGCAGCAGCAATAACAGCAGCAGCAGCAGCAATAAACAAACAGCAGCAGCAGCAGCAGCAATAAACAAATAGCAGCAGCAGCAATAAACAAGCAGCAGCAGCAGCAACAATAAACAAGCAGCAGCAGCAGCAGCAATAAACAAACAGCAGCAGCAGCAGCAATAACAGCAGCAGCAGCAGCAATAACAGCAGCAGCAGCAATAAACAAACAGCAGCAGCAGCAGCAATAACAGCAGCAGCAGCAGCAGCAATAAACAAACAGCAGCAGCAGCAATAAACAAACAGCAGCAGCAGCAGCAATAAACAAACAGCAGCAGCAGCAATAAACAAACAGCAGCAGCAGCAATAAACAAATAGCAGCAGCAGCAATAAACAAACAGCAGCAGCAGCAGCAATAACAGCAGCAACAATAAACAAACAGCAGCAGCAGCAGCAGCAATAAACAAACAGCAGCAGCAGCAGCAATAAACAAACAGCAGCAGCAGCAGCAATAAACAAACAGCAGCAGCAATAACAGCAGCAGTGTAGTAGATCTATTTTGCCAAGATGAACCATATCAACATTGTCATCCAATACCATGTCATGACAGACCTTTAGTTCAGAGAGTGAATCAGATTTGCATTCAAAAACTGCTCTGGTGGATTAAGTATGAGTTCATTCAGTAAAGGATTCGTCAGACTGATTCAAACCGATGGTTAGTTATTTTGAACAATTCGTTAGAAGAACTGGCTCAAAGGAGTCTACTGCAGACTATTATAACTTCTTTACTTAAGATTTGAAAAAGAAATTGTGTTTCCTAAGTGAAGTTACCATACTAAACAGATAGTATAGGAGTCTGAGTTAGGTTGCTTCTTTAATAGGGCCTATATTTTACGACACTCTCTCTATTTTTTTGTTCCTTTTGCAATTATAGAGAGTTTTTCAAAAAATCCGCAGTTTCGTGTGACTCTTACGGAGAGTGTTGAAGACCCTAGAGATGAAAAAGCTCCAAATCTCCTCGTGTCTCTCATTCAGAAATCTCACAAGAGAAACAGACACTTGGCAACCAATTTCCATATTGGCTTTAACATTTATGAGGTTTGTAAAAAAAATAATAATAATAATTTTGAAAATTTGTGATGCTCAAAAATACCTTCTTCTCTTGAATACAATATTGAGTATTTGAACATTTATATTTGTTGTCTGTAACTCTTGCAGGTGCCAGCTCATGTACGTATCCAACATGTTCCTGAAACATTTGGTTGAATTTGGGATTTTGCACTGACATAATAATCAATATTTTTTCTGATTCTCCAGTTAAAGGACCAAAGGGAAAAATTCCCTGCCTCATTTTTCAGAAACACCCGTATCGTTGGACAAAACAAATCCTTCATAAATGCTCGGGAAATCATGGAGCTTTTCAGATTCAAAGCCGGCGACTACCTCATCGTTCCTTCAACTTACAAGCCAAACGAAGCTTCATCCTTCCTTCTGACAGTCTATTCAAAGACAGAAGCCGTCATTGAGTAAGTGTGAACTGAACATCAGAGCTGAAGTGATGGGCCGGTCCAGTTCTCAAACAAACATGATGATGAGATTTTGATTTTGTGTCTTCAGAGACTCTTCTGGATACGGCCTGACAAGAATGAAGGTATATCAAGGCTTGGGCTGTTTTTTTGTTTTTACATGTAGCACATAAATGTGAATCTGAAAGTATATATGCATTTTCTCAATTTCTCTCAGATGATTCCCAGGGATAATGATGATTCCTTCCAGCTCTTTCAACAATATGCAGATAAGGTACAACAGTTCTAGATTATGAGGGAATGTGAATGATTATAATCCTGATAATTGTCTGTTTCTGTAAGTACGGAGAGGTGGACGCCGAGCAGCTTCAGAAACTTCTGAACGACAATCTTTATGCAGGTGATGTTCATATTTATATTAGCTCATATTTTAAAGCACATACTCCAGTTTTGTTTCCATTCATCTGTGAGATCTGGAGTATGTTTTTTTGTCTGATCTCTCAGGACATTCACAGAAAACGTCAGGATTCAGCTTGGATTTGTGTAAGAGTATGGTGGCGCTGATGGATGTATCCTCTACTATTAAGGATCAGGGGGAGAAAAGGCTTGTGCATGTCGTTTGATCTGTAAATTCTAGAACAAAAAGTTGTTTCATGATGCTCTTTAACACAACAATACAGCTCAGTGTCACTGGAAGGCTCAGTGAGTTTGAATGCCTCCGTTTGTGGAAACGAGCTGTTTTTCTAAAGGTAACGATCCACAATTTTTTGCCACATACTCAATATGTAGTAGTCTATATTTTTATTTTACATGACATAAGTAAAATGGGCTGCGTTTGCTTTTCTGCTCTGTTTCTCAGGATATTTTCTACGGTGTGGATGTGTCGCACACTGGAAGTCTGTCTCTGAATGAACTCAGAAATGCACTTAAGGTTGCAGGTAACTTCATTAATAGACTAACCTCAACTGATCTTCAAGTCTTGAATATTACCACAACATTCAGTCACCTAATGTACAAACCATCATCATTATATTTTGGATGTTTTCAAGGGTTTATATTGAGTGACAGTATGCTGAATCTCATGGCTCTCCGATACGGTGACTCCAGTGGTGAAATTACACTGGAAAACTTTGTTGTCCTCGTCGTACGCATGGACTGCATGGCCAGTGAGTCTGAAACTGTTGCTTAATGGGTTGTACTAGACCGTCAGTACAGATCTCTTATTGTTTAAAAAAAGCACTTGAGATATCACTTCTCAGATAAATAAGTTAGCATTTAACTTCATAAATACGGTGGCTGAGAGAGCTCAAAGCGCTGCAAATAAGAAAACACATGCAATTAAAAAAAGCACATGCAAATAAAAAAACCCACATGCAAATAAAAAAAAACGTGATCTTCAGTTTGACAACACATGTGCTGCAAACCCTCACAACACATGCAAACACAGAAACGCGCTGCATTTACAAAAACGCGCTACATTTACAAAAAGTGCTGCAAATAAGAAAACACATGCAATTAAAAAAGCACATGCAAATAAAAAAACACATGCAAATGAAAAAAAACGTGCAGTTTGACAACACATGCAAACACAGAAACGCGCTGCATTTACAAAAACGCGCTACATTTACAAAAAGTGCTGCAAATAAGAAAACACATGCAATTAAAAAAAGCACATGCAAATAAAAAAAACACATGCAAATGAAAAAAACGTGCAGTTTGACAATACGTGCTGCAAACCCTCACAACACATGCAAACACAGAAACGTGCTGCATTTACAAAAACGCGCTACATTTACAAAAAGTGCTGCAAATAAGAAAACACATGCAATTAAAAAAAGCACATGCAAATAAAAAAAACACATGCAAATGAAAAAAACGTGCAGTTTGACAACACATGCAAACACAGAAACGTGCTGCATTTACAAAAACGCGCTACATTTACAAAAAGTGCTGCAAATAAGAAAACACATGCAATTAAAAAAAGCACATGCAAATAAAAAAAACACATGCAAATGAAAAAAACGTGCAGTTTGACAACACATGCAAACACAGAAACGCGCTGCATTTACAAAAACGCGCTACATTTACAAAAAGTGCTGCAAATAAGAAAACACATGCAAATAAAAAAAACGTGCAGTTTGACAACACATGCAAACACAGAAACGTGCTGCATTTACAAAAACGCGCTACATTTACAAAAAGTGCTGCAAATAAGAAAACACATGCAATTAAAAAAAGCACATGCAAATAAAAAAAACACATGCAAATGAAAAAAACGTGCAGTTTGACAACACATGCAAACACAGAAACGTGCTGCATTTACAAAAACGCGCTACATTTACAAAAAGTGCTGCAAATAAGAAAACACATGCAATTAAAAAAAGCACATGCAAATAAAAAAAACACATGCAAATGAAAAAAACGTGCAGTTTGACAACACATGCAAACACAGAAACGCGCTGCATTTACAAAAACGCGCTACATTTACAAAAAGTGCTGCAAATAAGAAAACACATGCAAATAAAAAAAACGTGCAGTTTGACAACACATGCAAACACAGAAACGTGCTGCATTTACAAAAACGCGCTACATTTACAAAAAGTGCTGCAAATAAGAAAACACATGCAATTAAAAAAAGCACATGCAAATAAAAAAAACACATGCAAATGAAAAAAACGTGCAGTTTGACAACACATGCAAACACAGAAACGTGCTGCATTTACAAAAACGCGCTACATTTACAAAAAGTGCTGCAAATAAGAAAACACATGCAATTAAAAAAAGCACATGCAAATAAAAAAAACACATGCAAATGAAAAAAACGTGCAGTTTGACAACACATGCAAACACAGAAACGCGCTGCATTTACAAAAACGCGCTACATTTACAAAAAGTGCTGCAAATAAGAAAACACATGCAATTAAAAAAAACACATGCAAATGAAAAAAACGTGCAGTTTGACAACACATGTGCTGCAAATCCTCACAACACATGCAAACACAAAAACACGCTGCATTTACAAAAAGCGCTGCAAACAGCACAAACCACAACGGAAATGTTTCAAGGGGGACCCCAAAAAGTGACGGACCCTACTTGACAACAGCACAAACTAAAAAATATTAAAATATATTATGTAGGCATTAACTCAATGTAATCTGTTTCACTAACAGAAAAGTGTTTTAATATGTGGCATTGTTGTAACTCATTAAACTTTAAGAGATGATCATTTATTACACTTTATTAAAAATAATAAATACATGAAATAATGTACACTTGTTTATTTTTGTTTGCAGTTTTTATAATATTTCATGATTGTGAACACATTGTGCACTCAAATGCCGAACACTATATAGTGATCAGTGAATGAGTGAAGGGTGAGTTGAACTGGTTTTGGACGCACGTCCTAGTAGGGTCCGTCACTTTTTGGGGTCCCCCTTGAAACATTTCCGTTGTGGTTTGTGCTATTTGCTGCGCTTTTTGTAAATGCAGCGTGTTTTTGTGTTTGCATGTGTTGTGAGGATTTGCAGCACATGTGTTGTCAAACTGATGATCACGTTTTTTTTTTTATTTGCATGTGTTTTCTTATTTGCAGCACTTTGAGCTCTCTCGGCCACCGTACATAAATCATTTGTGATGCATGTTTCATAAAGATAATGCAATGAAAGCGTAACACACGCACCTAACCTCTGATATTGTTGTTAATCGCTGTCACTCGCTGTATTAAAACTCACCAGAAACGTTCAAGAGACTCACTGCTGGCGGCCCACATGATGCTGAGAGAAAATGAAGTAATGTTTTTATTACAGATCTTTCATTCATCAGAATTCATCGTAAGATTGATCAAATCATAATGCATAACTCTGTTCTTGTAGTGGATGCATCTCACCCTGTACTCGTGAGGCAGATGAGACTGAGAACATGGACGCTGGACTGAATTCTGAGACCCATACAGCTAAACACAAAACTTTATTTTCACACTTGACACATTTTGCATAATTGGATTGGGCATTATATATACAGAATTAATTGTGTGGAGGGCTGAAGTTGTTTAAACTAGTTTTTGACGAGATGAACGAACCTTACACTGTTCTCAAACCGGATGATATTAATCCTATATGTTTTATAGCCAATAAATTATGCCTCACAATTCACTGTATTGTCGTACTTGTATTTCAGTAAAATGCAGTCTAACACAGAAACAAGTTAAATTTGGACTCCATTTAATGAATCCTACTTCAGTAAAGGTTTGGTTGGTTTTGCGAATGCGAATTGCGTACCGTGACTATCATTAGACCTTGGTCAGATGTTGGTAGACCGCCGGCCAATGAACGAATTCAACTACATGCGTGTGGTAATTCTATTCAATTTACTATAGTATGGTTCAAAAACACTAGTATTTACTATAAATTACTGTAGTGTTTTTCATTTCGTATTACTGTATTGTGTGGTGTGTTTTATTATTATTATACATGTTTTTTTAGAAATATGTTTATAGAAGTGTAACTTTTCTGAACTGATATTTCTTTTTCAAAGGCAAGCTGAGTAAATTCAAACTAAAGGCCTGGTTCTGTAAACAGGGCTGGGTGGGTTACTTTTAAAATGTATTTCACTACAGATTACAATATGCATACTTTAAAAGTGATTTGGACGTATTTCGTTACATTACTCAGGTTTAGTAACTTAATCTAAATACTTTAGAATACTTTGGAATACTAATAAGTGTGGAACAAACACAAAAAAGGTCATTGCGAGTTTTTATCTCACAATTCTGACTTTTTCCCTCAGAATTGTGTGATTTAAAGTTGCAATTGTGAGTTATAAAGTCAGAATTATGAGATATAAACTCACAATATTGAGAAAAGTCAGAATTATGAGATATAAACTCACAATATTGAGAAAAGTCAGAATTATGAGATATAAACTCACAATATTGAGAAAAGTCAGAATTATGAGATATAAACTGACAATATTGAGAAAAGTCAGAATTATGAGATATAAACTCACAATATTGAGAAAAGTCAGAATTATGAGATATAAACTCACAATATTGAGAAAAGTCAGAATTATGAGATATAAACTCACAATATTGAGAAAAGTCAGAATTATGAGATATAAACTCACAATATTGAGAAAAGTCAGAATTATGAGATATAAACTCACAATATTGAGAAAAGTCAGAATTATGAGATATAAACTCACAATATTGAGAAAAGTCTGAATTATGAGATATAAACTCACAATATTGAGAAAAGTCAGAATTATGAGATATAAACTCACAATATTGAGAAAAGTCAGAATTATGAGATATAAACTCACAATATTGAGAAAAGTTAAAATTCTGAGATATAAACTCACAATATTGAGAAAAATCTAAATTATGAGATATAAACTCACAATATTGAGAAAAATCTAAATTATGAGATATAAACTCACAATATTAGGAAAAGTCAGAATTATGAGATATAAACTCACAATATTGAGAAAAATCTAAATTATGAGATAGAAACTCACAATATTAGGAAAAGTCAGAATTATGAGATATAAACTCACAATATTGAGAAAAGTCAGAATTATGAGATATAAACTCACAATATTGAGAAAAGTTAAAATTCTGAGATATAAACTCACAATATTGAGAAAAATCTAAATTATGAGATATAAACTCACAATATTGAGAAAAATCTAAATTATGAGATATAAACTCACAATATTGAGAAAAATCTAAATTATGAGATATAAACTCACATACTAAATTCACAATTGCAAGAAAAAAGTCAGTATTGCAAGTTTATATCTCCCAATTCTGACTTTATAACTTGCAATTGTGAGTTTAAATCTCGCAATTCTGAGAAAAAGAAGTCAGAATTGTAAAATCCAAACTCACAATTGTGAGGGAAAAAAACAAATTGTGAGAAAAAGTCACAGTGTCGAGTGAATAATAAAATGACTCACGAAACATGAAAACAGTCGTGGATCATCAGGTCATGACAGGACAGTTCAGCTGACAGTTGGGCACTATTTTTTTATAAATTCAGTCATTTTGTCTTGTTCAGGACAGAACTAAATAAAAATAACAACATTTTTATGATCCTCTTAAAAGTATTAAAATGTTGATGAAACTGAACTCGTCTTTTTCAGACGGTCAGAGTCAGAGAATCACCAATCGCTGTTTAAATGACATTAAAACTCAAAGTAATCACTTTGGTAATCTAAAACACTGTAATCTGATTACCACCCATTTCAAATGAAATACAGTGACTCAAATTTTGTATTTTAAAGACGTAACTAAGTTACTTGTATTTCGACCCTGACTGTAAAGTAGATGGCTTGACCAGTTGACTAACTTACTGGCCACTGAAGCATTAGTTTACAGAGCTCTCATTGACTCTGTGGTTGTACCCTTTTCATTTATTATGGTATTTACATGATACTCAAAGGGACTTAAAAGAATACTATGGTATTATACTGTGCTCGTTTTAGTACCGTTTCTTAGTGGTGATAGTTCATAACCCATTTGAGCAGGATTTGAACCTTCAACTTTCAGGTTACCAGCCCAAACACTCATATGAAATGTGTTGTCATATTTTCAACAAGTTTCATATCCAGGGTTGTAATTCAACTAATAAACCCTGATGTTTTACTTTTGCTTTTTTGTGTGTGTGTATTAATGCATTAATGCGTAACAAGATAAACACTATACGACGGTTTATGGTTATGACGACAATCCAGTGTGGGCACAATTTATAACTTCAGCATTTGAGATTCTCCCATAATTATTGAACATTTGTGAGGTGTTTCCTTATGGATGCAAATGCATTAAGGTCAGAAAGAGAATGAACCTGTGGATTTGTCCACTTCCTTCATTCCTTCTCTGTAAATGATATTTGCATTTTGTTTTGACAGTAGCAGACTCGCCCTCGTCTCTGTGTTTGTACTCGGGGTGGGACAAGCTTGATAATAGAAGCGTTAGACTTTACTGTGTCATCGTCGATCGATAGTTTACAAGGCTATTTGAGATCACTATGACTGAACAATCTGTGTATATACTGTCCAAAAAGAAATTCCAATAGCTCAAGCTTTGCTTTTCTTCACTCCTTCCTTGTAGAGTAATCCAAAACCAGTTATTACTGCTTTTTAAATATTCTCTGAATTAAACAGGAAAACCGAGCCACACATGAACTGTTCAAACAGACGCTCTAATCTTCTGGGATCTGTGTGCGGAGCCATCTGAATTTTTATTATGTATTACAGTTTAGTTTTTTTCTGCATTTAGAGAACTTGAAGTCAAGTCCTGTTTCCACAGTAGAATTATTCATGATGATATTTTATGTGACACGTGCTTCACTGCCATCTAGAGGCGTGTTCTCATAATTGCACACTGGACAATTACCTGCAAACTTGAATCTTTTCATTTAAATCCTTCAGGGAGTGAAATCATTTGGTGTGAAATCAACAACAAACATTAATAAATATTATCAATTAATAAGTATTGCAATGAATACTGGAATGTTCTGTGGTGTTAGTTGGTTTGTTTCTCTAAAACATTGATCTTAACTAGATAAAGTTATTTCAAGTCCCTCACATGACAAGCAGGAAAAGATAGTAAGCTAAATCCGTGAATTTTAGTAAATCGTCCGCACGATTTAGCAAATCGAGGGAATTAAATAGTAAATCGTCTGTGTCATGTCCTTATTTTTGGACTTTGGTTCTTTTTTTCTGCCGAGTCACATTTACACACAGCGTTTACTCATCGATGTGAATCCACAAGCAGTTTATTCAGTGAGTTTATGCTCATTTAACACAACAATGTTCATGTTTAATGGGTGCTACATGAAGGCAGCAGTTTCGTTTTTCGTGATATCATGGAACACATCATCTATAGGCAGTATAAAAGTGACAGGATGCAATACTGATAAATGCTTTTGCAACCTTTAGACGCAACGGGTAACAGATCAGAGATATACAGGCTATATGTGGATCGACTGCATGAAAGAGATTAAAAAAAAGTCTTTGGAAAGCTCTAGGCCAGTATTTTGTCGTCGATGAATGGAGCTTTCGTGAAGCTGCACCTTTGTTATGGTTAATGCAAAAGAGTTGAGATAATATTATACACAGTACTGATTATCAAATGGCTGTTAACCAATAAATAAATGTACAGCTGCATAAAGAAATGTATTTCCCTCTCTCATACTAGATGTTTACTCCATCTGTTGCATTCGCTCTGATCCACTGCGATTTCCGGCCTAGTAAAAGAGCTATTAAACCCCTAAAACATTCACTAATAGTCAAGCCTGTTCATGTCTGCCTTCACTAGTCCTCGTTTGTACAAGCGATGTAAAGAAAAGCTTCAACAGTCATACATTCCATTGTAAATACGTTATAAAGGCATAACATACCAGAGGTTAATAGTTGCATAGCCTGAAATGTGGTTTGAGATACGCAGTGTTGCGAACATCGCCATAATAGTTCATAACCTTACAGTATATTGTTCTGCCCAATGCAGTTAAATCACAATAAAAGTACAAATAACCCATGATATTTTTTCTAGTGTTCATATACGAATGTAAACCATACGTTTCAGGGTCCGACGGAATCCACTATGTGAGAGAAACAAAGTAACATTCTTTTACAGACGAACTGACTGATGTAACTTCAAGTGCAACATTTAAGAAGGTCCGTGAAGGTGAAAAGTTGGTCGTACTTGTAGAAAAAGGACCAGGTTTTTGCTCTGTAGATGTGGCGATTGTTCTTCATAGCAGTCAAGAACACACCGCCCGTTTTTGCTCTCCTAGATGGCAAGTTGATTAAAATTATTACTTGTGCCAAGAACTCCAACGCATTATTGCTATAAATGTGTATTATTGGAGTTGGACAGGAATTGCTCCGTCTGTCGTTGTAAGCATACAGTGTTGTGGGCCAATAAATATTCCAATAAATGATTCCTGAGTAACAGGATTGTCCAAAAGGCTCTCAAGTTGTTCTTCTTTCAGTGGTCAGGCAGGTGAAGAGGTCCGTCATAATGACGTCTCCACGCATGAGCCGTTCCTGTGGAAGGAGCGGTGATTGGGGCAGCTCTCGCTACAGTGGACGATGAGCACCGGGAAGTACAGCGCATCCTGGTAGGGCGGCGGGTCTTCCTCGTCAGCGTTGATCCGGCCGGACAGGCATCGCGTGTTCTCGCTGGGGCTCTCGGGTTCGTCCAGACTGCCGCTCCCGCTTCTCCAGAAGCAGCTCCGGCGGGATCCGTACAGTCTTCCCAAGGAGAAGCGGCTCCCGCTGAAGGGGATGCGAGGACTGCCGTTGCAGATGCTGAGGGCACTGCGGGAAAATACGGAGGAGCTGCTGATGGCGCGGTGGCAGCGTTCGCAGTTCTGCCTGACGCCTCCTGAGCGTTGCGCCAGGTCCATCAGACCCGCTTCGGAGTAGCTGGGCACCAGCTGCTGGTTGGAGCGAATGTGCCACTCCAGTTCGGTGCTGTCGATGGTGTTGACTCTCGGGATGCGTCTACAGTAAGGCCTCTCGTCGCAGGGGGTCACAGGTATGTAGTCGGCACCAAAGAGCTTTTCCACACGGTAATGGACGTAAGCCGTGCGGTACTCTGTCAGCACCCGTAACGGCCAGGATAAGGTAAGAAAGGCCGCTGTCCAGAAGACGTAGTTGGAGACGTACCAGGGATGGTGGTCTGGGTTGGAGAAGGCAATCATGTACTCTTTGAAGTCTACGTTCTTCAGGTGCATCCCCTCCCGGGCCTCCATGTAATCGTCCAGTCCTTCGTTGTCGGTGAAGAACCTTGCGCGTTGGGTCAAATAGGAGTTTTCGGACTCCACGTTGGCGAAGCTAAAGCACTTAGTGAACCTCAGTTTGGTGATGGCTGACTTTTCCAGACCGACGAGTTGCTTGGAGACGTCCTTGACTCCACAGTGGCCGTAGTCAAACTCTGCCTCGGCTACATGGGTGTTCACCCTCTCGTGATACACCTGCGTGGTGGTGTACGCGTCTCCGTTGCGGTACCGCGTGACTTGCCGCGTCCGCCGCACGTAGTGATAGCTGATGGCCTTCCACCAGATGCAAGGCTTAGCCTGCTGCATCCTCTGGACCCTTTCGTAAATTCCCTCCACGTGCACCTTGTACTGAAGCTCATTTCTGGCATGGCAGTGCCAGCACTCCACCAGGTAAACGACGTAAAGCATGATGAGGAAGGCCAGTGGGATGTAGATGTAGCCGTCTGAGCAGGGACTGTCATGATACATCATAGACTTCCCTTTGTAGGCACTGTCAAAGGTCAACCGGGTGACCTTGGTGACGTGGCACCACACCATGGCTCCCATGCAGCCGTACATGAGCATGGACAGCAGCAGGCATTTCCAGAACACCTCTCTGCACATGGACTTGCTCAGTGACTGTTTCATAGGCCTCTGCTGCTCGTCAACCACAAAAGAAGAACAATGGAGATGAGTTAGAAAGGCCATGGAAACAGTGAGTACAGTGAATTATGCAAATGACATGTTGTTGCTGTTGTGAATAAACACGCTGATGTATTCCTCTACTGGTTAATATTCATGCAATAATGCAATATTATTTGAACCATGATACATTTCAAACGGACAGTAGTTCTTGATTACTTCACTCCAGAATTAAAATTTCCTGATATTTACTCACCCCCATGTCATCTAAGACGTTTATGTCTTTCTTTCTTCAGTCGAAAAGAAACGGAGGATTTTTCTCCATATAGTGGACTTCACTGGGGTTCAACTGGTCCAAATGTCAGTTTCAGTGCAGCTTCAAAAGATCTACATGATCCCTGACGAGGAATAAGAGTCTGATCTAGAGAAACCATCGACTATTTTCTAAAGTGTGTGTAATATATATATATATATATATATATATATATATATATATATACTTTTTAACCACAAATGCTCATCTTGCACTAGCTCTGCGAAGCGCCACACATCACGTAATCATATTGGAAAGGTCACGCGTGTCGTAGACGTAAAAGACTAAGTCAAATGACCTTTATGAAAAAAAAAAAACAATGTTTAAAACTAATTCAACGATGTCGAACGATTTTGAAGTTGGAGGAGAAAATGAGATGGAGTTTTCACCCTACCGCGTACCTTTCCAACGTGATTACGTAATGGGTGGCACATCTCAGAGCAGTGCAAGACGAGTATTAGGTGATTCAAAAGTATATCATTTTTATTCACGTTTTTAGAAAATGTGCAATGGTTTCTCTAGATCAGACTCTTATTCCTCATCTGGGATCATGTAGATCCTTCGAAGCTGCACTGAAACTGACATTTGGACCTTCAACCCGTTGAACCCCATTGAAGTCCACTATATGGAGAAAAATCCTGGAATGTTTTCCTTAAGCTTAATTTCTTTCCAACTGAAGAAAGACAGACATAAACATCTTGGATGACATGAGGGTGAGTAAATTATCAGGAAATTCATTCTGAAGTGAACTAATCCTTTAATTACAAAGAGATGGCAGAGATAATGTTGACATCATAGCAAATGCATGTAATGTGATTCACGCCAGATGATCAAACATTGAAGATAGCCTGTAATGAACTAAAGCGTTTTTATTCACTTTTTTGGGTGCGGTGTGTGTACTTCAAGTTCATTGGATTATTAAATATTTTAAACAATATTTACTGTAATACTGACTAAAATAATACAAAAATCCCTAAAAGAAATTCAAAATAATTTGGATCGCCTCCCTATTTTACCAATCTAAACGACTTTGGTGAAATTAAACGAACGCTTCTTTAACACAATGCACCGCTTGCAACAAAATTCCCTAAAAGAAATGGAAAATGTGGAGATTTTGAACTTGACGTAACACGATGTAGCTGATTAGCTAATTAACCAGCCTGGCGTTAGTTGTTTATTTCTTGCACACTTTTCATATGTTCCGGCTTACCAAGCAGCAAACCATTTTAAGCAGGCTTAGTCTGCAGCAATCCACCAATTGAGCATAGCCAAATATTGGCTTATCACCACCAATGGTTGAATAGGTGCTCAATAAATACAGTATTGCGCGTCTGACATGATTTTGGGTGTCGATTATTATGCAATATCATGCATTAGGGCATTTTTCCCCTCTATTGCTTAAAATAACAAAGGCTGTTTGTTGTTGGACAGAGCCAGTGCGTCCTCACTGCAGTGATGTCTACACACACTTGCGCGCTTCCATGTTGCGCATCGATGCTCGTGTTTACACAGAAGGGGATCTTTAGTGTTTGTTTGAGTTATCACGCGCTATTCACGCATCGTCATGAGTGCAAAATGAAAAGAGCGTCAGTTATCGAGTACCTCCTCTCTAGTTGCGTCCGTGTCGTCCTCGAACACAGTGGTGGTGGTGCTGCTCTCACTGGCTGTCGCAGCGGATGCTGGAGGGGACATGGCTGGAACAATGACGGGGTGTGGACCACCTCAAACTCTCCCCAGACTGTTCAGCATCCAAACGCGCACCAATGCAACCAGCGCTTTCAAATCAGCCTGTCCGTTCCGTCATGCATTTTGAAATTGAATTTCATCGCAACAACACCTGCGACTCGATTAGGCGATTAACGCGCGCGCGTGTGCATCGCGCCAATAACGAATAAAGATGCGCAGTATGTTCAAATGAGAGTATTACAATCACATTAAGCACATGCATTGAAAGGCTGACTGATGCAGATTCTCAGAGCGTCTGATGAGCCGCCATACCTCCTGTACGAGCACGAGACGCGTTTCTGACGCCATTTAAGAAGGAATGCGCTTAATGCCGCTCAAAGTGGCTCCTTTGGCGAGGATTTGCAATTCCAAATTGGGAATGTTAAGAGCTGGATATTGTCGTTCCCGCAGGGAGAGGTTGAGGGGTGGGGAGGATGATGATGATGATGGTGGTGGTGGTGGTGGTGCTCGTGAAGCTCCTGACAGCAGATGTCGACAACTGAGCGCAGAGAGATTCACACACACACAATCACATAACATCTAAAACAAAAAACAAAACAAAAAAAAAACAAGAAAATAGTTTAAAAATTAATGCAAGTTATTTTAACTTTATTACTTAATTATTGATGAATAATTTAGAGTGGGAAGGTCAATGAATAGAAACAAGACGTCATTTTTATTTATTTATTTATTTTTTTTGTTACAGTAAAATCATGGTTATTTAATATCTACTGCCATTTATTACATTGAAACTTTACACACACACACACACACACATACGTTTTCATGTTTTATGGGGACATTCCATTGGCGTAATGGTTTTTATACTGTACAAACTGTACATTCTGTCCCCCTGCACTACCCCTACCCCTAAACCTGCCCATCACACAAAATGTTCTGCTAGTTTAGATTTTCAAAAAGGATAATTCTGTATGATTTATACGCTTATTTCCTCATGGGGACCAAAAAAATGTCCAAAACATCAAAATTTACTAGTATTACTATACCTCTGGGGACATTTGGTCCCCATAACGTAGGGAATATCCACACACAAACAAACACACACACACGCACACTCACTAATAAACACACATTTACTCACACATACAAACACACACACACACGTTTTCATGGTTTATGGGGACATTCCATAGGCGTAATGGTTTTTATACTGTACAAACTGTACATTCTGTCCCCCTACACTACCCCTACCCCTAAACCTACCCATCACACAACATGTTCTGCTATTTTAGATTTTCAAAAAAGATAATTCTGTATGATTTATAAGCTTGTTTCCTCATGGGGACCAAAAAAATGTCCCCACAATGTCAAAATTTACTAGTGTTACTATAACTGTGAGGACATTTGGTCCCCATAACGTAGGGAATAGACACACACACACATTTGTGCTTTCATGTTTTATGGGGATATTCCATAGGCATAATGGTTTTTCTACTGTACAAACTGTACATTCTGTCCCCCTACACCACCCCTCTACCCCTAAACCTACCCATCACACAAAATGTTCTGTTATTTTAGATTTTCAAAAAAGGTAATTGTGTCCCCACAAGATCAAAATTTACTAGTATTGCTATACCTGTGGGGACACATACACACCCACTAATTGTGTTGGTGGTAATTGTGATCAAATGTATATTTTGAATGCAATGTCTGAGAATGTAAAATGATTGACAGCTCAGATTCAGCGACACTCTGAAGCAGCAGAACATGGAAAATAGAAAATCATGAAAAAATATGCAATGAAAATAAAGGTTGTCTTTCAAGCTAACGTCATGTTTTGTGCTTCACAGAAAAAACAGGAAGACATACAGGTTTGGAACTACTAGGGTGAGTAAATGACAGTATTTTCATTTCTGGCTCCACTATTCCTTCAGTAGTAGTTTAGTAGATGATCAGTTGTTAGAAAAGTCAATGGTTTATAGTTGTCCTAACTTTACTCTGCATACTTGCAGTGCATTTTAATGTGCAATTGCCATAAATATGAGGTGCATGCACTGTAAATTGGTTATTGAAAGGATAAAAAAAATATGCTTGGGATTTATTATCAGAAGAGTTTTTTCTTTTGTCAAATCAACTTGTCACATGTGATTCAGATAACATGTTTTGGAGTTTCTGTTGATTATAAACCAATTACATTTATTGTATTAATTCTAATTTTTTATTTCATTGAACTCAAAATTTAAGTCAACCGGTTAACTTAATTTTTTAAGTTAAAGCAACTATTCTTTTTTTTTTAGCTATTTGTAATTCAACATCTAACAGTCATCTGCAATTTACCAAATGTCCACCAGATAGCGCTATAGTCCTTCCCTTTTTTCTCAATGTCTGCACATTTTGTTGCATATAATCTCTTAGTTGTAGATTCAGCTTTATTTATAATGACATAATTAATGAATATGTGTTTTATTAAATGTGTTTCTGTATCTCATATATATATATATATATATATATATATATATATATATATATATATGCCATTGACATTTGACAACAAATCGCAGCTGTTTTGGGTGTTTTATTTATTATTTCATAGCTATAGTCAAGCAATTTACATGGTGTCACCAATATGTCCACTGTATATTTTTAGACCTGGATAAATTGCTTCAAAATAAAATTAATTACAAAACATTCTGACATGAAGAAACAGTTTTTAGCCTAATAAATGCTTGTCAGTGGCAGCTTCGTGTGATGCACTCTTTCTGAATTTATTATGACATTACACATACTATGTGGTTTGTTGGATTGAGGTTTTTCACTCCTTTATACTCTAATCTCCTCAGGTGTCACATTTTCAAAGCTGGTTATTTTCATGAGTATCTAAAGACTTCACAAAAAGCAGAAACTTGCTCGAACAGGCCAAATAAATAAGCATGTTTACAGGCAGGTTTTGTTGAACACTGGTTAGACATGAAAGTCACATCTGATGTCTGCGACAGTGTGGCGGAAACAAACGCTGTTCGTTAGTATCAGAGAGAAGAAATCTGGAGGAAATCCACAAGAAAGAGCCTGAGCTGATGTGAGAATCAAAGCTGTTTGATTTCTGCCTTGTTCTGAAGGATTTTGAGGTTAGATTCTTTACTTACTTTATGGTAATTGCACATTAATGAGCCTTTAAGTGGCTCTGTGTGGCATTGTCTTAATTTTTTTAATTGAAGCTGCAGTAAAGTTTCCTGGGAACATGCATCAAAATAAAACTCTGAAATCGGGTGTAAAGTAATATGTATGTGTGACACGATGTGTAATTTATCAATCAAATATTTTTGCAGAAAATTACCTCAATTAACAGACATTTTAAACCAATATTTTATTTGTGGGAGCTAAAAAATGCTGCAGTTTTTGGGAATATAATACCAGAACAGTGTGACTATAAACATGCATTGCAAATGCACTCTTAAAAATGAAGGTTCTTTACTGGCATCGATAGTTCCATGAGGAACCTTTAACGTCTATGGAACCTTTCCATTCCACAAAAGATTCTTTATCGTGGATATAATTAAAATGTTCTGAACACAATAAAAAAACATGGCTCTTTTAAGAAGTGATCACTGAATGGTACTTTTGGGAACCAAAAATGGTTCTTCCATGGCATTGCTGCGAAAACCTGATGCAGTTTGGGCACGACTGACCCTTGCAGTGTTTGACGCTGGTGCACACAAGTGAGCAGGATTACCAGCCGCCTCACACTTCAGACCTTTAATTAGCTCTCTGACATGGTTTTGACTGCTTGTTTGCAGAGCTTCAGGCTGTATTTTTGGCTCAACACTATGGAGTTGATGCAATGAAATTCTTCTCTTTTACCAGCGGATGTTTTCTTCAGCTGGAACATAAGTTCAGGGCCTAAGGTTATTACACGATTATATGAAACGTGTCAATCGCCAGTTGGCTGGTGCTATTTTTATGAATTCTAACAATACAATTGTGACGAGCAGGGGCGTGATTGCTAATGAGCGTCAGCTGCTCGGTGCACCGGTCTCGTATCTCTCACGGAGGAAATTCGCCGGTTCCCGCCTCCTTCTTCCAGTTCTTACGAACTGTGTTACATTGGTGCCGAAACCTGGGAGGAAGGAGGGACATGGAGAGTGAAGACCGTGAGTGGCTGCCGGTGGGACGGAGAGCTCGCTGCCGTGCCCCTGGGACGAGGTGGGGTGGCTGCCGTCCAGGAGGGAGCGGAGGAGTCGCCGTCGTTCGCCGTGGGCCGGAGCCTGCTGCCTTACGCCATAATGGGGAGGAGCAGGGAAAGGGGGACTCGGAGGAGCCATCGCTGGCCGCCAGGGACCGGAGGAGGATCGAGCCGTCCACCGAGCGTCCAGTACCATCGTATGGCACCGCGAGGAAGTGCCTCTCGGCTGGCTGAGGACCGAGCGGCAGTGTGTCTGGGAACCGGACCAAGAATTTTTTCTCCCCTCTCTCGTCTTTGTCGCTCCTTACGCTTCCGTCTCCTTTTCTCTCGTCTCGTCTGCCTTTACCCCCAGGTGCTGCGGCCGCTGAGACTAGCCCCCAGGGGGAGTAAGCGCAGTCTCGTGGGTACCCCCCGGCCTGCGAGGGGCAATGGGGGTATGTGACGATCAGGGCGGGCGAGAGCCGTGAGGAAACGGCGCAAGCCCGGTTGTGCGAGTGATAATGAGCGTCACCTGCACGCTACACCGGTCTCGTATCTCTCACGGAGGAGCTCCGGAAGCATAAAAGAGGAGCGACGATAGTGAAGGACGAGAGAGGACCAGGCCTGGACTTTATTTTTTGTTGTATTATGTTTGTGTGGGCGGCAGTCGCCGTGAGGAACTGCCGCCATTTTACTTCCATTTTGGCCGGTTCCCGCCTCCTTCCCGTTCTTATGAACTGTGTTACAACAATGTTGTGAGATCATGAACTAGAAAGACTCCTGGGGCAAGTACTGTATCGTCATCGTCAGTTTAAGCCGCGCAAATTTAAATATTCAGGTGCAAGGAGATGCGAAAGGGAACTCGGTTTGTTACTCACACGCTGAGTGGGAAGTTTTCTGTGCACAAACGTCCAAAGCGCACGCGTCTTCTTGCGCTTAAACGAATAATTTCACAAAAAAATGCCCATCTCGGCAAGTATTCTAATAAACATAGTCGGTTATAGTGAATATAAACAGTAGAGAAAGATGTGTATCAATATATTGGTCTTAAAGTGACAGTAGCCTAATATTTCTGCTGTTGTTTTTAATGGTAACAAAGGACAAAGAAAAAAAAAAGCTGGTGTTACCCGTCTTTACTAATGTTTTAAATAGTTAGTTAGGCTAGTAGTTTTAGCCGTGGTATCGAAATTAGAATAGAGAATTGTAACCGGTAAAAAATATTTATGGCAGGTAAGTTTTCTTAAAGGGATAGTTCACCTAAAAATGAAAATTCTATCATTATTTACTCACCCTGAAGTTGTTCTAAACCTGCATGAAGTTCTTTCTTCTGCTGAACATAAAGGAATGTATTTTGAAGAATTTGTTTGGTCACCAACATTCTTCAAAATATATTCAGTGAGTGAGGGTGAGTGAATAATTACAGTGTCGTCATTTTTGGGTGAACTATCCCTTTAAGTCACCAGCCAGTGTTGTAGTCAAGACCACCTAATCCGAGACCAAGACTTTAAAACCAAGACCAGACTAGCACTCCTCAAATTCATCTGAAAGATCTGCATTTACTGCCTGAGAAATGTCTTATTTTTAATCAGTAATTACATTTAGAATAATAAGACTCTGTTACCAATCAACTGACATCGCCGACAACAAAATTCATCTTAACACTGAACAAAAGTTTCATCTAATGCATAAATTAATGTTTTAAAAATGAAATGTTATTTATTGAACATTTGTAAAAGAAAATATGTGAAAACAGCCCCTTTTCTTGTGATATTGCTTAATTATATCATATGATATAATATAAATATCAAGATCTTATATAAGTACTTTTTTGCAATCATATCTTGAATTTTGTGGGCATTTGTATTAATTTTGGTGACAATTTTCTTCTTGTTGATTTCTGACCCGGCTCAACGGTAACAAAATCAATGAAATTAAAAATAAGTTATTGATTGAATTTAAAGCAGTTTTACATCCAATCAAATCAATGATGTTAATAAAGAAATCGACGTCAATTTAGTGATATCCTCGCAGTCGTGATCTTGACCGGTCTTGAAAAAAAAAGAGACCAATACAAGACCTAGACCAAGGATGAGACCAAGACCTTCAAAAAATGCTCTCGAGTACTTGGCAGGTGTGGCAAAAAGTTAGTTATAGGCCCCGTGTCAGTGTCTACAAGTCAATATATGAGTGAAGCTCATGACAAATAGGTCAAGATCACTTTTGACCCTAAAATCAGAATACTAAATAACAATTACTGCAATGCATTAAAAAAATACTCTGTGGATAAAAATACTACCAATGTGGATAATGCAATTCTTTTTTTTTATTACAGTAATGATTATTATTGGTGGGCTTAATTTTCATTACCTTCATGGTCCAAAATAGGCAATTTTTATTCAAGCAAAATATAATTTTCCTTTGATTTTTGGGTGAAATAATACCCGGATATGTTCTCTTGTGAAATTCATTATCCTCTACTTGTCAAAGGCAACTTCCAGCATTGAGTAGCAGGTGCAATATCGCAAATAATTTACGGCTTTTCTGCGTTATATGCCGCTCACACAGTATCTGTCTCCAGTGATCCTCAAATGTTTTATTTTATTTTATTTATTTTTTTTTTATCACAATGCAAACCCATTCAAGCCCCTCCACATTATTCAAATTGAATTCATGCATTAACATGCAAATTAAATAATGTTTTGAGGGTTTTTTTTTATTGACAGTGACTCTGTGCCAAGAATACTATTGAAGTTTCCTTTTGAAATGCCTCGTCTGACACCCAAGATAATAATCTCAACGTCAGGTGAAAACTTCCCTGCCACGCAACAGTGACTGTGAAATTAGACTCGTGGCAAATTAGGTGCACTGCATGAGGAGAATGAAGGATGGATCTGCGCCTCCGAAAATCACAGGTTTTGGGCTGAGATGCAACCTGGAAGTGTTTTTGTGCCATTCACCCAGTGAGAAAAGGCTATGTTTACTCTCTTCAAGGTTTTAATTGTTATAGAAGGCGTTTAATCAATAATACTGCAGTGAAAGTAACAATAGTAATAGATTCACAGCGGTGGATTTTCACGGCTCACTTGTTCCACGCCGAAAACACTGATGTCAGAAGAGGAGAGAAGGTGTTGAATGAGGTCAGAGTTGAAATAGATTGGTACATATTACAGTTGGGGATTTGTCAAAAATAAAAACCAAAAAAGTGCAATATAACAAAAAACCATCATGCAATCATTAGCACAGCATTTGTGGCCAAAATGTTGAATTGCATCAGTGTTTCATCAGTAATGGTTTACTAGTCCCACTGCAGTCGTTGCGTTTGATCTGGCGTGTTGTGTATTTGTAAGTCTTTGTTTTAGGAGTCACGAGGTTTAAAGTTCCTGCCTACAGACTGCGATGGTGCCGTGGGATCTCACTAATGTCAGGTTGGGAACCTCATCTCGATTGCATTGCAGTTCCCATGGAAACAGGGCTCTCCACAGTTTTCGGAGATGCTATAAATTTTCCCTAAACTTTGAGGCTCTTTGCTGATGCCTGTAACGAAGATGAACATTTGCAGCCTTTCTTAATGTGAAGCTTTGTGTCTTCCCTTTTTGACGAGGCATAAATGACATACCCAAAATAAAATAGGTTACTGCTTATAAGTCATTTTGAATAGATGCATAACCAAAATGTATTTTCTCTAAAAATAGGAATTTTCTAAGACCAGGTCATGCACGTTCATAGAGAAGGCTAATAAAAATATATATTGCCCCCTGTAAGCACCCTTGCAAGGCTAATGTCTGTGTCTGGTGTGGCAAAACACCCCATTTATATTTCTATTTTTGTCTCAAACCTTTCACACCTCTGCCGGATATCAGACCTAATCTTCATTATTCTTTTATCTTTATTCTTTTGCTTTAATTCAGCCACTATTAGCCTTTATTCTGGCATTACATGATGTTCCCATCCACAGCATTTTGATATACATTTACCCACCTAATATATAAAGTCTTCTTCTTCTTCTTCTTCTTCCAATTGCAATCGAATGGTTTTGATCATATTATGTTATTTATAGCCTTTTATAAGAATCGCTGCATTGAATTTCTCATGGAATCCTTTATTGTTATGAATATAAGGCATAAAAATCACATAAAATCATCATTTATTTACTAGCTTCATGTT
Organism: Opsariichthys bidens; assembly: GCA_037194245.1. Classification (NCBI taxonomy): domain Eukaryota; kingdom Metazoa; phylum Chordata; class Actinopteri; order Cypriniformes; family Xenocyprididae; genus Opsariichthys; species Opsariichthys bidens. The sequence goes on along the minus strand of CM074286.1, from coordinate 2,952,456 downwards.
GTAGAAACATTTCTCTGGATTTCTTATGTATGGAAAGCCACTAATGCTCATCAGATCAGTGGAAAATTAATAGAAATGATGATTCTGTCTAAAGAATGTGTAAATATATCATATTTCCAGCACTTTTAAACTAAAAGCCCAAATGAACGCTGGTCAGTGAAGCTCTGTGAACACAAATAAATCGCAGCAGACGTGACTGAATATGAATGTGTGTTATTCAATTCGAAATATCAAAAATTACAGATGAGTTATTTTTCTCTCCTAACATTAAGAAACGAATGTCACTGCAAATAAGTTTTATCATAAACAGTGCTCATCTTTAATCTTTCTAATGATCCTCAGTTTGTCTAGATCAAGTAAGAGTGTGATGTTTTAACATGCAGTGAATGTTGAATAAAAATCTTTGCATGTAAAGGGATCAAGAAAAATATAATTCTGTATTTATAGTATCCTTCACTCTTAAAGGGGCTTATTATGCACCTTTTCACAAGATGTAATATCAGTCTCTGGTGTTTCCAGAATGTGTCTGAAGTTTCAGCTCAGAACATTTATTATAGCTTGTCAAATCTACCTCTATTTGGGTCTGAGCAAAAACGCTTAGACCGTTTTTGTGTGTGTCCCTTTAAATGCAAATGAGCTGCTGCTCCCGCCCCCTTTCCAGAAAAAGGGCTGAGATTTATCTGCTCCTGCTTTTGCAACTTTTAGACGTTTCTGAACGGTTAGTGGATAAATTGATGTGGAGTTGATCAACTCGTCTCTAGCATGTGTCGTCACGTTCATCTCTTTTCCTTGAATCGACCCTTGTTTGTGAAGCGGTCCGGCGTAAAATGACGGCATCAACAACACTCGACTACAACAACTCTTGGGGTTTATGTAAACGTTATGGTTAGTGAAGTATTCAACTTGGGGAAAAGCTCGTTGTTGTCATGATCTGGTCTTTGTTTGTCTGTTTTTCTGTGCCCCAGTCCCGTCCGGAGTCACATGTTCCTTGTTTTCAGTCCTGTCACCTGTCATGTTTTCCTTTGTTTTGCCTTCATCTGTTGTCATGTGATCTTTGTTTTGTTTTCCCTTGTGCTTGTCTAATCATTAGTTCATTTCAGTCAGCTGTGTCTCGTTAGTCACCTGTGCCTTGCTCGTTATCCGCTTGTGTCTCTCTGTATTTATTCCCTCTGTGTCAGTCCAGTCCTTGTCCGTTGTTGAAGTTTCATGTTGGTGTTAATTCCTGTGTTCCTGTCTTGATTCGAGCATTCATTAAACTATTGAACGTTCATCTTCCTTCTTCGCGTCTTCATCCTGCACAACACGTTACAGTTGTAGTCCCTACCAGACATTTGTTGTAGTTCTTAAACAGAGAATTCTGTAAAATATCTCCTTCGCATTGAACTTTGAGCGTCGCAACTTTGCAGATGTTGTTTCTGCTCAAACAGCAACATTACACACTAACTAAAGTTAAAGAAGTGAAGTCATAATCAACCAGCCCTTTAAAATAAAGGTTGCCATAAAAGCAAGGTTGACTTTTAACGTCCACAAAATCTTTCCATTCCAGTGGAGAAAAAAACCTTTTTTAAAATGTTCCTCACACTAAAAAACATGTTGTTTTTTTTTCACTGAAACAAAAAACGGCTATTTTATTGCTTTGCTCTTGGAAAAAAAAACCTTTTGGAAACTTATTTTTTTAAGAGCGTTATTAACCACTCGGGGTTAATGACCTTGACATGTTTTACCCAATTACATGATCTATTTTGTACCTTATAAGTTTCAGGAAATCGAGGTTATTTTGACCTAACATGCATTCACAATATTTTTTGAATGTCTTCACACAGTCAAAGCATTATATTTGGATACAGAGACTTTCATGTTTGCAATTTTCTGATTCAAACTGAAGTACAGGTTCTTTAGAAAAACACCAAGTCAACTAATTAACATTCTGACCCCAAGTTTAAATCGTCCTTAAAGGTAAAGTGTGTCATTTTAAATAGTAAAATGCACAGGCCTTTCTTGTTTCCTACTTTAAAGTATGCATGAAATCAAAATGGGCAACTCTTGCATCTTTCTTTTTTTTTTCTTTTTTTTTTTGTAGAATGATGTAGTGTTTATTATAAATGATTTATCCATGCACATCATTATTTTTTTAAATCCATGTTCCTCGTAATCTTCAATCAAAACAACTTCCCCTCCCTCTTGCATCAACATCTCTTCTCTGACGATGAGGGCGGGGCGACCTGTCACTCATATGAGATCCACCAATAGCAAACCACAACCAATTAATCCCCAATGAACAAAATCAAGCCTCGCCCCACATTTGCTCTCGATCCAGAACCTGTTTCACTTTGATAAACAGCACAATAGGGAGGAAAAGACTAGCGCAACTTTTAATTTCAACCAACAGAAGTCATAACTTCCCAGAAAGTGTAACATTGCGACAATTAAGAATCCCAAAAAACGCAACGCTTGTTTAACTAATTTTATAGTTTTAGTACCATTGAGAAGTAGCTGAAATAAGTTAAACATTTATGCTTAAAGACAAAAAAAAAGGGGTTAATTTGAATCAACTATAATAACCCTGAATCAAACCATTGCCAGACGAGCTAAAATGACTCGCATTAAAGCAAACACTTGAGTGAAATTGTCAGAAACGCCATCCTTTTCCCCAGCAGAGCGCATGACTCGGTCAGGTCACGTAACTGCTAGTTTTTTCCGAGCAAAGCTCCACCGGGGCAAAAAATTGGGCCTGCGAGAGCCGAACGCAAAGCTGCAAATGGACAGTGAGCGTGAAGGAGGAGGAAGCCAGTGAAGTGCTTCGGCAGAAGCTGAAGTGGAACGGGACATGTTGGGCTGCCTGTACAGATAAAACACACACAGCCGCTCTCACAGCATACAAACCCCAATCACTGCTAATAGTCCCACTCTTCTGTTGATAAGCGCTGAGGATTTGCATTAGCCTGAGAGCTCTGTGAAGCCCTGTCCATGTGTGCTGCACGGCATATGGGCTCTCTAGCCTTTGGCCCAGGCAGTCTGTTTTCTGGCGGCCAAAAGCTCCAGTGAACGCCACACAGGCAACGACTCCCAAATCTGCCCGGCGTGTTTGGCCATGATAGGAGCAGGGACAGAGAAGCAGGGTTGCGTGGGAGCAACCAACAATAAGTAGTGACTACTAACCTCACTGCGTTTAAAATAAAACTAGCTGGATTGACTAGATTCACTAGATTTTTAATGCTGTTTGTTTAATCAAGTGCGTTCGCACTTGTCATGTTTGGTTCGATTAAAACCAACCCTGGTGCGATCGCTCAGTTCGTGCGGTTCATATGTGAACGCTGCCATCCGAACCCTGGTGCGGACCGAGGCCGCTAAAAAGACGGGTCTCGGTCCGCTTCCAAACGAACTCTGGTGCGGTTCGATGGATATACGAACGCGACACGGACCAAAGACGTGTAAACGAACCAAAAACAGGACGTGATGTCACGAGATGCGACGCTACGAGTCACTGATTTGACGACGCGGAAAGATCGGCGTATCCAAAATGAGTCGAGGGCAAACGTGGAGCAACGAGGAGGTGAAGTTTCTGTTTCTGCGTACAACGGAGGAAATCCTGGAGCTGTTTTGAACATTTTATGAGCTCTTCATGAGTTCTCAGCGGGTGAAAATAAAGCATAAAATGATGGCGTTTAATCCAGAACACAGCGTTGTTTTGAATGTTCGGTAAGCGAGCTCCGTCGCCAAATATAAAAGCCGACCAATCAGGTCGTGACCGTATCCCTACGCCAACTTTAGGTTTGCTGTTAAAAATGCCAGTGTGAACGCTAAGCGGATCAGGACTATATGTTTTGTTTTTGTTCTTTGGTTCGGACCAAACCAACCGAACTACAAGTGTGAACGCACCCTAAAATTGTCTTTCTCATATGTGACATTAGAAAGATAGATTCACTTTAGTGAATCACTGTTTTAAGTGAAGCTGTTCTGCATTTATTGGATCAAAAATACAGTAAAAATTGAAAATATTATTTCAATTTAAAGTCTACATGAATTTATTGTGAAATGTAATTTATTCCTGTGATCAAAGCTGAATTTTCAGCATCTTTAGTGTAACATGATCCTTCAGAAATCATTCTGATCAAGAAAGATTTCGGATTATTTTTATATTAAAAATAGTTTTGCCACTTTTTTTTTTTTTTTTTTGAAACTGTGATACATTTTTTTCAGGATTTTTTGATGAATAGGAAGTGCAAAAGCAAAGCATCAATACGAAACTGTATCTTTACTGCCATTTTTTGATACGTGTAATGCATCCTTCCAAGATAAAAGTATAAATTTTCCTTTAATATCTGTAATTATAAAGCTTTTTTCAGTCATATTTAGGGGTCAGGCACCTATTATATCCATTGACGTTCGTACTCTTCTTCTGCTCTGGGAGTCGATGGCAGCCCATAGAACTGCTTGTGGGACAGTTATGAAATTTGGCACACTAATAGAGGACAGGATCAGCACCTCCAAGTCTGAGACCATGGTTCTCAGTCGGAAAAGGGTGGCTTGTCCTCTTCAGGTTGGTGAAGAGCTCCTGCCTCAAGTGGAGGAGTTCAAGTATCTTGGGATTTTGTTCACGAGTGAGGGAAGGAAGGAGCGTGAGGTTGACAGACGGATCGGTGCAGCTTCTGCAGTAATGCGGTCGATGTACCGGTCTGTCGTGGTGAAGAAGGAGCTGAGCTGCAAGGCGAAGCTCTCGATTTACCGGTCAATCTACGTTCCTACTCTCACCTATGGTCAAGAGCTTTGGGTCATGACCGAAAGAATGAGATCCCGGATACAGGCGGCCGAAATGAGCTTTCTCCGCAGGGTGGCAGGGCGCTCCCTTAGAGATAGGGTGAGGAGCTCGGTCACTCGGGAGGAGCTCAAAGTAGATCCGTTGCTCCTTCACATCGAGAGGAGTCAGCTGAGGTGGCTCGGGCATCTGTTTCGGATGCCTCCTGGACGCCTCCCTAGGGAGGTGTTCCGGGCATGTCCCACCGGGAGAAGGCCCCGGGGAAGACCTAGGACACGCTGGAGAGACTATGTCTCTCGGCTGGCCTGGGAACGCCTCGGTGTCCCCCCGGAAGAGCTGGAGGAAGTGTCTGGGGAGAGGGAAGTCTGGGAGTCTCTGCTCTGACTGCTGCCCCCGCGACCCGGCCCCGGATAAGCGGTGGAAGATGAATGAATGAATGAACGAATGAATGAATAGAGGACAGTATGAACTGTCAACATTGCAAATTTGGAGTTTCTAACTCAATCGCTCTATCGCCACCAGCTGTATAATATAATACAGCTGTATTATAAATGTACTTTTGAACCGTAAGGGCTAGAAACTAAATTGTTTGATTCCTTGGCTCAAGGGGTTTCGATTGCACCCTTTTACGTAATTTCCATCATGAAAATTTTCCCGCCATATTGAATTTTCCAAAAAAGCGTACTTTATTGAACTCCTCCTAGGCCGATTTTCCCTAAAATGGAACCAGATCATCTTCAGACCATGCCGACAAAAAGTTATTGAATTCAAGTCGATTTGTTTTGAAAATCGAATTTGACGTAGCACTTGCGAAAATATGCGCAAGGCTGTATCTCCACAACGCTTCATCGTATTCCGATCAAACATGGAGCGACACATACTAGCCCGGAGATTTTTGTTTATAACTTCTGAACGCTCGTCCAGAAATCATAAATGCAGAGAATTTTATAAACGGCGTATTTTTGTGAAACTTGGAATGGGTGTTCTGAAGGAGCCTGAGGCTCCTTCTCTAGTGGAGAAAAAAATATTTATATGCTTATAACCGAATGTGGTTGACTTATTTTCACGGAAGTCATGTCCTTGTGAAACCTTGCCGAGTCCAACAATTCCAAACATGCTTTACGGTTTGTGGTGACGTGGTGATTTAACGTTTAAAAACTTTTGCCAATACCTGCGAAACCACTCTGAAATGCGTCCGATCGAGATGAAACCACCGTAGGAAATCCAGAAACATAAGTCACTGGCCCAAATAAGGCCCAAATGTCAAAATTTTGATAGTAAGTGGCCAAAAAAATCCAGTCGGCTCCTATTAGTTGAAAGTGTTAAACCATTAAATCAATATTATTGACTGTTTTTATGATTTTTTCCAGCTATTTCGCCTAAAATGAATCACTCATTGTTGCAGTTGGTCTGATGCTCCCAGCCATGTAGGCGTAACTTATCATTCCTTTGCGTTTGGCCTCTTAATGGCTGCTTGCAGTCAGGGTTACTTAGTTACGTATTTAAAATCCAAAATTTGAAAAAAAAAAAAAAAAAGATAATTGCAACTTTTTATCTCACGATTCGACTTGTTTCCTGGCAAGTGCGAGCTTGCATCTCACAATTATGACTCTTTTTTTTTCAAAAATTAAAGATTTAAACTCACAACTGTTTATAAAATCAGAATTGGGAGATAAAAATTCATAATTGCAAGTAATAAAGTCAGAATTACATGATAAAAACAAAAAAACATAAAAACATGTGGAACAAACACCAAAAAGGTCATTGCAAGTTTTTATCTCACAACTCTGACTTTTTTTGTCAGAATTGCATGATATAAAGTTGCAATTGTAATAAAGTTATAAAGTCAAAATTATGAGATATAAATTTGCAATTCTGACTTTTATCATTATTGCGAGTTTATATCTCATAAGTCTGATTTTTGTCAGTATTGCAAATTTATATCTCATAATTTTGACTTTATAACTTTATTACAATTGCAACTTTATATCATGCAATTCTGACAAAAAAAAGTCAGAATTGTGAGATAAAAACTTGCAATGACCTTTTTTGTGTTTGTTCCACACTTATTAGTATTCCAAAGTATTCCAAAGTATTTAGGTTAAGTTACTAAACTTGAGTAATGTAACAAAATACATTACAAATAACTTTTTAAAGCATGTATTTTGTAATCTGCAGTTAAATACATTTTAACAGGCCTTCTTGCAGCTATATTTTATATTATTAATATGTATTCATTCATTGCTCCTCCAAAATCCTGGCTATTAACTTAAATTACTGATTTGACTTCTTATTGATGCATTTCCTATTTAAACATGAAGATGGCTCAGGACATATCGAAGGCATTTTGAAAGACAAGAGTGAGTAAATGATGACAGCTTTCATTTTTGGGTCTAGATGAGGTCAAAGGTAAAAGACACGAGCCACAAAACTCCCGTTTTGATTGGGGCTCTTTAAGTCCCTTCAATATCTTTATTAGTACCTCGTAGTGCAGCCGTTTACTTTTTTTAAACGAGCAGCTCGACTGCAGTTTAACTACTTTAAATTGAGTAGCTGGTAACTTGATAGGCCACAATTGCAAAGTAGCTTCCCAGCGCTGAATTGAAGGTGATCTGCTTCACATAGCCGCTAGTTTTTCCCCACAGCCTACTTATTGCTTGGGAATGAAGGGGGTGACGTGCTATTAATGTTAATCAGCTCTCCTGCAGCCAGCCACATCAACTCATTTATTGGAGAAAATAACCCACTGTTTTTGTTTTAAATAATAATGCATGGCCCGTAAACCAGGCGCGCTGTCCTTGAGGCGTGATTTCTGTGGGCGAATATTTCTAATGGAACACCATTTCACTTAGTCTCACTCCTGATGGAAGTGGAAAGGCTTTGCTTAAATGAAACATTTATGTAATGATAATCAGGATTAAAGTGAGGCTTTGATAAAAGGAAGCGAACTAGGTGGGGATCCGCTTCAACACATTTTAATAGGTGTTCCATTTGGAAGGATATTCTTTTTCATCCTTTTTTTGGCTTTGCTGAAGTTCATTTGTGCTGTCAGACTTTACGCTGTGGAAGAAGAACTCCCCATCGTGCTGTGAAAACCGTCTCGACTTCAAACGGTCAGTCTACTTTGGCAGGAGCTTGACATTGGACTTCAACTCTCAATGCTTTATGATCAGTTTAAATTGACTCAAAGGTTCAAAGCAATAGCTCTGTGCAATCTCAAGAATTTATGAAGCTTCCTTTCTTATATGGAAAGTATGCTTAAAATCGCTCATGCATGCTTATAATGCATCATGCTTGTGTAATAAGTGATACAGATCGTTTTATGTATTCACTTTGAGATAAATAATAAAAATTGAACATCATAACTGATGAACGAAACTGAATTGAGCTGAATGGCACTATTGTCTTTTAATACATCGGAATTTAAATTTGTCTCATAATTGATGAAGTTTGCATCATTGGTTCTGTTATTTTCCTGTTTATTTCTATGAAGCTGCTTAGAAACCACCTTTCTTTAATAAAGTGCTGAATAAATAAAGGTGACAACTTATTCTGTGTTACACGAAAGAGTAAAAATATTTGGAACAACACAAGTGTGCTTTAAAGGTAAGAATTGTTGATGAATTGTCCTCATCTGTGGACATGATTGTCCTCATCTGTGGACATGATGTTGGTGAATTGTCCTCATCTGTGGTCATGATTGTCCTCATCTGTGAACATGATGTCGGTGAATTGTCCTCATCTGTGGACATGATGTCGGTGAATTGTCCTCATCTGTGGATATGATGTCGGTGAATTGTCCTCATCTGTGGATATGATGTCGGTGAATTGTCCTCATCTGTGGACATGATGTCGGTGAATTGTCCTCATCTGTGGATATGATGTCGGTGAATTGTCCTCATCTCTGGACATGATGTCGGTGAATTGTCCTCATCTGTGGACATGATTGTCCTCATCTGTGGACATGTTTTCAGTGAATTGTCTTCATCTGTGGACATGATGTCGGTGAATTGTCCTCATCTGTGGATATGATGTCGGTGAATTGTCCTCATCTGTGGACATGATGTCGGTGAATTGTCCTCATCTGTGGACATGATGTCGGTGAATTGTCCTCATCTGTGGATATGATGTCGGTGAATTGTCCTCATCTGTGGACATGATGTCGGTGAATTGTCCTCATCTGTGGATATGATGTCGGTGAATTGTCCTCATCTGTGGACATGATGTCGGTGAATTGTCCTCATCTGTGGACATGATTGTCCTCATCTGTGGACATGATTGTCCTCATCTGTGGACATGTTTTCAGTGAATTGTCTTCATCTGTGGACATGATGTCGGTGAATTGTCCTCATCTGTGGACATGATGTCGGTGAATTGTCCTCACCTGTGGACATGATGTCAGTGAATTTTCCTCATCTGTGGATATGATTTCAGTGAATTGTCCTCATCTGTGGACATGATGTCAGTGAATTGTCCTCATCTGTGGACATGATTTCAGTGAATTGTCCTCATCTGTGGACATGATGTCAGTGAATTGTCCTCATCTGTGGACATGATTTCAGTGAATTGTCCTCATCTGTGGACATGATGTCAGTGAATTGTCCTCATCTGTGGACATGATTTCAGTGAATTGTCCTCATCTGTGGATATTTCAGTGAATTGTCCTCATCTGTGGACATGATGTCAGTGAATTGTCCTCATCTGTGGCTATGATTTCAGTGAATTGTCCTCATCTGTGGACATGATGTCAGTGAATTGTCCTCATCTGTGGATATGATTTCAGTGAATTGTCTTCATCTGTGGACATGTCAGTGAATTGTCCTCATCTGTGGACATGATTTCAGTGAATTGTCCTCATCTGTGGACATGATGTCAGTGAATTTTCCTCATCTGTGGACATGATGTCAGTGAATTTTCCTCATCTGTGGATATGATTTCAGTGAATTGTCCTCATCTGTGGACATGATGTTGGTGAATTGTCCACATCTGTGGACATGATGTTGGTGAATTGCTGACTTGCTGAAAACATATTAACATCGCTATGATCAGATGCTCAACTTCTTTTTACTTCTGAGCGAAGAACGAAAAAGAACTAAGCCATCAAGGCTTTGAATCACGTTCTTTTGTAAGTTACGTGCGCACAAGCGCGATCACGAGCAGTAAATTGCTGGCTGCAGTTCACTAAACGGCCACCGGTGTCACTAATAACAAGGGTTTCTGAATTCTACATAGAGCCCCTTTAAGATTTCTTTACTTTTTTCCAGAAAGGACTATCTGCTTTTTAAAATGAAGATCAAACAAAAAATTGGAAGAACATCAGGAAGTTTGACGTACAGTATTCAAAGACTGGAAGTTTGTTCCTGGACTGGAGAACAATGTAAGAACATCATATGAGAACCTCAGCCAATATTATTATTTTTTCTGGGTATAAACACTTGTAAATCAGGTCAAAGTGAAGTTCGACTCCTGGAACAATTAAGGCAGCAGTATATGCAAACACGGCACACAAAGAGCTGTGATTAAAAGCCTGAGGAGCTGAGAGAAAGCGATTACTCCTCTCCGAGCTTGCTGACTTCTGAGATTGCGCTTGAGAGTGAGTCATGTTGTTGTATTTTTCATATTACAGCTGTTCTACTTCTCATTTAAAGGAATATTCTTGGTTACTTTCAAATGGATGTCTATGAGAAGCATCTGTGACGTGCTGTCAATTACTGCAGATGTTCATTTTAACTTTCTCTCATCTGTATGAAGAAACAGGAGGCGTGTGTATCATTTTAAAGTTTAGGCCGGAGGGTTTAATAGCAGAAATGCGAAGCACTGTAAAGTTTGAGCTGTAAAGTCTAACTCTCCATTTGAGAAATGTGCAAAACAACAGATTTTCAAAATCCAATTATGTCGTCTGATGCGTTCAGTTTTAAAGACGTTTATAGGGTCTTGTCAGGATACACAGGTTTGAGGTCTGTAAATTGTATTTATTTGTTGGTCTTTTCTGCTCACCAAGGCATTCATTTAATCAAAAATACAGCAGAAACAGTAATATCGTGAAATATTATTACAATTTAAAATTACTCCAGTCTTCAGTGTCACATTATCCTTCAGAAATCGTTCTAATATGCTGATCAATGTTGAAAACAGTTTATATTTTTGTGGAAACTGTGATTAATTGTTTTCCAGGATTCTTAGATGACCAGACATAATTTAACATAATAACATAAATGTATTTATTTGATCAATTTAATGCAGAATAAAACTATCAATTTCTTTAAAAAAATGTTTGAATGGTTGTGTAACTCATAAAAGCCGATATATTTTAATGCTTTTTTTTCATGTTCTTGTTTGTAATGTGAATGATCGATCAGTTCACATTATTATTATAAATGAAAACATGTTTCTCTCGTCATGACTCTTGGTAATGGGTATGACAATATTGATATGCTTGGTCTTGGTGGAATAGATCTGCTACGGGACACAATATAGCGTACATGAATTACCCATAGCAGATCTATACAGGTGGAGCTGGGGAAGGGGGAGGGCTACTGAAGGCGCGCCGCACGTAAATGCTACTCGTGCATTTGAAGATTGAGCATGCGAGCTCATTGGTTACTGATACAGCGGGAACCAATCATCTGTGTCCAAAAGATAATGATGTGATTACGAGCAGGTCGAGTTAAATGACCAATTAGCCTGTGCATCTAGAGTTTCATGACAGAACTTTGTATTTGTCTTCATAACTTTCTTAGCTGACAATATCATCATCTGTCTGTCTCTTGAAAATCCTGTTTTTACTTAGATGTAAGTCATGTTACATTCATGTCTAATACATGTCTAATTACATGTTACATGCAAAATTTTGGTTGAAAATGGTAGAAATACGCTTAAGGATTCTGCATGTGTAATTTAAATCTTGATGGTTTTAAGATACTTGTGGATAAAGTTGCATTTTACCTCTTGTCATGTTACGGAAGAAAAATGTTTTTTGAATATTGTTTCATTTTGACTGGAAAAAGTGGCTGAAAATGGTAAAGAAAATAAATAATATTCACTTTCCCTTTTACATTCGTGTAAAATCCAGATGTTTTTAAGTGTGGTAGTATAGTATATATGAGTATAATTAAGCCTTTAAACTGTGCTGTCAGACTGAGCATGAAGAATATTTCACACACACTCACTCAAATACATTTCCAGAATCTTAATGCTCGAATGACCTGAAAATGAAGATGTATTCTGGATGCAATCTCTCTCTCTCTCTCTCTCTCGCTCTCTCTCTCTCTCTGTCTGATGTCATGAGCATGTGCCGTCGTCACTCATGCATGCAGATCAGAGGTAACCCGGGCTGCAGAGATGGCTTGAGCCCGAGCACATAGTTTTATTAGATTGCCGTGCCTGGGAAAGGGAAATGTGGGCTAATTGCAAAGGAACAAGACTAATCTCAACTTTATATAGGCCACAGCGGGAGGCTCGGTTTGATCTCGCAACTACCTGACTTCACTGACAATAGGAAGAGCAGTCGAGCGTCTCTGGAGGCTCGTCTCTTATTGCCTTTAAACGCTTCAGCTCTTTTTTGGGTCCTTCATTGACAGGCTTCATTCAGTTCTTTGGAAATACAGTATGTTTTTATTAATATCTTGACTGTGGCCTTAAGTCAAGTCATCGTATTTCTGTAGCGCTTTATACAGTGCAGATGGTTTCAAAGCAGCTTCACAGTCATCAACAGGAACATTACAGAGTCAGTGATGCAAACGTTATCAAATATGTGAGAAGGTGCATTTTAATTGTTGTTGTCTTTGTCATTTATTAGTTTTGTATATATTTAGTGTTATGAAATTAAATGAGCTATAATAAAATAGGTTTAGGGGGTTTATATGTGTGTGTGTATATATATATATATATATGTATTCCGGGTTGGGGAGTAACAAAATACAAGTAACTTAGTCACGTATTTAAAATACAAAATTTGAGTCACTGTGTTTCATTTTAAATGGGTGGTAATCAGATTACAGTGTTTTAGATTACCAAAGTGATTACTTTGAGTTTTAATGTCATTTAAACAGCGATTGGTGATTCTCTGACTCTGACCGTCTGAAAAAGACGAGTTCAGTTTCATCAATATTTTAATACTTTTAAGAGGATCATAAAAATGTTGTTATTTTTATTTAGTTCTGTCCTGAACAAGACAAAATGACTGAATTTATAAAAAGAAATTGCCCAACTGTCAACTGAACTGTCCTGTCATGACCTGATGATCCACGGCTGTTTTCGTGTTTTGTGAGTCATTTTATTATTCACTCGTCACTGCCACTTTTTCTCACAATTTGTTTTTTTCCTCACAATTCTGACTTCTTTTTCTCAGAATTGCGAGATTTAAACTCACAATTGTAAGTTATAAAGTCAGAATTGGGAGAAATAAACTTGCAATAATGACTTTTTTCAGTGTCAGTTTATATCTCATAATTCGGACTTTTCTCAATATTACGAAACACATTACAAATTACTTTTTAAAGCATGTATTTTGCAATCTGTAATGAAATACATTTTAAAAGTAACTTACCCAGCCCTGGATATATATATATATATATATATATATATATATATATATATATAGTGAGATAAAAAAGGACATATAGTGAGAGTAAAAGGACAGCAAAATGACCAAATATCTGTTGTTTAATTAGCTTGATTTCTCTCTAATGTACATGTACAGTCTGTAATGTTCACTCAGATGGTGTCTGTGTCCTCTGGGTTTTATGCTACTAGTGTGAACAGCATGTTCACGCTCATGTTTGCCACTGTTCTCTAGAGCCGTCAGATGCTATATGAGCATTTCAACAGGGCAGTCATGTGCAATGGCACAAAAACTGAACATATCATTTCTAGCGAATGAACAAGCACACCTGTGAAGCTGCCGAGACGAAGCTTGAATGAGGAAAACTGCTGTTCAGGTCACTTAGAGTCACTAATGAAGGAAATCTCCTCTGCTTTCCAAGGTTGCATTTTTTTTTTAGCAAAAATACAGTAAAAACAGTAAAAATGTGAAATATTATTGCAATTCAAAACAGCTGTTTTCTATGTGAATATATTGTAAAGTGTCATTTATATCCAGTGATCAAAGCTGAATTTTCAGCATCATCACTCCAGTCTTCAGTGTCACATGACCCTTCAGAAATCATGATGATTTGCTGCTCAAGAAACATTTATTATTATTATCAATGTTGAAAACAGTTATTTTTGTATCACTGATATGCAATTATAGTTTTTGTTAATAGTTATTAAAAGATATTCATTAATTTTTATATTTTGTGTTTTGATTTTAATTTTAAAGTGTCTATTTTTTTAATTAAGTTTTAGTTTTTAGTTCATTTATTTAGTTTTAGTTATTTTAGTACTTAAATTAAACAAAAATGATAACCTGCTAACTGTCACACCTCGTCTCACCTGTTCACCACATGGACCTTCTGTTTGTTGTCATATTCACAGTCACATGTTCTTTTGTTTGTAGTTCCCGCCACAATCTGTTGCCATGGACACTCACCTAATCACCACAGCTGTTCCTAATCACTCATCTCGTTATCCCCTGTGCTCTGTGTATTTAAGTTCAGTTCAGTTCATTGTTCCTTGTCTGGTATTGAATGTGTATGCGTTGGATGTGTTCCTGTTCCTGTTCCTGTTCCTGTTCCTGTTCCTGTTCCTGTTCCTGTTCCTGTGTCTGTCTCTCTGCCTGGATTACCTGTTACCTGTCTGGATTATATAAAGCTACCTGTTTTTCACTTAATATTCGTCTTCGTGTTTACCTGCACACCCTCCGTTACACTAACCTGCTTTTATTTTATTTCTGTTAATGTTTATTTTAAGTGTTTTGCTCTTATTTTTGTGAAAACCGTGAAATATTTTTACATTCTTTAACGAATAGAAACAAAATATTTGAAATAGAAATGTCTTTACTGCCACTTTTGATCAGTTTGATCATCCTTGCTGAATAAAAGTGTTATTTTCTGTAAAGCTCGGGCATAAGCATGTAACTTACATTGTGTAGCCTATTTATAAATATAGTAATCTTACCGGACCACGGTATTTAAGCAGAAATCCCATCTCCATTTTACTTCTATAAGGACATTCATGAAGATGTGGGGCAGAACGTCCATCAGGAATTGACTGGAGGCTGAAAAGTGACATTTTTGACCACCAGATTGATGACGTCAGCTGAAATGGAAAGTCATTTCAGAGGTGGAACAAGTTCATACATTTTGATGATATATTTAAGGTAAGAAGGCATTTTTATGTTTATATATATATATATATATATATATATACAGTACTGTGCAAAAGTTTTAGGCAGGTGTGAAAAAATGCTGTAAAGTAAGAATGCTTTCAAAAATAGACATGTTAATAGTTTATATTTATCAATTAACAAAATGCAAAGTGAGTGAACAGAAGAAAAATCTACATCAAATCAATATTTGGTGTGACCACCCTTTGCCTTCAAAACAGCATCAATTCTTCTAGGTACACTTGCACACAGTTTTTGAAGGAACTCGGCAGGTAGGTTGGCCCAAACATCTTGGAGAACTAACCACAGTTCCTCTGTGGATTTAGGCAGCCTCAGTTGCTTCTCTCTCTTCATGTAATCCCAGACAGACTCGATGATGTTGAGATCAGGGCTCTGTGGGGGCCATACCATCACTTCCAGGACTCCTTGTTCTTCTTTACACTGAAGATAGTTCTTAATGACTTTCGCTGTATGTTTGGGGTCGTTGTCATGCTGCAGAATAAATTTGGGGCCAATCAGATGCCTCCCTGATGGTATTGCATGATGGATAAGTATCTGCCTGTACTTCTCAGCATTGAGGATACCATTAATTCTGACCAAATCCCCAACTCCATTTGCAGAAATGCAGCCCCAAACTTGCAAGGAACCTCCACCATGCTTCACTGTTGCCTGCAGACACTCATTCGTGTACCGCTCTCCAGCCCTTCGGCGAACAAACTGCCTTCTGCTACAGCCAAATATTTCAAATTTTGACTCATCAGTCCAGAGCACCTGCTGCCATTTTTCTGCACCCCAGTTCCTGTGTTTTCGTGCATAGTTGAGTCGCTTGGCCTTGTTTCCACGTCGGAGGTATGGCTTTTTGGCCGCAAGTCTTCCATGAAGGCCACTTCTGACCAGACTTCTCCGGACAGTAGATGGGTGTACCAGGGTCCCACTGTTTTCTGCCAATTGTGAGCTAATGGCACTGCTCGACATCTTCCGATTGCGAAGGGAAGTAAGCATGATGTGTCTTTCATCTGCTGCAGTAAGTTTCCTTGGCCGACCACTGCGTCTACGGTCCTCAACGTTGCCTGTTTCTTTGTGCTTCTTCAAAAGAGCTTGGACAGCACATCTGGAAACCCCTGTCTGCCTTGAAATTTCTGCCTGGGAGAGACCTTGTGTCTTGTTGCTGTGCTCAGTCTTGCCATGGTGTATGACTTTTGACAGTAAACTGTCTTCAGCAACCTCACCTTGTTAGCTGAGTTTGGCTGTTCCTCACCCAGTTTTATTCCTCCTACACAGCTGTTTCTGTTTCAGTTAATGATTGTGTTTCAACCTACATATTGAATTGATGATCATTAGCACCTGTTTGGTATAATTGTTTAATCATACACCTAACTATATGCCTACAAAATCCCTGACTTTGTGCAAGTGTACCTTGAAGAATTGATGCTGTTTTGAAGGTAAAGGGTGGTCACACCAAATATGGATTTGATTTAGATTTTTCTTCTGTTCACTCACTTTGCATTTTGTTAATTGATAAATATAATCTATTACCAAGTTTCTTTTTGAAAGCATTCTTACTTTACAGCATTTTTTCACACCTGCCTAAAACTTTTGCACAGTACTGTATATATATATATATATATATATATATATATATATATATATATATATATATACACAGGGTTGGGAGTAACGAAATACAAGTAATTTAGTTACGCATTTAAAATACAAAATTTGAGTTTTAGATGACCAAAGTGATTACTTTGAGTTTTAATGTCATTTAAACAGCGATTGGTGATTCTCTGACTCTGACCGTCTGAAAAAGACGAGTTCAGTTTCATCAACATTTTAATACTTTTAAGAGGATCATAAAAATGTTGTTATTTTTATTTAGTTCTGTCCTGAACAAGACAAAATGACTGAATTTATAAAAAATAATTCACCTGTCAACTGAACTGTCCTGTCATGACCTGATGATCCACGGCTGTTTTCATGTTTTGTGAGTCATTTTATTATTCACTCGTCACTGTGACTTTTTCTCACAATTTGTTTTTTTTCCCCTCACAATTGTGAGTTTGAATTTCACAATTCTGACTTCTTTTTCTCAGAATTGCGAGATTTAAACTCACAATTTGAAGTTATAAAGTCAGAATTGGGAGAAATAAACTTGCAATACCTACTTTTTTCAGTGTCAGTTTATATCTCATAATTCTGACTTTTCTCAATATTGCGATTTTTTTTATCTCATAATTCTGACTTTATAACTCACAATTGCAACTTTATATCACACAATTCTGAGGGAAAAAGTCAGAATTGTGAGATAAAAACTCACAATGACCTTTTTTGTGTTTGTTCCACACTTATTAGTATTCCAAAGTATTCAGATTAAGTTACTAAACTTGAGTAATGTAACGAAATATGTTACAAATGACTTTTTAAAGCATGTATTTTGTAATCTGTAGTGAAATACATTTTAAAAGTAACATACCCAGCCCTGTATATATATATATTCAATTTAATTGCATGTTTGAGCTACGAAATCCATATTGATGACGTATTATCTTGGTTGTCACGCATTTTAATAACAAAAAACTAGTGAGTTTAGTCATTCACACTCCAAAGTTTCTTTTCAGATGAATGCAGCTGTGCACCTGATGTGATTTTGCTGTTCGAATGAGAATCATTAAATCTAAATGAGTACATGGACTCAGGTGTAGGTAATCTTCAGCCCCTCCTGTTTAGGACAAAAACATGGCACAGAGGGGGGAAAAAACAGCCCTGTCTGAAAACACCTCTATTTTTAGTCATTTTGAGGTGTTTCAGTCTGTATGGCACCATAAGTGCATTTCTTTTTTTCTAAAGTAGCCTCACCTCAAGGACCCGAAAAGCCAATAGAAGTAAAAATATGACATAAAAAAGTAAAGTGTGGACAGTACAGTTTCTGTAAAGATCCCTGGAGTAATAATGCACATGCACTGTGCCACAAAAAATGGATTTACAGATGGAAAGAAAGGCCACATAATAAAAATACAAACTTTTTAAAGTGTTTTTCTCAGTTGGACTTACTTTTGAAGTGTTTTTAGGTCAAGTAATTAGCTTTAATTATGTCCAGCCCTGGATTTCAGTACATTTAGCTATTTAAAAAGCTGGAATTTCGTGTAGTGAGGATGCTGAGGGAGGAAATGGCAGTCTTGTGCACAATGATTTCCCAAGGCTGTTCTGTTGCGGCTTGCGTGGTCGTCTTCATACATAATGGATCATACTAGAATCGGAGCTCCGGCGCTTTAAAAGGCTTTTCTGTGTCCCCTACACGCTACACTCAGATGATACACACATGCGAGGTGTCCTCAACATGCTTCATTAGACAGAAATATCCCCTATTATCACAGAATAATAATTAAAGAGTTCACGCCAACAGCATTGGCTACTTCTAACTTTGAGGATAACTTTGAGGGCGGTGCGATTTTTTTTTTTTTTTTTTTTTTTTTTTTTTTTTTTTAAGTTTTTGTAAGTCTCACCAAGGCTTCATTTATTAGATGAAAGATACAGTAAAAACAGTATAAAACTGTGAAATATTATTATCATTTGAAGAAAGCTGCTGTTCAGGTCACTTAGAATCGCTAACGAAAGCAATCTCCTCTGCTTTCCAAGGTTGCATTTATTTGAGCAAAAATACGGTAAAAACAGTAAAAATGTGAAATATTATTGCAATTCAAAACAGCTGTTTTCTATGTGAATATATTGTAAAGTGTAATTTATATCCAGTGATCAAAGCTGAATTTTCAGCATCATCTCGCCAGTCTTCAGTGTCACATGACCCTTCAGAAATCATGATGATTGGCTGCTCAAGAAACATTTATGACTATTATCAGCGTTGAAAACAGTTGTGCTGCTTCATATTATTGTGGAAACACTGATTATTTTTTCAGGATTATTTGAATAGAAAGTTCATTTGCAACGTTGTCAGTGTTGATCAATTTAATACGTTCTTGCTGAATTAAAGTATTGATTTAAAAAAAAAAAACTGACCCCACACTTATATATATAATCTAATATTTTATCTTATATTCAAGAGCTTTTATTTTATAATGTATAATGTAGCTACTATAGTTTTTATTCATTATTTGCAATGCATCTTGGGATGAGTAGTTTATTTACCCATAAAAATATATCAAGTACATTGATTGGTATCTTTGTCTTTTGTTTGGTTCAAAAACTCTTTGAAACCGACTTCCAGAAATCAATTTATATTATATTATATTATATTATATTATATTATATTATATTATATTATATTACATTACATTACACTACATTATATTATATTATATTATATTACATTCAACAACTTTTGAAAGTTTCAGCAACTTCTAGACTTATTTTCAGTCAGTGACAAGATTTTCAACGTTTGTGATTAAATAATTAATTATAATTAAAGTTAAAATCATATTAGTGTCTGCAATGGATGGCAAGCGTACACTGTAACAAAAATTCCCTGTAAATAAAGTTCCCAGAAGTTTACTGTAAAAAATACAGTAGCAACATTTGAGGTTTTTCTTAGTTTAATGTCTATTTTACAGTTCAAAACTGTATAATTTAAAGGTTTAAATTGTAATAACTACAGTTCATTACTGTTTATTTTACACACTGTAAAAAAAATTACGTTAAATTTACGGTAAGAAAAAAAAACGTATTTCATTTAGTGATATAATATTAATTTACAGCAGCTTTTCCACAAGCTGAGAATGACAATACTAATATATAGAGGTTTTTCACTGTTGATTATACAATGACTTGTTATTTTTCACTTCCAAAAACTGTAAATTGAACTGTATTTTACTGTAAAATTACATTAAATGTACCGTTAGATCTATCACAGTTATTCGCTCTATACAATACGGAAACTTTTTGTAAACCAATAAATTTTTACCGTTAAAATCTCGGTAATTTTGTACATTGTAGCAGATCGATAATGCATGATAATGTCTAACCCCAGACGATGAGGAACAGAAACAGAGGGCATATATAGTTTAGTTTATTGATTTATTAAGCACTTTTGAAAACAACAGAGGTGCAGTACAGGAAAATTAACACACTGGATCAAACCTAGAGAAAAACACAAGATAACAAACCCAATGACAAACAGGTGTACTTAATCAAAAACCACAGTAACCAATGAGCGGGAACATAGACAAACAAGCATTTGCAAGTGAAACAAAGGCAAAACGTGACAGTTAGTAGTAGTGGTTAAACTTTTTTCTGAAATTTGATTAACGTCTCCTCCTTTACACCATAAACCTCTTGGCTTTGCCACCCACAGTCAACACAATGCCTACCACACTGGAAATTGATATTCATCCCCTCGCTGCTTGACTGAACATTTTATATCAAAGAGCAACCAGACTTTGATGTGTTACTGTGGCTGGAGATCTAAGACTGGAAAGTGTCAAATGAGTCCAATTGTGCACAGACGTTAAAGCAGGTTGTGATGGCGGCTGATTTTCATGACGGGGCCGTCGAGAAGCACATCATCTGACTTTTCCTCTTTGACGTTTGATAATAGCGGAGATCCTCTGGTGAGCAAAACAAACAAAGAGATCTGTGGTGAGTTGAACATATGACATGTAATACAGACATCACTGAATGGAAATAAAAGTCAAACTTTCTGTCTGTATTAATATATTTTAGCATTGCTTTCAGTCTAGAATGGCCATAAGGACTCTTTAAGTCAACATGAAGCAAGCCATTTTACTTCAATGTCCTTGTGAAAAAGCAGAGCGCTTAATTATATTGAATGTGCACTTGAATATATATATTAAGTATTTAAGTATATATATATATATACTTAAGTATTTAAGTATATATATATACACTTAAGTATTTAAGTATATATATATACACTTAAGTATTTAAGTATATATATACACTTAAGTATTTAAGTATATATATATATATATATATATATATACACTTAAGTATTTAAGTATATATATATACACTTAAGTATTTAAGTATATATATACACTTAAGTATTTAAGTATATATATACACTTAAGTATTTAAGTATATATATACACTTAAGTATTTATATATATATATATATATATATATATATATACTTAAGTATTTAAGTATATATACACTTAAGTATTTAAGTATATATATATATACACTTAAGTATTTAAGTATATATATATATATACACTTAAGTATTTAAGTATATATATATATACACTTAAGTATTTAAGTATATATATATATATACACTTAAGTATTTAAGTATATATATATACACTTAAGTATTTAAGTATATATATACACTTAAGTATTTAAGTATATATATATATACACTTAAGTATTTAAGTATATATATATATACACTTAAGTATTTAAGTATATATATATATATATATATATACTTACATCTACATTTACTGTACTTAAGTATATATATACTTAAGTACAGCAAATGTAGATGTATAATACAGACTTAAAAAGAGTACACTTTCAAGACTTTCTTAACACACTTAAGTGCATTTTAATGATGTCAAATTAAATGTTTTAACTTAAAATACATTTTAAAAATCATGCTTTAAAGTATAAACTTATATTGATGTGTTGACTGACTAAAGCGCACGTAAAATACTTGAAGATCATTTTAACTGTCGTATTACATTTTTATAAATTTTAAATGCACGAAATTGCATCTTCATATGTAATTACTACTATAATTTTTGTCAGTACGTTCAGCATATTTCAAAGGCCATAGAATTATGAAATTACATAATAAAGTGTATAATACCTACTTACTTAGTCAAAAAAAACACTCAAGTTCAAATAACTGCTTTAATATAAATTTAAACTGTAGTAAATTTTAATGTGATTGCATCTAACGTGCAAATAAAGCGCCCGGATTGATGATTTCAGCTCAGATGGGGAGCAAGTTATTACATTATGATGATATTTTAAAGACAAAGATTTTTTTTTTTCGTTTGAAATAATGCGCATCGAGATTAAAGAAAATGGGTATTTTCATATCATGTTCATTTTGGCTAAAAATGCCCGAATGTCACTGCTTTAGAAAGCGAGTGTCATTTTATCATCTCATGCAGTGACATTCAGACATTAAATGTCCAAACACTTAATGTCTTCGCACAAACACTGGAAAAGAAGAAGAAAAAAAAAACAACATCTTTTGATTTAGGACCCAAACTATAAAAAGAAATGAAAATGTGTCGAGACCCTCATTAATACAGAATGCGTTTATGAAGTCGTTTCACATCAGATCCGCTCGTATAGCCTGAGGAGAAAAATCATAAACCTCAGTCTTTCCACTTGTATCCAATGATCCAAAACTCATGGAAATGTCAGAATATTTCACCCTCTAGAAACTGCTTCTCAACCAGAAAAAAAAAAAGTGAGCCCAAAAGAATAACTTCAAAACATACGAATATCATTGAATGACCTGACCGGAGTTTGATGTTTTTCAAGGTTTGAAATGATATGAGAGTTTTGACTCGCTGTGTTTATTTCATCGTGATCGTCAAGTTAATAAAATATATAATACGAATGCGTGTGCATCCATAACAGCCGCTCTCAGGAGGTCCAGTGTGTTTGTCTGATGTTCGGCCGTCTCTCTGTGTTCACATTACAGGCCCTAACGCTCCGCTTCGATTTCTTCGGCTTAGATCTTTTTCTTTTACATCAGCATGACCCGCTCATCCTCCAAAACTCTGCGAATGTGCATTTCTGCGAAAACGAGAGAGGTTTAGGTAACCGCAAATTGCAAAACTAATTTGCTAAAACGCTTCCCTTGAGTTTTGCTTCAATCTCAATGAAGTCTCAGGTCTCCGGCTGACTTCCTTTGCCGCCGCTTTCATCTGCCGTCTTTGACTGTGTTCCCAGCGTAGATGCTCCGGCTGTGAACGATGAAGTGACGTGTGATGTTGGAGAAATGCGCCGATGTTAATTCGACGGTTCACACTGGGGTCAGTCTCATCCAGGATTCCCAAGTGGACTAAATCTGGTATGAAAAGATGCAAAATATCCCAAATATTACACTTTCGGCGTGTGGCAAAATGACTGACAAAATGGCTTTCTCTCTTAAAGGGACTATATGGAGATTTCCGATACTATTATCAATGGAAATGAAAGGATTATAAGGGATTTCGGGGAATAAAGAAGTTCTAATTATAGCCTATACTTTTGAAAGTAGTCCATTTAAACTCTGTGCCAATAATGTTTTATTTAAAAACGTGCACTCATTCACTCTTTTTTGTATGTCTAATGTTTGAAAATTCTAAAAACCGTCTCATCACATTCATTTATGAACGACAGCATTTCAATTATAGCATATTTTCAATTCAAAATGGAGAAATTCCATTAAAAAGGTAGAGTCGTTTTCATCACTCCATGTGACCGGGGGTCGTTAAACATATCCGTCGTCTAATTTTAAAGGTTTAGCTACTTATATCTTACCACGCAAAACTAAAAGCGTCGAGTTGGAATTCACAGCCGTCTTCAGTGAACGTTAAGCCCCGCCTTCTTTGATCTGATTGGCCATCACTTTTTATTTTATTTTATTTTATTTATCATCAATTTGGCCATTTCCTTTTCCCCCCTCAAGGTTTTAGGTGGTTAAAGCCCTGGTTTACATGAATCCCTTTATTTTGCATGACACACATTACAGTACAGAATCGAACTGACGAGAGATTCTTGGGAGCGTGCGTAAACATCACAACATGAGTTTCCCAGCAAAAACGTCTGGAGTCCTTCAACAACACAGGAAGTCTTGGGAAGATCTCATTTTTTCACCCAAAAATGGCATTTCTGTCTTTAATTTCTCACCCTCGTGTCGTTCTAAACCCGTAAGACCTTCGTTCATCTTTTGGATCAAAATGAAGATGTTTTTGATGAAATCCGTGAGGTTTCTGATCCACGACCATGTAATTACCACATTCAAGGTCCAGAAAATTCGTGAAGACATCGTTAAAATAGTCCGTGTGACCACAGTTCAACCTTAATGTTATGAAACGACGAGAATACTTTTTGTGTGCAAAAACAAAACGAAAATAATGACTTTATTTAACAATTTCTTCTCTTCCCTGTGACTCCTGTTTACATTGTATAGACAGTGCAGAGCAGGTTCTACGTCGTAAATAAATAATAAAAAAAAAAACTAACCCACAATTAATACATGGACATTCTTACATATAAAGCTGTTATAAGAGCAGTTAGCCTCGAATGGATCTCTATGGCCCTCTGCTGGATGTATGTGGTAACTACACTTTTTTTTTTCCAAAACTGTATTTCCTACAGATTTTTTCAATATCCAGAAACAACTCATATTTTATCATCATTAAAGCTGCACTATGTAGTTTTTCGTCCACTAGAGGTCGCCTATTCAAAACAAATGAGCGAGGAATCTTGGGACGTGCGGTCTTCACCAAGAATCGGGACTGGGACTCGGGAAGAAATCACGTTCAGGGATGCGATTGTTAACGTTACTGTAGTTTGAAGCGGAGCAGGAGCGAGTGTTGTGGAGCTGAACGAGACGATTGAGAACGAGAGACGAACGACACGAGAGCAGCGGGACTTTTATTATGACACGCTTCCGCTTCTCCGGTCATGAGTGTGAGGAAACGCAGCTCTGTTTATCACATTAGACTCATTTGAGTGTGTTGAAGATGATGTTGTAACGTTACTCTGAGCGTTCGCTCGCGGCTGCTGTGAGACACTCGTTCAGATCCATATTAATATCATATTAAATGATGGATGGCTTGTGTTGAAAAATGACATGCAATATTGTATGATGGAGAAAATTCTGTATTATTGTTACTAAAAAATAAAGCTGCATCTGATTATGCTGTTAGCGACTTGACAAAATAGAGTTTTTCTCTGAGACGTGAAAAAACATCGCGAAAAATCAAGAAAATTAGATTGAAACAATAAGACTAAACGTGTTGAGCTTCATTACAATAATTCGTTTTCTGTCTATAAATGTATCAAAACAGACTAATAAAACATGTAATATATATGAAAGCGTCTTTTGTGTTTCCATGATTTCTACAAAATCAAACCGGAAACTGAGGATAACGCGGATATGACAGGCGACTCCCGCACACGTCCCGGATCCTTGGATAAAATTGCGATTTTCTGACGATTTACAAATAGTTGGAAACATTTGGGATATTGCAAGTACTCAACTGAACAAAATATACAGTGTAACACTGACCCAGTGGTTTTTGGGATATTTTCCCGCAAACATTTTACATATTGCAGCTTTAATGTCACACACTCCCTAAAAATAAAGGTTCCTTAAAGAAACGTTTAGGGAAAAGTTCTTAAAAGAACACCTTTTTTTTTAAAATTAAGTATATAAAGAACTTTTTCGACATTTGAAATGTCCCATGGATGTCAAAACCATCCATTTTTATAGAGTCCAGATGGGAACATGATGTGTAATCCGGAAAATGTACAGTTTGCGTCTCCTAATTCCAATTTATGTTAATTGATAACAAGGTGTGTGTCGTGTAGTTAAACAAAGCAAATGAAGTGACGTTCATACAGTATGTATGAATTTGCATAATATATGAGCAGTGTGTTTACCTCCAACACTCCTGAAGGGAATGAAACAATGTCTTCTTCAAAGCGGAGGCACTTTAAAGACATCTAGTCGGCTTCATTAAACTGGCAACATGTTCTGTTTTATTTGTGTGAGTTGATTTGTAGCAGGGAGGATATAAAATTAAGATTCGCATAAATACAATGAGGAGGACGGAAAGAGAAAGGAGATGTGTGAGAGATGCTGTGCATTTGTTCGAGAAACATTGTGGCACAGACGATAAGACCAGACGTCCTTCTGCTAAACCGCAGGAGCAATTGATTTTCATGGAAAGAGTGAATGGATTAAAGTGCAGAATTTTCTTTGGCAATTTTAGATGTTTTCAAAACAGAGACACACGGCTATAAAGCTGGAAATAAAACAAACTTTATCCGAAATAAAAATAGAATATGCACTAACTTTATGTACTAAAATAACAAATTAAATCTGAATTAAAAATGACTTTAAAACCTAAAACTGAAAATACAAAAATAAAATTCTTAATGATGCTAAAATACAATATTTCACTCTAAATTCTCACCGTTTGTGAAGCGATACACTAACGTTATAAGTGGGGAAAAGTGAAATATGACTTCTTTAAATTCTGTGAGACGCGCCCGTGTTTCGCTCGAGGCCATCAGATGCATTTATCTGTGATAAACGGCCCATTTTTTCGAGCTGCAATTTTAAATGGAGACCTTTAGGAAACACACAGTCCTCATTCGTTGTGAACGGATTCATGAATGCACAGCTTGTTCCCTTTACGGTACATAAATCAATTTGTAAGCATAACGTACTGGATGGACAAATGCATATTTGTGTGTCAGAGCAGGGGTGAGGAAAATTCATCATGGAAGTTTTGGCTCTCTTTCAATTCGTGAGTTTATTAAATTAGTCTCGCAGGATGTTGCCTGGAATTTGAATGACAGAAAATCACTGAAACAACAAAAAAAAAACATAATTGCATAATTTATTGTGACTAATTATGCTAATTCATGCCCTGATATTTTTTTCTAGTTAGATATGTTTATCTAAACTACTCAATAGTGTCAAACAATTAACAGCTATCGAAACAGATTAGAATTTTGCTTTACCTAATGTCAGCACTTGTTCCTAATTAGACAATATTGATCTAAAGTACTCTATAATATTATAGACTATATATATCAGTATCCCTCCATCCGTCCATCCATTTTTCCATCCCTCCATCCATCTGTCCATCCCTCCGTTCATCTGTCCATCCATCTGCCCATCCCTCCATCCACCCATCCTTCTATCCATCCATTCATCAATCCATCCATCTGTCTACTCATGCATCTATCCCTCCATCTATCCATCCATCCATCCATCCATCCATTCCTCCGTCCATCTGTCCATCCATTTTTCCATCCCTCCATCCATCTGTCCATCCCTCCGTCCATCTCTCCATCCATCTGTCCATCCCTCCATCCATTCCTCCATTCATCTGTCCATCCATTTTTCCATCCATCCATCCATCTGTCTATCCCTCCATCCATCCATCCATCCATCCATCCATCCATCTCTCCATCCATCTCTCCATCTATCTGTCCATCCCCCATCCATTCCTCCGTCCATCTGTCCATCCATTTTTCCATCCCTCCATCCATCTGTCCATCCATCTTAACATCCCTCCATCCATCTGTCCATCCATTTTTCCATCATCCGTCTGTCCATCCATCCATCCCTCCATCCGTCCATCCATTTTTCCATCCCTCCATCCATTTGTCCACCCCTCCATCCATCTGTCCATCCATTTTTCCATCATCCGTCTGTCCATCCATCCATCCCTCCATCCGTCCATCCATTTTTCCATCCCTCCATCCATCTGTCCATCCCTCCATTCATCTGTCCATCCATCTGCCCATCCCTCCATCCACCCATCCTTCTGTCCATCCATTCATCAATCCATCCATCTGTCTACTCATGCATCTATCCCTCCATCTATCCATCCATCCATCCATCCATCCATCCATCCATTCCTCCGTCCATCTGTCCATCCATTTTTCCATCCCTCCATCCATCTGTCCATCCCTCCGTCCATCTCTCCATCCATCTGTCCATCCCTCCATCCATTCCTCCATTCATCTGTCCATCCATTTTTCCATCCATCCATCCATCTGTCTATCCCTCCATCCATCCATCCATCCATCCATCCATCTCTCCATCCATCTCTCCATCTATCTGTCCATCCCCCATCCATTCCTCCGTCCATCTGTCCATCCATTTTTCCATCCCTCCATCCATCTGTCCATCCATCTTAACATCCCTCCATCCATCTGTCCATCCATTTTTCCATCATCCGTCTGTCCATCCATCCATCCCTCCATCCGTCCATCCATTTTTCCATCCCTCCATCCATTTGTCCACCCCTCCATCCATCTGTCCATCCATTTTTCCATCATCCGTCTGTCCATCCATCCATCCCTCCATCCGTCCATCCATTTTTCCATCCCTCCATCCATCTGTCCATCCCTCCATTCATCTGTCCATCCATCTGCCCATCCCTCCATCCACCCATCCTTCTGTCCATCCATTCATCAATCCATCCATCTGTCGACTCATGCATCCATCCCTCCATCCATCCTTCTCTCCATCCATCTGCCCATCTCTCCATCCATTCCTCTGTCCATCTGTCCATCCATTTTTCCATCCCTCCATCCATCCATCTCTCCATCCATCTGTCCATCCCTCCGTTCATCTGTCCATCCATCTGCCCATCCCTCCATCCACCCATCCTTCTGTCCATCCATTCATCAATCCATCCATCTGTCGACTCATGCATCCATCCCTCCATCCATCCTTCTCTCCATCCATCTGCCCATCTCTCCATCCATTCCTCTGTCCATCTGTCCATCCATTTTTCCATCCCTCCATCCATCCATCTCTCCATCCATCTGTCCATCCCTCCGTTCATCTGTCCATCCATCTGCCCATCCCTCCATCCACCCATCCTTCTGTCCATCCATTCATCAATCCATCCATCTGTCGACTCATGCATCAATCCCTCCATCCATCCTTCTCTCCATCCATCTGCCCATCTCTCCATCCATTCCTCTGTCCATCTGTCCATCCATTTTTCCATCCCTCCATCCATCCATCTCTCCATCCATCTGTCCATCCTTCCGTTCATCTGTCCATCCATCTGCCCATCCCTCCATCCACCCATCCTTCTGTCCATCCATTCATCAATCCATCCATCTGTCGACTCATGCATCCATCCCTCCATCCATCCTTCTCTCCATCCATCTGTCCATCTCTCCATCCATTCCTCCGTCCATCTGTCCATCCATTTTTCCATCTCTCCATCCATCTGTCCATCCCTCCGTCCATCCATCTGTCCATCCCTCCATCATCCATCTGTCCATCCATCCATCCATTTTTCCATCCCTCCATCCATCTGTCCATCCCTCCGTTCATCTGTCCATCCATCTGCCCATCCCTCCATCCACCCATCCTTCTGTCCATCCATTCATCAATCCATTGATCTGTCGACTCATGCATCCGTCCCTCCATCCATCTGTCCATCATTCCTCCATCTATGTGTCCATCCCTCCCTCCCTCCATCAATCCCTCCATCCGTCTATCCGTCCACTCGTGGATGCTCTACATTCTGTTTGCAAATTCATGACCTGAATTGGAGAAGTTTGCAGTAAAGGCAGCTCATGGCAGAACATCAACCTTTTGTTTTCTGCCATTTTTATTAAAGAAGATCTGTATCTTGCAGTAAAGCTGGTGTTGTCAGGAGGTGTCAAGAAACAGACTCAACATGTTCTCTGTTCTGCGTAACTAACTGAACTTTTGCCTCTGTTCTTTTAATCCCAGCAGGCACTGGGGCTTTGGAAGGCAGCACAGGTTGCCAGTATTTTCAGTTTAGTTTGTAATGATCCCCTAACCTCAGAAATCATAGAGGACCTTGATTTGCTCGCGCTCAAGGGTGTCTGCTGCCCGGAACACTGTCACACCAGTCGCAAACACAAACCCAGACATGAAAGAATAATTCATTCCAAAATGAAATTTCTGTCATCGTTTATTCACCTTCATGTCGTTCCAAACCTGTGACTTTCTTTCTTCTATGCAGCACAAAATGTTTTAAAGAATGTTTTACACATTCACATTTTCTTGACTTCAATTAGATTGTACTTTTATACTTAAATGTAAAACATCTTTATAAATCCCTGTTATATTATTTTCGAGGTACTGTTATAGTTTGTATTGATATTTTTTAATTAGTTTTTATTTTTATGTCTTTTGGTTTCATTTTAAATTTCGTTAAAATTTTAGAAATTTTGCACATTTTTAGTGATAAAATCTATCCATCCATCCATCTCTCTCTATCCATCCACCTCTCTATCATCCGTCCATCCCTCTATCCATCTATCCATCCGTCCCTCCATCCATTTGTCCATCCCTCTATCCATCTCTCCATCCCTTTATCCATCTCTCCATCCCTCTATCCATCCATCCCTCTATCCATCTGTCCATCCATCCCTCCATCCATATGTCCATCCCTCTATCCATCTCTCCGTCCCTTTATCCATCTCTCCATCCCTCTATCCATCCATCCATCCATCCCTCTATCCATCTGTCCATCCATCCATCTGTCCATCCCTCTATCCATCCATCCATCCCTCTATCCATCCAGCCCTCCCCACAATTTTTCATCTATCCAATCATACCACAATCCATCTAGCTCTCCATTCACCCAATCATCAATCATCCATCCATCCATCCCTCCACCCAATCATCCATCCATTTACCCAAACACCCATTCATCAATCCATCTAGTCATCCACCTATTCATCCAATCATACCTCCTTCCATCCATCCATCCCTCCTCCGAATCATCCATCCATCCAATCGTCCCTCCACCCACCCACCCTTCTTTCCATCCATCCATCCATCGATTGGATGATTGGATGGAGGAAGGGATGGACATCCATCTAATCATCAATCCTTTCAATCATCCCTCGTTCCATCATTGATCATTTTTGATTAATAATCAACTCCATATGGTTAACAATTAAATGGCTCTTGAACCATAACACTACAAGTACAAGGAAAAGGTACAAAATCCCTTTCCCTTCACAAAATATCATTGCCATTAGATCATTTTGTCATAAGTGTTTCTTTTATGTTCTGTAGCACAATTTCCCAGGAATGACCTGAAAATATCTACATGTATACTTTATTTTCCACTCTAGTTTCAAAGAGAGACCTACTTACTGATCATCAGAGGGAGGAGAAACATGCGGATGAGACAGATGTGTAAAAACCCGGCAAAGAAATCAACTTGAAAGAGGTTCAAACCGTGTGAAACACACATATCTGTCACCTACATCTGTGGTTTTCAAAAGGTTTTGCTTCACAAATTTTCCACAATAAGTGAAGCATTTCTCCCTTTTAGCCTCCTTATTTTGCTATAATAACACGCATGATTAGTTAGTAGTCAGTTTTGGGTCACGACCTACCAGTTGAGAACCACTGACTTGCATAATAATTCTATCGTAGATTACTAGTTCGCCAAGACAAGATTATGCGCACTTAACGAAAGACCTCGTGCTCTTTAATTAAAGCTAATGTTATGGTGTGTGACTCTAATGGAGGATGATGGATATGATGCCCTGCCGTTTGATGAACTGTGCGCCGTATATAATTTCTAATAATGCCGAGATGATGTCACACGCCGTCTAAAATGTTGGAGGTCACTTCTCTTGATGACAAACATAACAGTACACATTTTCCATAGATAATATGTGAGATTTGACTGTTTTCCATTTTCACATCAGGGAATCCAAAAATGAGACTTCACAACATTAGATGCATGCAGCTTCTTTCTCCTCACTCCACGCAATGAAATTTTGATCCTCGATCAAATTGGTGGTCTGACACGAACACGATGGTGAAAATAACAGTGCTCGAACGAGCCGGGGTCTGCGCCGTCGCCGCTGGATTCAAGGGGAAGGTCTCAATCTGCTGCCAGCCAAAACGGACCTGATACATAATAGACAACAGTACAGCTGGAGGAGAGGAAAAATTCAGTGACCGAAGAAAATGTGGAGGGGAAAAAAAACAGTAATAAGTTTCTGTGCTGCATTTCACCAGCCTTAACCTCGGGGGGAACGTGGCAAACTGCATGTAGAGCTACTCCAGAAATAGAGAGAGAGGAAAAATATGTCTCATAACCGAGCAAATGAAAGAGGAGACATCATTTAGACCATATTCAAGTAGCGAAACTGCTTGTTTATCCTCCGTGCTGTGAGACATCGTGGTTAAAAACATCAATTTCTTTCTTTTTTTTCCCCAGGAAATCACTGGGAAATTGCGATACTACTATGTTTGATGATATCACTGGCGTATAGGATTCACTGGCGTCATCTCCAAAA
The DNA here is from genome assembly GCA_037194245.1 of Opsariichthys bidens. Lineage (NCBI taxonomy): Eukaryota > Metazoa > Chordata > Actinopteri > Cypriniformes > Xenocyprididae > Opsariichthys > Opsariichthys bidens. The sequence continues at coordinate 2,920,444 of CM074286.1, read as the reverse complement.
AAAGCATCACATATGATGTTTACTTGAGCCCATGTGGGCAGATTGCTGAAATTTTCAACTGGAAAGTATTGTGAACGATAGGAAAGCCTATCTTTGAAAGTCTTTATTCAAAGGTCACATCATAAGCTGGGTAGATTACTTGCAAATTGCTGATACAGATTACATGTAATCTATTGCATTACACATTTTAGCTAATGTAATCTGACTGCTTTTAGATTACTTTTGACCTTTTAGCCTTAACTAGTTTATCAAGTAGATTTGAATAGCATAGTCTTGTACTTTAGTGAGAGATATAGCAATACAGAGAGGAAAAAAAATATATATATGGTGAAAATTTGTCATGAACAAATTGAAGTGCATTAAACATTACATCACAGTCGAGGATTCCACAAGGAAGGAACTGCATGGAAAAGCTAATTAAACCATTAAACTTTAAAGATTCTAAATACAAAATCAAAATAAAACCCCAAAAAAAGATTAAATGTTTTATTTGTTATGCTGTGTGGCCTCTGGTTTTCGGAAAATATTACAGGCTGTTTTAGAAAGGACCATTTAAAAGAAATCACGTTATCAATAAATATGTAACTGTTAGTCTGATTATGAGTATTTCAAATATATGATGAAAAGCTAATGATTAATTCAAATTGAAAATTAATTACTTAGTCAAATTAAAATCATTTAAAAAAAAAAAAAAAGACGACAAGATTTTATTTCTTTATGCCTGTCATGTGACCGTTAACCGTCATTAGAGAACTATGAAGATGTAAATGTGTCGTTAATTTACTGAAATATGAATTTTATGTAAATATTTAAGGTTAAATGTGTTCAGCTGGTTGGATGAACAACAAGTGATGGTTCAGCATCTCCTTTCACCAACCATTTGCTGAAAAAGAAAACTGATTTTTTTTTTTTTTTTTTTGTGGGAGTTTCAAGTCCTGTTTTGTACTCTATGGAAAGTGCCAGCTGTCGTCGACAGGATTTGCATTCCTTAAAGTAGTTTCCTCTGAGTGCTTTTCACTTGTGCTGTTCTTAAGGTGAAATTGCTTTCCTGGCACGTCCTGCCCACCATCTTGAACCACCTACAATAGCTAATGTTTTTTTCCCTGGGCAATTACTTCACTCACTCCCACTTATATTAATATCTGCATGTGTTTTTGATGCTGGAGAACACAGTTTTAATGCTGATCTGAAAAGTTTAGGTCTTGATTAGAAAGTGCATGAATCGGAATCTGCATCTCATTTTATCTAAACATTCTTAAATCAAGACACATTTACTTGAGAAGCAAAATGACTTGATATTAAATCTTGTTTTCTGAAAAATAGTAGGGTTAGGGGAAGGTGTAGGGTTTTTATTCTCCCAGTAAGGCAGCATCCATTTAATAATATAAAGTATAGATAGCTTTTAATTAGGCTAATATTTACTCTGGCATCTATCGCTAAGAAAACATACTATTTTAACTTGGTGTAAATAGTATTTATCGCTAAGAAAACATGCTATTTTAATGGTGTAAATAGCATATATCGCTAAGAAAACATGCTATTTTAATGGTGTAAATAGCATCAATTGCTAAGAAAACATGCTGTTTTAATGGTGTAAATAGCATCTATTGCTAAGAAAACATGCTGTTTTAATGGTGTAAATAACATCTATTGCTAAGAAAACATGCTATTTTAATGGTGTAAATTGCATCAATCGCTAAGAAAACATGCTGTTTTAATGGTGTAAATAGCATCAATCGCTAAGAAAATATGCTATTTTAACTTGGTGTAAATAGCATTTATCGCTAATAAAACAATACTATTTTAATGGTGTAAATTTCATCTATCGCTAAGAAAATATGCTATTTTAACTTTAACTTTTTTTTTTTTTATTGGTGGTCACCAGATCTATTAAAGAATGCCAGAATATTTTTTTTAGGTGGATTGTTTTCTTAAAACAAACAAACAAAAAAAAGTTGCCAGCAAATTGCTAAAGATGTGCACTAGGAAATGTTATTTGATAGTCCATGTGATTGCGGTCTAATTAGTTGAGCGCGAGGGAGAAATGTGAAGGGAGTAATTAGGCTTTGATGCTAAATTGTTGATGCAGCTTTCCCTGAAAATGTGAAGTTTGCTCCCCAGAGTGCACCTCAACCTGACACGCGTGGAATATCAACCGCTGCTGAACAAAGCTGCCTCGCATGTGCATGCAAAGGTGTCTCCCTCCTCCTTAGGTGTAAGTGGCTTGCCATGTTGCATCTGTACAAGGGTGTTCAGGTTTTATTCTCCTTCCCGTGACCTCCTTCTGTTTCTCTGCCCCTGTTGTGTTTTAGAAGCGCTTCTGCCAAGGTGCTGCCCATGTGAAATGAATGTTTATCAGTAAGTCTATTTAAGCGATGGTGACCGGCGATTTCTACAGGAGATGCACTGTTGGATGCGAGCTTGGCCCGGTGCCCGGACGCTCTTTACCACCCTCGCCGCATCACCCTGTATGTGAGATCGCATTAGGAGGGCGAAAACAAGACACTAAAAGCCCATCATGCAGTGCACGCAGCAGCCATCGAGGGTTGATAAAGAAATGCTGCTTACTCGGGGTACCTGGAAATGGGCAGTAAAGTCTGACAGGTCAGACATCATGTGATGGCCTATTATTAAATGTTTGCGTCATGAAAAACAGTAAATTGCTCTGTTGCAGAGGGCGGGTTGCTATGCTTCAGGTTCCTGGAGCCCTTAAAGTCTGCTGGGCCATTAAAAAGAGAGTTTTTAAGATTCTGTTCAAAGAAAAAACTGCTGTGCTTTTTGTCTTTTTTTGGAGCTTGACATATCGTTCATTATGAACTGTCATTGCGTGGGGGAAAACAGAGTAAAGGCTTGTTCAGACCAAGAGCAATAACTATATCAGTGTGCACACCAATTTATGATAGCGCTTTGTTTATCATGCACTTTTTTTGTCTGCTCGAGCTCTTTAAAGCGGGATGGATTCTGATTGGCTGTCGATGTTTTTATCGCTCATCAGATTATCGTTGTAGTTGTGGTGTGGACTCTGCTATTCTTTTACATTTTGAATCATTTTTATAACTCGTCCTTGGCGTGAACGGGCCTGTGAGAGCTTGTTTCCGCCACTGAATTAAAAAAATAAAAAAGGTAATTGTAACTTTTTATTGCACAATTCTGACGTTTTTCTCGCAATTGTGAATTATAAAGTCACAATTGCGTGTTATAGCTTAAAATCAGAATTGCGTGATATAAAGTCACAAGTCTCCGAAAAAAAAGGTTGAATTGCGACTCATTCTGACATTGTAACTCGTAATTGCGAATTTCGTAATTCCGACTTCGCAATTCTGGCTTTATAACCAGCAATTGCAAGTTTATATCTCGTATTTCTGAGGAAAAAAGTCGGAATTGTGAGATAAGTCACAATTATCTTTTAAATTGTTTTATTCCGTGGTGGAAATAAGCTTCTGTAGGCCTTAAAGATCCTTTAAAATTCTATTTTAATCAACCAAGAATGATTATGATAATTATATAAAACGGTTAATTCCAGTCCTTGATTCTGATTGGTCAGTGGCTATGATTTATTCACGATAAAACACGGCTAGTCGGATGCTCTAGCAAGGAGGCTAAAGGCTCCAACGCCCAGCATCTATCGCCAGACCATCTCTTGAGGTCAGAGGAGTAAGGTTTACTCGCACAGCAACTACTAGCTGGCCTCCGTTACACTCACCCCCCTAAACCTCACTCCCATCCGGATCACGGCACCAATGTAACTCCTCGTCCTACTCCGAGCGGGTCTCGAACCCTGGGCTCCTGGAATGAGAGAAGGAGGCTAAAGGCTTCAACGCCTAGCATCTATCGCCAGACCATCTCTTGAGATCAGGTTTTCTCGCACTGCAACTACTAGCTGGCCTCCGTTACACTCACCCCCCTAAACCTCACTCCCATCCAGGTCACGGCACCAATGTAACTCCTCGACCTACTCCGAGCGGGTCTCGAACCCTGGGCTCCTGGCATGAGAGAAGGAGGCTAAAGGCTTCAACGCCTAGCATCTATCGCCAGACCATCTCTTGAGGTCAGAGGAGTAAGGTTTACTCGCACAACAACTACTAGCTGGCCTCCGTTACACTCACCCCCCTAAACCTCACTCCCATCCGGGTCACGGCACCAATGTAACTCCTCGACCTACTCCGAGCGGGTCTCGAACCCTGGGCTCCTGGCATGAGAGAAGGAGCCTAAAGGCTTCAACGCCTAGCATCTATCGCCAGACCATCTCTTGAGGTCAGAGGAGTAAGGTTTACTCGCACAGCAACTACTAGCTGGCCTCCGTTACACTCACCCCCCTAAACCTCACTCCCATCCGGGTCACGGCACCAATGTAACTCCTCGACCTACTCCGAGCGGGTCTCGAACCCTGGGCTCCTGGCATGAGAGAAGGAGCCTAAAGGCTTCAACGCCTAGCATCTATCGCCAGACCATCTCTTGAGGTCAGAGGAGTAAGGTTTACTCGCACAGCAACTACTAGCTGGCCTCCGTTACACTCACCCCCCTAAACCTCACTCCCATCCGGGTCACGGCACCAATGTAACTCCTCGACCTACTCCGAGCGGGTCTCGAACCCTGGGCTCCTGGCATGAGAGAAGGAGCCTAAAGGCTTCAACGCCTAGCATCTATCGCCAGACCATCTCTTGAGGTCAGAGGAGTAAGGTTTACTCGCACAGCAACTACTAGCTGGCCTCCGTTACACTCACCCCCCTAAACCTCACTCCCATCCGGGTCACGGCACCAATGTAACTCCTCGACCTACTCCGAGCGGGTCTCGAACCCTGGGCTCCTGGCATGAGAGAAGGAGCCTAAAGGCTTCAACGCCTAGCATCTGTTGCCAGACCATCTCTTGAGATCAGGTTTTCTCGCACTGCAACTACTAGCTGGCCTCCGTTACACTCACCCCCCTAAACCTCTCTCCCATCCGGGTCACGGCACCAATGTAACTCCTCGACCCGCTCCGAGCGGGCCTCGAACCCGGGCTCCTGGCATGAGAGTCTAACAATGAGGCTAAAAAAATGAGGAACCTGTGACCATAGTTGGCTTTAACGCACCCAGGCCAAAAAAAAAAAAAAAGCAAGGCACTTCGCTCTTAACAAGGAGCCACAAATTAACGCTGCACAAATTAATCTTGTGTTAGACGAGCTTAAAGATGCTTTAATAATTTGAGCACTAAAGCCGTGCTGCTAATTTTCTTTTTATTGGCACTCTGCATTAAACTGCAGCATCTAATTACTCATTTCTACTACGGGCTGACTTTAAGAGTACAGAGCAAACAATAATTAGGTCAATGGCACATTATTTTGGCCAGTGAACACAAAAATTGAAAGGGAAGTCTTTTAAACATGTCCTCTGGCAGTGTGTCTAGTTCTCCTTGCGTTTTATAAATGCATGCAAGAAATCAATAGTATTATTAAGAAGAACAAGAGGAATGCTACTTGCTTTTGTAAGAGAACTACTCATAGATGCATGTGTTTTCTTGTTTCATATGTTTCTTTTGAAATTAATTTATACAAATTATAAAAATGGTTATTCAACCGTTATTAAAATCACGGAGGACAAGTTTGTAGAGAATAACAAGAAAGATTAGTTTTTCTTCTTTATGTAGGCTATATTGTTTTTGCATTAGTAAAATAAATGCATACAGTTAGGTAAAAGTAAAAGTGAAACGACAGCTCTTTGTGAGTAGAATCTGCCTTGATGAAATTAAACCAATAGATAAAGTTGTTTGGTGACATTCAAATAGGCTCTGGTGTACCTATTGTCACATGTGTTCAGTTCTGTTTGTTTACGTCATGTCTGCACCTGTCGTCATTTGCCCCTGATCAGTTTAAGTTGCTACACCTGTATTCATTAGTTCCGTCTGTGTATTTATACTTCCGTTTTCAGTTCTCCCTTTGTCGGTTCTTGTTTGTGCTATCCACTACTGTACGTGTCTGCCCTGTCTTTGTTAATTAAAACTGCTTGTTATCTGTATCTTCGTCTCCTGTCGTCCGCCAAGCGTTACAGAAGAACCGACCCCTCAACGCGAGGAAAATTTAAAGATGGACTCACCCGCGTTTGGTTACCTGATGAGCCCGGAGGCTCGACCGCACCTGGGCTACTGGGCCTGGATGAGCCGGAAGGACGAACGCTCCGCCTCAGCATGGCAGCCCGGGGTGCGCTCAGAGATCGTCGCCGAAGTGGATGACCTGGGGAACCCATTGGTGAGCCGAGTGGAGAAGTCCATCTTAGAGCCAGGAACAGCCCGCCGCCTCTTAGATCTGTGGACCGCGGATCCTTTCCCCACCCAAAAACCCACCCTTCAACCTTCTTCTGCCCTTCCGGTTCCGTCTGGAAGCCTTCCGTCTGTCCCCCTGCCTGTCTCCCCGGTTCCGTCACTGGTTACGGCCAGCCCCCTGGATCCGTCGGTCCCCCTGCTGTCGGCAAGCTCCTCGGCTCTGCCACCGCCGTCCACTTCCTGCGGCTCCTCTCCAGCACCTCGGGCTTCCCATCCATCAGCCCAGCTCGAGGCGGAGTCCCCGGCTCCCATTCAGGCCTCCAGGCCCGTGACTCCACCTCGTCCCGTCAGCCTGCCACCAGCGCCTGGTCCCACGCCTCCCTCACCAGCTCCTCGGCCCGGCTGTCCGGATGCTCAGCTGGGCTCCCTCGTCCCTCCTGGTCGGCATTCGGGGGTCGTCGCCCAGCTGCCGCTCCGGACATCCGGGACTACGGCCACGCCTCCGCCCGTCACCCCTCTGGCGTCATCAGACTCCTCCCTCCTCACGACCTCCCAGTCATCCTCGGTCCCACCATCCTCGCCCCGGTCAGCCAGAGCCTCGTCACCGGCTCAGTCCCGTGTGCCTGCGGCTCGGCGTCGAGCTTCCGGTCCGGCGGTGTCGCCCAGGTCCGTCGGCCGGAAAGTTCCGCCGGGTCCCCCTAACAGCGCCATGGTTCCGCTGCCAGCGATCGGACCCAGAACGTCATCCCGCCCCGCAACCTGGACTCCGCCCTGGCTCCTCCCACCGTCAGCGCCACCATGGGGTCGGGACCCAGACGCTCCAGGAGTCTGCTCTCCTCCAACTCCACGCCCTCCTCCAAAACCTCCGCCCTTTCCTTCATTTTCTATGGACTTCGTCACGGCGCGAGGACGCGCCTTTTTCGGGGGGGGGGTGTAATGTCACATGTGTTCAGTTCTGTTTGTTTACGTCATGTCTGCACCTGTCGTCATTTGCCCCTGATCAGTTTAAGTTGCTACACCTGTATTCATTAGTTCCGTCTGTGTATTTATACTTCCGTTTTCAGTTCTCCCTTTGTCGGTTCTTGTTTGTGCTATCCACTACTGTACGTGTCTGCCCTGTCTTTGTTAATTAAAACTGCTTGTTATCTGTATCTTCGTCTCCTGTCGTCCGCCAAGCGTTACACCTATATTAAAATACTAAAGTAAAAGTATTAAGTACTCCTTTTCAATTTTACTCGAGTAAAAGTACACAAGTACTTGATTTTTACACAAAATCTTTGTCAAAGAAATAAAAACAGACAAATTGGGCTAAATGCATAATATTTTAAGAAGAACACTATGCAAATGTTTTATATAATTTGATCTGCTACGGAAGCGGGGAAGATGCATGGGCATTAATTTGCGTTATTGTAATGTTATGCTTAGGGTTGTTTACCTAAACCCTAAAGTTACCCCGTTGAGATGGTGATATGGAGATGTCCACGTTCAAGCATATTTTCATCAAAAATGAAAATTCTGACATTAATTACTCACCCTCATGTCGTCTTCAAAGCTTCAAAGCAACTAAAAACATATTTAAAACAGCTCATGTGAGTACAGTGGTTCAACCTCAGTGTTATGAAGCGAAGAGAATACTTTTTTGTGCGCCAAAAAAATGACTTTTCAACATTATCTAGTGATGGACGATTTCAAAACGCTGCTTCATGAAGCTTTACGAATCTTTTGTTTCCAATCAGTGGTTCGGATCGCATGTCAAATATTTAAATTTCGAATCACTTATGATGTAATGAAGCCTCGTTTACTGAAATCACGCGACTTTGGCGTTCGCTCATCTTCTGAACACAAATGAAGATCTTTTTGATGAAATCTGAGAGATTTCTGTCCCTCTGCTACGCAACTGACACTTTGACGCTTCAAAAAGTTCATAAAGAGATCATAAAACTAATCCATATGTGTTGAGCAGTTTAGTCCAAATTTTCAGAAGAGACTCGATCACTTCATATGATGAACGGATTGAATTTAGGCTTTTATTCACATGTAAACATTCATCATCTCACACATCAGTGGTGGTAAACAGAAGATCAAGCATGTTTGAAACAATGAGGTTCGTTCTCGTTGTTTGACCTCGTTTGTTCTTGCGCGTGAAGCAGGTTGAGCTTTTGTTTATGTGTATATTATGTGAATAAACGCCTAAATTAAATCTGTTCATCATATAAAGCGATCGTGTCTCTTCAGAAAATGTGGACTAATCCTTAATTCATTTGGATTCGTTTTACGATCTCTATACACTGTAATGAATTACTGTAAAAATTACAACGTTATTTTACAGCCGCTGGCTGTTTTTTAATAATACAGCATATTGCTGTAAACTGCAATGCATTCTGGGGTCACGTGTTGGTTTGACTCAAATTTACAGAATATTGCTGTAAATTGACCCTTCGTAATTAAAAAAAAAATACAGTTATTTACTGTAATCAGGAATAAATTTAATTACAGTAACACTTCGTTATAATTATTACAGTAATTACTTCGGAACACAAATTAAGATATTTTTGATGAATTCTTAGTCACTTTGATGCTAAAAAAAAGTTCATACACTGTTAAAAAATTACTGTAAATTTTACAGTATAATACCGGCCAGTTACTGTAAAATTTACAGTAATTTTTTTACAGTGTATGAACTTTTTTTTAGCATCAAAGTGACTAAGAATTCATCAAAAATATCTTAATTTGTGTTCCGAAGATGAACAAAAGTCTCACGGGTTTGTAACAACGTCGAGAGTGATTAATAATGACATTTAATCAAGTTAATCAAAACTGCTTTTCACTAATGCACACAAGCAGCCTAGCATTTTATGAGCTACGAAAACATTTACATACGATCTCCGATTCATTGAAACGATTCATTTGCTACTCAAGTTTGAAACAGAGACGCTGTTGAAGCACAATGACCCACAAGAACTGCGTGAAACAAACCGGCCCACGGACGTTTTGTTCACTTAGCCAAATAGTATTGTTTGCTTTACGCATCAGACGGTATATTCCGTGAATATCTGGCCCAGCTCTAGTTGAGTGTTTCGAGTTCAGTCACTGATGGGTTAAATGAGCTCGAGCTGAAGGCGCATCATATCTGAGGCAGCAGGAGGAAACGCGCTCAACATTTGCGCTCCGATCCTCCAGCATTACGCGTCCCTTTCCAACTCGCAGGAATAACCCACTTCACTTCAGCTCTGCGCGGATGTCTCTTTAAACCCCGAGCGTCTCCACACAGTCGCACCGGTTTAGGTTGGCAAAGAGCTGCTGATCTCCGGCAGGTCCATTTGGATGCTGGACCCCGGAGCCGCGTCCGCACGATGCCCGGCCATCACTGGATATAAATGACAGATCCAAGTGCGTGTGACTTCAGTGCACCGAACCAGAGGCTGCATGGGAGATGAACGCAGCCGCCAAACATCAGCCTGATCTGCTCGAGAGACCCGCCAGCCTCCTGGTACCGACATGGGTGAGACGAGCAGATCCAACTCAACTTAATGCGCTGACAGATCAGATCAGCCACTTTTGGGCTAGTGTGCATGCAAGGGGGAAATGTGACGGTGTTGCTTAACTAACTTTAGGTGCTGTGAAATCCAACACAAGCCATAATGATTTATGGTTTATGATATTTCTTCGGATGCTCAGAAACTACTTTTATTTTCATTCGAGTGACTCCTTTTGTCACATGCATTGAATGCGAACGACGTTTCAAGGTACAGATCTTGTATCAGTTGCATTTTGCATAAAAACCGACGGGTGATTTATGTTAGAGTGGACTTTTCGCCATGCATTTTTAAAATGGTGCTTTGCAGATCTAAAATCAGCCAGTCGTTTTTATACGGACGTTCCCGAGCGCTCAGATTTACAGACTTTTCTCCGTCGTGTTGTTCATGGAATATATTGGCGCTAAAATAAGGTGCGAAGTAGAGTTTAATAATTGGGTTTTTAATGCAAATGAGGTGTGGGAGAAAGAGGCACGGATAATAATGAGCCATTAAAATATGATTTGAAATAATCTCATTATTGCTATCAGCACTGGTGATTAAAAAAAAATAAAAAATAAAACTAACAATGAAACCATCCAGGATGCAATGTTGCATAATTGATGGGAGAAATCCTAGCAGATTTGAGGTGACAGTGTAATCTCAAGGCAGAATGAGTTTTTGTGCTATTGTTCCCATTTGCTGTATTCCTCTTTGTGGAGATAATGATGTGTGACAGTGTGGAGTAGCTTCATTCGCACTATTCTTGAGGTGTTCGGAGATGCCCTCTCAGAGGATTTTCTCAGCCAAAGCTTTGAAACTGCATTTAGAGATTGCTGTTTTATTTGTTTTAACACGTCCTGTCCTAGTTCTGCTGCCCATTTCTGGTGGGCATGTTCCTCTTAATTGGTAAATGGAGTCTTGCCAGTTGCACTGCGGGACCTTTATCAGATTGGAGGGATTTTTCGGAGGCATCAATAAATGCTGGCTCACTGCTTTTGGTTTTGACGAGAATTCGCAGTTTTTTGCCCCGAAAACGGGCAGAAATCTCTGTGAGAGAGATCGGATGTCTGTGAGAACAGAAATCAATGAAGATATTTCCTTATAAATTTGTTCTTGAGCTTCATCCAGTACAGTGGCAGTTCCTGAAATCGTTCTATTGATATCTGCTCTGAGAGCGTCAAAGGCAGGGACGGTTATTAAGAGAGCAGAGTGATGTTACTTCATTACGAAACACCGCGCTAAAGCCGGAGGCGTAGCAGTTATTTCTCTTCTTTTTATGCTGATGATTTTTACGTTAGTATCTCAGAGGTGTGCAGATGGGATTTAGTCTTCACCTTTGATCTGTGTAGAGGATTTTCTGATGAACTGTGGTCATGTGATAAAGCGAGGTTCGCCTGGTCTGCACGACAAAGACAGGCTCAAACTGTACCACTTACTGTACAATACACAGGTTTTAGCGCTCATGTATTTTCAGCTCGCTTTCATTTGTAGAGTTAATAGTGTGGAAAGATTACAAACCGTCAACTTCATAATGAGTGAGAAAACAGAAGCTAAAAGCGTTGTAATATTTGAATGCTTAGGCTTGTATACTGCGAATGCATACAGCGTGTTTTATCCATTTTCAACCCAGATTTCCTGACGATTCACTTTCCCGTAGAAAAGAAATGCAAACATAGATTGTGTAACTGTTAAATAATGTAAAAAAAAAAAAATACTTCATAACTGTCATGAACACTTAAAAACACTAATAGTTTACTTTTATGTACTTATATGTGATTAAATAAAAGTAATAGTATGCTTTAAGTCAAACTTGCAAACATTTTACTTATATTGCATAATTTATAAGTATCAAACCACCTGGCAATACAGCATGTATGCATGTTTTTAAATATAAGTAATATTGCAATGTTTGACAGCATGCTATTACTTATATTTCATATAATTATAAGTAAATAACAGTAAAAATATGCACGCTTATTGCAGGGTTCAACAAGACATACTATGCATGCGTAATTTTATTGTTATCAACTTATATAATATGCTGTACAAGTAATGTCAAACCATCAAATCTGTCAGTACTGTTATTTATTCATAATATGCAACATAAGTAATATTGCAAGGTTTGACAATGCAAGTAAATAACTGTAAAAATATGCATACATATTGCAAAGTTTGACAAAACACTAAGCATGCATATATTTTTACTGTTATTTATTATAAAATGCAATATAAATATGCTTTGTCAAACCATCTAACGTCACAGTACAGCATGTATGCATATTTTACTATTATTTACTAATATTGCTAAGTTTGACAACTTTTGTGCATATTTTTACTGTTATTAACTTATATAATATGCAATACAAGTAGTAGTAGGCTTTCTCAAACCATAAAACTTTGCAATTAGTATGCTTGTTTTACTCTTACTCATACTATTACTTATTGAATATTAAATAAGTAAATAGCTGTAAAAAATGCATACATGTTGCAAGGTTTGACAAAACACTATGTATGCATATTTTACCATTAGTTTTATGCATATTATGCATATAAGTAAATAATAGTAGAAATATGCATATGTATTTCAAACTATCAAACCTTGCAAAACAGCATGTATGCATTTTTTACTGTCTTTTACTTATATAAAATGCATGGAAGTAACAGTAAAATATGCATACGTAGTGTTTTGTCAAACCTTGCAACATGTATGAATTTTTACTGCTATTTACTTATTTAATATGCAATCAGTAAAAGTATATATTGTCAAACCTTGCAATATGTGTTGCATCTTATACAGTATAAGTTAATAACAGTAAAAATGCATTTAAATAGCATGTTTTGTCGAACTTTGCAATATGTGTGCATATTTTTACTGTTATTTACTTATAGTATGCTTTGTCAAACCTTGCAATATTACTTATGTCGCATATTAAATAAGAACATAACAGTAAAAATTTGCACACATAGTATGTTTTGTCAAATCTTGCAATATGTATTTCCTTATAAGTAACAGTGTGCTTCATCAAACCTTGCAATATTACTTATATTGCATATTATCTAAGTAAATAACAGTAAAAAAAAATATGCACACATGCTGTACTGCCAGGTTTAATGGTTTGACTATTACTTGTACTTATTATATAAGTTGATAACAATAAAAATATGCTTGCATAGTATGTTTTGTTGAACCATTGCAATATGCATGCATATACAATATTAGTATGCTGTCAAACCATCAAACCTTGAAATATGCATATTTTTCCTCCTGTCATTTATTATGCAGTGAATACTTCATGAGCCAAAACAGTTTAAAATGAGTCCAAACCCGTGGAAAAAAGGCAGACTTGGCGTGTCTGGAAGCAGTGTTGTGTATAAGCCGTGTATCGATGTGTTCATAGCAGATGTCAGTTTCAGATTGACTTGTGTATTTAAGCAGCCACAGAACAAACGGTGTCTCTCACATGGCCCTGTAAGCCCACTAACCTGGCTCTTATTTATATTTGTGAGATTTGATTCAGATCCAACTCACACATGTGTCTCTGGAAACACTGCTGGAAAGTTCTCGTGTGCTTGTCTTTGGGATTTGGAGACTTCGCTGTTGCGCCCTACGGAGGCTGTGATTGGCACATGAATGTTATAACCTTAAAAGTCACAAATCTTTTATTCATGTTCTGCAGGACCGGATTCAAGGTTTTGTAATCTGATAGCTGAAGTTGCAGCTGTTTTTCTAACGGGTTTAGCGGTTGGGGTTGATTCATAGTCAACCGGCACGTTTTGACATTTTTAAGAAAAGTGAGAGTGATTTTTGCCAGTGCGAAACTCGCTGCTGTGTTGTGGGTGTTTGCCGGAGCGTTGCTACAGTACGTGCCATGAGCGGTTGTTAGTTAGTTGCTATGTGGTTGCTACGGTGTTTTGTGCTGTCACTGACTGACTCGTGTAAAAAGAGTCTCCTGTGATCTTCTGGTCTCTAGATACGGCTCGGGTGAAAAGGGTCCGTCTGATTACTTAGTGAAATAAAATAACAGCGATTTGGGGAACCATTCAAGTGTGCTGCAGGATGAGGTTTAACCCTATAAAGCCTACTGTATCAGATTTGATACGCAGATTTCTAAGGCCAACATGATCAAAACTTTGCTGAAAAACCTGTTGCACACAATCTCCTCCAGTCCTTCTGTCGTCTGATGTGTAGTTTACTGTTTTTTAGCAAGTAAAAGGCCTTTTAGTGCAATTTTCCGTTTGATTGACAGGCGATCTGACCGATCATAACCCTGAATCCGCCATTTTGTCCGACAAAACGGTAGGGGGAGCTAGTAGATTGAAAAATTGTGTGTCCTCACGTCTTTCCTTCTGATGTTCATTCATGTTTATTTGATGCTATAAATGAACTCGTATGAAGAGACGATCGCTTCACGACACATTAAACACACACTAGACGCTATTTATTGATTAAACTTCTTTAAAAAAATTAAAAAATGAAACTGTTTCATTCGTCTGTCGATGGTTTTTCACTGCGTGAGAACATGATGTGTGGCGTGAGAGCGGACACAGCAACAGTAACTAAAGGGGGCGGGGCTTTGCGAAGGGTCAATTGCACAATCGAACACTTACTGGACTGAACTTGATCATCGTCGCATCATTTGTCAAATCGATGTTCAAATACGACTCTTAAATATGATTGTTATTACGCTTTCGACAAAGGTTTATTTGTTCATCTCTCAGTCATCATCATATTGGATTGCAGTATGTTTTAAAACTACAGATCATACGACTAAGCATTTAAATACCTTACTAAAACAGATATAGAGTGATGACTGATATGTATATGTGATTCTGGAGCACAAAAATATCGATTTTTCTTTTATGCCAAAAACCATTAGGGTGTTAAGTAAAGATAATGTTCCAAGGAGATATTTTGTACATTTCCTTCTGTAAAATACATCAAACAATTATTTTTGTGAGCGGATATGCATTGCCAAGGTTGCCAATTTTCTCCGTTTTTTGATTTTTTTTTGTCAAATAATTGTATCTCGACCAAATCCTAACAAACCATACGTCAATGTAAAACTTGTTTATTCAGCTTTCATATGATGTATAAATCTCAATTTCATAAAATTGGCCCCTTTGACAGGTTTTGTGCTCCAGGGTCGTTATATATTACAATCTGAGGAGATATATTACAATCTTGCCTGATGTATGAAACATGAAACACATATTTAGATTTTGTCCAAGAAATGGTTAAAAAGGAGATGTTGCTCAGACTATTATAGGCTTCACAGGGTTAAAACGAGCTTTCACAAGCATCACGTTCTGAATAGAATGAATTTGATGCACAGCGTTTCGCCATTTTCCGCTCTGCCCGAAACACAAATCTATCGCGATTCGTCCCCGGGGCCGCGGTGATTTACTTCCAGCATGACATGACAGATTGTAATAGAGTCACAGCCGGGCAATTAGTCAACCTTAATATAAAACTGCATGTGACCTGTTGGGTGCCGCGTCTTTATCTGCGAATCGCCACAGCAGCGTTTAATATGTCCGTGTTTGACATGCACACATGTCTGACTTTTAAACGATCAGCCGTTCCTCTCGAAACGCCCCATTAATACTGTCCTGAAATGTTTACTCACCTTGTAAAAAGACGGCTCTTTTCCAGCACGTCTTTGTCACCGAGCCCAGCCTTGCCTTTTCATTTCCATTTTGATTCACGACAGGTATGAATTTTAATGAGCTCCGTTTCACATTTGGAAACTTACCTCGATGATTGCCATTTTTTCTAAAAAAAAAAAGCGAGGATGCCTGGGAACGCTGATTGTGAGATAATCAAGGATGTGCGTTTTATTAATCGGGTTTCATTAATTAGTTATCGATGCGGAATCGGTCATATGTAATATTGAGTTACATGCTGAAATTGGCTTTGACCTTTACTGATAACTCTCGGAGCGTCGGGTGCACAGAATTATGCTTTTCCATACTGTGTGTGGGCTGTGAGGATTTCCATAATAACACAAAGGGTTAGAATTCAAAGACAAAGCCTTTATTCCCTGCTGTGACAAAATATTGGGATTTCATACTTTAGTTGAAGAGGATTCTGCCAATTTAGCTCCACAAAACATATTCGAGGGAAAGTATAATTGTGTTTGCACTCGTGTTCAAAAGTTTAGGTCCGTAGGATTTTATTTTCTTTCTGATTTAAATTGTCAAAAGTGACATTTATAATATTACAAAAGATTATTTTCTCTTGAAAAACAAACATATCATGGTTAAGACAAAAATAGGAACCATTTGGTTCTGCTTTCATGGCAGTCAAAAATTATATTTCAGTGTTTTAGTTTAATATTTTATATTTTTTTAATGCTACTTTATTATGTAATAATTATTATCCATGTATTACTTGTGAACCACTTCTTGGGCATAGACCTGAAAATGACTTTTCCAACTAAAACTGTCAGAAATCTTGATTGCTTTGAAGTGTGGTCTCTTTTTAAAGAAGACACTTTGCAGATTATGGCTGAAGTGAAAAAAGTTAAACTAAAAAAAGTTTAAGTTTATGAAAAATACTATTTTTAAAAATTATATGGAAATATATTTTCCAAAACATGAGAAAATCAAAGCCATGAATCTAAAAAAGTTGTGCCCCAAATTTGAGGTTGATATCTCAAAAAATGATCTTTTAGTCAGATTCTGTTTGGCTGCAGTACCAAAAGTTTCCACTAGATGAAAATAGTCTCTAATTTCCTATGCGCTCATTTTTGACCATGAACAATTAAGTGACCATTTTTTTCAGGATCATTTAACCTTTTAGAAACATGTCCAATGTTTTTTTTTTTATTATATATATATATATATATATATATATATATATATATATATATATATATATATATATATATATATATATATATATATATATAATTTTTATAAATTAATTAATTTATTTGATGTGTGTTCACAAAGCAAGTACTACAACCTGTACCAAGTTTCTTACCATTCCAATAAAATAAAAAAAATACATTTTTGTCAAAAATGACCGAACAGCACCAGAGGGTTAAGTAGCAAAAACCGTTTTCAAAATTGTTAATATGAGGCATTATTAATAATTGAGGACCAAAAATAATGGAACATCAAATCATCATATCAAAATGATTTCTGAAGGATCATGTGACGCTGAAGACTGGAGTAATGATGCTGAATTCAGCCTTGATCGCTGGAATAAATTACATTTTAGTACATATTTACATGGAAAACAGTTATTTTCACTCAGTCAATGCAGTTTTTACTGTATTAATGATCAAATAAATGCAGCCTCGTTGAGCTTAAGAGACTTCTTTCAAAAGCATTAAAAATCTCATTTTTGAATATGTGTTTTAATGAAAGCGTTGTGCTGTAGGTCAGTGACTGAGCTTTGCTGACGGAGGAGACGTCTCTTCACAAGGACGAAGGACGATAGTCATGTCTGAATACTCTGACACAGATGCCATCGGCTGTAAGAGTTCAGAGTGTAATTTGATGGGATTTGTAAGCTCAATTTAAAAAGATTGGGGGGGCCAAAAGATGTACTTTGGAGCTCTTAATGGAATTGTAGGGCATACAAAACATAATTGTAATGAATAAAAATATGATACTTGAGTAAAGTAAAAAATAATTTATTTATTTATTTGACAGATGATTTCATCTGAAGTGACTTGAAATGTGGATTTTTATCAGTACTTTTGTTTCCTGGGATTTAAACCCACGACCTTGCTGTCGCCATAACCATATTTTCACCTAAATATAGAAAATAGTCATAATAAACACTTGTGAGTCTGTCCAAACGTTTGACTAGTCGATGGATTATACTCTGCACGGTATAAAAACAAAAGTTGCTGATTGGATTTAAATAGGCACATGCTTCAGAGTCTATGACTGGATCATCACTGCAGGGATTATGATTTTTCTATCATGTTTTATGTTTGGCAACGATTCTTCTAACCATAATTGATGGAGAGTAGCTTTTCACTTCTTAAACAATCATGACCAATCATGGCCATATTATTCCAGGATGACAATTCCAAGATTCATCAGGCTCAGATTTTGGAAGAATGGTTGGGAGGAGCATAAAGAATATAATTAAGATATTACTAACAGGTAAAGTAAATATAATGAATATATAAGCTAATATAATGCATATATTTCCCTGAACTAGCATGCTGTGGACAGTAAATGACTTTCCTGAGGTAGATGTAATGCTACGTGAGATATTCTTTTCAAGCTGTTTTATCGTGAGATATTATTTTGAAGCTGTTTTATCTGTCATCTGTTGTTCTTCTGTGCTTTTTTCCTGTTGTGATGGTTAGCAAATGACATTGCATTACCGCATGCGCCCCCTTCTGGATTGGAGTGTGGATCGCCTGTATCTGAAAGTATTCGTCCTTTGACTGTATGGACTGAACCGTGACATCCGGATAAATACATGTACCGTTAAACCCCATAGATAGATAGATAGATAGATAGATCATAGATAGATAGATAGATAGATAGATAGATAGATCATAGATAGATAGATAGATAGATAGATAGATAGATAGATAGATAGATCATAGATAGATAGATAGATAGATAGATCATAGATAGATAGATAGATAGATAGATAGATAGATAGATAGATAGATAGATAGATAGATAGATAGATAGATAGATAGATAGATAGATCATAGATAGATTGATAGATTGATTGATAGATAGATCATAGATAGATAGATATATAGATAGATAGATAGATAGATAGATAGATAGATAGATAGATAGATAGATAGATAGATAGATCATAGATAGATTGATAGATTGATTGATAGATAAATAGATTGATTGATTGATTGATTGATTGATTGATTGATTGATTGATAGATGATAGATAGATTGATTGATAGATAGATCATAGATAGATAGATAGATAGATAGATAGATAGATAGATAGATCATAGATAGATAGATAGATAGATAGATAGATAGATAGATAGATAGATAGATAGATCATAGATAGATTGATAGATTGATTGATAGATAAATAGATTGATTGATTGATTGATTGATTGATTGATTGATTGATTGATAGATGATAGATAGATAGATAGATAGATAGATAGATAGATAGCTAGATAGATAGTTAGATAGATAGATAGATAGATAGATAGATAGATAGATAGATAGATAGATAGATAGATAGATAGATAGTTGATAGATAATAGATAGATAGATAGATTGATTGATTGATTGATTGATTGATTGATTGATTGATAGTTGATAGATAGATAGATAGATAGATAGATAGATAGATAGATAGATAGATAGATAGATTGATTGATAGATAAATCGATTGATTGATTGATAGATAGTTGATAGATAATAGATAGATAGATAGATAGATAGATTGATTGATTGATTGATTGATTGATTGATAGTTGATAGATAGATAGATAGATAGATAGATAGATAGATAGATAGATAGATAGATAGATAGATAGATAGATAGATAGATAGATAGATAGATAGATTGCATATGTGTTTTTGTTGAGGATCGTATTTAATACATCATACTTTTTTGTCTATTTATAGTATGATATACACATGGAGGAAAAAATATCAGATTTTTTCTTCCCAGAATTATCAAAAATATGCAATTTGGTGCAGATGCAGATGTTTATATGGACAAAAAGTAATAGAAATGCAAGTCAATGCATTCTTTATAACGGCATAACAGATTATTTACTTAAAATGCATAGAAATATCAGTCATCACTCTATATCTGCTAATACTATTTCTTAAGATGATATTTAATTGCTTAGTTTTATGATCAATGCTCTGTAGTTTTAGAAATGTTCCTCAAAAGCCTGATGATCATATTCGACAGTCATGATTTTGAAGTTCAGGCCAGTAAGTGCTCGTCTTAAAATATCGCCAACGATAGAAATGTTATTCTTGCGTTTACTAAAAATCTGATTTCACTGCAAAAAGACACATTTGTACAACAACACTAAAGGCCTTTTACTTGCTAAAAGAGGATATAGCATCAATCAGACGACAGAAGGAGATTCTACGCAACAGATTATGTTGATTATTTAGAGACCTTAATAATTCATGTGTCAAATATGATACTGTAGGCTTTCTAGGGTTAAATATGCTGTAAATGCTGTTTCAGCTCGACTTGTTCTCCTGGTTAAGTGCATCTTTCTGCTGTAGTTCATGTTGAGAAGAGTAAATAATGATTATGGATCACTCAGCTTCACTCTTCTGCTCAGTTTCCAGCTGCTTGAAAGATTTGTGCCTGATACGGTAACTAGTGTCTTCAACGACGTGGGTGAGATTCCCTGCCGATGAGAATCTATTGAATTTATTACAGCCTGCAGCTTCACGGTGGCCATCAGGGTAATTTGATTGATCTGTCGTCCGCCGCCACTTTCTAGATCATCTGGACGGCTGCTCTGTTGCACACTCACCGCGCTCGCTTTAACCTGAACTCTGTGATTGGCTCGTCTTTGATATTTGAACAGTCAGGTCACGCCACACTGCAAAAAAAAACATTTTCCAATTTAATGTTTTTCTCTTGTTTTCCAGTGCAAATATCTAAACGTTCTTAAATCAAGATGACAAAGCAAAATGACAAGATATTATGTCTGTGAAATTGATCAAAATTTTCCCTCTGCCGGCAGTTTGATTGACAGGCGATCTGACAAAACAGTTAGTAGATTAACGTTGGTGAACTTGAATCACGTCTTGAAGCAACATTCCTTCTGATGTTCATTCATGTTTATTTGATGCTATAAATGAACTAGAGATGAAGAGATGATCGCTTCACGACACATTAAAGACACACTAGACGCTATTTATTGATTAAACTTCTTTAAAAAATTACAATATTTAAATACATCGTCAGTGTCCTCTTTGCTCTTGTATTTTTCACTGCGTGAGAACATGATGTGTGGCGTGAGAGCGGACATGGCAACAGTAACTAAAGGGGGCGGGGCTTTGTGAAGGGTCAAATGAGTTTAGGATTATCATGCCCTTTTACAAAGTCTTAATTTTCGGGCTCTTCTAGAACAGGTTCTCATGCTTTGAATGTTCATCATTCTCCATTGTTGCGGCTCCTCTCTTCCCAGTCTGTCAGTAACGCTCAGTTTAGTTCCTGTCTCTATGAAGCCCCTCCTTCTGAAGAATCAAAATGCGCTCTGATTGGCCGGCTGAAGTCCTGGAGGTCATATATGCGAGGGTGCGGAGAGCCGCTATGGACGAAGGGTAGAATGAGAAAATCAGAACGAGCTGCAGTACATAAAGAACTCTTGTTTGTATCATGAGCCTTAAAATCTCTTTGTGATTGGCAGATTGTCTTCAAGGTTAGCACAGCTGTCACCTCAACCCTGTTACCGTAAATAAATGTTTTCAGTCTCCTGGAAGACAATCTGCCAATGCTAGATGAACCAGACAGTTGATTTGTCCTTTTTACTAGCACTGATCCAAAACCTAGATAGCTGCCTTCTGAGGGAAGATCTCAGTGTAACTAGTGACTGACTCGGAATGTTCCATATAGAACATGATTTTAGAATGTTGATTTGATTTAAATTTTAAAGTTTCTCTTGTTCCCAACTTCTTTTGTTTTAACAGAAATGCATTATGACAGTGGTCGGCAACACTTGGCTCTTTGACAAAAATCACTGCCGCTCAAAATAATTCATTGCTTTAAGTTGGACAAACTTAAACTAAACAAAATAGTTCAGTCAGATTAACTTTTATGAATATTTAGCACTTTCTTTTTCGTTTGAGTTCACAGAACTGATATATTTTAAGTCAACTGAACTGTTTCATTTGAGCTTATTTCGTTTCATTTAGATGAACTCAAGTTTAACTCAAACTTGGCTGGGATTTATATTTCCCAGCATGCTTTGCCGATGGAACTCAAAAGGGGAGAGCAAATTCTAAAATTAAGCCTTTTGTTTTATGCAAGATTAATGTTAAGTGTGAGATTTAGTATGGATTAATGTTTTCTTATGCTAATTTAGAAGAGTTTCTGTTCATGTGGCAACATTCATTGTATTAAATGGTGCGTGTGTCTTGGTTTGAGTTGTTAAGTGCTTTATATTGCTGTACTCATTCAGCAAATGTTATACTATTGTTAAGCTAAGTTTACACTAATGTTTAGTAATGAGATTACATGGTAGTTTTAAGTTAATTTGTTTACTCAAATATAATTAAAATGTATGAATAGAAAATAAAAAATCTCCCAGTTCTGCTTAAACTTAAACTTTGAATTTCTTAACTTAAAAAGTGATCTAAAAACCCGAATAAGTTGGCAAAACTCAAAAAGTTTGAGGCAGTCAAAATTTTTGAGTTTTGCCAACTCATTTGGGTTTACAATCCAGGTTTCTCACTCTTTATCAGCAAGTGATTGATAAAAAAGACCCATTAGACACATCAGATCAGCTTTCTGCAGGATGAAGTTTTAACTGAAATGGAGCCGTTTGCTCATTTTTGGCCAAAAAATGTAACTTTTTTTTTTGTGGATTTTTTACTTCATCAGAATGGTATGAAACTTGGTAAAGGTTGTGGCACTTGCTGTGTGAACACATACACACAAAAAACATGCTTCAAAAAGGTTCAATTGTCCAGGAAATAAAAACAGTTACACTTGTAACTAATCTTACTGAAAGCTCATTTTTTGCCATTTCAACCTCAAATTTGGAACACAACTTGTTTAGACTTTGAATTTCTCACGCTTTTAAAAAAATATGCATTTCATTATAAAATGTAAAAATAGCATTTTTCATAATAAATTTAAACTTCTATAACTTTCTTTTTTAGTTTAGTTAGTTCTTAGTACTTTTTCACTTAATAATCTGCCAAGGATAGAAGGAATTTCGTGATTTGGAGCTTTTGGAACTTTTTATGCAGCATCGCACACTAAAGAAAGATGAACCTGGCGTTACAGGTCCTCTTTAAAACAAGAACAAATGACTGGGTCAGAAAAAGGAACTTAATTCAAAGGGAAATCAAGGCTATTTTTCTTGTTTTAATTATTAACGCACTACATTTTGGTGCATTTTTCAGAAAAAAGGCTTAATATCTTGTCATGTTGCTTCTCAAGAAAGTTTCCACTGCAAAACGACAACAACACTGAAGAAGAAACTATTTTTATGCGGTGTAGATGCTATAATTATTGTCCGGTTAATGCATTTCGGATATTTCCCTTTCAAATGCAGACATTAAATCTTCAGGCAAAGGCGTATATATCGACTATCACGCCCCGTCCCGTTGTCTGGGGACAAGACAATATCCGTGTCTGTGCGTTCCAGCCCTGGAGCGCTGTAACATTATCGGCTGTGATCTGATCTCCAGACAGCAGTTGACCTTCATTCTTCTTCTAATTATTATCTTGATTGAAGCAGTCCAGTGGCGCTCTCGTCCGCCTTTGTAGTGAATTCAAATTAGAGGCAATATTTCACAATTACAACGGCAAACACTTAAAA
The DNA here is from genome assembly GCA_037194245.1 of Opsariichthys bidens. Classification (NCBI taxonomy): domain Eukaryota; kingdom Metazoa; phylum Chordata; class Actinopteri; order Cypriniformes; family Xenocyprididae; genus Opsariichthys; species Opsariichthys bidens. The sequence goes on along the minus strand of CM074286.1, from coordinate 2,897,195 downwards.
GTAATCATCGTTTGAAGCAGTTAATTGACCTTAAAGGCGTTTAAAATCTCAGATCTAACAAATCTAGCTTTTGTCACTTGATAAGGTCATTTTCAGACAGGAGTAGATGGGGGTGGGCGGCATGACTAAAATCTTATATCATGCTATGAGTAATTCTGGACTGTGGTGACGGTATCACAATACACAATTCTATGAAAAATGATTAAGTAACCATATGGAAATTGTTGTTTTGATAATTTTGTCTTTTGTTTTACATCCAACAACTTCAGAAAATACAAAGAAATAAATGTTTCTTTAAAAAAAAAAACAAGGTTTTTGGTACCACTTATGCAGCTAGCTAGTTTTTTTGCAGATGCCGTACTACATTTACTATAGTAATAACAGTAAATTATGCATAATTACAAGTAACTAACCCTAAACCAAACAAAAACTGTAACTCTATTGTAAGTACATGTAGTAAATTCATAGTATTTATTTGAGTAATTACAATGTAACTACACTGTTAAAAAATTACAGGATAATACTGGCAGCAGGGTTGCCAGAAGTTACTGTAAATTTTACTGTAGTGTTACTGTAATTTAATTTATTCTCTGATTACAGTAAATAACTGTATTTTTTAAAATTATGAAGGGTCAATTTACAGCAATATTCTGTAAATTTGAGTCAAACCAACACGTGACGCCAGAATGCATTGCAGTTTACAGCAATATGCTGTATTGTTAAAAAACAGCCAGCGGCTGTAAAATAATGCTGTAATTTTTACAGCAATTCATTACAGTGTACGACACTGTAAAGCAAAGTGGGTTATTTTAAGGTGTCAGTATTACAATGTAATTATACATTTAAGTACTCAGTAATTACAATTAATTACATGTACTTACTATAGGGTCAGGGTTAGGATAAGGGTTTGGTTTAGGGTTAATTACAGTAAATACATGGAACATATGTAACAATGACACTGTAAAATAAAGTGTTACCATAACCAGAATAACGTTTACCGAGACCTTCATTTGAGGGGATTCAACTCCTTTTATAACTCAAATCCTGCCATTAACACGTTTCACATCAGTGCAAGAAAAACTGAAACTAATATTTTAAAACCGATTTGTTGAGATACAGTCAAAATTGAGTGTGTGATAATTAACAAGTTTCCTTTTTGCAATTTTTATCACGGTAACACATGGCGTCTCGTGTGCGGCTTATTGCTTTCTTCTTAAATGGTCGAGCAGTGGATTTGAAAAACATCTTCAGATGGTTGGACACAGTTTCTGCTCTGAGTTGGTTCTTTTAAAAGTTTGACAGAATTCACACCCTTTGAAGTTCTTCTTTGGGAAGCGTTCCGCTCTGTATTTTCTCCATGTGTCTTTGTCGCTCACACGCGCCATGCTGTACCACAGAATCTCTTTTATATTATTGCATGCTCTATACTGTTATACAGTCAGTCCCAGTCTCTATGGGAATTATTCTAGAAGTTACAAAAGCAAGTCTGTACTTGATCACTGATTTCAAGCAGACATGCATTTCTCCGGGTCATTCCTGATTCCAGAAGGCCTTCGGTGTAGAAAACATAAAAACCGACAACACGGGCTAAATATTAAAATGCAGCTCCAGTGTAGCCTTCTTACTGACATCACATTTGTTCATATTATATTATGCTGAGTTATAGGTAGTTTTTCACTGTGATAGTCTCCTTTGGCTTGGCACTAAGGGTCATGAAACTCCAAAACGCATTTTTTGAGATGTGAACAGATATGTACGTACTCGTTAAGTTTGTCTGTAAGTGGAAATTAGATTCAATTTAGAGCAATTCCTGTTTGAAAAGCAAAGTCGGAGCAACGGCATGGCTTGAATGGGCGACCGAGCTGACATCAACCGTTTCTGAGCTCTTCTCTGCATTTTTTCATGACAAAGAGCTCATTAATTCTCATTACTCAAGAGAACGAACTCTTTTAATCCAAGCAATGCAATGCACTGTAGTACGCATGAGATGGCATTACAGCGGAGAGATCAAATGACACGCACTGTCCATTCACTGCGTTGTTGCCACATAAAAGTGTATGTTTCCTCAGGAACACAATGGTTCCGTCAATGGTGGGGAAAACGTTGTCTCGGAAATGACGGAAAATTCCGTCAATGGTGGGGAAGAGTTGTCTCAGAAAAGATGGAAAATTCCATCAATGGCAGGAAAGCGTCTCAGAAAAGACGGAAAATTCCGTCAATGGTGGGGAAGAGTTGTCTCAGAAAAGATGGAAAATTCCATCAACGGCGGGAAAGTGTTGTCTCGGAAATTACGGAAAATTCCATCAATGGTGGGGAAGAGCTGTCTCAGAAAAGATGGAAAATTCCATCAATGGCGGGAAAGCGTCTCAGAAATGACGGAAAATTCCGTCAATGGTGGGGAAAACGTTGTCTCGGAAATGACGGAAAATTCCGTCAATGGTGGGGAAGAGTTGTCTCAGAAAAGATGGAAAATTCCATCAACGGCGGGAAAGTGTTGTCTCGGAAATGACGGAAAATTCCGTCAATGGTGGGGAAGAGTTGTCTCAGAAAAGATGGAAAATTCCATCAATGGCGGGAAAGCGTCTCAGAAAAGACTGAAAATTCCATCAATGGTGGGAAAGCGTCTCAGAAATGATGGAAAATTCCATCAATGGTGGGAAAGCGGCTCAGAAAAGATGGAAAATTCCATCAATGGCGGGAAAGCGGCTCAGAAAAGACGGAAAATTCCATCAATGGTGGGGAAGAGTTGTCTCAGAAAAGATGGAAAATTCCATCAATGGCGGGAAAGCTTCTTAGAAATTACGGAAAATTCCGTCAATGGTGGGAAAGCATCTCAGAAATGACGGAAAATTCCATCAATGGTGGGGAAGAGTTGTCTCAAAAAAAATAGATGGAAAATTCCATCAATGGCGGGAAAGCTTCTCAGAAATTACGGAAAATTCCGTCAATGGTGGGGAAGAGTTGTCTCAGAAAAGATGGAAAATTCCATCAATGGCAGGAAAGCGTTGTCTCGGAAATGACGGAAAATTCTGTCAGTGGCTTGGATAGAATAAACTAGTGTGAGATCATGTATTGTATGTATTGTCTTTATATATATTTGGCCATCACCTACCTTGTTTAACATCAGCATTGGCCATAAAAAAACCCCACAATATTGGTTAACCATCAGTGAAAAGTACTATACAAAATAGCTGTTTGCATTTGCTGAAGGAAATGTGATTTGCTGTTTGCCTGTGTAAGTTGATACTGTTGGGCATTTCATGAGTTTTGGCTGGAGAAATTATATTTTTCCTGAGGGCCGTCATGCAGAGGTGACCCTTAGCCAGATCCTTGAGCCAAATCTGGATTTCAGTCCCTTTCCAAACCATCAAGCCGTGACTACCACAGTTGTGGCCTTGAGCGCAGCATCTAAGCCCAGATTTCTCCAGAGACTCTGCCTGAGAATTAAGGCATTCCCCTGTACCTGTGTATAAATAGCAAAAAAAACTCACCTTTACTGAAGCTTGAGCGCGTGCAGTGGCAAGGAAGGTTCAGTCTATAACTCCAAACTTTGATTAATTATCCTCTCCCTGTAGAGCTAACGGGAGACTCACTTGACCTACATCCTGGTGTCTCCAGGGAGAATGGGTTTAGGTGCCAGAGAGAGAACTAGGCCAGTACAGAGAGACGGTGGGTCTGTCAAAACCAGAGTCATCGTTACAGGACAAGCAAACACATACACAGCACAAACTAAACAATAGATTTGCGGTTCGGTCGCTAATGTATATGAACAGTATATACACTTACCGGACACTTTATTAGGTACGCCTTGCTAGTTACAGGTTGGACCCCTTTTGCCTTCAGAATTGACTCTATTATGCCTCTTTTCACAAGATGTAATATAACTCTGGTGTTCACTGAATGTTTCTCTGAAGTTTCAGCTCAGATCATTTATTATAGCTTGTCAAATTTGCCTCTATTTGAATGTCACCGTTTTTGTGTGTGTCGCTTTAAATGCAAATGAGCTGTTGCTCCCGGCCCCCTTTCCAGAAGAGGACGGGGCTTTAACGGCTCAACAACAACAAAGCTGGAGAATCTCACGCAGACGGTGTTCATCCTTACATTGTTCAAACCGGAGTCGACACTGATCGGGAAGAAGTTCCAACTTTTAGACGTTTCTGAACGGTTAGTGGATAAATTGATGTAGTTGCTGTGGAGTTGATCAACTCATCACTAGCACGTGTCGTCACGTTCATCTTCTGTGCAATTCAATTCGTCACCGGTCGTGGGCAGGGCTACTCTTATATAAGATTAGGCGGAAATCTGGAAGCACTCAGCTACTTGGAGAGAATGTTTATGATTTTTGAGGATTATGTAAAAAAAGGAGTGGGTGGATTTTCACCATTATAGGCTGGTTGTTTACACACATCCGTGTTCAAACATCGATAAAAGTCAATTTAGCATAATGGGTCCTTTTTAATTCTTCATGGCATTGATTCAACAAGGTGCTGGAAGCATGGAAACATTCCTCAGAGATTTTGGCCCATTTTGTCATGATAGCATCACGTATTTACTGCAGATTTCACATCCATGATGCGAATCTCTAATGAGGACAATCCTCCACATCCCAAAGCTTTTGAGTACAGTGAACTCATTGTAATGTTCATGAAACCAGTTTGAGATGATTTGAGCTTTGTGATGTGACGCGTTATCCTGCTGAAAGTAGCCATCAGAAGATGGGTCCACTGTGGTCTTGAAGGGCTGGACAACAATACTCGGGTAGGCTGTGGCGTTTAAATAATGCTCAATTGGTACTAAGAGTGCTAAAGTGTGCCAAGAAAATATCCAACACACCATTACTCGAGCAGCAGCAGCCTAAACCGTTGATACAAGGCAGGATGGATCCGTGCTTTCATGTTGTTTGCACCAAATTCTGACGCGACCATCTGAACGTTGCAGCAGAAATCCAGACTCATCAGATCAGGCAACGGTTTTCCATCTTCTATAGTCCAGTTTTGGTTGTCGCCTCAGTTTGCCATCAAGTTTGGAGCTCATCTGCTTCAAGGTTGGGTGTACGTTCAGATCATTCTCTGTAAACCTTAGAGATTGTGTGTTCAAATCCCAGTAGATCAGCAGTTACAGACAAATGAATTCATACATAATATAATATTGGATTATTATTTTGTTTTTGTTTTTTTGTATCTTGACATTCGCATTCGTACATTAAATTAGATTTAATTTTGTATGTTTGTTGTGATTTGTTATGTTTATTAGTTTTAGTTTTTAAAAAAATAAAAATACCTAAATATTTACCTATATATACGTTTTAGGTTCTTAGTTTTAATTGACTTATTTTAGTTATTTTTGCACTTCAACTTAGAATAAATGGAAATGTCGCCTTTGATACTAGTTGAAAAAAGTAAAATCATTTTTTTTTTAAATTTCAATTTGTTTCAGTTAATATTTAATAGGTACCACTTTACAATAAGGTTCTTTAGTTAACATGAATTAATAATGAATTGCACTTATACAGCATTTATTAATCTTTGTACTAATACATTATTAAAATCTTGTCAACATTAGTTAATGCACTGTGAACTAACATGAATAATAACAAATACAGTATTGCTCATGATTAGTTCATTGTGACGAGCAGGGCGGGCGAGAGAAGTGAGGGAACGGCGCGAGTGATAATGAGCGTCAGCTGCGCGCTACACCGGTCTCGTGTCTCTCACGGAGGAGCTCCGGAAGCATAAAAGAGGAGCGACGACAGTGAAGGACGAGAGAGGACCAGGCCTGGACTTTATGTTGTGTTTTATTTTGTTCCTTTTACTTTCGTTTTATTATTTTATTATTAAACTATGTTGAATGTTCGCCGGTTCCCGCCTCCTCTCTTCCATTGAACCCTGTTACATTCATGTTAGTTAATACAGGGAGTGCAGAATTATTAGGCAAGTTGTATTTTTGAGGATTAATTTTATTATTGAACAACAACCATGTTCTCAATGAACACAAAAAACTCATTAATATCAAAGCTGAATATTTTTGGAAGTTTTAGTTTTTAGTTTTTAGTTTTAGCTATTTTAGGGGGATATCTGTGTGTGCAGGTGACTATTACTGTGCATAATTATTAGGCACCTTAACAAAAAACAAATTTATACCCATTTCAATTATTTATTTTTACTAGTGAAACCAATATAACATCTCAACATTCACAAATATACATTTATGACATTCAAAAACCAAACAAAAACAAATCAGTGACCAATATAGCCACCTTTCTTTGCAAGGACACTCAAAAGCCTGCCATCCATGGATTCTGTCAGTGTTTTGATCTGTTCACCATCAACCACAGCCTCCCAGACACTGTTCAGAGAGGTGTACTGTTTTCCCTCCTTGTAAATCGCACATTTGATGATGGACCACAGGTTCTCAATGGGGTTCAGATCAGGTGAACAAGGAGGCCATATCATTAGATTTTCTTCTTTTATACCCTTTCTTGCCAGCCACGCTGTGGAGTACTTGGACGCGTGTGATGGAGCATTGTCCTGCATGAAAATCATGTTTTTCTTGAAGGATGTAGACTTCTTCCTGTACCACTGCTTGAAGAAGGTGTCTACCAGAAACTGGCAGTAGGACTGGGAGTTGAGCTTGACTCCATCCTCAACCCGAAAAGGCCCCACAAGCTCATCTTTGATGATACCAGCCCAAACCAGTACTCCACCTCCACCTTGCTGGCGTCTGAGTCGGACTGGAGCTCTCTGCCCTTTACCAATCCAGCCACGGGCCCATCCATCTGGCCCATCAAGACTCACTCTCATTTCATCAGTCCATAAAACCTTAGAAAAATCAGTCTTGAGATATTTCTTGGCCCAGTCTTGACGTTTCAGCTTGTGTGTCTTGTTCAGTGGTGGTCGACTTTCTGCCTTTCTTACCTTGGCCATGTCTCTGAGTATTGCACACCTTGTGCTTTTGGGCACTCCAGTGATGTTGCAGCTCTGAAATATGGCCAAACTGGTGGCAAGTGGCATCTTGGCAGCTGCACGCTTGACTTTTCTCAGTTCACGGGCAGTTATTTTGCGCCTTGGTTTTTCCACACGCTTCTTGCGACCCTGTTGACTATTTTGAATGAAACGCTTGATTGTTCGATGATCACGCTTCAGAAGCTTGGCTGTTTTAAGACTTCTGCATCCCTCTGCAATATATCTCACTATTTTTGACTTTTCTGAGCCTGTCAAGTCCTTCTTTTGACCCATTTTGCCAAAGGAAAGGAAGTTGCCTTATAATTATGCACACCTGATATAGGGTGTTGATGTCATTAGACCACACCCCTTCTCATTACAGAGATGCACATCACCTAATATGCTTAATTGGTAGTAGGCTTTCCAGCCTATACAGCTTGGAGTAAGACAACATGCATAACGAGGATGATGTGGTCAAAATACTCATTTGCCTAATAATTCTGCACTCCCTGCACTGTATATCAACTAATGTTTAACTAATGAACCTTATTGTAAAGTGTTACCATTAAATGTATCTAGAGAGGATCATTTTTATTACTTTCGCATTACAGTACAGTAAAAATTCATTTTCTGTATACAAATGTTTTTTTTTTTTTCCCCTCTGTTTATATTGTGGTGAAATATCTCTGTCATTTTTGTTTCTTTTGCTGTATTCCTCTGTTAATTATTATAAGGATCTGCTCAGCACAGTCTCAGGAGGGAAGTGCTGCCGTGCTGCTGTTCATCGGTGCGTGACCAAACATCGCTTTGCTTGTTATTTCTCTTTGGACAATCTTGTCAAGTCTCTGCGATCTTCAGATGTAATAACTCATTTGAATGACACCGAACGCAGAAGCTGCTACTGGAGTGATGTTTGCACAGATAAACACCGTCCTTATGAGAGTGTGCTGATGTGCTTTCCTAGTAAATGTACAAGCTTGGGAAGTGACAATTGCATTTAAGAATGCATTTTGAGATCATTTTATGAGTGTACAAAGCCTGTGACGGTTCACATACTGAAAACATTAGTAATTCTTTAACGTCTCATAGCTAGGAGCAAGAATAATGTTCTCTAATATTGTGGTAGGGAATGTATTTTAACACTGCAGTTTACAAAACACCGATAACTGTAAGGAAATCTCTGTTAGCGATAATGATTTCGTTCTGTTTATTCCAAGAGTGCCGCCGTTTTGTCACCAGCCTCATGAAATGCTCTTTAAGGCAGGATGGATTCTGATTGGCTGTCAGTGTTTTTCTTATACATCAGCTTGAAAAAAAAATCATTCTGAAAGTGATTCTGATGATATTGTTTCTCTGTTATTGTTGTGGTGTGGATATTCTTTTGTATTTAGAGTGCATCTTTGTCGTTATAGTCATCGCCATTGGTGTGAACGGGCTTTGATTCAACTTAAAATCATAAAACATTGTAACATAACAGCTGTATGATTCTGGATGAATTGAGAATCACGAGAATTTAATTTGTAATCAGAACTAGAAGTTCTGATAAAATGTTTAATTGCTGTGAATGAAAAATCGGGTTGAATGAATGATTCAACGACTCTCTTATTAATACTTCACTTGTTTCATTACTGGATGAATCAGCATTGATTCGAACGAATCTCTTGAATGAATGATTCAACGACAGATAGATCTATATTTTTTAACAATCACCTGTCGCCACCTACTGGTACAAATTGTTATTTGAAGCACCAAGTTCATTTCTAAAGGTGATTTGCTCTGTTTAGATCGCTTCCATAGATGTCAGTGTTTATATCTGAACCATAAACTTTAATCCCAGTTCTTCTATGATTAATATGAATGTTTGAAAAAGAAATAGCTAATAGAAATAGAAATAGAAATAGCGGCGGTGCAAACAGAGTGATGTTCCAGTGTGATTATTTTTTATTATTTTATTATTTTACACAGGAATGAGATCATATGGGTGTTTGAATTGAGATGTGTTCATTTCATTTCATAAATTCTCAATCATTCGAATGAAAAAATGTACAGCCTAATCATCAAAATGGAGTAAAAATTGGTTAAATTATTTCGAGGAGCTAATGCAATCATTTATCATTTTCACAGCGAGCGTCCTGTTTTCTTTTGCGCTCATTTTTAAACGTCCGCTTTATCTTCTCTGTAATGTATGTGTTTGACATCAGGACTGATGGGAGAAAAGCTGGTGGACTGGAGACGTGAAGACGTGCACCTTCATCTCTGTGATTTTTCTAGCACCTCCGTTTGATTTTGCTCAGAAAGCATCATGAACTCCCTCTATTGTGATCCTCGTGGCAGATTTCTCTGGCCATGTGAAACCGTGATGAATAAAGATCGTAATTGATTCCATTGCGAAAAGTATTTTTCATCCACAGGAAGCTCCTCCAGGGACTGTTTTGTGGGTTAAGTGAATTAACGCGGCTCTCTAGACTCATTTTGTCCCTGCGCCGGGTTGTCTGAGAGAAAACTCGAAATTAATTGAAAGATCCACAGGCGACTTTTCTGTTGCATTTATTCCGTTTATCTTTCGGTGGAGACGGCACCAACTTCTCAAGGTGGAATCAAATACTGCGAGACAAATAAAAGGCTGACATTTTTTACATTAATCTCAGTCTTGTGTGCAGTACAGAAGTAGTTCACCTGTCAGAAGACTCTAGTATTTGCTTTATGGCTACGTACACACTCAGTTGTCAGTTGCCCCTTTTAGGGCTTAATCCCGTTCTGCACGCACACGGTTACGTGACTAACGCGTTTTTGTTTTGCTTATTTTTTCAACAGACAAAAACCGGACTTGCCCTTTTGTACGACGAGCACACAAGTAACACCTACGACGTTCGCCTAAAGTTAACGAAAGAGCTGTTAATCCTACAGAAGCAGGATGTGGTGTGCGTAAGCGGCGGCGACTCCCACTTAAATGTAAGTACTGAGTCTTTGCCTTCAATTCGATCGTGATTCAAACATACTCGTCATGGTTTAAAGCGGCACGCTTCTCTTTGTCGGAAATCACAGTTGGCTGAAGAGTGTGTTCTGTTACGAGTTTTCATTACGTTTGACATCCCTGTCAAGACGCGCACGCCACTTCTTTGTTTTCAGGCATGAGATGCATCATCATCATCATCATCATCATCATCATCATTCATAAATGACATCCCGCTTCGGCCGCTATTTTCTGAGATGACGCTGTCAGTACACAATGAAAGTCATTAAATGTGTATAATACATGCTGGAGAATCCGATATAGTCATAATCAAGTGAGTTTCAGAGCATGTTTATAATCCTGTTCATAACTACACGTGACCTGCTCCGTCACTTTGACCCAGAAACACATTTTGAGTTTTAGACACTAAAGTGAAAGGAAAGTCCCGGCTTTCTAATGGAATGAATAATTATCTTTCCACTCTAAACTGAGGTTGTTTTTAGTTTTGGCCGTCATAAACCTTTTTTTTGTTTGCGATTCATTTATGAAAGTTGATGTTATTTAAAAACAAAACAAAACTAAAATGTTTTTTTTTTAATTGCCTGATATTACCTGTGTTTGAAATTTGAGATTAATTATTTATTTATTTATGAACGTTGAGACTTTTTGTCTATTTTTCAATACTTCATTTGTTCATTACTTCATTGATTGATTGATTGATTCATTCATTCATTACTTCATTCATACATTCATTTGGAAAATACAGTAAACACATCAACAGTAACAACTGTAACAAGTAAATTCATTCATTCATGCATTCATTCATTACCTCATTCATTCATTCATTACTTCAATACTTCATTTGTTCATTACTTCATTGATTGATTGATTGATTCATTCATTCATTACTTCATTCATACATTCATTTGGAAAATACAGTAAACACATCAACAGTAACAACTGTAACAAGTAAATTCATTCATGCATGCATTCATTCATTACCTCATTCATTCATTCATTACTTCAATACTTCATTTGTTCATTACTTCATTGATTGATTGATTGATTCATTCATTCATTACTTCATTCATACATTCATTTGGAAAATACAGTAAACACATCAACAGTAACAACTGTAACAAGTAACGTCATTCATTCATTTCTTAATTAATTACTTCAGTACTTCATTCATTCATTGCATAATTCATTACTTTAGTACTTCATTTATTGATTGATTGATTCATTCATTCATTCATTCATTACTTCAGTACTACATTCATTCATTCATTCATTCATTCAGAAAAGACAGTAAACACATCAGCAGTAACAGCTGTAACAAGTAACGTCATTCATTCATTCATTCATTACTTCAGTACTACATTCATTCATTCATTCATTCAGAAAAGACAGTAAACACATCAGCAGTAACAGCTGTAACAAGTAACTTCATTCATTCATTACTTCAGTACTTCATTTATTCATTACTTCATTCTTTCATTACTTCATTACTTCATTACTTCGTTACTTCATTCATTCATTACTTCATTCCTTCATTACTTCATTACTTCATTCATTCATTACTTCAGTACTTCATTTATTCATTACTTCTTTACTTCATTTATTCATTACTTCATTCATTCTTTCATTACTTCATTCATTACTTCAGTACTTCATTTATTCATTACTTCATTACTTCATTCATTCTTTCATTACTTCATTCATTACTTCAGTACTTCATTTATTCATTACTTCATTACTTCTTTCATTTATTACTTCATTCATTTATTACTTCAGTGCTTCATTCATTACTTCATTCATTCATTCATTACCTAATTTATTCATTACTTCATTACTTCGTTTATTCATTACTTCAGTACTTCATTCATTCATTACTTCATTACTTTATTCATTCATTACTCCATTACTTCCTTTATTCATTACTTCATTACTTCATTCATTCATTCTTTATTAATTCATTACTTCAGTACTTCATTCATTCATTACTTCATTCATTCATTCATTACCTAATTTATTCATTATTTCATTACTTCGTTTATTCATTACTTCATTACTTCATTCATTCATTACTTTATTACTTTATTCATTCATTACTCCATTACTTCCTTTATTCATTACTTCATTACTTCATTCATTCATTCTTTATTAATTCATTACTTCAGTACTTCATTCATTCATTCATTACTTCAGTACTTCATTCATTCATTACTTCATTAATTCATTACTTCAGTACTTCATTTATTCATTACTTCATTACTTCATTCATTCATTCATTACTTCATTAATTTCATTACTTTAGTATTTCATTTATTCAGTACTTCATTGATGCATTCATTACTTCATTTCTTCAGTACTTAATTTATTCATTACTTCATTCATTCATTCATCCGGAAAAGACAGTAAACACATCAACAGTAACAACTGAGACTTTTTGTCTATTTTAATGTTATTTAAAAACCATTAAACACGCCAACAGTGATATTTATTTATTGCCTGATAATACCTTTTTTAAATCTGTTTGAATTCTATGAAAAACATTAGAAACATCAACTGTCTCATTTATGTATGTATTTATTTATTGTACCCGTATAAAGCATTTTATGTACAGGCTTCAAGTCAAGTGTTGCCATATGATCACTTCTTTAATGATTTGTTATCTAGTTGATGCTATGAATATTTTACCAACTAAATTCCCCTTTTTTAAAGCACAGAACTGTTGTACTCCGAAGACAGGTGACTGGAGGTCTCGGTCTGAGTATCAAGGTAAGTCTTTTGCTTCTTTAATGTTGTTCATTCACTTTAAAGAGCTTAATTAAACATGCTCAGGTACTGCACTCATATCTCCACAGGCCAGATCATCATTGCACAATATCAGTCTTTTAGAGATCTAAGAGGAACCTGATATAAGGACATATCAACTCTCATTAGTTTTTACTCACAATAATCTTTGATGAGGCAATAGATTTGTATTTTTGAACAGTGTTGGTATTAGAAGGATGTGAGATGTAGAAGTGAATTTCCTTGACGGCTCTTCATGCATTTCAGGGGGGAGCAGAACATAAAGTGCCTGTGGTCATCTCGAAGATTTTCAAAGATCAAGTAGGTAAGATGACAAGAGTTCCTCCCTTCCGCTGTAAAGCAGCTGTAGTCAGAGCGCTAGCGATAACCCGTAATGTTTGTGCACTGTAAAAAGGATTTTTTTGAGAAGGGTATGTTTTACAAGGGCAGAAAATACTCTTTTAATTCAGTGTGCTATTTCTTTGTAATTGTTTCTTAGTGCAAATAATTTCTACACGGCAAAAAAATATTTTCTTACTCAGGATTTTTGTCTCGGCTTCCAATAACAACATGAAAATATTCTTAAATCAAGATACATTTACTTAAGAAGCAATATGACAGAATTGTTTTCCTTGTTTATAACATTATCCGTATAAAACCGTCATTTACAGACAAAGCATTATGAAATTGTTCATACTTACAGTTTAACCGAAGTAGTTGCTTTCAGATTCAATACAGTTGCTGCTTCATCGACAAAGGTTTCTTTGCGAACTCTCCATCCATTACATTGTGCCTCGGTTACAAAACAAAATGCTCCGAATAAACAAATAATCCTAAAACGTGATCTGGGACGGCATTAAAATTAACCATCCACTTGTTTCTGACTTGGGATCCTGTACAGAGACAAACCAGCTGTTTATCGACTGACTCCAGTAAACTCTATCAGTGTAGACAGCATCCGTGATTATAATGGGTTCTGTTTGCTTTCGCTTTTTTCACGTGATTGAAGCGCCAGTGGGCGGAGCCTATGATGCGACGACGTTTGGCTATTCGTCGACGTCTCGCTCTGGAGGCGGTCTTATGCAAATGTTTTTGCCCGTTTGACATCACAAACGCCACCGACATCAAAACAAGCCATTTTGGAGCTTGATTAAATAAATGTTTTTATGTAATGAGGAGGATGTTTTAAAGAGGACCTCTTTCACAAGATGTAATATAAGTCTCTAGTGTCTCCAGAATGTGTCTGTGAAGTTTCAGCACAGATCATTTATTATCGCTTGTCAAATTTGCCCCTATTCGGGTGTGAACAAAAACACACCGTTTTTGTGTGTGTCACTTTAAATGCAAATGAGCTGCTGCTCCCGGCCCCCTTTCCAGCTTTAACAGATCACGCTTCGACAACATCGCCCTGAGGGCGGGGTTTATGTAAATTTGATGGTTAGTGATGTCACTATGTAGTCCCTACCAGCCGTTTAAAAAGAGATTTCTGTAAAAGAAAATATCTCCTAAAGTTAAATAAGTGAAATCATAATCAAGGACCCTTTTGAGCAACAGGATGTTTAAATGGTATAAACCCTCATTTATCAAAAGATTAATTCGATGTATCGTGTCATGGCGCTCATAAAGTTAAATTTGCCTCTCCATTAAGTGTATCTTGCTTTTAAGAATGCACTGGAAAACAAGACCAAAATACTATAAGTTTTGGCATAATTTGCAGGGTTTTGCCCATTCATTCACAGTGTGTAAAATCTTGCAGAGTACTTTTTTTTTTTCTTGTTTTTCATTTAAAATAAATGACCCGCACAGCCTAAATGTAGTCCGTTTGATACCCGTATAATTAGCGCTTGCTCACATTATAGTTTATTCATCTCAAGTATCTGACAGCAGCTGCTAACGTGTGATTAGAATCTGATCCTACTGTATTTGAGAACAATATAGCTTTGTTTCGTGCCGTACAGTTCAAATGTATTTTTAATCGTGGCTAATTACTCCACAAGCCTTTATGCCAAGTGCGTTTGCAGTTTTATTGGTTTTTATTAGCTTCCCGCTGTCCTGAAATGCTTAGTGCAGAAATATATCCACCCTTAAAGCTGCTTGATATCAGAAAGCTTATGAAGTTTCATCATATTTGTCAGAACGCCTTGAACTAAAAGCGTTTCACGTCTTTGCTAAAGCCAATGCTGGATTGAAAGGCTCATCAAACTCAAATCCTGATTGCCATGTCATCGCATAAGCACTATTAAATGAGTAATTATATCCCAATCTTTCCATTAACCTCTGACTGGACCGTCCGGGACCGCAGCCGATCAGACGGGGATGCTGTTTATCGGTGACGCCGTGTTGCAGGTTAGTGTTGTGGGCTTTTGTACGCTCTGGTTCTTTACGCTGCTCTCGGGGTCAAGGGTGCGTGTTAGAGCACCGTCCCTCTGCATTTTAATGACGCTTCCCTCTGATTCATTTTCTCCAGCTTGACTGGAGGTTTAACCTTTATCTCTTTGTATGAATCACTGGAACAGCAAAGAGAGAGAGAGAGAGAGAGCAAGAAATACAATAATAGTTCCTGTGGGGCAACTAAAACGAATGGTTTTATTTCATTCGAATGTTACAAGACTCTCTGGGGCTCTTTACATATATAGGCCATATTCAAGTTTAATACTACTATATATATGTATATAATACACCCGCATATATAATATTTATTTATTCTGATCAGGCATAACATTATGACCACCCTCCTAATATTGTGTCCCACTTTTGCTGTGACCCGTGGAGGCGTGTTCTCCTCTATACCCTGAAGGTGTTCTGTGGGATCTGGACCAAGATGTGAGCAGCTGTAAGCTGTGAGGTGGATCCTCCATGGATCGGACTTGTTTGTTCAGCTCATCCCACAGATGCTCGATTGGATTGAGATCTGGGGAATTTGGAGGTCGAGTCAACACCTCAAACTCAATGTTGTGCTCCTCAAACCATTCCTGAACCATTTTTGATTTGTGTCAGGACGCATTATCCTGCTGGAAGAGCCACAGACACCAGGGAATACCGTGAAAGAGTGTACAGGGTCTGAATCAATGCTTGTAGGTGGTTCGTGTCGAAGTAACGTCCACATGGACGGCAGAACCCAAGGATTCCTGATGATTCATCAGACCAGGCCATCTTCTTCCACGGTCCAGTTCTGATGTTCACGTCCCACTGTTGGCTCTTTCGGAGGTGGACGGGGGTCATCATGGACACCTGACTGGTCTCGTCTCTGTGTGTCCTGACACCTTTCTATCAGAACCAGCAGTGACTTCTGGAGCTCGTCTGTTGGATCAGACCACACGGGTCAGCCGTCAATGAGCCCGTGACCCTGTCTCCGGTTCTCCTCTGTTCCTTCCTCTGACCTCTTTTGATAGATCCTGACCACTGCAGACCGGGAACATCCCACAAGAGCTGCAGTTTTGGAGATGCTCTGATCCAACTCCCTCAAATCCTTACGCTTGTCCATTTTTCCTGCTTCCAACATCAACTTTGAGGACAAAATGCTGCCTAATATGTACAGGTGCCGTGATGAAGATCATCAGTGTCATAATGTTATGCCTGATCAGTGTATATAGATTACCATATAAAAATTTGGGGTCAGTAAGAATGATTTTTGAAGGATGTGACATGTGACATTGAAGACTGGAGTAATGATGCTGAAATGTTCACATAGAAATCAGTTATTTTAAATTGTAATCATATGTCACTGTTTTTACTGTATTTGTGAGCCTGAATCTTTGAAAAACCTTAAAAAATCTGACCCCAAACTTTTGAATGGTAGTGTATTGTATGTAAAATTACAACACGCTATTATGCAAAATAAAATGTCTGGTCGCAAAAAGAAAACTCGGAATTAAATGTGGTTATTTGTCATTAAAATAAAGTCAGAATGCAAAAAAAAGTCATTCTTTCTGATTTTGGGGTGAGCTTTAATTTAGCGTCTAAATGATTTCCGCTCAAACTTTCTCTTCTCTATGCAGGTCAATGGCATTAACGTGGAGAAGTGTACACACGAGGAAGTCGTGAGTATTCAATCGGCTCTTTCATCTGTGGTCTTGAAATGCCACTGACGCAGAATTAATCAAAAGTGCATTAGATGCCACTGAAACCTTTTATATCAGTGTTGAATGTTTGGATTCTCCCTGTAAGGTCTCAGCTATAACTAATCGATAGTGAGTAGATTCATCACAGCTCAGCCTCGAGGGAGGATGAGCAGAAACACTCACTCACACTGGCAGCTTTCCTCTCTCTCTCTCTCTCTGGATCCTGACAGTCGTTCGTTGCATTTCCATTGGGAAGATGAAGGACGCGATTAGTGATTTCACTGAACAACCACAGACTAACTAAGACAGGCTGGCACGACATCAGCTTCTGTCCGAGAGAAGCTGACAGAAATCATCCCGTAGGACAGAAAAATCACACTTGAAAACTGTCTCAGTTCTCAATGGAGGCTCTTGCTCGGATGTTTCTCCTGAGAAAAAACTTTCTTCAAAGTTCATGTTTGGTTCATTTGAGCATTTCAAGAGACAAACAAAAGCAATCCATCAAAGAGCCAACGATATTTGTTATATACAATGTTATTGGTAATATTTTGTAATAGGTTAAAAGCAAGCCAAGTTGGACAGCGATTGGGTTAAATGCTCACCCAACATGCTGGGCAGTTTCATTTAACCCAACTTTTGTTTAAAAATTACTGTATGTTTGGCTTAAAATGAACCCAAAATAGGTTGGAAATTAAAAATCAGACCCATAATTACTAGAGGCAACAATAATAATCAAAAGGTGAACATTTATTAATAAGCAATGTTTATTGTTTAATTATTAAACGTGCTAATAAATGTTAATGTACTAAACATATTCGTTAGGAAAAACGTGACTGCTTTCTTAAAGCAATCTCCCAAATGTGATTAAGTCAGATGGACCAGTTGCATAAACAAAGCTACTATTTTAAAGGATTAGTTTCACTTTCAAAAGAAAACGACCCCAAGCCATCTTAGGTGTATATGACTTTCTTCTTGAGATATATTAATAAATATCCTGACTCATCCAAGCTTTATAATGGCAGTGAAGAGAAGCTGAAGAAAGTGTCTCCATCCATCATAATCGTTCTCCACACGGTTTCGGGTAGTCCTGTTGTTCTTCTGATTTTAGATGTTAGTGCTGCTTTCGATACGGTCGATCATGATATCTTCACTGATCGTCTTAGGGACCGAGTTGGTATCCAGGGTCTAGCCTTGGACTAGTTTTTTGAAGTGTAGAACCAGTTCAGTCAGTTTGGGAAACTGCTCTTCTTCTGTTGTGCCACTAACGCGCGGGGTTCCTCAGGGCTCGATTTTGGGACCTATTTTATTTTCCCTTTATTTGCTTTCTGGAGCAAGTATTTTTGATAAGCACGGTATAAATTATCATCTGTATGCTGATGATTCTCAAATTGACTTCCATTTTGTCCAACAAAGCAGTCAGGGGAGTTAGTAGATTGAAAAATTGTGTATATTCGCATCTTTCCGCGCTTGAAACAACATTCCTTCTGATGTTCATTCATGTTTATTTGATGCTATAAATGAACTAGTATGAAGAGATGATCGCTTCACGAGGAGCTACAGCGATCTGTCACCCCTTTTTTTTAAATACGAAACTGTTGTCAGTGTCCTCTTTCCTCCGCAATGTATTTTCCACTGCGTGAGAACATGATGTGTGGCGTGAGAGCGGACATGGCAACAGTAACTAAGGGGGGCGGGGCTTTGTGAGCGGTCAATTGAATGAGGACAGAAAGGATGTGGTATGGATTCTAATGACAATGGGGGGAAAAAAACGTTCCTTTATTTTTTACTCCGAGCTTAAATTTGATCGCCAAATAAATTCTGTCGTTGAAAATCTCAGATCTGTAGCCAGGTTGAAATCTGTCCTCTCTTTGAATGATTTGGAGAAGGTTGTTAATGTCTTTGTGTCTTCCCGTTTGGATTACTGTAACACGTTGTTCCAGGCCTCCCTCTCTTTTGAACCAGCTGTTAGGCTTTAAACTGGTACCAAAAAAAGAGACCATATTACTCCTGTATTGATTTCATTACTTCGGTTACTGATTCGCCACAGAATCCAGTATTAAGTGTTGTTATATGTTTTCGAAGCTCTTCATGGCTCGGCAGCAGAGTATATTTCTGATTTAATTAGTTTACATCAATCTTTGAGATCTCTTTGCGCTCATGATCTGTCCTTAAAACCATCTCCAACTCTAGGGTCATTTCAGAGGGTGTTAAAAACATATTTATTTTCATTAGCTTTTAATAATGTGTAAACTGTATGTACTTTTTTTTATTTTCGTGCATGGCATTTTGGTACCCACTGTAGTTTTTGAAAGTGAAATAAAGTTGAGGGGTTGTGATGTGTAAGAAAAAGATCCATATTTACCAAGTTATAAAGTTAAATATCTAGTATTCAGTAAAATACGGTTTGCTAGCTAGGGATTGTACTTCATAATTTGTTATAAAGGATGGATGGAGGGATATTATTACACCTAGGATGGCTTGAGGGAGAGTAATTTTATTTTAAAGCGAACTAATCTTTTAAGACTGTGACTTAAAGGCACAGTTCACCCAAAAATGAAACTTCTGTCATCATTTCTTCACCCTCAAGTCGTTCCAAACCTGTATGAGTTTCTTTCTTCTGCCGAACACAAAAGAAGCTATTTTGACGAATGTTGACTTCCATAGCATTTTTTTTTCCTACTATGGAAATCAATGGGTGGCGTCAGTGAAACAGCTTAACTTTACTTTACATTTACCTCAGGACAGTCAAACATTATCCATAAAATTGAGAGTTACAGTATTGATATAAAAAACTCTAGAAAGGAGCATGTTCATATATGCGCTTACTTTTTATTTTTTAATGTATATCATGAAATCAAGTCGCCACATGAACGGGACCAGCAATCTGAAGAAAGTGTCTCCGTCCATCATAATCGTTCTCCACACGGTTTCGGGTAGTCCTGTTGTTCTTCTGTTGTTAGATGTTAGTGCTGCTTTCGATACGGTCGATCATGATATCTTCACTGATCGTCTTAGGGACCGAGTCGGTATCTCGGGTCTAGCCTTGGACTAGTTTTTTGAAGTGTAGAACCAGTTCAGTCAGTTTGGGAAACTGCTCTTCTTCTGTTGTGCCACTAACGCGTGGGGTTCCTCAGGGCTCGATTTTGGGACCTATTTTATTTTCCCTTTATTTGCTTTCTGGAGCAAGTATTTTTGATAAGCATGGTATAAACTATCATCTGTATGCTGATGATTCTCAAATGGTCGGGGGGCAATCTTCGACCCTTTGACCCTTCGAACGCAGAGTTTGATTGACAGGTGATCTGACCAATCATAACCCCGAATCTGCCATTTTGTCCGACAAAACAGTAAGTAGATTGACGTCGGTGAACTTGAATCACGTCTTGACACAACATTCCTTCTGATGTTCATTCAAGTTTATTTGATGCTATAAATGAACTCGTATGAAGAGAGGATCGCTTCACGACACATTAAAGACACACTAGACGCTATTTACTGTTTAAACTTCTTTATAAAATTGCAATATGTCAGTATCATCTTTCCTCCGCAAAGTATTTTTCACAGTGTGAGAACATGATGTGTGGCATGAGAGCGCATGGCTTGTCGGACATTTTTATTTTTTAATGAATATCATGTATATCAACAAATTGAAACATTAAAAATAGATACAAAAACGTCCTCATGTGTAATCGAAACTGTTAATATACAGCTCAGTTTGTTCATTCATTAATTACTTCATAATTCATCATAATTACTTGATTCTTAAACTAAATTAATGGTTCATGGTAATCATAACTAATTATGCACACTGTATAAGGCTGTCAGTGTGAACAGGGCTTTAGATGGAAGGATCTTGGATCGCACAAACACGCACGAGGTTTCTTGGCGAGGACGTGGATTTCTTTAGCCTCCGCTCTCTGTGGAAATGTTGCACAAGTGTGTCATGTTTCCTTCGGAGAGAAACGCTCAGATTCTAGCTGTGGTTATGATCAAACGAAGTCTAAAAGTCGACATGGAATTAAAATTCCTTCAAAAGTCTGTCACAATCCAGATCTGACTTCTGCTATGAAACATACTTTACACCTTTCATTTCTGATGGAGAAGAATAATTTCACCCTCGTCAGGTTGTCAACATTGACTTTAAGTTCTCGGCATATACTGAAGATATCGATCCATTTTCAAAACATTTAGTGTCTTAAAAAGGGATAAGATGTTATTTAGAAGCAAGTCATTTTAAAATAATAATAAAAAAATAAAAAACATGTATGTCATGTGACCTTTAACTGACATCAGAGAATGCAAATGTGTTGTTAAATTATTGAAATATTAACTTAAATTTCAGGGGGACTTTATGAAAAGACACTAAAAATTCTTTTTTTGAGGATTAAATGATGTTTTACAAGAAAATACTATTTCAGTTTTTCTGCTTCAAATTTATTGTAATTATTTGTGAAACTTACTAGCAAACTGAAATGAAACTTATAAGCAAATGTGTTAAATTATTAAAAAATTAACTTAATATCTCAGGAAAATTCAAGAAAAAACAATGTAAAATATCTTGTTTTTGAAGATTATTCGAGTGTGTTTTACAATAAAATACTCTTCTAGAAAATTTCTTTGTAATTTTGAAATTTACTAGCAATTTATAAATGGAAATATTTCAACGTGTGCAAATGTGACTTATATTTTAGGGGGGGGACTTCAAGAAAAAGATTTAATGAGTATGTTTCACAAGAAAATACTATTTCAGTTTTTCTGCTTCAAAATTTATTGTAATTATTTGTGAAATTTCCTAGAAATTTGAAATGAAAATTATTATAGCAAGCAAATATGTTCAATTATTAAAATATTAACTTAATAGCTCAGGGAAATTCAAGAAAAAACACAGTAAAATATCTTCTTTTTTTAAGATTATTCGAGTGTGTTTTAAAAAGAAAATACTCTTCTAGAAAATTTCTTTGTAATTTTGAAATTTACTAGCAATTTATAAATGGAAATATTTCAACATGTGCAAATGTGTTGTTAAATTATTGAAATATTAACTTAAATTTCAGGGGGACTTTATGAAAAGACACTAAAAATTCTTTTTTTGAGGATTAAATGATGTTTTACAAGAAAATACTATTTCAGTTTTTCTGCTTCAAATTTATTGTAATTATTTGTGAAACTTACTAGCAAACTGAAATGAAACTTATAAGCAAATGTGTTAAATTATTAAAATATTAACTTAATATCTCAGGAAAATTCAAGAAAAAACTATGTAAAATATCTGTTTTTGAAGATTATTCGAGTGTGTTTTACAATAAAATACTCTTCTAGAAAATTTCTTTGTAATTTTGAAATTTACTAGCAATTTATAAATGGAAATATTTCAACGTGCAAATGTGTTGTTAAATTATTGAAATATTAACTTCAAGAAAATACACTAAAAGTTATTTTTTGAACATTTAATGAGTATGTTTCACAAGAAAATTTCAGTTTTTCTGCTTCAAAATTTATTGTAATTATTCCTATAAATTTGAAATGAAAATTATTATAGCAAGCAAATGTGTTCAATTATTAAAATATTAACTTAATATCTCAGGGAAATTCAAGAAAAAACACAGTAAAATGATTTTTTTTTTAACATTAAATAAGTATGTTTTACAAGAAAATACTATTTCAGTTTCACAATTTCTGTGTAATTACATGGAAATTATTTCAAAATGCAAATATGTTGTAAAATTATTGAATTATGCGCTTAAAATAGGGAAAAATAAAATATTTTTGTAAGATTAAATGAGTATGTTTTACATGGAAAAAATACTGTTTTTCTCCTTCAAAGCTTCTTTAAGTACTTCAATGAAATTTAGCAACAATATAAATGACATTGTTTCAGTCAGTGTATTTTAGGTCAAAGAGGTTCTGACTGTGTTAGATGCTGAAACCTGCCGCAGTTAGTCAGTCCGAACCTCTCCAGCCCAGAGTTCGTACTGACCTCTCTGACGCTGAGGCTCCTCAAGTCAATTAGTCGTGAAACGGTCATTCAAATGCAGTTCCTCCTCAGTGTCAGAAGATGTTTCATCTCTTCTTCCCTGCAGGTTCATCTTTTGCGAACGGCGGGGGATGAAGTCACCATCACTGTACGTTACCTCAGGGAAGCGCCGGCCTTCTTAAAACTCCCATTAGGTAGGTCTGGCCCGAACATCTGCACATCTCTGTGACTGAAGTGAGCTTCTGTCCCGTCTAGATCGGCAGAATCTCCCACGCAAAATCCAAATCATTCATTTCAGTTAACATTGATATCGCTCAGCTTGTTGTAATGCATTCTGGGATTGTCTTCCCTGCAAACAATACATGTGATGCTGTCTTTAGATAATTAAGTATTAATTGTAAATGTTACTTATGCAATTTAGTTTATATTTGTCCATTGTTGATGAGGAATTAGCCACTAATGTAATGTAACGTTACTGGTTTGTGTGACCAAACAATATTTCCCATCATTCTCTGTAGCAGAAATGAAAATGATTTCCAGTGTCATTTTAGTTTTATTTATACACTATAATATACTTTTTATTAATATTTTGAATTAGAGTTTATTTTTTATATTTTTTAGGTTTCAATTTGTAAGTTTTAGTAATATTGTGCTTTGGTCATTTTTGCTTTTTTTGGTCTTTTAAAAAATATTTCTATATATCTAAATTACTATTATAGTAATTTTAGAACTTTTTTTTCAATTGATTGCCAAGGCAATATTTCTCATGTAAGATTTTAAGTTATTTATCTATTTTAAAGATTTTAATTGTTAGATTTTGTTCAATATATTAATATTTATACATTTCTCTGTTTTTTTTACTTTATTTAACTTTATTATTATTATTATTTTATTTCATTTTCAGATTTTAATGGTTAAAATATTTTAAAAATTGTTCAAAATATTTTATTTTTATGTTTTCTCATCTAATTTTTATATACTTGTATTTTATTTTATTTCAGCTTTATTTTAGTTATCATTTTTAAAAGATTTGGCTCAACACCGTTTTAAAATTGTTAAAAATATAAAATTATTAAAAATATAAAACTGTTAAAAATATATATTTTTAATGTTAAAAAGATTAAAGTCTTTCATATTCATTCATTTATATTTTATATAAAAAAATAGTTTTTTTATTTCAGCTTCATTTCAATTATCAATGGAATTTTTATATATATTAATAAAGTATGTTATATAGTATTATAATAGTATATTATAATATGTATATATATATATATATATATATATATATATATTATTTTTTTTTTTTTTTTTTTTTTTTTTTTTTTTTTTCAGTTATCAATTTCTTTGAAAGAAGAAGAAGATTTAATGGTTTTTGTTACCAATAGCAGCACTGTCAGTTCCACACCTAATGCACACCTTTTTGCTCTCAAACTTTTGTTATACCAGCGCTGAAAAACATCCTGTGCTTGTCGTGAAGTGAAAAAGAGAAGTAATCTAAATTTGTCCAAGGCATCTCATTTTTTCAGACTAAAATGACTTGAATGCACATCACATTGCAGCTAGTGAGCATGATCTGAAGGCAGCGTCGGCTCTGCGGGACAGTGGATCTCTCGGGACTGAGCGGAGCAGCTGTGCGACTGTATCTGTGCTGCGTTCCACTGAAAGACGACTTTCAGAGCGGCGTGTCGCAGATGCCCCTGCATGAAATGCACTTTTAGTGCTCTGCATTTCCAGTGATGGCCGTGTCAGAATTCCTGCGTCTCGTGTATTTCACACTCACCTTACCCATAATCTCCCGTGACTTTGGTGTCTATGGCATCGTGACAACCTAGAAAGCGGCTTGCCGAGCTAATACACGTCATATCGCTCGGCTTTAGAAGCGCAGCGCCTCCAGAGTAGATTTGCACACAATATGAGCTCTGCTTTTTATAGAATATATACTAATCTGCCATATTTCCTCAGGTTCACCCGGACCGTCCAGCGATCAGAGTAGCAGAGCGTCCTCACCGCTTTTCGACAGTGGTTTGCATTTAAATGGGAACTCGAGCAACACGGTAAGTCACCTTTTGTATCGTTGCGAGCATCACTTCTGTTAAGGAGCTTATTCGTAAGCCTCGAAAGTGAGACGGATGACAGAATCGGGCTGAAAATGCCTCTCTCTCAGATATTAGGGAGGAACTGACTCCCTGCACTCGAGCATCACTATTATTTTTTGTTCATAATTAGGTTTAGTGATTTGAACAAATCCCTACACTGCAAAGAAAATGATTTCTTACTCCGTATTTATAATCGAAATAACAAGATATTGAGTCTTGTTTTCTGAAACATGTATCAAAATGAAGTTTGTATGCTTAAAACAAGAACAAATATATATGGAAGCTTGTTTCCAGCACTAAATAAAACCAGTAAAAAAGGTAAAAAAAAAGGGAATTGCCACTTTTTACTCACTTTTGCAAGTTTATATCATGCATTTCTGACTTTATTTCACACAATTCTGATTTTATTTCTCGCAATTCTGACTTTATTTCACACAATTCTGATTTTATTTCTCGCAATTCTGACTTTATTTCACACAATTCTGATTTTATTTCTCGCAATTCTGAATTTATTTCTTGCAATTCTTACTTTATAACTCACAATTTTTCTTTTGCAAGATATAAACTCAGAACTGTGAGAAATAAAGTCAGAATTGCGAGAAATAAAGTCAGAATTGTGAGAAATAAAGTCAGAATTGCGAGAAATAAAGTCAGAATTGCGAGAAATAAAGTCAGAATTGTGAGAAATAAAGTCAGAATTGCGAGAAATAAAGTCAGAATTGCGAGAAATACAGTCAGAATTGCGAGAAATAAAGTCAGAATTGCGAGAAATAAAGTCAGAATTGTGAGAAATAAAGTCAGAATTGTGAGAAATAAAGTCAGAATTGCGTGAAATAAAGTCAGAATTGCGAGAAATAAAGTCAGAATTGTGAGATATAAAGTCAGAATTGCGAGAAATAAAGTCAGAATTGTGAGAAATAAAGTCAGAATTTGAGTTATAAAGTCAGAATTGTGAGATATAAAGTCAGAATTGCGAGAAATAAAGTCAGAATTGCGAGAAATAAAGTCAGAATTGTGAGATATAAAGTCAGAATTGCGAGAAATAAAGTCAGAATTGCGAGAAATAAAGTCAGAATTGCGTGAAATAAAGTCAGAATTGCGAGAAATAAAGTCGGAATTGTGAGATATAAAGTCAGAATTGCGAGAAATAAAGTCAGAATTGTGAGAAATAAAGTCAGAATTGTGAGAAATAAAGTCAGAATTTGAGTTATAAAGTCAGAATTGCGAGATATAAAGTCAGAATTGCGAGAAATAAAGTCAGAATTGCGAGAAATAAAGTCAGAATTGCGAGATATAAAGTCAGAATTGCGAGAAATAAAGTCAGAATTGCGAGAAATAAAGTCAGAATTGCGAGAAATAAAGTCAGAATTGCGAGAAATAAAGTCAGAATTGTGAGATATAAAGTCAGAATTGCGAGAAATAAAGTCAGAATTGCGAGAAATAAAGTCAGAATTGCGAGAAATAAAGTCAGAATTGCGAGAAATAAAGTCAGAATTGTGAGAAATAAAGTCCGAATTGTGAGAAATAAAGTCAGAATTGTGAGAAATAAAGTCAGAATTGTGAGAAATAAAGTCAGAATTGTTAGAAATAAAGTCAGAATTGTGAGAAATAAAGTCTGAATTGTAAGAAATAAAGTCAGAATTGTAAGAAATAAAGTCAGAATTGTGAGAAATAAAGTCAGAATTGCGAGAAATAAAGTCACAATTGCGAGTAATAAAGTCAGAATTGCGAGAAATAAAGTCAGAATTGTGAGATATAAAGTCAGAATTGCGAGAAATAAAGTCAGAATTGCGAGAAATAAAGTCAGAATTGTGAGAAATAAAGTCAGAATTGCGAGAAATAAAGTCAGAATTGTGAGAAATAAAGTCAGAATTGCGAGAAATAAAGTCAGAATTGCGAGAAATAAAGTCAGAATTGCGAGAAATAAAGTCAGAATTGCGAGAAATAAAGTCAGAATTGTAAGAAATAAAGTCAGAATTGTGAGAAATAAAGTCAGAATTGCGAGAAATAAAGTCAGAATTGCGAGAAATAAAGTCAGAATTGCGAGAAATAAAGTCAGAATTGCGAGAAATAAAGTCAGAATTGCGAGAAATAAAGTCAGAATTGCGAGAAATAAAGTCAGAATTGCGAGAAATAAAGTCAGAATTGCGAGAAATAAAGTCAGAATCATGAGATATAAAGTCAGAATCGTGAGATATAAAGTCAGAATTGTGAGAAATAAAGTCAGAATTGCGAGAAAAAGTCAGAATTGCGAGAAATAAAGTCAGAATTGCGAGAAATAAAGTCAGAATTGCGAGAAATAACGTCAGAATTGCGAGGAATAAAGTCAGAATTGCGAGAAATAAAGTCAGAATTGCGAGAAATAACGTCAGAATTGCGAGGAATAAAGTCAGAATTGCGAGAAATATTCTGAATATTCTGTTTAGTTCCTGTCTCTATGAAGCCCCTCCTTCTGAAAAGCACACTGGGCTCTGATTGGTCAGTTGGAACAGTGTGTTGTGATTGATCAAACTCTTTCAAGGGTGTTCATAAAATAACTTTTAGACTTGAAGATATAGGACTCTTTTAACTGGTTAGTTCCCATCCAAAACACTTTTGGCCTAAAAAGAATTCTCTTCTGAGCCGACAGCCTATATAGAGGTCATTCATTTCATTCTGACCTTCAAAGATCATTGCCAAGGCTCCTCGCTGCCAGTTAATACAGTGCGGCAGCCGCTCGACCTGACGGAGTGAGAATATCCTGCCGTCAGACGAAAGAACACGCTGCGTCTCGTTAAGTCACCGGTCACTTTATTCAAACCAGAGAGCAAAGGTAAGGCAGACGTCTCACTCGATCTGCTCAAGGACTACATGAACTCCCAGAGATTTACACGCCTCACATTAATGTGACACTAAGACTCGGGGGAGATTGCGTGTCAGCAGGTGAAGCTTCAGAGAAGCTCTGAGATCTGCATACAGCCTCTGAAAATCCATTCACGCCTCTGCGCAATGTGAGAGAGGGCTGAAAATGTGAAATTCAATCTCTGAGTGCTGACAAATCAAGATTTCGGTGTTGGATGCGACCGAAAGGCAGTCTATAAATAGAACAGAGCTCAGAAACGTTGATGATTATAGTTGCCATGATGATGTAGAGCAGAGGTTGTCGACTCTGGCCCTTCAGGTCAACTTTCACGCAGAGTTTAACGCCAAACCGTATCAATTAAGCTAATCAAGTGTTTTAGGATTATTAGAAAGTTACAGGCAGGTGTTTGGTCAAGGTTTGAGCTAAACTCTGCAGGGAAGTGGACCTCACAGTCAAGAACCATTGCAACAGTTTGACTATCAGGTTGCTACAGGATGATCTGGGTGTTTGACAGAGTGTTGCTATGGGGTTGCTATAGAATGATCTGGGTGTTTGACAGGGCGTTGCTATGGGGTTGCTATAGAATGATCTGGGTGTTTGACAGGACGTTGCTATGGGGTTGCTATAGAATGATCTGGGTGTTTGACAGGACGTTGCTATGGGGTTGCTACAGAATGATCTGGGTGTTTGACAGGGCGTTGCTATGGGGTTGCTATAGAATGATCTGGGTGTTTGACAGGGCGTTGCTATGGGGTTGCTATAGAATGATCTGGGTGTTTGCCAGGGCGTTGCTATGGGGTTGCTACAGAATGATCTGGGTGTTTGCCAGGGCGTTGCTATGGGGTTGCTATAGAATGATCTGGGTGTTTTACAAGACGTTGCTATGGGGTTGCTACAGAATGATCTGGGTATTTGACAGGGCGTTGCTATGGGGTTGCTATAGAATGATCCTGGTGTTTGCCAGGGTGTTGCTATGGGGTTGTTACTGAGTGATCTGGGTGTTTGCCAGGGCGTTGCTATGGGGTTGCTACAGAATGATCTGGGTGTTTGACAAGACGTTGCTATGGGGTTGCTACAGAATGATCTGGGTGTTTGCCAGGGCGTTGCTATGGAGTTGCTATAGAATGATTTGGGTGTTTGCCAGGGCGTTGCTATGGGGTTGCTATAGAATGATCTGGGTGTTTGCCAGGACGTTGCTATGGGGTTGCTATAGAATGATCTGGGTGTTTGACAGGGCGTTGCTATGGGGTTGCTATAGAATGATCTGGGTGTTTGCCAGGGCGTTGCTATGGGGTTGCTACAGAATGATCTGGGTGTTTGACAAGACGTTGCTATGGGGTTGCTATAGAATGATCTGGGTGTTTGACCACGCGTTGCTATGGGGTTGCTACAGAATGATCTGGGTGTTTGCCAGGGCATTGCTATGGAGTTGCTATAGAATGATCTGGGTGTTTGCCAGGGCGTTGCTATGGGGTTGCTATAGAATGATCTGGGTGTTTGCCAGGGCGTTGCTATGGGGTTGCTATAGAATGATCTGGGTGTTTGCCAGGGCGTTGCTATGGAGTTGCTATAGAATGATTTGGGTGTTTGCCAGGGCGTTGCTATGGGGTTGCTATAGAATGATCTGGGTGTTTGCCAGGACGTTGCTATGGGGTTGCTATAGAATGATCTGGGTGTTTGACAGGGCGTTGCTATGGGGTTGCTATAGAATGATCTGGGTGTTTGCCAGGGCGTTGCTATGGGGTTGCTACAGAATGATCTGGGTGTTTGCCAGGGCGTTGCTATGGGGTTGCTATAGAATGATCTGGGTGTTTTACAAGACGTTGCTATGGGGTTGCTACAGAATGATCTGGGTATTTGACAGGGCGTTGCTATGGGGTTGCTATAGAATGATCCTGGTGTTTGCCAGGGTGTTGCTATGGGGTTGTTACTGAGTAATCTGGGTGTTTGCCAGGGCGTTGCTATGGGGTTGCTACAGAATGATCTGGGTGTTTGACAAGACGTTGCTATGGGGTTGCTATAGAATGATCTGGGTGTTTGACCACGCGTTGCTATGGGGTTGCTACAGAATGATCTGGGTGTTTGCCAGGGCATTGCTATGGAGTTGCTATAGAATGATCTGGGTGTTTGCCAGGGCGTTGCTATGGGGTTGCTATAGAATGATCTGGGTGTTTGCCAGGGCGTTGCTATGGGGTTGCTATAGAATGATCTGGGTGTTTGCCAGGGCGTTGCTATGGGGTTGCTACAGGATTATCTGGGTGTTTGCCAGGGCGTTGCCATGGGGTTGCTACAGAATGATCTGGGTGTTTGACAGGGCGTTGCTATGGGGTTGCTATAGAATGATCTGGGTGTTTTACAAGAGGTTGCTATGGGGTTGCTACAGAATGATCTGGGTGTTTGTCAGGGCGTTGCTATGGGGTTGCTACAGAATGATCTGGGTGTTTGACAGGGCGTTGCTATGGGGTTGCTACAGAATGATCTGGGTGTTTGCCAGGGCGTTGCTATGGAGTTGCTATAGAATGATCTGGGTGCTTGCCAGGGCGTTGCTATGGGGTTGCTATACAATGATCTGGGTGTTTTACAAGACGTTACTATGGGGTTGCTACAGAATGATCTGGGTGTTTGCCAGGGTGTTGGTGTAGGTGTGCTGTAGGGTGTTGTGGGTGTTTCCGAGGGTGTTGATATGAGGTTGTTAGGGTGTTTGCCAGGATGTTGCAATGGGGTTGCTAGGATGTTCAGGATGTTTGCCTAGGCATTGCTATGTGGATGCTGGGGTGTTCTGTGTGGTTTCTTACTGTCTCAAGTGAAAAGTCTCTCTGATATTCCTATGGCTAGGGTTCCTCCTTCAATGTGAAATTAGAGGATGTTTCTTCCATATATTTAACCAGCCTCTGTCCCTACGCATGAGAAATAGTAACAGTGATGTTTGCCTTAACATACACAATAAGTGACACAACAGTCACCGTGGTGTGTTCAGATCCGCTCATTTATCAGTTCTGTGTAAATGAGAGTGCTTTCTAGGAGCAAAAGAGCTTCTTTTAATGAAGTTCTACTATATGCAACCTCTTCCCACAAAAACATGGTTAGAATGTAGGAGGCCTTTTTCCCATGAAATATACTTCATTATTAAACATTGAATGGCAGCCAGTGTATCTAATTACCGTAAACAGATGAATTCTTTTCTTTTATTGAGTCTCTCTCTGTCTTTGCCAGGCATGGAAATGTGCAAAAACACATGCGGCGCTCTCCTGACTGCTGAGTCGACAATATTTGTGCTTTTTTTTCTTGTCTTCTTCAAATTAGTTTTTTTTTTCTAATCCTCTTGTAGTCGTTGAGCTCGTCGCCCGCAGGTGATTATAATTCTCTGAGCTCGTCGTCCCCTCCAGGCTGCTGTGACATTGAGCTGATTGACAGCGTTTCGCTTTCATCGGCCGACGGGCTGCTGCTTTAGCATTTGTTCATTTACATGCCTGCCAATAATTAGTGTAGCAGCTCTTTTTGCCACTAAAGTACCTAAAACAATTGGTAAATATAATTGATACTGAAATATAAAAAAAAAAAAAAAGGCAATACTGGTATCACTAGTAGTTTGTCTGTACAAACTCTACTTAAATGCTTACATTCTCCACATATTTGTGCAGCGAAAAAGATCAAAATACTGTCTTGATTAATGTAATTAATGGTGGATTTGTGTCCAAATATTTGATCTGTGCTTAAAGCCTTGCAGTGCAGCCTAATAGACCTGTCTCTAGTTATTATATGTTTAATATTAATGAACCAAATTTAAAAAGAACAAAGAGAAAAACACTTATTGCCCTGCTGAAAATCAGCGTAAAGAAGCTTTAAAGGGTGCTTGATTATGATTTCACGTTTTTTAACTTTAGTTAATGTGTAATGTTGCTGTTTGATCATAAACAACATCTAAGTTAAGACACTCAAAGTTCAATGCAAAGGGAGATTTTTGTAAAGAATTCTCTGTTTAAGGACTTCCCAGGTTAGTGACTTCACAAACCCCCAAATTTACATAAACCCCGCCCCCGAGAACATGCAACAAAGGGGGCGTGGCCATGTCGGGCTGCTTTAGAGAAGAGGAAGAGTTGTTGTAGTCGAGTGTTGTTGATGCCGTCATTTTAGGCCGGACCGCTTCACAAACGAGGGTCGATTCAAGGAAAAAAAGACGAACGTGACGACACGTGCTAGAGACGAGTTGATCAACTCCACATCAATTTATCCACTAACCGTTCAGAAACGTCTAAAAGTTGGAACTTCTTCCTGAGTCTCTCCATCAGTGTCAACTCCAGTATGAACAATGTAAGAATGAAGGTGAAGATTCTCCAACTTTGCTCTTCTGGAAAGGGGGCCGGGAGCAGCAGCTCATTTGCATTTAAAGCGACACACACAAATGGTGTGTTTTGTTCACACTCAAATAGGGGCAAATTTGACAAGCTTTAATAAATGATCTGTGCTGAAACTTCACAGACACATTCTGGGAACACCAGAGACTTGCATTACTTCAGCCTGTCTGTACAGTTAAGACCAGTAAACCACATTAGACTATTCATTTTTCAGCAAGGTACTCTTGGATTATTAACAATATGACAGCATGAACTATTTGGGCCTGTTTTAATTTGAGAAATGGTGAAATCTGACGGCCGTTGGTGTCTGGAGGAGTGCCAGAGAAAGTGAAATGAAGAGCTGGTGTTCGACTCTGTCAGTCTGATCCATCTTGACATGCCTGCGATATTTCATTCAGTGTCATCTAGGGCAGCACAACATGAAAGTCAAATCAAGTTTAATTATCCAGCCTGAGTCCGAATAAACAGTAGAGTGGAGAATATGACAGGAGAAAGAGCTTCACATGTAATTGGTGATGGCTTGAGAATTCAGCCGCAAGTTAAAGAATCCAGTCCGAGATAAACTAAGCAGCTCATTATGCAAAAAAGCGTCTTGTACAGGGAAAAAAATGTATTTTAATTTTAGTTACTTGTAGTGTTATTTTTCATCCTTTCAGGTTGCAAGTTGCTAGGGTTGGTTACAAACTGTCTGTTGGATACGTGAAAGGGTTTTGAAAACACTTCTTGTTGCATTTTCCTCTCAAGTTTACTTTCTGACTTTAACCTAAAATATGTTACATCTAGAAGCAAGGTCAGAAATGCTTGAAAACAAATCTATACCCCCATCTTAGGCACACTGCAGCTTCTGTGAAGCACCTGTACTGATATGTTTTGCGGAAACATATTATTATTTTGATTCGATACGAGGAGATTTATAAGCTTACCGACCTCACCGACTATTTGCATCCAAGAGATTCACGCATCTCGTGCATAATATTATGTCAACGCTGATATGACTTGTGGGATTTTGCTGTTGAAGTGAGTTGAGTACAAATGTGACGGACATTTTGAAGACTATAAACTGTGGATTTGACGGGCTGAATCTTTGAACAGCGTTTGCAGAATTCAAAGGCTAACTGTAGTGTTTACGGTGACTCATCTGCTTTAGACTTTCATCATCTTTCTGCCAAGTTCACTGCAAAAAAGATTTTCTTACTTAGTAGTTTTGTCTTGTTTTACTGTACAAACATTCTTAAATCAAGATACATTTACTTAACCAGCAAAATGGCAAGTTTTGTTTTATGAAAAATGTATCAGAATGAAATGAGTTTATGCTTAAAACAAAAACAAATATGTGGAGGGAGAAAAATAAGCTTGTAGAATAGAGCGCAGCTGACGGGTTCTGGAAGTAAAAACTCCATGTTCCGAACATCCATTTTCTTCATTAGTAAACTGATTTATAGCAATAACTTATAAACCTGGCTTTTTATTCTTGTTTATATTCTATTCAAAATATCGTGCATTACAGATCGACAGACATAAATTAAGATATTAATGTCACTGTAACCTAGTTTTAGCCAAAAAGTTTGTCCAGATCAAGAAAGTTTGTGATGTTTTAAAGTGCAGTGAACGATGAACAACAATAATCTGTGGCCGTCGACGATCCTTGACCGTTAAGGGGTTAAGCTCTGGGGTTAATCGATTTTCTATGCCGTGAGCCTGCATTGTTTCAACTTATACTTCAAATAATCGTATTCAGCAGAATTCATGGACAAAAACTACATTACCCATGATGCTGTACAGAAAATTGCACCAATCAGAGAGTCGAAACAAGTAAGTATAAAACATCCTTTAGCTCCGCCCACTCCCATGAAGCTCTGCGAATGACATAATCGTGTCAATCTCAAAATTCTTAAGTGTTTGAATATATATGCATAATTTTCAGTAAACTTAAACTATATTGTTTATATATATAATCAACATTTGTAAATGAGTAGTTTTATATTCCTCCATCATGCAGCAATGCTTCATGGGATTGTAGTTCTTTCCCTCACTAAAGCCGTACACAATTTCAAACACTTTTTTGCTTCAAATCAAAGTTTATATTGTTGTGATTCTCCTCGTTGCTGGTGGGTTTGGTTCATGGCTTATAACGCTTTAACAAAGAGTTTTTTTGAAATCCCTATTTGAGAAATAAGGGGCAAAAAAGAAAGAAAATGTATCTTGCTTTAAAGAGGACCTGTCATGCCTCTTTACAAGATGTAATATAAGTCTCTGGTGTCTCCAGAATGTGTCTGTGAAGTTTCAGCCCTCAGATCATTTATTATATCATGTTGTAAATGTCCATTTTTGAGTGCAAGGAAAAACATGCTGTTTCCGTGCATGTCTCTTTAAATGCAGATGAGCCGCTGCTCCCCACCCCCTTTCCAGAAAAGAGCGAAGCCTCTACAGCTCGTGCCTCGGATACTCTGCCAAAAAACTAATAAAATATCTGTTTGGCTTTGATTATCATCTCTATCACGGTCACGCTCACGTGACATTGCAGTTCTTCATCATCATGAAAGGGAATTATTTAAGTCAGCACACAGAAAGCTTTCTCTTACACGCCTTAAACTGTCAAGTTCACATAATTGCAGTCGGTTATGTCTGTGAACATAAAACGTCAAGTAAAGAAATCATGATATATATCATGAGATAAGCATGGCGGACTCACTCAGGGGAGGAGCTAATCGAATAGGGCGGAGTCATGGGCGGGGCTTCTGGGATCTTTTAACTGCTTGTTTTCAGAGACAGTTTATGATTTATGTGTGCATTTTTTTTCAACACGGCGTTCAAACACAGATAAAAGTGAATTTTGCGTAACAGGTCCCCGTTAAGAATGTATAGATATTTGCGCTGGAAAACAAGACAAAAATCAATGTTCTCATGGCGAGAGTGTGAATATGCACGAAAATATCATGTATTTATGTGAGGCAACTATAACCCTCATTCATTTGTAAAATGCTGCAGGACATCGTTGAGCTCCAGTTATTATCTGTCGAGTCCGAGCGCTTTTGAATCGCGGGACACGGTTGTTATGAGGCCGCTGGCATCGTGATCAAAGGGCAGCGGAGGGCGCTGAAAACGAGATGTTTCTGCTCTGCCCTCTCACTCTCTCCCTCTCATTTATTCCATCTAGGCCCCGTCATCGCCCTCCTCACCTTCGGCTAATGAACCAAAGTATGAGAAACGCTGGCTCGATGCCGTCACCCTCCCTCTCTTCATGGCTCGAATCTCTCGACGCAAAGCTGGAACCGACAAATTAAGGTAGGGTAATCCGCCGCGGCGCCGCACGAGCTG
The DNA here is from genome assembly GCA_037194245.1 of Opsariichthys bidens. Classification (NCBI taxonomy): domain Eukaryota; kingdom Metazoa; phylum Chordata; class Actinopteri; order Cypriniformes; family Xenocyprididae; genus Opsariichthys; species Opsariichthys bidens. The sequence goes on along the minus strand of CM074286.1, from coordinate 2,861,856 downwards.
TAAGGTTTGCCACGCGGCCGCTCCGACTGTTGGTTTTTCAAGCATTTTTCATTTAGGTGAGAGGATGTTAAATCCAATATCTATGCAGCGGCATGCCGTGTCTGGAAAGGTCAGCGATGCATCAACCAGCGTGAGGAGCGCAGGTCGAGAAGAAGTGGCTCCGACTTCAGTCGGCTGACATCGAAAGTGGGAATGATAGCGTATCACAGTCAGTCGGGAGAAAAGACATCTATAAATACCCACTTTAAAACTCAAAGGTTGTGATTGCAGCAGGTGGAAAGCAGATTCGTTTCTCATCCTTAATTAGGCAGAATGCATAATCTGAATGTGTATTCGCTTCGGGAGCTTCATTTCTGACAACTTTGATTTTAACCTCATAAAGCCTGCTCTCATGTTTGATTTCTCGATGACCAACACGTTCAAAACGTTGCTGAAAAACCACAAGCCTTCCGATTCATTATTTTTCATCATTTTAGCAGACGCTTTAATCCAAAGCGACTTACAAGGGGACTTTAGTCATGGAATCGAAGGTGGAGAGAGTGCTGTTCATTCACAATCCCCACTTTCAATTCCTGCCAGCGTGGGAATCGAACCTGCAACCTTCAGAATACAAGCCCGACTCCCTCACCACTAGGCCACGATTACCCCATTATGATTCATTTTTCATTATTAGCAGATATAAAAAGAGTTTTGAACATCTTGGGGTAGTCGTGGCCTGGTGCTGAGGGAGTCGGGCTTGTAACCTGAAGGTTGTTGGTTCGATTCCCACCCCGGCAGGAGTTGAAAGTGGGGATTGTGAATAAACAGCACTCTCTCCATGACTAAAAAGTTACCTAACCCCTAATTGCCTCACTTGTAAGTCGCTTTGGATAAAAGCGTCTGCTAAATGATTAAAATGTATAAAGTGATGACTGATATTTACATGCATTTTATGCAAGTATTGTTATAAAGATCGCAGTGATTTGATATTTTTGCTCTGAGTAAAACTGAGTTTTTTTCCTCCATATTCTCACTATTAACTCTAAAGATACTGGGTTAAAAACAACCCAAGTTGGGTTGAAAATGGACAAATTCAGCGATTGGGTTGTTTTAACTCAGTAGTTGGGTTAAGTTTTATTTAACTCAACTATTGTTTAAAAATGACTTGCTTAAAACGAACCCAAAATATGTTGGATATTAACATTTGTTCATATGTTTAATAAATTAACATATATTAATATGTTTAACGAATATTAATTAAACAATAAACATGTATCAAATGGGTTTTTAACACATGTTCTGCTATCGATTATTACTTTTGCCTCTGATTTTTAATTTCCGGTTATTTTGGGTTCATTTTAAGTCAGTCATGTTGTAATTTGTGAACAATAGTTGGGTTAAATAAACATTTGGTTTGGGTTGTTTTTTAACCCAGCATTTTTTCAGTATGAATCGCACTCTATCTAGCCTGATGTATCAAATATGAGACTCAACAAAGTTAAAACTTATTTTCTCTAAAGTTTCAATAAACTGTTCCATTTCAGAAGATTAGATTTTTCTGACTATCATTTCAAATGTCAGGCTCTCCAGGGTTAAATATATTTTTCTGATATTGACTTGTTTTTCTGTTCGTCAGCTTTACTATGATGTGCAACTTTTGAGTGTGAGTCCTTCATTGATTTCAATGATTTTTGAGCTAGTGCATCATGCATTTTTAAGCTTTTAAGCATCTAAAGGTGTATTATGATGCTTGATCTGACATGGAGTTTCACTTTCATTATTTTCATTTTTATTATCCATATACGGTAAGTTTTGGTTACACTGTATAAGTAACTTTTGAACTACTTGTAAACTAACTCATTAGTATTAGTAGACTGGAGGTTAGGGTTTGGGTTAGTAGAATAAGTTGGCATGTAGTTGTAAAGTTACTTGTAGTCAATTGAATGTCTGTTGAGGAGAATCAGAATGACGTGTTAGAAGATATTAATAGGGCCCTATAAAAATCGTTTTAGTAATTTTCTGGATTCTGTTTTTGTTTTTTGTTTTTTTTTCCTTTTTAAATTTTTTTGACTCCATTTTAATGGTTAAATTAAATTTTAGTAATCAAAAGCATGTGTAATTAATCACAATCATGAAACATACAATTTATTAAAAGTTAAAAAAAAAAAAATAATAAGTTTTATTTTTATTAAATTGTGTTGCGGATTCCATTTTAATAGTTTAATTAAATATTAATAATAAAAAGCATGTCTAATTATTTGAATTCATTAAACACATTTTTTTTAATCATCGTGGGTTTCACAGGAAGGCATAAAACATTCATTAAATTTATCTTTTAAACATGTGGCATTAAACTTTTTTTGTCAAACAAAGTGCTGCACAACAGAGCTTTACAATTAAAACTAAAACATGGAAGAAAAATAATAAAGTTTTAATAATAATTTAATTTATTATTAGTAGTAGTAGTATTCAATTGAGACACAGCTAAATTCTACTGTACATCAGTAATGTATTTCTGTCACAATTTTTTAAAGTCAAATTGAACTTTTATTTTGACAGGTTGTCGTGAAGACCTTTGAGTTTCTGTGCGTATATGATATGTTGATAGTTTTTCTTAGATGAAATGATAAAATGCTCATGAATTGACTCTGGATATGAAGTTCATGCTTTCAGGTCCTCATATAGTGAGGCGGCAGAGGCTGAAAACACTGCGAGCGTCGCGTGCTTCAATGTGTGTGTTGTAAATGAAACCGCGTGTCTGCGCCATTCATTCAAACCGATAAAGAACATGCAGGATTCCTATTTTTCTTTTTGCGGTTTAATATTCGCAGACACTAGTCCATATCGCAATTTGATTGAAGTGTACTGACCTACTTTTTATCTATGCATCAAAACATTGACCGTTTGACCCTTCGCAAAGCCCTGCCCCCTTTAGTTACTGTTGCTATGTCCGCTCTCACGCCACACATCATGTTCTCACGCAGTGAAAAATACATCGCGGAGCAAAGAGGACAATGACAACGTATGAAACAGTTTCATATTTAAAATATTGCAATTTTTTTAAAGTAGTTTAATCGATAAATAGCATCTAGTGTGTCTTTAATGTGTCGTGACAGATCGCTGAAGCAGCATCAAATAAACATGAATGAACATCAGAAGGAATGTTGTTTCAAGACGTGATTCAAGTTCACCAACGTTAATCCACTAACCGTTCTGTCGGATAAAGTGGCGGATTCGGGGTTCTGATTGGTCAGATCGCCTGTCAATCAAACTCCCAGCGAAGGGTCAATCCCGTGACATTCTTGGTTATACAGTAAATTTCGTTTTTATGACTGGATTCCGCGATCCAGTCCATGTTTTCTGCATCACAGAAATCATAGGGCCCTATATTAAGCAGGCAGGCTACTAATACTGTCTAATACTAGTATTAGTCTACTAATTATAATGACTTCTAGTAGCTGCAAAGTGAGTAGAAAGTCTAAAGTGGACCATGGAAATAAAGTGTTAGCAAAGTTTTAACTGGGATTTCAGATCTCAGTAGAATTCCCACAATGTAAGATCCTTCCGGATGCACCTTTTCGCTACAGTCTCCTGTGAGACGGTGAACTTTTGGCCTTGTCGCACCCAAAGCGTCTTTGCAATATCTCGTCCCTTTCCTTTCGCCGTTCGCCGCCGCTCCGTCTGCTATTCTTCTCCCCTTCGTTATAACCCTCTCTCCATGTATGCCGATTCCCGCTGAAAACGCCTCTCTCCAAACTAATAGATTTTTTATTGTGTTCTGTCACTCACTCGGGCAGATTCTTGGTTTCAAAGCACTTGGCTACAGTCTGCTGGTAGTTCAAGCAGAACATTACATTCTCCAGGCAATTTCTATCTGAAAAAGGCCAAGCGCTGAATGGCTGCATCTCACACATGGTTGGCATTAATTGAAATCATGCCATTTATTGAATTGCTTTATTGGAAAAGTGCGAAGCTGCTAAAGGTGTGTTCAGTGTTTCTATTTGGTATGTTATATCACCGCGGCACTTGCTCTCTCGTGACGGCGCGATTTAATGCATTAGAAATGTTTATCTGATGAGGCCCCGGAGGTTCGGAGGTCTTTCGTAAGCAACGCATAGATGATTAAATCTACATACTAAAGGCCACAATGGAAACCATTTCTCAAAAATATGTTTTGAGGTGACAGTGGTGGCACTGTCACTTTCTGTTGAGCTCAACTGACAGCTATCATTAAATAGTCAGTCCAGCAAATCAAAGTGTAATTCATCTGCGGCACGCTCCAAACACACACTGAAATTAAATGTCAAAGCCGCCCCATTATATACAATTGATGGTGGAGTGAGCGTGACAACCCTGTCTTCTAACAAATGCATTTCATCCCTCGAAATTTGTATTGATAGCTTTTCACATTTAAAACAAACGGAAATAACCAGGTCGCATAATCTGAACTGACGGGCGTGGAAGCTGGTTTCTGCCGTGAAATATAAAATAAAAAAGGTACTTGTGACTTTTTATCTCACAATTCTGACTTTGGTTCTCAGAAGTCGAGATTTACGCTTGCAATTGGGAGTTATAAAGTCAGAATTTTGAGATATAAAGTCAGAATTGTGAGTTGTAAAGTCAGAATTGTGAGATATAAAATCAGAATTGTGAGAAATAAAGTCAGAATTGTGAGAAATAAAGTCAGAATTGTGAGTTGTAAAGTCAGAATTGTGAGAAATAAAGTCAGAATTGTGAGAAATAAAGTCAGAATTGTGAGATATAAAATCAGAATTGTGAGAAATAAAGTCAGAATTGTGAGAAATAAAGTCAGAATTTGAGTTATAAAGTCAGAATTTGAGTTATAAAGTCAGAATTGTGAGATATAAAGTCAGAATTGTGAGAAATAAAGTCAGAATTGCGAGAAATAAAGTCAGAATTGTGAGAAATAAAGTCAGAATTTGAGTTATAAAGTCAGAATTGTGAGAAATAAAGTCAGAATTGCGAGAAATAAAGTCAGAATTGTGAGAAATTAAGTCAGAATTGTGAGAAATAAAGTCAGAATTGTGAGATATAAAGTCAGAATTGCGAGAAATAAAGTCAGAATTGTGAGAAATTAAGTCAGAATTGTGAGAAATAAAGTCAGAATTGTGAGAAATAAAGTCAGAATTGTGAGAAATAAAGTCAGAATTGTGAGATATAAAGTCAGAATTGTGAGAAATAAAGTCAGAATTGTGAGAAATAAAGTCAGAATTGTGAGAAATAAAGTCAGAATTGCGAGAAATAAAGTCAGAATTGTGAGAAATAAAGTCAGAATTTGAGTTATAAAGTCAGAATTGTGAGAAATAAAGTCAGAATTGCGAGAAATAAAGTCAGAATTGTGAGAAATAAAGTCAGAATTGTGAGAAATAAAGTCAGAATTGTGAGAAATAAAGTCAGAATTGCGAGAAATAAAGTCAGAATTGTGAGAAATAAAGTCAGAATTTGAGTTATAAAGTCAGAATTGTGAGAAATAAAGTCAGAATTGCGAGAAATAAAGTCAGAATTGTGAGAAATAAAGTCAGAATTGTGAGATATAAAGTCAGAATTGCGAGAAATAAAGTCAGAATTGTGAGAAATTAAGTCAGAATTGTGAGAAATAAAGTCAGAATTGCGAGAAATAAAGTCAGAATTGTGAGAAATTAAGTCAGAATTGTGAGAAATGAAGTCAGAATTGTGAGAAATTAAGTCAGAATTGTGAGAAATAAAGTCAGAATTGCGAGAAATAAAGTCAGAATTGTGAGAAATTAAGTCAGAATTGTGAGAAATAAAGTCAGAATTATGAGAAATAAAGTCAGAATTGCGGAAATAAAGTCAGAATTGTGAGAAATAAAGTCAGAATTGTGAGAAATAAAGTCAGAATTGTGAGAAATAAAGTCAGAATTGCGAGAAATAAAGTCAGAATTGTGTTAAATAAAGTCAGAATTGTGAGAAATAAAGTCAGAATTGTGAGAAATGAAGTCAGAATTGTGAGAAATAAAGTCAGAATTGTGAGAAATAAAGTCAGAATTGTGAGAAATAAAGTCAGAATTGTGAGAAATAAAGTCAGAATTGTGAGAAATAAAGTCAGAATTGCGAGAAATAAAGTCAGAATTTGAGTTATAAAGTCAGAATTTGAGTTATAAAGTCAGAATTGTGAGATATAAAGTCAGAATTGTGAGAAATAAAGTCAGAATTGCGAGAAATAAAGTCAGAATTGTGAGAAATAAAGTCAGAATTTGAGTTATAAAGTCAGAATTGTGAGAAAAAAGTCAGAATTGCGAGAAATAAAGTCAGAATTGTGAGATATAAAGTCAGAATTGTGAGATATAAAGTCAGAATTGTGAGAAATAAAGTCAGAATTGTGAGATATAAAGTCAGAATTGCGAGAAATAAAGTCAGAATTGTGAGAAATTAAGTCAGAATTGTGAGAAATAAAGTCAGAATTGCGAGAAATAAAGTCAGAATTGTGAGAAATTAAGTCAGAATTGTGAGAAATGAAGTCAGAATTATGAGAAATAAAGTCAGAATTGCGGAAATAAAGTCAGAATTTGAGTTATAAAGTCAGAATTTGAGTTATAAAGTCAGAATTGTGAGATATAAAGTCAGAATTGTGAGAAATAAAGTCAGAATTGCGAGAAATAAAGTCAGAATTGTGAGAAATAAAGTCAGAATTTGAGTTATAAAGTCAGAATTGTGAGAAAAAAGTCAGAATTGCGAGAAATAAAGTCAGAATTGTGAGATATAAAGTCAGAATTGTGAGATATAAAGTCAGAATTGTGAGAAATAAAGTCAGAATTGTGAGATATAAAGTCAGAATTGCGAGAAATAAAGTCAGAATTGTGAGAAATTAAGTCAGAATTGTGAGAAATAAAGTCAGAATTGCGAGAAATAAAGTCAGAATTGTGAGAAATAAAGTCAGAATTGTGAGAAATAAAGTCAGAATTGTGAGAAATAAAGTCAGAATTGTGAGTTATAAAGTCAGAATTGTGAGTTGTAAAGTCAGAATTTGAGTTATAAAGTCAGAATTTGAGTTATAAAGTCAGAATTGTGAGATATAAAGTCAGAATTGTGAGAAATAAAGTCAGAATTGCGAGAAATAAAGTCAGAATTGTGAGAAATAAAGTCAGAATTTGAGTTATAAAGTCAGAATTGTGAGAAATAAAGTCAGAATTGCGAGAAATAACGTCAGAATTGCGAGAAATAAAGTCAGAATTGTGAGAAATAAAGTCAGAATTGTGAGAAATAAAGTCAGAATTGTGAGAAATAAAGTCAGAATTGTGAGAAAACTCACAAAAGTCAGAACTGCAACTTTATATCTCGCAATTCTGACTTAACTCGCAATTGCATGTTTAAATCTCCCAATTTCGAGAAGTAAAATCAGAATTGGGAGATAAAAAGTCACAATTACCTTTTTAAATTTTTTTTATTTAGTGGAAGAATCACGCTCCTACAGACGGGGGTGTTTGAGCAGACTCTAGATATATAAATCCGGTTCTCTCATATTACTACAAGTGGAAGAAAGTGCAATGCGACAAGCACAATATGGCGGCATAAGTCCCGCCTCCTTAATAAAAGAGCCAATCGAGAGCCAATACATCACTGCACCAAAATGCAGAAATTTTTCTTATTTATTTATTTTTATTAAAAAATGTATTCTCTATTGATATGTCTGTTCTTATGGCATGAATATTTAATTTATTCAGTGATTTTTTAACTTGGAGCTCACGTGGAACATGAATCATCAGGGAATGTGCAGTGTAAGTCATCTGTGACTGAACTCTATGATTCAATTCTATACAAATTTTCACCGTAGTTGACGAATTAGTACATTGCCTCTGATGTCTTATTTATCTCTTCATCAATACTAGAATAAACGTCTGTGTCCTTGAAGATTCGATCAGGGATTGTTTCGTTCTTGCACCATGAACTACTACTGTTGTACCTCAGTGAGTCACTCCAGCAATAATGGACTCAGAACAGAGTCCTCGTGTACTTCTGACCACATACTGTGAGATGTGTACTCTGCAGCTGCATGTTTATAAAAATAGTTTGTGAAAGCTTGTGAAATTATATACAGTGAATGTTTCAACCTGAAACAAGTTTGTTAGGTGACCTGACAAGAATCGACGATGATTTATTAGGGGCCAAGGACCAAAGGAGGTTCTTCTTCTTCCATTGAACCACTTAACCGGACAGTTATGAAATTTGGCACACTAATAGAGGACAGTCTGAACTGTCAACATAGCAAGTTTGAAGTCTCTAACTCAATCCCTCTAGCGCCACCAACTGTCCAAAGTTGCACTTAAATTTATGCCGTAATTTTTCCTCGGCTCAAGAAAATTTGATCGCATCCCTATGAAAATGTTCCCCACCATTTAGAATTTTCCGAAAAACTTCTTTTTTTCAAACTCCTCTTTGGGTGTTGCTCCGATTTTTGCAAAAACTGAACCAGTTCATCTTCACGACATGCAAAAGCAAAAGTTTTCGAGCTGATTTGTCAAACCGTTTTTCGGAAAACGTGCAAACGAGTTTTACTGCTTGCTAAAACAGATGCAAGTAATAAATCTAAACGCTTAACAAACGTCTTCACTAGTATGACCTGAGTTTACATGATGCACTTTGGCGCAGTGCCACCTACTGGTACGGAGATATTAAAGTGGCTATTTTTGCTTATAACTTATAAACAGTTTGCCCAAAAATCATAGAATTTTGGCCATTTTGGGCATTAGCCATTTTGAATTTTGTAGTAAAATTCTGTATTTTATCAATGCATGAACGTATCATTACGAAACTCGATATAGGTCATCGACACAATGCCCTTAAGGAGTCTGAGAAGTTTTGGACCAGCATCACCTAGTGGTGAAAAAGCTATTTGCATGCTTACATGTGGGAGTCATCTCCTTGGATTTCTGAATCCTTTCCAATTCCAACGATCCCAAACATGCTTGGTTTCGTGTTATGGTTAGTGCGACGTGATTTAGCATTTAAACAACATTTGAACAACAAATTAGGCCACCGTAGGAAAATCGGAAACATTGGTGGTTGACTACATTCTAATGGGCCATTGTCAAAATTTTGACTGTCAAATTTCACCAAATTTGACACGCTTGTGTATGAGGACACTCTGAGGACACACACAAAAAGCGGTGGAACTGCACCACTTGGTGGCGCTATAATTGAACAAAACGTGGAATTGGCTCTAACTCTAACTGTTGGTCTGATTGGCGTCAAAATTGTAACATTATAACACCTGTTAGTTTGCTGTTAGATTCCTCGTTTACTTCTGTTGTGCTTAGCCCCTTAATTGCTGCTTGCAGCTATATTTATTATTAGTAGTATTAGTAGTAATAGTAATGCTTTTATTTTTTATTCATTTACTATTTTTATTTCGTTTATTATTTTCTTTATTTTTATTATTGTATTAATTGTAGTAATTATTAATTTAGCAATAATTATTACTACTACTACTAATAGTAATACTTTTATTTTTTTATTAGCTAATTACTTTTTATTTAATTCATTATATATTATTATACATTTATTAATTCCTTTTTTGCATTATATTAATTATTGTGTTCATTTAGTCATAATTTATTATAATATTTTTAGTAGTTGTAGAAATACTTTTCTTTTTATTTATTTATTTATTTATTTACGCCTTAATATTCTATTATGTTAATGATTAATTTAGTAAAACATATTATTATTACTGTTATTATTATTATTATTATTATTATTATTAATTCCTATAAATGCACTAATAATAATAATAAATAATAATAATAACCGTAATATCCAGGTATTTCATGCATACAGAAAATCTCCGCACTGTAAAAGTCAGTTTGATTTCTATCATAGTATAGTCTGTCAGTGTTATACTTTTATCAGCGTGTTTAATATTTCATATTGTTTTTCATCCTCCTCCTCTTCTTCTTCTTCCAGATCGAACAGTTTTGAAGTCATTGCCTTAGATGGAGTTTGCACGCACGTTCTTCAATTTTGCACTGCAGGGGAAAGCACAGACTGGCTTCAAGCAATATCAACCAACATCAACGATTTGACGCAGGAGAGCGTAAGTAACACGCGTGATCCGCTGAGGCGACCGGTGTGAGTGAAACCACGAGAGATCTCAGGTTTTTGGCCCTCTGAGCTCCGGGCCCGTGCAGACCAAAGCCGTAGAGGATGGCAGAGACGTGATGATGATAAATCAGTCAATTAAGCCTAACGCTCATTTTCCACGCGTCGACATACCGCCGTGAATGCGCTGGACGGGACGGCAGCAGAGTGATCGTTCTCGGGTTGGAATATGAACGTGTAACTGGAGCTTTAGATCTGCAGCGTCTTACGGAGCCCCTGAAGGGACACGGTGAAGGAAAAAAATCTGAGATGGGAGGAAAAATTATTTGCCAATGCTTTTGCGTTCTCTTGCAAATGTTTTGCATTCCCCCGAGGAACTTTGAGAGCGAACACAAAAGCACTGAAATATATTTTTTCCTCCCATCTCAAGTTTTTTTTCCCTTTAGAAGCTCCATAGCAACTTAAGATGATATCCACTATAACTATATATATGAGATATAAACTCACAATATTGAGAAAAGTCAGAATTATGAGATATAAACTGACAATATTGAGAAAAGTCAGAATTATGAGAAATAAACTGACAATATTGAGAAAAGTCAGAATTATGAGATAAAAACTCAATATTGAGAAAAGTCAAAATTATGAGATATAAACTCACAATATTGAGAAAAGTCAGAATTATGAGATATAAACTCACAATATTGAGAAAAGTCGGAATTATGAGATATAAACTCACAATATTGAGAAAAGTCGGAATTATGAGATATAAACTCACAATATTGAGAAAAGTCAGAATTATGAGATATAAACTCACAATATTGAGAAAAGTCAGAATTATGAGATATAAACTCACAATATTGAGAAAAGTCAGAATTATGAGATATAAACTCACAATATTGAGAAAAGTCAGAATTATGAGATATAAACTGACAATATTGAGAAAAGTCAGAATTATGAGATAAAAACTCAATATTGAGAAAAGTCAAAATTATGAGATATAAACTCACAATATTGAGAAAAGTCGGAATTATGAGATATAAACTCACAATATTGAGAAAAGTCGGAATTATGAGATATAAACTGACAATATTGAGAAAAGTCAGAATTATGAGATATAAACTCACAATATTGAGAAAAGTCAGAATTATGAGATATAAACTGACAATATTGAGAAAAGTCAGAATTATGAGATATAAACTCACAATATTGAGAAAAGTCAGAATTATGAGATATAAACTCACAATATTGAGAAAAGTCGGAATTATGAGATATAAACTCACATACTAAATTGACAATCGCAAGAAAAAAAAGTCAGTATTGCAAGTTTATATCTCCCAATTCTGACTTTATAACTTGCAATTGTGAGTTTAAATCTCGCAATTCTGAGAAAAAGAAGTCAGAATTGTGAAATGCAAACTCACAATTGTGAGGAGAAAAAAACAAATTGTGAGAAAAAGTCACAGTGACGAGTGAATAATAAAATGACTCACAAAACATCATCAGGTCATGACAGGACAGTTCAGCTGACAGTTGGGCTTTTTTTTTTTATAAATTCAGTCATTTTGTCTTGTTCAGGACAGAACTAAATAAAAATAACAACATTTTTATGATCCTCTTAAAAGTATTAAAATGTTGATGAAACTGAACTCGTCTTTTTCAGACGGTCAGAGTCAGAGAATCACCAATCGCTGTTTAAATGACATTAAAACTCAAAGTAATCACTTTGGTAATCTAAAACACTTTTCAGATGGAACTGTAATCTGATTACCACCCATTTAAAATGAAATACAGTTACTCAAATTTTCTATTTTATATATATATAAATTTCGTTACTCCCCAACCCTGTATTTGTATGTAACACACATATATGTTATATATATATATATAGTGCTTGAGCTACAACAATGTTAATTAAATTTTATTAAATATAGTATACAGAATTATTAAACGCAGATAATAAATAATATTCTATATTATATTATATTATATATTTACTTTTTTATTCAGTGGGATATTTTTAGATATTTTTCGTGAGATTCGTCCCATATAAAGGGATTGTTTGACTCCAAAACCCCCCCTTTTTTTTTCTTTTTTTTTAAAATTGAGTTTCTCCAGATTCATGCTTTTTTGGACCAATTCATAAGTCATAATTCCGCTCTCACAACCAACCGCTTGCCAAGAATATTGCCTAACGATCTCATTTCCTGTGCGTTGTTTTAATTAGTGCGCTGATGATCCAATGGGCTTTTTCTCAGGCGCGCACTAAATGACTGTCACACAGCTGCCTGTTTTACGTGCAATTACTGCGCTTACGTCACCAAATGATGGATGTAGAGCCTGATTGCTAAATGTCCAATTAAGAGCTGATTGTATGTGTGAGAGGGAAGCGGAACTGTTATTGTGGTGACCTATAACCTATAAATAGAGCGTGTGACACATGCTTGAGCAGCGAGGATGATGGGAGATGAGTGCTGTTTGACACATTCTGACCCGCGAGCGGATTATTGGCTGATAAGTCGACTTTGGCTGTGATTCACTGGCAGTCCAGTATACTGTCAATCACTGCTGACAAGCGGGACTGATTTAGAAAGAACAGCTCTGTGTGTGTGTGTGTGTGCGCTTCATGTTTGAGATGAAAATACTCTCTTCCACATATCTATCATGCACTATGAAGGTGTATATACACTGATGTTTAATATATGTTTTCATGCATTATATGTTTTCTTTAAGAATGCAAGTATAATAATAGTAATAATATTTGCCTTATCATGGTTTCAAGTGTATTACATATTCATAAGATTATGATTTATGGATATTTTGACTGCATATATATATATATATATATATATATATATATGTATATATATATGTATATGTATATGTGTGTGTATATGTATATATATGTGTGTGTGTGTGTGTATATATATGTGTGTGTATATGTATATGTATATGTATATATGAAACAATAATAATTTGAAATTTTTTTTTTCAAATTATTATTTAATAATATGGAAACTCTTCTGAACACATATAAGTAAACAGAAATAATATTATATTAATGTCTATATATTTTTTACAATTTGAAAATAAATTATTAAATAATCAGTAGCTAGTAATTTATTATAGTATAGCTAAAAATAATGATTGTAATAATTAAAATAATTAAATAATGAAAAATATAACTCATGATAACATAGAACTAAATGTCATATTATAGTTTAATAATAATATAATATATATTTTTTTTTTAAATGTAGGAACCATGAATTATTATTATTATATTTATTATAATAAAATTTATTATTTATAATTATTATATTGCTGATATATATATATATATATATATATATATATATATATATATAGAATAACCCAATATAACAATATTACTGCAGCTCACCTGTAATATTCTAATGTAATATAATATAACATAAAATAAGATACATGAATTAAAAATGGTATCAATAGTATAAAACTAATTAAAGTAATTTATTAAGTAATAAATAGCTGGTAATTTCCTTATAGTTGTAATTAGTGGTAAATATTAAATCATTACTTTTAAATGTATTAAAATGTAATAAATATTAAATAATATCCAGAGTGAAAAATAAAGTCATTGATTTTGAGATGTTTTCACTTGTTTCAGATAAAGACGGCGAACAAGTACTGTTCTCCTGATGATCAGGTAGGTCATTGTACAATGACATATTCCTCTAAATCATTGGATAGAAAGTAATCATCTTTATTATACCAGTTTCAGAATATATCATAATCGTGACAATAACCCGTCTCGCTGCGATCGTGTAATGACCTCTGGCTCTTTGTTGCAGTTTGATTAGTAATTCATAAGCAGCAGAGAGTAATCCAGTCATATTTACTCAGGAGAAATCCAATTCTGGCAGAGGAAAGCCTGCCAATGTGTGCTGAGCACACAGAGATGTTGGAATTCACCGGGATTGATTTTCCGGGACTGTTTTCTCCTGCAGATTGTCCACATGGGTTGGGTGTGTGAGCAGCTCCAGGGCAGCGACTGCGATTCGAAACACGGCTGCAGGTTTCTGGCGTTGAGAGGCTCTTCTCTTCTCATCTTCAGGAGTCCTCCTGTAAGCTCATGCATGTGTTTACAAACACTCACACTCTTTCTGTGTCAGTGTTCAGTCCTGACGCACACTATCTGGACTTCAGACGGTCGGTGGTTTTCTGGACACTCGCACAAACGGTTCTGACACAAAACCAAGCCGTTATTTGAGCTCCTGAAAGGTTGCTGTGTCAGGATATTAGTTATTATCTCAGCTTA